>CM067170.1:71341187-71374035 GCA_034093135.1 Erigeron breviscapus
GAAGCCCCAAACCCAACCAAACTTGATGGTTGGAAGAGTTAGTTTGGAATGGTCAAACTTGAGATAATCTGGTGAAGGTACATGGAATATTCGAGGGATTTGTGTGACTCCAGCATCAACAATTCCTTTGACACCAAGTTTTGTTTCGTCGAATGCTTGAGCTCAGCTTTCCGATCATAATCTGGTTGGGCCATTATATTTTCTTATGTATTTTCTTGTTGATGATCTTGCGTACCAACATGCTAAGAAATGATATTCTTCATATATATGCGTTAATCTATACACTTGGTAATAAAATATGGCACAGGGTATCCCCACCAGAAAACAGGGTACCCCCACCAGGGTATTAGCGGCGACGTCGCCGCTAATGGTGGGGCCCCGACCTAATTTGTTACCATGCCTGCCGACGCTTGTTCCCGAGGTGCCACGTAGCAGGTATTAGCGGCGACGTCGCCGCTAATACTGGCTACGTGGCACCTCGGGAACAAGCGTTGGCAGGCACTGACGATGGCCGTCCCCGAGCGCCACGTGTCACGTATTAGCGGCGACGTCGCCGCTAATACGTGCTACGTGGCACCACACGTGGCACCTCGGCGCGTACCACGTGTCACGTATTAGCGGCGACGTCGCCGCTAATACGTGACACGTGGCACTGGTGATTTTTGGAGGTTTGTGTATGATATTTCTATATATTTAGTACGTAGCCTGGTGATTGTTCTAACATAATATTCAGAACTTCCAACTTACTCTTAACATTTGAACTTATATTGGTACTAGAATTATCTATATTTTGTTTTCAAACTGCAGGCTACCATTCTTTCGCACAAGTATATAATAAGACAACTCGTTTTCAAAGCTGCTCGCACAGGTATATTTCGAACGATACATGCATAAGTATATTATGAATATAGATATATATATAGTATGTATATCATAAATAGTTAATGAAGTACATGTTTACTTGTTTACTTGAATTGTTTAAGATGGATAGTTTTGAAGATATTTGGGCAGACCCAGAAAACGTACGTATTGAAGTTCCCGATGATGTGTTTGAGTCACCTGATGCAGAAGGTCAATTTGACTGCGAACCTGAAGACTTAGAAACCGAGGAGGTGTTTGATTCCGTCGAAGAATTGACGGAGTGGGCTAAAAGAACAGCACTGGAGTTGGGTTATGTTCTAGTCACACGGAGGTCGAACAAAAACTCGTTAAAGGTGGTCAATAAGGTGACACTAATATGTCACCACGGTGGACCACGCGATAAAAGGTTAACTGGGCCACCCAAACGGTCCAACAAGATAGGGTGTCCCTTTAATTTGGAAGGCCGCCCCGGTATGATGGTGGTTGGAGGGTAACTGTCAAGGACTGGAAACACAATCATGATCCAGCTACCGATCTGCAGGGGAATGCATACGCGAGACGGATGACGGAAGAAGAAAAGCAATATGTGGGAAACCTATCTGATCGCGGTATGTTCCCACGCCAGATCCTGGTTAACATGAAAAATGAATTTCCAGGAAACCTGACTCGAAGAGGAGACATTACCAACTTTCTGAAATCGAGACGGAGGGCGGGCCATGCAGGACATACTCCAATGCAGGTACAAACATCATATTAGTGATTACGTACTCCGTTGTTGGAAGTGACATATTTACTATATCTTGTTCACCTGTCGCAGGTTATGTTCTCACTGATGCAAGAGAAAAATTACTTTTACCAGTTTACTACAAATAGTAAAAATGGACGGTTGGAGAATCTCTTTTTCATGCATCCAACATCAATGACCCTATGGCGCGCATTTCCCTGGGTTATTGAAATAGACGCCACGTACAAAACCAACGTGTACAACATGCCGCTTGTTGAGATTGTCGGCGTCACTTCAACGGGCCGGACCTTCAGTTTAGCATATGCTTTTATCGTAAACGAGCAGGAGGCGAATTATAAATGGGTGTTACAATGTCTGAAGTCCACCCTTGTTGAAGGCTTAACTGTTCGTGTGGTTTTAACTGACAGGGAGCTGGCCCTGATGAGAGCATTGAAGGTTGTTATGCCGCAAGCGAAACACCTGTTGTGTAGGTACCACATATGGCAAAACATAACCAAACACTGCGAACCGGCATTGCGGGTGAAGAAAGATGTTAACATCTTTATGCTTAACGTGTGGTGGAAAAGAGTCTATGAATCTCGGACTCTTGACGAGTTTAAAGCATACGAGAAGGAGTTAAAGAAAAAATTGGGAGCTTATCCAGGTGTCTACAAATACCTCAACGATAATTGGTTGTCCCCGTACCGAGAGCATTTTGTGTCATGTTGGGTGGATGAACATCTCAACTATCAGAACCACACCACAAACAGAGTCGAGCCGAGCACCACCATCTGAAGGAAGAGCTGAAGGGGAAATGTACATTTACTAGAATCCTGCAATGTGTTGATTCTGTCATTATCGGTCAAGAAACTGAAATAAGGGGCCAACTGGGGTATAGCAAGGGAACCCGGCTGGGTAAACATAACTACAACTGTATGAAGGCCCTGCTGGGAACGGTTTCACATAAAGCTTTGGACATCATGGTTGATGAAATCATTCGCTTAGACAAACAATTGAAAAAAAATGTGAAAAAATGCGGGTGCAAGGTTCGGTATAGTTGTGGGCTACCATGTGCCTGCAAGATTGCCGAGTACATGCACCGTGGTTAGTATGTTTTAATATATATGTTTTTAATCATACCAACATAATGTCGTATACTTATTGATATATAAAAATGCAGAGACTCGTATTCAGCCGCATGTAATAGACCCGTTTTGGAGAAAGCTTGACTTAACACCATCGACATGTCTAAAAGAGGAAGACGATGTAGAAGATGTCCATGAAGTCGTAGGTGATCTTACAACTTTCTTGGTGGAGCAACCCAAGGCCCAACGGAAACATTGGTTGTCTAAGATAAAGGATATGTTTAAGCCGGGTAAGTCACAGGTGAAAGATCCCATTGTTCAGAAGAGCACACGTGGAAGACCGGTCGGGTCGAAACAAAAGCCGCCAAATGTAGACTTTTTCGGAAACCTCTTCCCATATCCAGGTCTTGAGAATATATATACATTCGGGGACCCGTCCCAATCCTATGGGGTCCAAAATTTATATGGCTGGGGGGAACCATCCCAATCATATGCGGTCCAATCTGAGCAGCCATATGCCAAGTCAAAGTCAGAGCCAGATTCAGAGGCAAAGTCAGACACCAGTTGGGTTGGGTATATTGCGGAACCGCTTAACGCCAGACTGTCCCGAAACATCGCATGGGTACTAGAAGAGCTGCCAACGTACATTCGACCTTACGTTGTCGGCGCACAGAATGTCACAGGGGATGGTAGTTGTGGATTTCGAGCTACCGCGGTAGCTTTGGGGCTAGATGAGGATTATTTTTTTGTTTTTTTTTTTTTTTTTTTTTTTTTTTTTTTTTTTTTTTTTTTTTTTTTTTTTTTTTTTTTTTTTTTTTTTTTTTTTTTTTTTTTTTTTTTTTTTTTTTTTGGTATTTTTTGATTTTTTTTTTTTGGATTTTTGGGTTTTTCTGATTTTTTTTGTTTTTTTCGGTTCGGAGTGGGTTCGTACGCAAATGCTAGAGGAGTTTGAATCTGACCGCGAAGGGTACATGCGAATGTATGGGCCCGAGGGCAAACGCATATTAGAGGCGTTGCAAACCTCTTATTATAAAAAATGGCGTCCCAAGGACCATTGGATGAGTAAAGTGTTTTTCCATATCCTCCTGGCCAATAAGCTAGGTATAATAATCAACTGCATCAGTTTACGTGACGCCCGAACAGTATTCCCGATGCATCATGGATTGGATCAATTAATGTTGGCTCAACCGATAACTATTGCTCTCGTAAATGAGGAGAGTCATTTTGTTGCAGTGGAATTAACAGGTGAGTACCCAATGGCTTACAAGAATCCAGAATGGTCATACTACGCAACCCCGCCTGCACGTGCAGTGGCATCATTGTACGCACATCGAGAACAAGCGTTTCAAGAATGGATGTATGCAAACTGCCCAAGAATACCACCTGGGCCTCCTATTGTTATAGATGATTAAATTCATTACAATAATAAATATTTTGTTATATTTTTTGTTTTTATACATAAATATTTGTTTTCCAATAATATAAATTTTATCATTATTTATTATCTTATTTAACCGATATAAACTTTAATTAAAATAATACATAATCAAAATAAAGACATAATGGTGTGTGATTTGTTCTCATGAATTGAACGGGGAAGCCTAAATATAGAAGAAGACCATGGTGATAACCACTATCAAGGTGGTTTGTTGGTTAATCATTTTAATGCTCTTTCATTAGATAAATATCATTTAATAAAAAAAAAATTGATAGAATTACTTGATTAAATTGTTTACTTTAAACTAATAAACTCATATTATGTTATGGCATTAAAAAACTTGATTCATTTGGCCATAATAATATTGAGAAATTAAACTTATTTTGGTAATAATGTAATTTTAAAGCCTTATCCAACTTAATTTTTTTTTCTCGTATATCATCGTCAAATCTACACCACGTTATTTATTTCTCATTTCTAGTTAGATAAAATTATCACTACCAATCATAATTTTCGCATATTTTTCATTTTTCTCTTTTAAAATTTATTATCTTAAAAAAACAAATTTTTTATTTTTATTGCTTGAAGCCCCACCTTGACGTCACCTTCCGGTTTATTATTTATTATCTTATTTAACCGATATAAACTTTAATTAAAATAATACATAATCAAAATAAAGACATAATGTACATAATACATAGAAAACTTCAAAATAAAGAGGTTCATAAAAATTACAAACTAATCACTATCACTATCACTATCCAAGCGATGTGTGGGTAATGAGGCGGAACTAGACCCGGCGATGTCCCAAGGGCTCGGAGGGTTGAAGAATTGATCCACGTTAAACCACGGCTCCTGAGCTGGGGCCTCCAAAGGAGGGTCAACAATAGGCGGGAGGTCGACATTCAGTCCTCGTGTTCCTCTAACCAAACGCCCAACCCCGCGGGTATGTCCCGACCGGATCCCCAAAGCTTCCAAAAATGTCTGACTCGGCGGGGTGTTGGGCTGTTGGGAAAGTGCCTGGTGGGATTCAACAAGCCGGTCCTGTACCACATTAAATCATAAACAAATAAAAAAGTTAGTTTTAATTAATAAAAATTTACAAAAAATACAAACTTAAGTTAGTTACAAGAACTTACATAAATGGGAGGAACTCTTGCCTGCACCGTCCCATCGTGTAATGTGTGGGCCCGCAAAAAGAACTCAGGCGGGGGCTCCCGTTGCCCCTGATTACTACGCTGTATATACATTAATAAAAGTTATATATATGTATGTGTATCTCTCTCTCTCTATATATATATACATATTTATTAATAAACCGTAAAAATAATAACTTACAGCGTATTCATATTCACGCTGAGCATATGACTGGCGACCGTGAGTACTGACAAGATTATCTTGTCCATGCCTGTTAGTCGCGTTTCTTTGGGCAACAAGCATCCGGTGTTCCCTGGTCCAGAAATGCAGTAGACCCCTCCAGACATCTTGAGGCATTCCATGCGGCGGAACACCTTCGAATTCCCCGAGTCTATCTAACCCACCTCTGTCGCTAAACCATTTCCCCTTGAATTTTGCTTTTTTATCCCTGTAGTTCTTTTGGGCATCTTGACGAATCATGTTTTCAACAGCGACCCGTAAGGGGTGACCGTTGTCGTAATTTAGATACGGGTCCAAGTAGAACCGTCTCTGCAATTTTGTAGTAATAGTCAGCATCTACCCTAATTTTGTAATGACGTATTTAAATTATAAAATAAAATGTTTTAAACCTGGAGCCAGGGAATAAGTCCATCCCTGATGTGTGCGGGCACCTGATCCCACGAGTCGTAAGTATGCGGGACGGTAGCGACATATGTCCCCAAATAGCTCTTGTACCATTTGGAGGTGTCACCGATAGTCTGCCACCTGCTATTGGTGGGGTCTAGTCTAAGAGCTATAAGTCGTCCAGTCTTCTGAAACTCCCGCTCTAGTTCCTTGTTAGCAGCGGCAGCTCTCCCTGAGCTATTCCCTACAAAGCAAAAATATAGAATAAATATATATACATAAATATATATATATTACATACATCTATATATACTTACCCCCGCTACGCTTGCAGCCCCATTGGGGATTCCACCCCCAATTTGGAGGGTCATTGCCACCATCTCCGCCATGAACAGCAGCCATTTTAACCTACATAAGTTATATACAAGTAATAAATCAATAAAACATAAGTTATATACCATTTTAACCTATATATGTATATTTTTTACACAAATCTTATTTCCAACTTATTATTCCTAAAATTACCAAAATTTTCTAACAATAATATTGGCAATCAAATTAACCTAATAACAACTACAAAATTAACATAAAAAGATAATTCTATAACATTTTTATAACTAATAATAACATATATTAAAAATAATAACAACAATACAAAAATAAATGAGTCTTAGTAAACATACAAAGAAAACGTCGGAAAAGTGGGTCGCCGGAAATGTCGCCGCTAATGCTAGTCGCCGCTAATACTTCGTCTGGCCGGATTTTCGCCTGAAAACTCGCCGGAAAATTATCTGGCCGGATTTTCGTCGGGGGCAAAAGCGTGGGTGGCCTGATTGTTGATATTCAGAGGGTGGGGGGATTGAGGGCCGGAATATGGACTCACAATGGTGGATGGCCGGAGATTTTTATTTTTTTTTTGAGGTTTTGTGCGTTTTTTGTGTTTGGGGAAGAAGGGTTCTGGGGAGCAGCCGCGATTTAAAAGAAATTTGGTACACTATTAGCGGCGACGTCGCCGCTAATAGTGTGGGACCCTTTGACTTACAACGCCTTTGAAGTCATCAATTCAGTCAATGGGTCCCGCACTATTAGCGGCGACGTCGCCGCTAATAGTGCGGGACCCATTGACTGAAACAGCTTTGAAGTCATCAATTGGTCAGTTGGGCCCCTCACTATTAGCGGCGACGTCGCCGCTAATAGTGCTGGTGGGGGTACCCTTTTTGCCCCGGTGGTGTTACGCGCCCCGTAAAATATATAAGTGTTGATAATTGATCAACTTGCTTACATATATCAAAATAGGTGATATTGTATTATTAATAATTAAAGTAGGTGCTATTGTATTATTAATAATTTATAGATGACTCTGGATTAATTGACGTTAATATTCTAATAATAAGGTATTCTTTATATATGCATTGTCTATACATGTGGTAATAAGTTAAATTCACTGACTTAGTTGACTTAATATTCACATGTATTGATGTAGTAAGTTTAAAAAGTGATTTTTCAAAATGCATTAATATAGATTATAGCATTTTATCTAAGTCGAAGATGAAGAACAACGATAGAAGACAAATTTGGGTGTAGAAGTCAGCTTGGACTTACAGTTAACTAAGATGAACAACCTTGGCACTTACAGTTTAAATTTAAGTAACTTGTAAGATTTTCTTTTATCTAAAAAAAACTAAATATTAGGTAAATTAAGCTTTAATTGATTAAATATATAAAAAATATTAAACTAATCCCATGGATGAAAAATCCCTATCCAAAGATCCGGAAACTCACCGAGGCCTATTAAAGGTGGAAATTAAATACATGTGACTATCCTAAATATGATTAGGTGTGACTTGAACTTGAGACATTGATATATCCTCAAGGAGATAACAGGATGTTATCAATGTTTAACAATATTCAGACTTTGTTTTGCCTTTGTCTTCTTCACATTAGCCGCAGTAATGGTTTCCGCCATTATAATTCAGACTTTTTTTTTCTTTCAATATTAGCTTCCATAACTAACATAACCTTTTTTATGTCTAAATGAATTTTGTATACCAAAGTTTTGATGGCTAACAAACCTAGTATAAGATAACTTCCTGAAATTTTGATGCTCGCAAGTTTTTCGATTTTTTTGATTTTCCGGGCTGTCGCCCTCTTCACCCGGCATCAGGGACGGCTCTGGTAGAAGCAAGGTTGTCTACATCTTAACCTCCCCCAAATACCGTCGAAAACGGTATTGGGACCCAAAACCCGTGGAAGACGGCATTGGGTGTTTCAAGCTATAACATTTATAATGGCACTCATTAGTGAACGTACTTAATTATGGTACTAGTGACTTAGTGGCAGATCGATCTTGAAGAAAGTCACGAAGAGAATCGAAAGTCACGAGATCTAGAATTGATACTAAAAAAATAATTTTTTAACGAAATACGGATAACATAAGACTACACAATAAAAAAAAAGGGACCAAGCCCCCTCAGGCCCTTAAACAGATTCGCCATTGAGTGACCCATCAAACAACCCTTCAAGGTGAAATTGAAGTCCTATACATATAAGATTATTCCCAATATAAAGTTTTCTGGTAAGTTTTTTATTGGGTATTAGAATAGTTTGCTGACGTGTTGTTAAGCTAGCCGGTTTACTTTGGCATATTGTATACACTATAAAAAATTACAAAAAAAAAAAGAAAATTTCGTATTGTATACTAATTATATTTTTCTAATCTCGCAAAATGGGCTTACTCGTATTCTCAAGGCCTGGCCTTGAATGACTCATGTTGGTGTTTAACATCAAAAAAATCAGCAAGGTTGGATAAGTGGTTAACACCTTTGCCTCTGGAGATAGAGGTCAATGGTTCTATTTGATATTTTGCAAGACAGAAAGTCATTTTCTATCTTAGATCGAACCTGAAAGCGGCTCTCTACACCGTCGTGTAGGGGTAAGGCTGTCTACATCTTACCCTCCCCATACCGTCAAGGTATTTGGACCCAAAACCCGTAAAAGACAACATTGGGTGCTTACGGTGTTAAACTTTAACATCAAAGCCTCTCCTGATCTTTGCAAAATATAAGTCAGTCAAAAACATCATCTTCGCTTTAACAATGATCATATAAATTGTATATGCTTGAATCCAATTTACACACATAATAAAAAAAAATTAATAACTAAAAACAATTTTAAAACCTGGAAAAAAAACCCAGAAAAAAGAAGCGTACCGTCCAGTTGCTCTAACAGGTCTTGACCAATATCCTAGCTTATGCAAGTAAACAATATTTTGCTATAGGGATAATGACATCGGAATGTAACCAACTATGACCAAATGGTTATGTAATGTAGTGACATACTCGACTAGCTATTGTATGCACCTTTTTTTGGTTATGTAATGTATATAACCGGTTAAGTTACCGGTTATGCATAGTCACCCGACAAATTTGGCCAGGTGTTGCCACGTATGATGCCACTCTCCGATTTTTTAGAGTTTTGTTTTTTCTTTCTCCGAATAACACACCCACCATATATCCCCCTTCCTAAGAGCATCTCCAATGGTCAAGTTATTTGTCCAAAGCTTTTTATAAAAAGCTTTTGATCAAGTCTTTGCTCCAATGGAAAAAACTAGAAAAAAGTCTTTTAAATAATTTTTAATAGCAAAACAAAGAAGAGAGATAGTGTTAAATTTTCTCAATGACTTGAAGAACTTCAAGCTATTCAAAAAAAGCTTTTCACTCCAATGAGATCAAGTTATTGCAAAAGCTTTTTCAAAGACTAAAAAGCTTTATAAAAAGCTTTGTAAAAAGCTCCATTGGAGATGCTCTAACTCATCATCATTTCTATCATCCCCTTCAAAGTTCAAACCCCATCACCGTAACACACACAGTAAGTACACACAGTCTAAAATAATATCATGTTTTATTTCATTACATAAAATAAAATCAATGAATTGATTTCACGGTCACACAACAACATTAATCGAGTTCGTGATCTGCAGCTCACATCTATCGATACATCCCCTTTTCTTTTCTTTTCTTTTTTTTTTATTTGTTATTATATTAGATCTGGAGATTAGATTTTTAATTTCATGGGGTTTCTTTATTTTCGCCGGAATCGTGGTCGAAGACTACTTGTAATTCGGATTGTGAGTCTTAGCTGCTTCTTCTTCCCAAACAAAGTTTGAAGTTTAGATCGGGGAATCAAACACGTAATTGTTTGACCGACATTTGTTGTTCGTTTGGGATCATTATTTGTTAAGTGTCTTTGATCATCGCTCCTTCATTATTTTATTAAATCAACGAATTTAAGAACAAAAACAAAAACAAGAAGATGCTGAGGATTCCGAGGATAAATCTTTCTGGCAACAGCAGCAGATTCCGGTGACCATCTTGATCATCGTCTCCTCGACTCCAAACTTAAGAAATTCTCTAAAACTGCTTTCTCCCCCAAACACCACGTTTATCGTGCTTCTGTTTATCTTAATATCTTCCGTGACCATTTGTTCCGACAAATCTTTCCGGCAACAACAGCAGATTCCGGTAACCAATTTTTCCGGCAACAAACCCAGATTCCGGTGACAAATATTTAGGCTTTTAATGTTCTCATGTATGTATGTAATTTTTTTATATGAAATAATTATAATTATTGTAAATCCACATCATATTTATCATGTGAGTCAAAGCATACTATGTGGGTGAATTTTTAAATGTAGATAGAGCGGTAACCGGCTACTTGTTTAGCAGGTCATCTGTTACATTACATAACCCAAAAAACATAGATGCATACATCAGATAGCCAATTAAGTAGGTCACTACATTACATAACCATTTATCATTCGGTGCTATACCTACTTAGAGATATTTGCTTACTTGTATCTAAATGTTAAGCCTTTTTTATATGTTGGTACACCGTACACATATTATACACGTTTACATCAGATTCAAAAACTAACTAATCAAAAGATTTATTCATGATTCTTGACATTTATTTTACACGTCTCGTGTGTTGTTACCAGTCTAAGGCTAGTAATAATTATTATATTATATCTTAATTAAATTATTTTATATAGAGTTAATTACAGAAATCGTCCCTGTCGTGGTACCAGCTTGCAGGTTTCGTCCCTATCTTTCAAAAATTACAGTTTTAGTCCAAAAAACTTTGCTCCGTCAACACTTTTAGTCCAAAGCATTAACAGACGTTAAAATACCCATCACGTGACCTGCACATGATGGGTAATCTCGTAATTTGGCTTAAAGTTAATTACAAAAGCCATCCCTATCGTGGACCACCACTTGCAACTTTAGTCCCTAGCTTATGACTTTTGGCCCACACATAATTCAACCACTTATAATATTTTTCCAGATCTTCTATTCAAAATCCAACCTAAACAATCTTCTTCGCCTCGCCCAACCCCCGCTGTTACCTCTCCCCCCTTATTTTCTCTCCCATCCCTCTCATCCTGCCCCCTTCATCTCTCTATCTCGTTCCTCTACTCTTCGCCCCTTTTAGCTCCTTTCATCTTCCAGATTCCCGCCCGTTTTCCTATTCCTCTCGCCCCCCCTCTTACCATTCGCCGTTTCTGCCATACCCCCCCCTATTCCCGCCTCAGCACCACTTATAATATTTTTCCAGATCTTCTATTCAAAATCCAACCTAAACAAATGAAACCCAAACTTAAACAAAAAAAAAAACACAATATATTCTATTCAAAATCCAACAATCCTGGCAATGCTAGATCGATATACCACGATACCACGATACCACGATACCAACACCCCAAAATCAAAAACCAATCCTGGAAGAACAACAACAATCATACAATCCATCAGATGAATATGAACTTGGTGGATACTTGTGCAAATCTCGCTTAGTTCGGTGCACATTAATGCAAACCCACCCCTTTCTCATTACATTTATGCTCAGATCTCGCATACACACACACATCTAATCGGACAGATGTTGGTGATGATGGTGAATTGGTGCCCAGATCTCGCACACACACACACATCTAATCGGCGAAATCGCGTTTTTCCGGCGAACTAGAAAAGAAGGAAAGGAGAAAAAAGAGAAAGAAGAAACGAGTGAAAGAAAGAATAAAATGGAAAGGCGGATAACTAGATCGAGGGAATTTATGCTTTTTTCCGGCAAGAGAATAGTGGGCGGCGACGGTGGCTCGTTCCGTCGGCGGTGAGTATTCCGGCCAGTGGGTTTTTGGGATAATATATGATCCCCTCCTATACATATAATAGATAGAAACAGATACACATATACACAAATATACAAATATATGTATAAATATAAATGTATATATACATATAGAGAACGGATTGATGAACTCATGGAAACAGATGATATGAGCATATATTGTATATAAAAATATAAATATCAGTATATACATTTTATATTTTTGAGATATAAATACCAGTATCATTTCAAAATGATGATACATTTTAGGGGTTTATGTTATGGTGTTGTTGGTTGCAGGAGCCATTAATGTGTGTGTGTGTGTTACTGGGTTATGGTTGGAGAATAGGTGGGGGTTTGGTGTTCTTGGGGGTTAAATCTATGTTAGTACATATATATATACGGGATGTGTTGATTTGAGATTAGAGCAAAAAAATTTGTTGGGATGTGTTGATTTGAAGATGTAAATTGTTCTTGTATATATATGATTTTGATGATGATAGATATATAGATATAAATATAGATATAGATTTATGATGATGATAAATGAAATAAAATAAAAAGAAAAAAAAGTGCAGTGGAGTTAATTACATTTTTGGTCCATTGGCAATGAAAAGACCATTATACCCATCATGTGCAGGTCACGTGATGGGTATTTTAACGTCTGTTAATGCTTTGGACTAAAAGTGTTGACGGAGCAAAGTTTTTGGACTAAAACTGTAATTTTTGAAAGGTAGGGACGAAACCTGCAAGCTGGGTACCACGACAGGGACGATTTCTGTAATTAACTCTAAAAATAATTATAGACAAACAATTTTCAAAAAACACCCAAAACATAAGATCCGCTCATAAAAAGAAGACTTATAATATGTTAGTACATATATATATACGGGATGTGTTGATTTGAGATTAGAGCAAAAAAATTTGTTGGGATGTGTTGATTTGAAGATGTAAATTGTTCTTGTATATATATGATTTTGATGATGATAGATATATAGATATAAATATAGATATAGATTTATGATGATGATGATGATAAATGAAATAAAATAAAAAGAAAAAAAAGTGCAGTGGAGTTAATTACATTTTTGGTCCATTGGCAATGAAAAGACCATTATACCCATCATGTGCAGGTCACGTGATGGGTATTTTAACGTCTGTTAATGCTTTGGACTAAAAGTGTTGACGGAGCAAAGTTTTTGGACTAAAACTGTAATTTTTGAAAGGTAGGGACGAAACCTGCAAGCTGGGTACCACGACAGGGACGATTTCTGTAATTAACTCTAAAAATAAATATAGACAAACAATTTTCAAAAAACCACCCAAAACATAAGATCCGCTCATAAAAAGAAGACTTATAATATATATATATAAGGTAGCAAGCTAGCTAGATCTTGAAATGCGAAAGAGCAGAACTTCCATCAAGGCCCTTCCTCGTGTAGTAGCTATTATATTCCTTTGTCGTTGTGGCTCTATATTTGGCAGGATTATCTTCTGAAAGCAACTCTTTAATTGGTTCAAAAACTTTGGAGGCCGTAGTCCGACCCGTTGAAAAGAAAGAAGCCACGGAAACTCTTGGGCCAACACTTTGTGTTGAGAACTTATGAACTCGTCGTTTGAAATTAGCTGTAGTAGATCACCCGCGTGAACTATACAAGTCAAAGTTACTATTATAAACCACCCGTTTCTTCTCGTTCATATCCCTTGTGTACCACTTTTTCTTCACCTCATTATCTACTTCAAAGAACCCCAACACTCCCTTTTTCATATCCTCCAAGATGCTAATTGGGATTCCATGATTCACTATTTGAAAGAACCCCCAAGCTCTCCATGGCACCCTTCACTTCCGCAATCACTTGTTTTCGCCTAATCGGGTCTTGGTTGATTCCTTCTAGGTTGATGGTTGGAAGAGTTAGTTTGGAATGGTCAAACTTGAGATAATCTGGTGAAGGTACATGGAATATTCGAGGGATTTGTGTGACTCCAGCATCAACAATTCCTTTGACACCAAGTTTTGTTTCGTCGAATGCTTTGAGCTCAGCTTTCCGATCATAATCTGGTTGGGCCATTATATTTTCTTATGTATTTTCTTTTGATGGTATATACCAACATGTAAGAATGATTATTTATATACACTAGCTGTGCCCCGACCAAAGAATAAAGGGTAAGCCGACCAGCCCACTTTCCCCGGCGATGTCGCCGCGGAAAGTCGAATAAGACAAAAGTTTCCGCGGCGACATCGCCGCGGAAAGTGCGGGCCCCCATGTCATTAACGGTTAATCTGACAGAAAATTAGCGGGCCCCCCTCTTTCCGCGGCGACATCGCCGCGGATAGTCTGGTCCGGTTACCCTTTATTAGGTCAGACTACCTGGCGCCAATAGATTTCTATAAAGTGGTTATATGTCATTGTTAAATGATTATGATTCCTGATTAGTTTGACTTTTACTAATCTAAAATCAGTAAGTGATTCAGCATTAGTTTGACTTTTACTACTAAGAAAAAAGCTCATTTTTCTTGACTTGGTATATTGTAGTTTGAATTTGAATAAATATATCGTCTAATTTTAGTTCGATGATTTACACGGTTAAATTAAAATTAAGTATCCAGATAATCAAAAGACTTTTATACATGGACTGATAAAATATCAAAAGATTCAATAAGGTCCAAAATGTTTAATTCGGTCATGTGTGAGCAGAAGCACTGTATGAAATGGTAATTGTAAAATTTTCATAGCATTTAATTTGTTTTTGTGCCCAAGAAAATCCATGTAACAAATCCTAACTTGTTTTTGTGCCATGAAGATCTCAAACTGGACGTTTCCATTCATTATAATTGTCACCATTTATTTTTTGCGTCACCAAAATGAAATTGTTGAAGGTATCACTCTGGTGGACAATGAATTCATGATCGACAGTGATTGCAGCAACTTTCTCATTAGTTTTGGAATTTTCTAATTGTTGGAAACAAGAGAATTGAAGTATTATTTCCATATTCATGATGAACGAACTTGTAACTATAATTTGTTTCAACGTAACGTTCAAAAATAATAATGTTTAATTAAATTTAAAAATCCTATCAATCAACTATATTTAAGTTTTTCAACGCAAATGTCGGAAATCATGTTATCATATATTTTACTTATGTGTTGATGTTGATGCAACCTTCGAGTATAGCGGAATATGTCAAATATGTTGCACCTTGCAATTGGAAAATTATAGTTAAAGCAAGTTATATACACACCTTTTATTAATAACTCAATTATATATCCCTCCGATTTTAATGATGAGTAGTTTATACTTTATACCAATGTGATTGAAAGGTAAATTGAACAAATGATCAGACATAATTAGTAAAATAAAACTCACCGAAAACAACTATTATAGGAGTATACCAACGGTAAATTTTTACATATCTTTAATAATCTTATCTATTTACTGTCTGTCATTTTCTATTCCATAGACATGGATTTTTACTTTTGTATATAGCTTTAGATCAATTATCCTATTAATTGTTGTTTGAGATTTCGTACGTCCCCCGCCTCATCTATCTTCATTTGCCGAAATTACTTTTGCTTATAGAATTTCTTTCCAAACTATTTCACTTTTCTTGTCTTTTTCATTCCCCTGTTACTTAGATTTTATACGAAATTTTGTTATTATATGGTAATAGTTGTCGGAAATAACAGTTATTAATTGCTTTAAGTACATTCTACAACACATGAAGTTTTGTACTCCTAGATGGTAAAGTATGTCGTCGTTTTGGTTTTCTTATGAAAAATGATCTGTATTTTAGTTTTTTTAATCTTAAATCACCAAAGATGTTTCATAATAGGGAAAAATGAATGTGGTATTGTTTTATACCTAATTTGGGTGAAAATCTTTTTAAATGAGTAATTAATATATGTGAGCCCTGATTTTTATGGAATAATAAAAAATGATGATGTAGGGGCATTAGGAGTGGTAACAAACATTTTATCCCCTCCCAAATTCAACCAATAATATTCATCCACCTCACTTTACCTTTTCAACCCTCTCAATCAACCCTCCCAATCTCTTTTACTGGCATTCCATAAAATTTTCAACCCTCCCAACTTTCTTTTCTCTTTTTTAAATAAATAAAAAACATAACATTTTATATTAAACTAAAACAATTTTTTCTAATTCAAAAAAACTATTATTAAACTTAAAAATCCATTACATTGATTAAACTAAACAAATTATTTAAAACAAGTTATAATTAAAAAAACTAACTAAATATGTAAATATATAATATTCTAAGGTCTGTTTTGTAATATTATACTAACAAACAAAAAAAAAGGTAAATTACAAAAATCATACCTATGGTTTGTTCGAAACTACACTGGTCATACCTACAATTTAAAAATTACACGAGACATACCCATCATTGTCAAAAACTTACACTGACCATACCTATCACTGACGGTCGTCTATTTGGCCGTTAAGTCAAGTCACGTGTCGTGCATGTGAGGTATCAAAACCGTAAATTCGTGCATACTTCAGGTATTATCTTTGTAATTCACCATAAAAATAATTATTTAGAGTTTTAGAGTTTTATTTATACTTCGGTTATTAAGTTGGGTAGATATGAAATTTATTATGAAAAGATAGTTTTTTTTTCCAATGAAAAGTATATCGAGAAAAATACTTGATACAAGAATGCATTTATTATATTATATGTCATTATTATTTTGTTATATGTGTATAGTGAATATAACACGAATGTGAACCATGAAAACCACTAAAATTTTCATTTTTATATTATTTTATTATTATTTCATTTTATTTTTTATAATTTATTTTTTCAATAGAAACCTATTTAAATAGATACAATTTTTTTTAAAAAAGCAATATAATTTTTTCGTATGGTTTAATGACATCCCTCTCAGATTAAAGGGGTAAAGCAAAGTCAAAGACTCGTCACGGTTTTAAAATATACCTCAGATTAGCAATCTGTATCATTTTGGGTTTGATTAGCAATCTGTATCATTTTGTGTTTGAAGTTCCAGGGTTAGTCGTTAGTCTGACCTTAGAATTTCTAAGCCAAAACCTGTATCGTTTGATGACATCCTTTCATAATTTTTTTATTTTCTATTTTGAAATAGGTTTTTTTAAAAAATAAATATATATATACGTGAATTTTAATATAGAATATTTACTCACTTTAATAAATGAAATACAAATATAAATATCTTAATAATTTTTTATTAGGGTAAATTACACGGATGATACCTAAAGTATACACGAAATTACGGTTTTGATACCTCACATGCACGGCACGTGACTTGACTTAACAGCCAAATAGACGGCCGTCAGCGATAGGTATGGTCAGTGTAAGTTTTTGACAACGATAGGTATGTCTCGCGTAATTTTTAAATTGTAGGTATGACCAGTGTAGTTTCGAACAAACCTCAGGTATGATTTTGTAATTTACCCAATAAAAAAGAAGTAAAGTTTGTGGCTGCAGCACTCATCTTCTTCCCTAGTTATATACATATAGATTTATATATATGTATAATATATCACAGTCCTTAAAAAAAAACACATCCCCCATAAATGCAACAGTCCTATGTGTAACACCCGACGTTTAAAAATATGGGTTTTCAAAAATCTTTCACCTAACGGTGTTAAATTGCGGAAGTAAAGACTGTAAAAGTCAAAACTGATAAAAACATGTCGGTTTCTGCATTTAGTTGGTGTTACACGCCATATCAAACAATAGTTCAAATGAAAACCCAACGGTTGCCCAACACAAAGCAACCGTTCACACATTATTACATATATTCGACGTCAAAATGAAATGTAATCAAAAGTCTCCATAATAAGCAACTATGGGTAGCTAAGGCTCCTTCATTGCATCTACCCAAGCTCATAAGTCCTGCGTCACTAGTCCATCAAGCTAAACCTGAGGGAACAACCACATTAAAGAAACAAGTGTTAGCTATAAGAATAGCTAAGTAAGATCACACTTAATTTAAAAGCATTTGTCCAATTAAAACATTTCTTCATTAATAGACAAACTCATTAGGCACAACACACAACACACATAACTGCATATCAACTTCAATTCAATTAGGATAATCATCCTAAGTGTGCCTATCCTGCATTAGTTCACACATTGTCACACATATCTTCGTTATCTGCATATAAGTGTGCCCTGCATCACACCCGACTAGATGATCAACCAAAAGACTAATCATCGTACGTCGTTAAGGAATGGCAAGCCAATCCAAGAGTAATCCGTATGTGGAGGTTGGTCAAACCCCTCGTATTACTCGCTCTGCATTATAAAGACCATGTTGCAAGGAGCCACCCAAGCAACAACTACGTCAACGTACTCGTCCGGCTAAGACTTGTACGGGTTAAGCTTAACACTTTCCCTGCATTATATTTACGAGCTCGATCCCACACATAATAGTTTAGGAAACACACATAACCTAAACATAATCACACATTACCTTCATTTCGTTTGGGCCCTTAAACGTGCAAGTGACATGGCAACCTACCAAGTCTAGTGAGCTAGGAGTACAAGCCATGTAGTATGCATATGTCACACAACAACTTCATTTCTACATTTCACACATAATAAGACACTTCATAAATCTACATAAACTGCATAACAATACCCTACATTGAACAATACTTCATTTCACTACATTAAGGTCTGCATTTCAGGTCTCATGGTCAACTACATATCCCATAATACCTCCCGTGTAACCCGAGATACCCACATATATCATAAGTTACCGTTAAGGAAGTTATAAGTATGAAACCTTTGCTTGTTGAACCCTCAGCGTGACAAAAGTAGTGTATCTTACCTTGATACAGCTTAACAACAAGCTACAAGCACAATACAACGATGACTAGGTGTCTCCAATAACCTAGAACAAGTATAAGATCGAAATATAAGCTAAACGACACATTTTGTGAAATCTGGACATGTGGTAGTCGCCGCACCTTCCATGTGGTGCGTCGCACCAATCCTCCAGGGAAATTCTATCAACAATGGGTGCGCCGCACCTACCCTTTGGTGCGTCGCACCAATCCTCCAGGGAAATTTAGATTAAGAAGGTGCGCCGACCAGGTGCGCCGCACCTACCCTTTGGTGCGTCGCATATCGGGGTTCACCAAAAACCCAAACTGGGCTGTGGTGCGCCGCACCACTCCTTTGGTGCGCCGCACCTGGGGTGCAGACCAGCAAACCAATTTTTGTTCTTTGATCAAACGATTTCCATACGAACCCATACCCCAAATCCAACCTGGGGACCTAAAATTAACCCTTTTTAATTGCACTTTCATCATCTTTAACCATCCTATTAATCCTTTAATCCTTTACATCATAAATCAATCGTTTAATCACCCAAATAACATGAAATCGGTGAACGTTTAATCTAATAACCCAACCCAAACCCTTATGGCCTGGATTAAGACTAATATAAGACTCAAACAATCATATCTCAAAAGAGGAACACCTATATTACCTGTATTAGGTGATAAAGATCCAAGATCTAAGCAATGCACGATCGATTTGGCTCCAAAACGAATAGATCTAGCGAGAAACTTGAGGGGAAGGGAAGGGATCAGCTAGGGCTTGTTTAGGAGGAAGAAAATCTGCATAATGGCTCTCTAATGACAACCCCTAAGCCTCTAAACCCGTTTTTAACTTTGCACACATGTCAAAACTAGCCCCTAAGCTTCCTAATCCTTCATTATTGGTCACAAACTACTTTATTGACCATATACATCATTAATCCTTCATTAAATGTCACTACATAGACATTGATCTTCATATTACACACATTTATACTACATTAACATTTAGGCTTACAAGCCTCACACATAACACACATTAGCTACATATAAACATTAAATCTAAAATAGACTTAACGACACACACAATATTGACTTAACGGCATTAGTCAACTAGTAAAGAAAAGTTTGGGATGTTACACTATGCACGCTCCCCACCCACGTTTTTGATTTTATGGGAGCCGGGTTCACAAACCTTAGACAAGCCGTTGAAGCAACCCGGTGGTACCGGCAGCGGTGTAGCCGCCGGTATGAAGCCAACCCGCGCTCCACTCCGTATGCCCTAAGGTTAAGACAACCTTGTTTTCACTTTCCCATTCATAATACATTAATATTTTTATCTTATCCCCTACCTAACCCAAAAATAAAACACTAATCACCGTCAACTACAGTTTTTATAATCACTCGTGTAATTATGAAACTGCAACTTAATTGTTCAATTTTTACAAATAAAGTTCAATTGAAACTGATAAATATAGATTGAACTTAAGAGTAAGATTGAGAGTTTTGGTTTTTTTTATAACAATGGCAATAAGTTTAGTTTTTATGTCTAAAAATATGATCGGTCTTTTTCGTTTGGATGCATTTCTTGATAATGGAATCTACAGACAACCAATGAGAGATTAATCACAATACAGTTGGATTAATCACAATAAAGTTTTACAAGTTGCTTTAAGATATAATCGAAGGCAAAGAAGGAAAAGTTTGGGGAGGTTTTTTTTTATAGACGCATCGATTATTCTAAGCTGTTTCGCTTTTTAATTGTCGTTTGAATACGACTAGTTTAATTAAGGGATAAATTTGTCATTTACAACCCACCATTAGTATCTGTTTTATTAAAATTGATTAATTAATTCTCCCCACATTACCAAACTTTGCATTCTATACAAATTCATTCCTCATGGATTTAAGTAACTTTAATTTTAATAAATCAATAATTATCTGCATTAGTCAACTTTGCGTTCTAAAAAAAATTCATTTCTCATGGACTTAATTAACTATAGTTTAAGTAATCTGATAGTTTCCTCCATTATAAATACTAGGGAGTACGTAGTTTTCGATTGACTTTTTTTTTTCCTTCTTTTTTTTGCCAAATATATGTTAGTTATTGCTGCATTGAGTTTATACAATCTAGGAATTGAAAACCTGTTATAAATGTTTTAGTTTCTAGTTATCTTCAAGAAACACTGATATATTTATGATATGATCCAAAATAATATTTGAAAAGATCAATCTTAATAAGAAAAAAAAAAAAGATCTTTGAAATTACTACTCAACGCAATATTTCACTTCTTTAAAAATCTATATAAATAAGGACCTCGAAAGAGATTAATCTAACTTGGCCTAGTTCCTGATAAAACTAGCATTTTTTGTTGACTGTATCAACTACCTAAACAATGGTTTTCATTTAATATTAAATTAAAAAAAATATATTTAATAGTTTAAGAATATAAAATGATTTAAAAGGACAATTATATATTATATATAAGAGCTAATATCCTTTATTTATATGCATTTTCTATCGATTTATTATAATTTTAGTTCTTTATTATTTTTGAAAGTTCATTGCGAGTTAATCATATTACTTTCATACTTGTAGAGCTAAAAAGGTGCTAAAACTTAAAAGAGACTAAAGATTTTAAGATGGCTCAAAATGACGTCCAAATGAAGTCAAGATGTTCGGTTTTGGTAGAACGAAATTATAACAAATGCATGGAGGGCCATGTACTTAATTGGACTAGGTAGCTACATAGTGGGCCGATAAGACCAAGTTTTATGGATTAAAGTTTCACTTGGGCTTTCTTCTCCTGGACGAATAGTATGCGCCACGCGACCAACACCCTACCCAATTTGTTCTCTTCTTTTCAATGTAGCTGGCGGTTTTTTCTTTTCATTTTTTTTAAATGGCAGATATTAATTGTGAAAATATATACAACGAATATACATTTAAAGTTTTTAAACCACCATTACATACGTATAAAACCAGACTAGTTACACAAAATTGAAAGTGTTCCACATTCTCCAATTCAATAAAATATTTTTGGTCCGACATTTAATCCATAAGAAACTTATAAATTGAATATCAAGTATCTAATGAGAAGATAGAGGAACACCTTGGCAAACCCTTTCGTTTCTTGCTCTCCTCCAAAGTCTCCAGGACGTCACCAAAACAATCGAACAAAATGTATCCTTAGCAATCGAAGACAAACCGGAAAAAGATTGAAGTTTTAAGAGATGCTGAACCGATAATGCATAAATAGGAGTTATCCTACACCAAGCACCAATCCGTTGCCAAATATTATTGGCAACAACACACGAAGTTAGTAGATGTTCAACAGATTCCGGAAACTCATTACAACATGGGCGGTTTATGAAACGACTTGCTTACTTTTTTTTTTTCTATATATGTAGATAAGATTTTTTATTTTTATATATAATTGCGTATTTTTTATGGATTCGATGTATATAAAAATATAATAACAAGATGAGCTTACTTTCATTCATATCAAACGACTAGCACCAATAATGAAATATTGTATAACATGAAATATGAGATTTGGTCATTTGGTGTATAAACTTGAATGTCGCACCATATATCGTTCGCGGTTTTATGTCATACATTCCATTTCATTTGGAACGGGCCAAACAAAAATACAAATAAAACCACATACTTTGCCCCCGTGTCTCTCTATATCCCATCTAAAACAAACATACAAACACTCTCTATATATCTCTTTTTAACACATTTCAATCCAATTGTATATGGCACACGCCTTTCTTGCAAGACAAGTCTCAGATTTGTGTGTCGGAAAGCAACCGCTGACCTCATTACCCGCCACAGCATCCATTGCTGACGCGGTCATTGCACTCAAAAGGTCGGGAAATATTGATTTAAGTATATGGAACTGTAATCATTTAACGGATGTTAAGGATTCTGGTATTAATGACAATGTGGTATCGTGTTGGTGCGTTGGTAAGATATGTATGGTTGATGTGATTGCATTTATATGTAAAGATGAGAATGTGACACGTCCTTTGGATGTCCTTGAACAAACGAGTGTTTTGGATCTTATTTCGGATGAAGGAAAGATCAAGCATTTGGAATCGAATTCAAGGTACGTTTGTTTTTCTTCTTCTTTTTTTTTTTTTTTTTTTTTTTCCATTCAATTTGATATGTTATGATGTTCTATTTGATGAATAGATAATCGAATACTTGATTATCATAATATTTGAAGGAGGGATACAAACAATAAAAGCTATTAAGAACGATACATACAATAATAAACACAGACAAAGTTAGTATATTTTCATACGGTTATACATTTGTTAGAAACACATTTTTGCGTTTTTCCGGCATTAAATAATCTCGTTTTGTATGTTATCGAGAACTAGCCCGTACATAGTTGTAATAAGTGTCCGTCGTGTGATGTTAGATACTAACCGTACACAAAACGTTTGGTAGCAATTGTTGTGTTCAATTCTTTGACCTTAGTCCTTTAAAAATGTAGTTTTTAGCAATACAAAAAGTATTTTTCCAATAATATAACTTGGGACTAGATGACGTGAATTTTTTAATGTTCATAGAATAATCAAAGATATTTCAACCATTCAAAATGTAGAAAACTTTTGGGTTCTTGATAAAATTACAAAAAATCTTGCAAATTGCAATTGTTCCCATTAGAAGAATAAGTAACTTTGAATTTATGTGGTCTACCAAAAAGAGAAGATTTTTATTGAAAAAATGAAGTATATTCTAATATTCCTTGAAGGTTTTACTGTCTTTTTGCTACATCTAAATGTCTTTTATTATTATTATTTTATTATACATTTTGGGAAATTTGGAGATATCTAGCAGTTAATAACTCACTTATATGTTATATATATCATCATATAGGGCCAATCAAAAAAGAACAACCTCAAAATGATAACACGGTGAGAACACTTAAAAATTACATTTTGATGCATTAAAAGTTCATAAAACTAACATAGTGTATAACTAATTATCATTATTTAAGTGTTTAACAACACATTGATATGTCAAAATCGAGAAAATCATGTTTTTTTTGTTTTGTGCATCCATCTTGGATCAATTGTTGTTAAAAACTTAAATAATTATAATTAGTTATACAATATGTTAGTTTTATGGACTTTTAATGCATCAAAATGATGTTTTTAAGTGTTCTCACCGTGTTCTTCGGGATAGATACGAAGATACATCTGTTATATCAATTAAAGAAATATATGTATATGTATCGTAGTTATGTTGGTGTTTAATATATATCAAAGAAATATATATGATAGGTAGGTTGAAATGTTTTTTGATTCTGGTTGGAGAGAGGGGTTGGGACTTGGGTGTGTTTGTGTTTACAGTTTACACTATACAAGGATGTATATTTGTTTTATAATGGTTTCATAGTAATAGTAACCGTTAATAATAATAAAAAAAGTAATAGTAATTTTGGGATGTGACTGATCATCACATGCTTTTACACCTATCAATTCTAGTGATTTTTTATTAGAAAAAAGTAGTGATCACACATTCACACGTATCATGGCAAGCTGTCAAACATCTTTATAGTCTTTTGAAGTTTCCAATAATAAAATCCAAGAGTATTCATTTATTTCTCTCTTTTCTCTCAAAAGAAACCCACTTTTTACATTCATCTTCTTCTTCAAATGAAACTCACTTTTACATTCATCTTCTTTTTAAAAAAAAAACCTTACTTATATTCATTACAACTTTCTGCCACCATCGTCAGCTCGTCAACGTTAACCTGCAGGTGTAATATGGCTTAAGAGAAGCAGCATCAACAAATTAGCCCAGCAGGATTTTGTGGCCCATTTGCACTTTCGGTCCAATACTACATAAACCGGACCCGACCCGTTAAACCCGGGACCGAACCGGACCGACCGAGCATGTTTCGGGCCGGGCTTCGGTTTAGGTTTTCATGCCATCTCGGTCTTCGGGCCTAGCCGGTCCGGTCCGGTCCGGTCCGGTCTTATGACCATGCTCATGCCTAGTTGAGCTTATTCCTGAGATGCAATATGTTTGACATTATAGCATCACTATAAAAGCAAAGTTTTATGATAGTTCATATATCACTTACAAATCTATATTTATATGCAATCTATATATTCGCATCAAGTATTATTGTTATATGTAACCAACTTTTAAATATTGTTATTGTTTGTACGAGAGGTCTTGGTTTAAATCTTGTTGTGATTTCAGGATTAAAGACATCTGAAACTGGAGTTGGTTATACAAAGTGGCGTGCCCAAAATTACTGTTAAAAAAAAAATCATACAATAAAAACCTTTTTTAAGTTAATATAGATATATATATATAATATTTGGTAAACTAAACTAAATATATCTCAAAACACTTATTCATCCAGTATATTATGAAACTACAGTTTTTCCAGTCTTTATGTTGTGAAGTAGCTTTCTAATATATGTATAAATTTTGTGGTTGTATTCTTTTACCAGCTTGTTAGAGGCAATAGACTGCATACTTGAAGGGGCTCAAAACTTGGTAATACCAATACAAACCACAAGATACAATCAAAGAAAAAGCAAAACTTCTCCTTTGGGTACTACTACACTTGACAATGGCCAAGAATTCTGTTGGCTAACTCGAGAAGATGTCATTCGCTTCATGCTAGATTCAATCAACGTCTTCTCCTACATTCACAATTGACTCACTCGACGTAATCAATACAGATACACTAACGGTCTACTATGACGACCCTGCTTATTCTACATTACCCTTGATTACTAACACACATTTAAACCAAACGTCTATAGCAGTCGTTAACCAAGACAACACGTTAATAGGTGAAATCTCCCCTTTTGCCCTCTCTTGTTGCGATGAAACCATCCTGTCTGCCGGTGATCTCATGGCTTACCTTGACTATAGTGAGGATTTAGTCCACTTGGTTAAAATGAGATTACAAGAAAGAAAGTTGTCAGCTATAACAGCACTGCATCTTCTTTTTTTTCGTCTTCAAGTTCAGATGAGGAATTTGGATCTGGAAAGAATGGTGGCATTATGGGTCGGAGTAATCCTTGGAGGCAATTGTTTGCAACCCGTGGAACACATTGATGGCTGTTATGGTTCAAATGATTGCGCATCGAGTTAGTTATGCTTGGGTGGTTAAAGAGGATTATGGTTTGATAGGGATTGTGACGTTTACAGATATTTTGAGGCAATTAAGGAGTACCGTCGGCTCTTTGAGTAAAGACGGAGAAGAGAATACCAATATTCAGTAAAAGAGATTGGTCATCACGAACGTGTAAAGTGATGTCTTATGCAATTTTTCCCTTCTTTTTGTTGTATTTTTAAAGGATTGGCACATTGAAATGAGATTGTCCTCCCAATTTGATATATGTAATAAAAACCGGTATATGGTTTACAAAACAGAAGATTAAAGTGAGGTGTATAAACAAGTATTCATCTGATTCGACCAATATACTGTATTTGATTTAGAATAGTTGAGAAATGGTAATGCAATCAGACAACCTAACACTCCTGAAATAAAAACTGGAATATGAGAACCAAAGTAATCTAAAATGAAATGATCTAACTTGTTGCATAATTGAGTGCTTGAAAAACAGATAAACAGATAACCTTTTCCCTGTCAGGTTAACCGGGGAAGGCAATTCTTTTTGACTCAGAGTGCTTGAGTTGGATTTGAAAATATTAAACTAAAACGTTGTTTAGAACATATATGTATATGTGTGTGGGTGAGTAAAAAGAAGCATGTTGATTGCGGTGTTGAACGAGATCGGACCAAAAGAAGAACGATGCATGGAAAATTTTCACCCGCGAGGATGTTTAGCCTGGTCTAGGTTCACTTTTTCAGCTTTAACAGTGCTACCCAAGTTATTAAACCTGACTGAAATAATTAATATTATTGCAATAACTTTAACTATTTAATCAAACCAAGTAAAATGTTTTATACATTCGAATACAGTTAGAGATAGCTTTTGACCCATTTGCCACTTCCACCCATTACAGATAAAAGATAACCCAAATTCACCTATTTGTAGGCTACATTAATTGAATTTGCAACTTCAATAACAACCATTTTGGGAATGGTGGACCATAACAGTACCCTATGCAGGTGTTCTTTGCAGACCCAAACTCCTCTTTCCGAGAAACAACTTGAAGCTGAAGGGTTCTAACAAGATTAGTAGTCGTCAATTAAATCCATTGTAGCAGTCAAAATTTCTCTCTAGCAGCCTCATTTTGACCAAGTGGGTATTTACATAATTTGACAAAAACTTATTTTTGTCTTCTGCTTTCAAAAAACATGTCAATTAATGTCAGGTATACTTGACAGTCTAGATGGCAACATGGACAAGTTGGATAATGGGTTGAATTAAATCAAACCACAAGCCAAAATTATTACAAAGGTAATCTAAACTATAAAAATAAAACGATTCAGAAGTTTCATACATCGTAAATACAATTTGGACGATTTTCAGTGTGTAACATCCGCCGTTTTAACCGGTCAACGTAACGGGACTAGTAAATTTGAAACGAGTCAAACTTCAATAAAGTAAACTTTTGTAGTTAAAAGGTAGGCGTATGAATAGTTATTTCAAACGTAATTTCGAACTAGATAATAATATGTCAATGAAATAATTGAATGAGCCTCGAGTTAAAATTCTTAACTAAACGAATCAATTGTCGGGAGAAGCCGGGACTAGTCGCGAGAGTGCTTTAGGGTAACAAAACCCTTCTCTCCCTTCCTTTTCTTCTCATTTCTACTCTTCCCTTTCTCTCTCTACACTCTCTTTTCTCCTCCTTCTTTCTAAAATCCAAGAACCAAAACACCCTCTTAACATTTCTTGCAAATTTTCGGATTTGAGGCTTGGGTTATCATGAAAAGTGTTAGTAAATCATGTTATAATAATAATCTCCTTCAAAAGCCCAAGATTTTTGGGTTATTCAAGTGTTCATCTTCTCCAAGAGCTCCAAAACCGGATTTTTAGCTTCGGGTCGAATTGGTAAGTGTTCTATAGCTCAAAATGTTCCTCTTAACTAGTAGAATACTTCCTTGTTGTAGATCTAAACGATTTGTGGTCGATTTGAGTGTAAAATGTGTGTTTTTGGTCAAAAACGAGTCTTGGATCAAAAGTCCGGAAATCGGAAATGGGTTTAGTAAAAGATATGTTTTTATAGTGTGGTTATACTTGAATTTGGTTTTGACAAAGTTTGGTAACTTGATTTGGCTCCTAGATCGATCGATTTGTGTCAAAATTGGGTTTTTGTTATGAATCTGGGCAATATGCGCCGCATATGGATGGTATGCGCCGCATATCGGGCCATTTTTCTGGAAAACACCTTCAAATCTTCATCCAACCCAGAAATGCGCCGCATCTTTTGAGCCATGCGCCGCACAAAATCCTTGTCCACCTTCTGAGCAAAAAATGCGCCGCATGTTTTTAAGGATGCGCCGCATATTGGGGACTTTCTGACAACATGCGCCGCATCTCTCCAAGGGTGCGCCGCATATTTTTCCTGGTCAACGTAAACTTATCTTTTCGTCTAACGATCGTAACTTTCAAACCGTAAGTCCGTTTTTAATGATTCAAGTGACCATGGAAACGTTTGAGAGTCTAATTTTTAATGGTAACATCCTTTTAAGGTGAATTAAAACTTAGGTTACACAAAAGTGGGTTCAAAGTGAGTTGGTCGAGCCGGTTTAGTCGTTAAGTAACGAAATGAAATGATTTCACTTTGATTGTATCAAGACCTTATAAAATGGACATAATAAAGCATTAGTATCATTATTAGGTCAATATTTATAGGACCTTACCTTTTGAGATGCTTTAGGATTTATGTGATGCTTGTATGAATAGGTTTCGGCGATCGTGGACGTCGGTTCTACTTTCTTTCATCTGGGATTGTATTGCGCGCGTCAGGTGAGTTTCGTAGCCCCTACTATATGTTGTATGCTTTGGGGGTGGAAAGATACTCGCTATGTGTTTATGTGTTATGCCGTAGATTTAGCTTATGATAATTCTACGTGCATACGTTTTTGTGTTAGAACATGTCATTGGTAGACATGTAACGTGATTGATAACGATGTGAATGTAGTTGAACGTATGTAATATCCTCCAAATTCCAAATCAATGTAAATTTGATAAAAAGTAAACTTAAAGGTATAATTTATCCTAAGTTTAATATAGTAGATTTAATCTTAATTATAACCAATAATAATAATAATAATAATACTAATAAAAAGAGAGTCATAGTTAGATATAGTAATTAGTAGTATTCTTAAATCAATTCATAATAATAAGATAGATAAATGATGATGGTAATAAAACTAAATTAATAACTACCTAAGATACATGTGGTGTGTTAGTCAGTTATGGAAGAAATAAAGCAATACATAAATACCTATGTAAATTAATTAATTGAATCTTAAGAGTTTTGTGCAATAGCAATCAAGATCATGGTCTTTTTGCATTATATATTTACGGTTTCTAAAAAGGAAATGCATAAACTAAAAGGCTAGTCAAGTCATAAAATCATCCATGTAAATAAAACTACAAACTTACAGACTTTGCTTTTCCTACGAACAAATAAGATCATACTTGTAAATCCAACATGGTTGGGGTTGTGAAGAAATAAAGAAAATGATAACAAGATAATATAGAGTTGGTGAAATTGTCAAGTAATCTATATAGAGAAAGATTCAAGTATCATTTTCATTGGTAAGTATTCTTATATAAATTTTATACTATAACTTTATGATATTTTATACACATGGTTAGTATTTTGGATTTTCTTTTAAACAGATTTCTATTTTAGTTAATTTTATATATAACAGTTCATAGATCACTTTTTGTTAAAATTAATAAACAAAATAAAAATAGATACCAGCCTATAAGATGTGATGTTGCATTCTGTAGTCACCAACTTGACTTTATGTATTGTTGCCTATGCAAACTTATTATAAACTATATTTGTGTAATATCTATTTTTCAAGATTTTGACTAAAACTCATTGCCTTGTTTTAAGAATAAATTAATATTGTTCAAATATCTTGTAAGAAATGAGTTTCACTCTCACTAATAAGATTTCATTATGATTTTGAACATGTAAATGTGTTGGCATACAAATCGACCATCGACACTAATGTGTAAGAAAAGATAGTTATCAAAGTCTAACTTCAAAGTCTATAACATCCAAAATGAAGGTTATTATAGTTTACAATTAAACTTTCGAAGTAAATGAATATGTCGGAACGTAATAGGAAGCGATTGAGATATGATGGTGAAGAGCATTAAATTAATACTCCTATTTTGTAATACATGGTCACAACATTTCAATAGTAAGTATAGTTATACTAATTAATGGGATGGGTAAGCGTAGTCTAGCCGATAAACTTGAAATTACATATGAATCAAAATTGTAGATAAGCGAAAGCAATTACATTAAAATATATATTAAAACTCACAAAACATACAAACTCCCTATTTGAATATATTTTGTGCTTATACTCTTGTATATGATTAGATTCGGTTTGGTGATCGCGTTTCGTTGGTGGCTCTAGTGTATTTGATTTGATCTACGGCGTCTCCTTTTGATAACCCGGTAGTGGTTCGAGCTCATTATATTATATTTTGATAGGAGGCGTATGGATCGGTCCTAGGTATATTTTTGTTTGACGGTGGGCGCTTATCGTAGTGTCATACGAGGCGTTTCGCACCAAAAATGAATGATTAGTGGAGTAGCTACCCTATGATTTCATTCGGCCCTTGATAAGTCATTGTTTGACTCTTAGATGCATTATTTTATGAAACTTGGTTTTATATTTGATAATATATATATTTGATGTATAAAATATTGTGGGATTATACATATTTGAACTTTGATTTGAAATAAGTTTGTTTCGAAAATAAGTTTGTTTATAAAAATATGTCTTCACTTTTCATACTATATTCCTGCTTTTGTCATATCCGTTCACTGGGCTTTTGCTCAGCCGTATTCCTTTTTCTTTCTTATACGGCAGGTGATCAAGGGGGCACTGGGAACGAGCGAAGAGTGTAGAACGATTTGGACTTAGCACCTTTGGCCTTAGTGTTTTTCAAGCATTAGTTGTTTATGTTGGATTATAAGTACTTTTGAATATTTTGTCAGTTGACTTTGGTTTGATTTTGAATAAGAATAACGTCCTTTTGTCCTTTAAGTTCCTTTTGATATCATTTTGTACGTTTTGTAAGTTAGGGGCGTTACAGAATGGTATCAGAGCAATAGGTTCCTTCCTGTAGAAACTTAAACCTAAGTTATGGCCTGTGAGATTGGGTAGACTCTTGGTTAGGATTTCTCTTTCAATTTCGAGGTCGAAATTTTTTTTAAGTAGGTGGAGTTGTAATATCCTCCAAATTCCAAATCAATGTAAATTTGATAAAAAGTAAACTTAAAGATATAATTTATCCTAAGTTTAATATAGTAGATTTAATCTTAATAATAATAATAATAATAATAATAATAATGAATAAAGAGAGTCATAGAGATATAGTAATTAGTAGTATTCTTAAATCCAAGTCATAATAATAAGATAGATAAATGAAGATGGTAATAAAACTAAATTAATAACTACCTAAGATACATGTGGTGTGTTAGTCAGTTATGGAAGAAATAAAGCAATACATAAATACCTATGTAAATTAATTAATTGAATCTTAAGAGTTTTGTGCAATAGCAATCAAGATCATGGTCTTTTTGCATTATATATTTACGGTTTCTAAAAAGGTAATGCATAAACTAAAAGGCTAGGCAAGTCACAAAATCATCCATGTAAATAAAACTACAAACTTACAGACTTTGCTTTTCCTACGAACAAATAAGATCATACTTGTAAATCCAACATGGTTGGGGTTGTGAAGAAATAAAGAAAATGATAACAAGATAATATAGAGTTGGTGAAATTGTCAAGTAATCTACATAGAGAAAGATTCAAGTATCATTTTCATTGGTAAGTATTCTTATATAAATTTTATACTATAACTTTATGATATTTTATACACATGGTTAGTATTTTGGATTTTCTTTTAAACAGATTTCTATTTTAGTTAATTTTATATATAACAGTTCATAGATCACTTTTTGTTAAAATTAATAAACAAAATAAAAATAGATACCAGCCTATAAGATGTGATGTTGCATTCTGTAGTCACCAACTTGACTTTATGTATTGTTGCCTATGCAAACTTATTATAAACTATATTTGTGTAATATCTATTTTTCAAGATTTTGACTAAAACTCATTGCCTTGTTTTAAGAATAAATTAATATTGTTCAAATATCTTGTAAGAAATGAGTTTCACTCTCACTAATAAGATTTCATTATGATTTTGAACATGTAAATGTGTTGGCATACAAATCGACCATCGACACTAATGTGTAAGAAAAGATAGTTATCAAAGTCTAACTTCAAAGTCTATAACATCCAAAATGAAGGTTATTATAGTTTACAATTAAACTTTAGTTCTTTATGTTGGATTATAAGTACTTTTGAATATTTTGTCAGTTGACTTTGGTTTGATTTTGAATAAGAATAACGTCCTTTTGTCCTTTAAGTTCCTTTTGATATCATTTTGTACGTTTTGTAAGTTAGGGGCGTTACAGAATGGTATCAGAGCAATAGGTTCCTTCCTGTAGAAACTTAAACCTAAGTTATGGCCTGTGAGATTGGGTAGACTCTTGGTTAGGATTTCTCTTTCAATTTCGAGGTCGAAATTTTTTTAAGTAGTGGAGTTGTAATATCCTCCAAATTCCAAATCAATGTAAATTTGATAAAAAGTAATCTTAAAGATATAATTTATCCTAAGTTTAATATAGTAGATTTAATCTTAAATAATAATAATAATAATAATAATAATAATAATAATAATAATAATAATAATAATAAAGAAGAATAATAATAATAATAATAATAATAATAATAATAATAATAATAATAATAT
>CM067170.1:71375035-71474233 GCA_034093135.1 Erigeron breviscapus
AAGATCTGTCCAGAAACGTGTTCTACTGGACCTACTCCAGACTTGGAATCTGGAGTCCCTCTGAAGATTTGTCCAGAAATAATAGAAGACCAGTGAGCAAATACTTGTATAGGAAATCTGGAGTATTCTCCAGATGAGCTCACTGGACTTCACCCCAGTCCAGATCAACTCTACTGAAGACATTCTGACTGAAGTCAAAGACTGAAGTCTGAAGAAAGAAGACTGACAAATGGCGGAGTCCACTGGAAAGTCTTACCAGATCTGTACATTGGAGGATTGTCAGTGTTCTAGACCCTACAAGTCTGAACACTGATATCGAGGATTGACTTTTCCCTTTACACACTTTCCAAAGAACAATCCACTTGTTCTTTACCAAAGTTTGTGTGTGTGTAAAGGTGGTTGGATAAAAGGACACAAAGTCATTTGATGTGACTTTATCCTTATTCCTTATCCAATACATTTAATGTTCTTGTCGGATCATTAAATGTATTGCAACCATATTTGTACGGCACAAAATTCACTGGTGAATTTTGTTGCCTATAAATACAAAGTCATTTCCTTGAGAAAAATACTTTTTAGCATACACTTTGCATGAAAGTGAATTTGTCCAAATACTCTCGATCTTAAACTGGGATACCTCACAACTTTAAGTATCTCGATCCAAAAGAGTTATTTGACAAATATAGATCATTTGTAACTCATAGGTTGTTAGGATACATACTTATTTGTATTATCTTGATTCCGCAACAACCTTGTGTTTTATTTAACATCATAAATAAAATACACAATTGAAAAATACATAATGGTCCACTTTATTTGTTTATTGCTTTAAGTCTTGTATTACTTTGTTTATATATTCTTGCATTTATTTACAAGTAATACTAGTCCATTCTAGTGCTTATTAGACTTGTTGTATTATACACTTTCCTGGTTAACCATCGAACTTATGGGACTCACAATGCAATTGTAAAAACCTATGTTCACCTGCTTCCAACAAATCCATGTTACAATTTTTCAAAGCCCAATATGCCTTATGTTCGATTTCAACCGGTAGGTGACAAGTTTTGCCATAAAGAAGACGATATGGTGTAGTACCAATAGGAGTCTTATAGGCAGTCCGAAATGCCCATAAAGCATCATCTAACTTTTTAGACCAAAGCTTGGGGTTATCTCCTACGGTCTTTTCTAAAATTCTTTTTAAGGCACGGTTGGTGTTCTCTACTTGACCGCTAGTCTGAGGATGGTACGAGGTAGAGAAACGGTGAGTGACACCATACCTCTTTGGCACCTTGGCCAATTGATGATTGGCAAAATGGGTACCACGGTCACTAATAAGTGCTCTAGGGACACCAAACCTACAAAACAACTGCTTCAAAAAGTCTATGACCACTCTAGCATCATTAGTGGGTAAAGCCTTGGCTTCCGCCCACTTGGACACATAATCAACAGCAACTAAGATATAAAGGGACTTATTGGAGGGTGGGAAAGGTCCCATGAAGTCAATTCCCCAAACATCAAAAACTTCACATACCTGAATCATCTGTTGGGGCATTTCATCCCTTTTAGTGATGTTACCTTGTCGCTGGCAAGAGTCACAAGTCTCCACTAGAGTTTGAGCTTCCTTGAAAATGGTCGGCCAGTAGAAACCTGCGTCATAAACTTTCTTACCGGTTATAGAGGGCCCATAATGCCCACCGGTAGGACCGTAGTGACATGCATCTAAAATCTTCCGGGTTTCTGCACCGGACACACATCTCCAGATCATCCCATCTGCACACATTCTAAACAAATGTGAGTCTTCCCAAAAATAATGTTTTATCTCAGAAAAGGATTTCTTCTTTTGTTGAGATGCCAAGACCCAATAGATGAGACGGGGCTTGGCATCTTGTTTGGAAAACAAGTGATGATATACCCTACACGGAGTTCTACCTCCGTAATCGAAGAAGATACCTTCGGACAGGTATAAAATATTTATACGGAGCACTGCCTCCGTAGACAGAAATAATCCCGGAGCGCCTGAGTTAAATTACTTAGCTCCAGAGGAATATACATTAAGGTCCGAATATCTCGGACACGCCGCATCATGAGATCATCGCAAATCTTCCTAAAATATAGAAGATATTCTCAAAAGAAGAAGAGATTTACCCTAATTCTCTTACCCTTCCTCTCCAAGTTTCTACCCTCTATATAAATAGAGGAGGTGCCATACGGCACATCATCATATACGATACATCAATACCCTAATCATAGAAAACACACTCAATCCCCGAATCCCAAACTCTCACAAATAGACCCCGAGCCTTACAGATCGGCGAAGGGTTAACAATCATAGGCGTAAAGCGGCCTACGGCCCTCTGAGCGGAAGGGAATCGCCAAAGAAACATCTAAAACCCCTCTCACACATTCGGTTAAACCATAGTGTGATTATTTGATCAATAAAATTGGCGCCATCCGTGGGACCTTTGCTCTCAAGATTCGAACTCAGCCACGATCGAAAAAAGCATTATGTCGAACCTTGATCCCCTTCCAGGGTCACACGGGCCAAATATTGCCTGTAGTCAAGATAAAGATAATGACGGAATCCTCCCAGTTGGGAGGCCCAGCTCCCCAGATGAACAGGGGAATAAAAAGGATCACAAATGTCCGGATGACCAGTCAGCAGATCGATCAACTTGCCAGGTAATGGCATTAAGCAGGGCAACAAACGTCGGTCTCGACATAAGGGAAATTGGCGTCAAAGAAGATGCTGCCCCTGGACCAGAAGAGACCGCTATGCAACACCCCGGGCATACAGCACAGGGTAACCCGTTGCCAACGGAACAGGAGCGCAGAAAAGAAAACAGAAGTCAGATCCAAAATACAGAAGGCAATCCCACAACAACGGATAAGGCCGGTCAACAGCCAGCTGCGAAGGACCTGGGCAAAAAGGAGGAAGCTAAAAGCGAACATAAAGACGGGCCCAGTACCATGACTCCGGTAGGAATGGCCGCAGCAGATGTCATGCAGGCAACATCCGGGCTAGGGACGTACCAGTCATCATATCCACTGTATTATCACAGAGGATACTTTTATCCGTACGGAGCGCCTCAGACCCAGTACATGGGAACGCCGCCCTTTGGAGGAAGTTACCCAGGGCACATGCAGGCATCATGGTACTACCCATACGGTATTGTAACCCCACAGTATTTTAAGGCAAGCCCAATAACCGGAGTCGAAAAAGACAAGGTTGAACATAAGGGGCCAGAGCCTAGATACAAGGGGTCATGCATACAATTCGCAAAAGATTTGCGCCAACATGTACCTCCGAAAAAAATACTGGACCTCCAAGAATTACCCTGGTACGACGGCACCTTCGACGTCGATGAATTCCTCGGGAAACTCGACGAAGCAGCCGAAGCAGAGGGATGGAATGGTCCAACAATCTGCCACGTCATCCTCTACCTTTTACATGGGAAGACATTGGGATGGCTTGAAAGCTTACCTGAAGAGCGTATACATGATATTAAAGATTTCAAAATCAAGCTAAGAGAGGAATTCGGCTCCCACCTGTGGGCACACGATATAAAACAGGAGGAAGATGAGGGAGCAGAAGATTTTCTAAAGCGATACAGAGACAGCACTCAGAACCTAGTATGCATATCAGAGGAAGAAAGGATATCCGGAGCCAAACATGGCCTCCGGTCAAAAGAACTGATACGACACTTATGCCTCGGTAAGCCAAAAAGCAACTAGAATTGATAGAGAAATTCCACGAGTGGATGAGTGCAGAAGAAATAGCGGAAAAAGTCATGGCTAAATGGAAAACCATGATAAGGAAAAACGTGAAGCAAACTGAAATAACGGAAGATGTAGCAACTGAGGAATCCTCCCCTGCATACAACAGGACCAATAGCTATAAAAGAACAATTTCTAACCTCCGAAAGACCCCATCAGAAATCTTGTCATTGGAGGAGATAGCAAAAACATTTGTCAGGCCACTGCCGCTATCCGGAAGAGGAACCAGAAACCTAGACAAATTCTGTTGTTTTCACAACGGATATGGGCACAGTACGGATTACTGCAGAGAGCTATTAAGACAGATAGACAACACGGCAAGAGAAAATAAGCTAGCACATCTAGTGAAAAGGAGCAGACCGATCCTCGACGAAGCAAAACCAGAAGAGCACCGGAGGAGAATACTATCAAATACCTTGATCCGAAAAGGACCACAACACTATCACTTCGGTGAGTTGGATGACAAGGCATCGATAGACCCAGTGCTAATAAAAGTAAACATAGGCAGTGTGTGCCTGAAGAATACGCAGGTAGATACAGGAAGCGGACGAGACATAATCTATGAGAAAAGTTTCCTCCGATTGCCTAAAAAACTGCGGGAAACAATCACGCCACTAGATACGGAAGTAGTAGGATTCGCTAGTGAACGCATCCGCCCATTGGGGGAAATATGGCTGGACGCCACTATCGGAGGGTTCCCCTGGCGAAGAACCGCACGGATTCTGGCAATCGTGATAAAAGCAAACTCGCCTTATGACATGCTCGTGGGCAGAGAAGGGATGAGGAAATTCCATATGATAGCATCTACGATACATGGTTGCGTACAGTACAAATCTCACGGGGGGATGCAGACAATGCTCTCTTCATTTACTAAAGACACAAAAGAAGAGAGCTCCATACCGTGGTACAAACGCAACAGAAGAAAAATTCAAAAAGGACCCAGAGGACAGCTGGCAATTACGAACGAAGGATCCTTCGAAGAAGAAAGGTCAGACAATTCCGGACCAACAGAGGATGCAGAAATCCACGCACTAAACGACTCCGACAGGCATTAAGACCGGTTGGAGCATAATTTGCCCCCGGGATAAGCTATATCAACGTAGCAAATAGGGCAGCACAAAAGTAGCAGCTAGGAACAATACAAATATTGTAACTTCCTCCTGCCATGTACTTATAAGCTCCCACAAAATTATAAAAACGATCGTAATAATTTTCTAAATGCGCATAAATTTTTTTATCTTGAATTGTTAAGGGGACGCCCATAAGACTTTTCAAACACAAATCATGAGGTAATAACCCATGAATAAAATGCATAAGTCACTCCTTCCTTATGATTGAAGTGCATAAGCATAAATGCATAAGACATTCTCTTAAGAGTGTATAAGCATAACAAAAATATACATATAGATAAGTTCTGAAAAAACAGCGAAGACGACCAACGACAGAAACAAAGGCAAGGAGGCAAAGACAAGCAGCAAATATAAAAGCAAGTCAAGAACCTATACATAGCCAAGGCACCAAAAAATATATGTACAGAGTATAGAGGATCAAACAGTTCACATTCCCTGAGGCCTAATATCATAAAGATCAGCCACCGAAGCATCGGGATTTGAAGAAATTTGCTGGATATAAGGAAAAGAAATTCTCCTTAAGGCCTCTTCAGCAGCAACGATCCTCTCCTCGGTACCAAGAAGCCTCTCCCTATTCCCACCCAACACAACCTGCCCACGACTCTCCATATGAAAAAGTAATAAGGCTCTTGAATCAGCTCGGTTAGCCTCAATCAACTCATCAAGACTTTGATCAAACTCGGGACTCGCCATCAACATGCGGAATACATGAGGAATAACACCAGAAATAAGCTGGCGCATGGAGTTTCTTGTATTCTCCAACTCCAGCTCCAAGCTGTTGATCACTGCAGAAGGTCCGGCAGAGGTAAGGGTAGCAATCCGCTCATGGGCAGCATCCAAGCTCTGTGTAGCAAGGGATAAAGCCTCATGGGAATCAGCGAGCTCCCTCCGCAAAGAACTAACCAAAGATACATCACCCCCATTAGACTGAGCAGCCCTCAAGGAAGCCAACTCTGCCCTGTGCCTATGCAGATCCTCTTCCAGATAGTGCACCCTGGCACTGCTAGCCGAACCAATCATACCGGCAGCAAACAGAGCCTGGTTGGTCATCTCAGCAAGCCTCTGAGCAGGCATGGTATCCAGCATGGTCCTTAAGTGATCAAGAACCAGCATATCCAGACTCATTCGGCAAAGCTGAGGATCAGGCAATTCACTCTGAAGAGGAATCCCTAGAAATCACAAAGAGTTTCAATAAGTAATATGAAAAGGAAACAACGTTTGAAATATACACATAATCTACAGCCACTCACCAGTTGTGGTAGCTCCAGTTGTGGTAGCTCCAGTTGTGGTAGCTCCAGTTGTAGTAGCTCCAGTTTCATCAACTGGCTCTTTCCCAGGCCTACGTCCGGGATCAGAAGTCCCAGCTAAATGAAGAAAAAGCATACAAATTAGATTTATGCAGAACACAAATAACAAAGTCAGGGAAAAATACGTACCTTGATCAGCATCAAGAACCGGAGCAGTAGTAGTAACAACTTCATCTCTTATTGGAGAAGAATCAAGAACAATGACAGAAGGACCTGCAGCCATAGGGTCTGTCACACCAGATAGACCACCCATTACCCTCTGCCTCTTCAGAGGAGGCCCGGAAACATCAACACCAACAAAAAGGGGACCTCCTCCATCATCAGAAGGAGACAAAGGCCTTCTACCAACAACCATACCTCGAGGATTCATGGTCACAGCCTCCGTAAGCGTTAACTCTGCAAACACAACATAAGGACGTCAGAAGAAAGTAAAAGAAAAGTATATAGAATCGAAAAACAACAGAGAATGGTACCTTCGCAGCACCATATCAAAACCGGCTGATCAGGAGAACCCTCCCATGACATCGTAATACCACAAAGATACAGAATGACAGAGGGATAAGCGACCAACTCAAATGGAGACCGATGCACCTGAAGGACCAATGCATTATCAAGAGTAACCCAGTCATGCGCATTGTCCTCAAAAGACATCCCCGATACCAACCTACTCGTATCCAACAAACCCCTAAACATCGTATGAATATATTCCTGACTGAAAAACAAAAACCCCGGCCTCCAGTTCAACATATCAGAATCACCTATGTCAAAAAATAACCTACCAGGCCTCTCTTCCACCATAACCCAACCATCACGAATACCGAACTTGAAAAAATATCGAAAAACACTTATCCTGGGCTCTATCTCATATGCACGACAAATAGCGATAAACGACATTATCATGGTAATCGCCAAAGGGTGCACCACAGATACATACAAATTGTGGTAATCGAGTAACCCTAATAACCAAGGGGACAAAGGAAACCTAAGATTGCCACCGGAGAAAGGAGCGGTATACATACCTATAAATCCAGTAGGCGCATCAAGGATTGATTCCGACGGTCCCGGAACCCTAATTTCAGGATCACTAGGGCGGCAGAAGCACTGGCGAAACCATGCGACATCATCCTCAGTCATCTCTGAATACGTAGTACTAATAATGCGAAAATGATTACGATCCATAATATGGAGATGGTTGAACGGGGGAAGTGAATATTTTTGATGAAGAAAAGGGAGTAAGGAAGGGAGAACGATAGTGGAAAGAAGAAGAAAAGAAAATCTCCGGAGCCGTCAAACTTAAATAGGAGACAAAACGGATGGTTTGAAAAACCGGCGCATAACCTACCCAAACCGTCGATTGGTTTTCTCCTCGAGATAAGCGCGCCCAAATTAAACTCTTGATGGGATATATACGCGCCATGGTAAAATGGAAATTTTACCCTTAAAAAGAGTTCCGGAGAATATACGGAGCACCCAAAACCAAAGCTCTTTTGAGCTCCGGTTACACAGGTATGCCCTTATATTATTTTTATTAGATTATTTTTGAAGTCTAATGTGATACTCTACAGATAGACTCTCCCATCAGACTGGGGGGCTTGATGATATACCCTACACGGAGTTCTACCTCCGTAATCGAAGAAGATACCTTCGGACATGTATAAAATACCTATACGGAGCACCGCCTCCGTAGACAGAAATAATCCCGGAGCGCCTGAGTTAAATTACTTAGCTCCAGAGGAATATACATTAAGGTCCGAATATCTCGGACACGCCGCATCATGAGATCATCGCAAATCTTCCTAAAAGATAGAAGATATTCTCAAAAGAGGAAGAGATTTACCCTAATTCTCTTACCCTCCTCTCCAAGTTTCTACCCTCTATATAAATAGAGGAGGTGCCATACGGCACATCATCATATACGATACATCAATACCCTAATCATAGAAAACACACTCAATCCCCAAATTTCAAACTCTCACAAATAGACCCCGAGCCTTACAGATCGGCGAAGGGTTAACAATCATAGGCGTAAAGCGGCCTACGACCCTCTGACCGGAAGGGAATCGCCAACGAAACATCTAAAACCCCTCTCACACCTTCGGTTAAACCATAGTGCGATTATTTGATCAATCAACAAGTACCTCAATGCGGAATGGTCGGTATAAACAATGGTCTTATTAAGAACCAAGTAGGGTCAAAACTTATCAAAAGCATAAACAACGGCCAACAATTCTTTTTCAGTCACGGTATAATTTTGTTGAGCCGGGTTGAGGGTCTTGCTAGCATAGGAAATGGGACGGAAATGTTTGTCATCCCTTTGGCCTAGAACGGCCCTTAAGGCAAAGTCGCTAGCGTCACACATTAACTCAAAAGGTAATGACCAATCAGGTGAAGACATAATAGGTGCATTAGTCAACTTGTCCTTAAGAAGGTTAAATGCATGAAGACACTCACTATCAAAGTTAAAAGGGACATCTTTTTCCAACAACTTGGTCATGGGCCGGGTGATTTTTGAAAAATCTTTTATGAACCGACGATAAAACCCGGCATGACCCAAAAAGCTTCTTACCGATTTAACATTCGTGGGGGGAGGTAGTTTAGCTATGAGATCTACTTTTGCTTTGTCAACCTCAAGTCCCGCATTAGAAACTTTATGTCCCAACACTATCCCTTCCTTTACCATGAAATGGCATTTTTCCCAATTCAAAACCAAATGTGCCCTTTCACACCTTTCCAACATTTTATCAAGACTATCTAGACAACTCTCAAAAGAACTTCCAAATACAGAAAAGTCATCCATGAAGACTTCCATGGAAGTTTCAATCATGTCCTGAAAAATAGCAATCATGCATCTTTGAAAGGTCCCGGGGGCATTACAAAGACCAAAGGGCATTCTCCTATAGGCATAAGTACCAAAAGGGCAGGTGAATGTGGTCTTTTCTTGGTCATTCAGGTCAATGGGTATTTGGAAATAACCTGAAAACCCGTCCAAGAAGCAAAAGTACTCATTTCCGAGCCGTTCGAGCATTTGGTCGATGAAAGGTAAGGGAAAATGGTCTTTACGGGTGGCGTCATTTAACTTCCGATAATCAATGCAAACCCGCCATCCCGTGACAGTTCGAGTGGGAACTAACTCATTTTTCTCATTTAAAACAACGGTCATCCCACCCTTTTTCGGCACACAATGCACCGGACTCACCCAAGGACTATCAGAAATGGGGAATATAATTCCCGCATCTAACAACTTAATGATTTCCTTTTTAACAACTTCTTTCATATTCGGGTTTAACCTACGTTGTCTTTGCACTACCGGTTTAGCATTATCAATAAAATTAATGGTGTGCTTACAAAATTCAGGACTTATACCCAGGTATGTCGGAAGTTTTCCAAGCAAAGGCCTTTTTATGGGCCTTGAGAACGGTCATGAGTCTAGACTTCTCATCCTCTAACAATGAGGACGAGATAACAACGGGTAAAAGAGATGTACATTCGAGATAAGCATACTCAAGATGATCCGGCAAAGGCTTGAGCTCCAAGTCGGTAGGAGGATTCTCAACCGATGTCAACACCCGTGTGCTTCCATCCGCCGTGATCTTTTCGAAGGTTTCATCTTCCAGTGGAGTTGTATCCATGCTCAAAGCCAAAACTTCTTCAATTTGATCACTGGTGATAGCTTCACCATTTGCAATCTCTGCGTCAACAACTCCATTTGCTTCCATAGCTTCTTGCATTTCCAAGTCCAAAGCATCATCTATCACATCAATTCTAAAACAAGTATCATCAGAAGAATAAGGATGTTTTAATGCTCTATCAACTTTAAAAACAATCCGTTCATCACCGACCCCTAAGGAAATATCCTTATCCTTAACCCGGATGATAGCATCCGCGGTGTTAAGGAATGGGCGGCCAAGAATTAGAGGAACTTTAGCGTCCGCCTCCATTTCAAGAATGACAAAGTCGACCGGAAACACAATATGTCCTACCTTAATCTGCATGTTTTCCGCTATCCCTATGGGATATTGGAAAGAGCGGTCAGCGAGCCTAATGCTCATTCGGGTAGGGGTCAACTCACCTAAGGCTAATTTTATATAAACAGAATAAGGCATTAAATTAATACTGGCCCCAAGATCGGCCAAGGCCTCACAAACAAATGCACCAAAAGAACAAGCAATGAGAAAACTCCCTGGATCTTCTAATTTGGGAGGAATCTGGTTCTTGATTATTGCTGAACACTCGGCACTAAGAACGACAGTCTTTGCCTCCTCAAGCTTCCTTTTGTCGCTGCTGAGCTCCTTGAGAAACTTGGCATAATTCGGCATCCCTGCAATAAGATCAACTAAAGGAACAGTTATGTTTACCGACTGAATCAGCTCAACAAACTTCTTGAAATGCTCCTTAATCTTCTCTTTCCTCAACCATTTAGGAAATGCGATCTTGGGCTGATATGGCTTCACTGTTGGTTTTTCAGCTGGTTTAGATGGAACGGCCGGAGTCTGCACGGCTGGGTTCGGCTCCATCTCTATCTCATCATCAACAGCCTCCTCGTCTTCATGTACCTGCACAACTGGAGTAACATCATCAGGTAAAGGATTAGCTGAGTTATAAGTTTTACCTGCTCGAGTTGTGATGGCATTAACATGCTCATTTCTAGCATTAGGAGGAGTGTATTTCTGCCCTTGCCCTTGGTTGCTTGATTGAGGCTTCGGGTTCTGTTGAGTGTTACTCGGTAAAGTACCGGGTGTTCTATTAGAATTCCCGAGCCTTTCAAGCCTTCCTTCCAAGTCCTTTATTGTGGCTTGCTGGTTCTTTGTCCCTTGATCCAACTTGTGTCCGAGCCCATCCAATCGAGTAGTCAAAGCATCCAACGCAGAGCTCACCTTCTTTGACTCTTCTGCAACGTGCTCATTAGTTGCTCTCTGGGCACTAATAAAATCCTTCATTATATCCTTTAGTTCTGAATCTGGACCTTGTTGATTCTGATTGTTGAACCTGCTGAACCTGCTACCACCAAAACCAGAATTGTTAGTATTATAAGAAGAAGATGAGGGGTAAGAATTACCTGATGGCCGGTTTTGAAAACCGGTGTTGCGGTTGAAATTCCCCTGCTGCTGGTTCTGAACAAAATTAACATCTTGAACCGGCTTTTGGGGGCACTCCTCGGTGTAATGCAAATCCCCGCAAATGTCACATCCATCAGCCATAACTTTCACATCCCTTTCCAAACTCTTGAACCTACTTTCTTGACCATCAAACCTCTCATCCATTCGCTTAGAGAGAGCCTTAACTTCAGCAACTAATTTAGAATCTTCGCTACTTTCAACTTTAGCGACAGTGGTTCTCCCGGATCTCTTGATTCGGTCTTCATCTCGGGTCGAGCTCTCTTTGGCCATGTCTTCAAGAATTTTGTAACCTTCATTCGGGGAAATGTTGTTGAAACTACCCCCGAATGCATACCCGAGCTCTCTCTTAGACCTCCTATCCAATCCATCGAAGAAAATCTCAACCACCAAATCCGTACCCATGCTATGTCCCGGGCAATTCCTCAACATCTCCTTAAATCGTTTCCAAGCATCTACAATATCCTCACCATTATCTTGACAAAAACCCCTAATCTGATTCTCTAGTTGCCTTTGAGTTCTTAGGGAATAGAACTCATCGATGAATGCTTCCCTGAGTTCAGCCCAAGTGGTGAATGAATTTTCTGGTAACTCTTTAAACCACGAAGATGCCTCTCCAACAAGAGTCAATGGAAACAATTCCAGTTTCACAATATCAGCTTGCCCCTCCCCATACTGATACAAATGGCAAATCTTTTAAAACCTTTCAACATGAGCATAAGGATCGCATCTTCTGACCCCGTCGAACTTATCTTCCTCGACACTCTTAAGATGATTACCCTTTAAGGAGAAGTTTACTGAAATCTGAGGAGGGCGGATAGCTGTGCCCCGGTTAGCTGGTATGGTTCTTCTTCGTTCCCCGTAAGGAACGTTGTTCATATCTCTCGGTTGTTCTTCACCCATTCTGTTTCCCCTTCTTTGTTGATCTTGATTCCTGTTAATTTGCGGAGGTACAGTTCTAATCGGCTTAGGTGTTTGAACTTTTTCTTCTCCTTCTGAGTCCTCACCTGTTCGAAATATCCAAGCTGCTTCCTCCGACCTATTAACCACTTGATCTTCTGAGGTCTGGCCCGGTGGAACTTGATTTGCGGTTTCTGAATCTATCTTGCCTGATGTGGATGGCTCTTGGTTGTTTCTTTGCACTAGTCTACGTCTGGCTCTCCCTGGATTAGATAAAGGACTATGCAAGGGTCGGCCAGAGGCTCTAGTGTTCATCCACTAGCAAGAACCTGCATAATCACCACAAAACAAACCGTCAACCGCACCTGATACAAATGAAATAAAAATGAGAATAAAATCTACTAATAAAGCAATTAACTTTCTCACAAATAAATGTGAGAAAGGGTCGAACTACAAAATTAAACAACTACTAAAACAAAAGTCCCCGGCAGCGGCGCCAAAAACTTGATGTGTAAAATCGAGTATTTAAATTTATAAACACGAACTACCAAAAGACTGACTCTTACACACTCACAGGCAGTGAACCCGATCGTATGCAATATAGTTAAATGGTAAATCCGAGGTCGATCACAAGGACTAAGTAAAGTAATTGTTAAAATAAAGCAGTTCAAGTAAAAGAGGGGGGTTTTGTGACCGAATTGTCACTTTGCAAAAGTTAGTAAAATCAGTTAGTAATCCCTCAGGATTAATCGAAAAGAGAGTTTGTGACTGAAAACAATAATTTAAAAGGCATCCATCTTGAATCCGCTCAACAACATGTTCAAATTGCACATAAATGAAGTTCAAATTCTATTAAGTTGACAACGATAATCGTGACAAAGTAAAGACACAAACTGGTACCACCAACGTTTGTAAAATCATTTCAATCACCTAATTAATCAGTTCCTTTGTAAAAGCCGGTACCACCAATGCTTAAAACAATTTCCCTAACCAACTAGTTTGTTTGATTATCGAATTAACAATTGTATCTATGTGAAGACAACGTGGTACCACCAACCGTTATACAACACGTTAACAAAATGATTCTTTTTATTAAAATGACATTCACTATCATACCATGAACTAGTAACAATTGATTAAGATAATTAATTGAAATCACATATATGTTCAACTAGTACCACTAACGAAGAACATACATATCACCAACATCATAAAAATAATTAATAAAGAATCAATTCATCAAGATCTCGACACAACGATAATTGAAATCAACTTTGAATTAATAAAATAGTGCAATCCTTACATATTGTCTTACTTCATCAAGATGGATGATAAAGTGATTAGCCACTCATATTAAATATGAAAGAACAAATCAAAATAGAAGAATTCATTGTTACCGAATACAAGAAATCGAAAGCAATGAACGAAATAAATCCAATCGTAATCTCGATCTTCCAAGATGATAAAAACTGAATTGGTTTTGGAATGTTTTTCCAAGCTTTATATAGTTGCCCTAAAAAGATCCAAAAATTCGTCTGCCACTGCGGCGCAGCTAGCACACTGCGTCGCAGTGTAGAGTTGACTGCCTTTGACTTTGACTATCGTTGACCTTGCCTGGCTTGAACTGGATACGACTGCGTCGCAGTCTTCCCCCACTGCGGCGCAGTAGGAATTTCTGTCTCAGTACTGTGGCGCAGTCTTGTACTGCGTCGCAGTCCAACATTGACTTTCGTTGACCAAGCTTCACATTCAGTCTCGTGCCTCGAATAACATCCGTAAGCGCTCATTTCGCCTCAAAATTGTCGTTTTCTCCAGAATTACGCTCAAGTACCTGTTAATATCCTGAAACACTAACAAATACCATAAACGCAACAAATGTATACGAAAACGACTCGAAAAGCGCTTAAAAACATCTAATAATTCTATGGGAAAATGGTATAAAATAGACATATCAGATGTGAGCGGGCACACCTTGTTCTTAATTGGGAAAAATGTCATTTTATGGTGAGAGAGGGCATAGTTTTAGGGCATAAGGTGTCTAGTATGGGGATTGAGGTAGATAAAGCTAAAATTGATGTTATTGCTAAGTTGCCTCCACCTACCAATGTAAAGGCCGTAAGAAGTTTTTAGGTCATGCCGGGTTTTACCGTCGATTCATTAAGGATTTTTCTAAGATTACCCGACCTATGACCCATTTGCTTGAGAAGGATGTGCCGTTCGAGTTCAACTCGGATTGTCTTAAGGCATTTGAACTTCTCAAAGACCGTTTGACTCATTCACCCATCATGGTTTCACCCGATTGGTCCCAACCTTTTGAATTGATGTGTGATGCTAGTGATTTTGCCGTGGGGGCTGTTTTAGGACAAAGAGAAGGTAATCATTTTCGCCCCATTTACTTTGCTAGTAAGACTCTTAATAATGCTCAACAAAATTACACTACCACTGAAAAAGAGTTGCTTGCAGTTGTTTATGCTTTTGATAAGTTTAGATCCTACTTAGTGCTTAGTAAGACCGTAGTTTTTACCGACCATTCAGCCCTTAAGTACTTGTTTTCTAAACAAGATGCTAAACCTCGTCTCATTCGTTGGATTTTGCTTTTGCAAGAGTTTGACATTGAGATTAAGGATAAGAAAGGGGCTGAAAATTTAGCGGCCGACCACTTAAGTAGACTTGAGGATCCTCACCGTGAGGAATTGAGGGAAGAGGATATAGATGATGCCTTCCCGGATGAGTATTTGATGAGTGTTGATTCTAATATTCCATGGTATGCAGATTTAGCTAACTATCTTGTTGCAGGAATACTTCCAAAAGGGTGGACACATCAACAAAGGAAAAAGTTCTTTTCCGATGTGAAACACTACTTTTGGGAGGAACCATTTTTGTTTCATGTTTGTGCAGATGGAATGATTAGAAGGTGTGTTTAGGGAGCTGAAACTCGTTTGATTTTGGATGGATGTCACCGAGGGCCAACCGGTAGTCATTATGGGCCTTCTATTACCGGTAAGAAAGTATTTGATGCAGGTTTTTATTGGCCGGCCATTTTTGAGGAAGCTCAAACATTGGTGGAGACGTGTGAAGCTTGTCAACGTCAAGGGAACATCTCAAAGAAGGATGAGATGCCACAAAACTTCATTCAGGTTTGTGAGGTATTTGATGTTTGGGGTATAGATTTTATGGGACCCTTTCCGCCTTCACATAAGTGTCTTTACATTTTAGTGGCGGTTGATTATGTTTCGAAATGGGCAGGCTAAGGCCTTGCCAACTAATGATGCTAGGGTTGTCATAGAATTCTTGAAGCAATTGTTTTGTAGGTTTGGTTGTCCTAAGGCCTTAATCAGTGATCGTGGAACTCATTTCGCGAATCACCAACTTGCTAAGGTGTTAAAGAGGTATGGTGTTCATCACCGTTTCTCTACTTCTTATCACCCGCAAACGAGTGGCCAAGTAGAGAATACTAATATGGCTTTAAAGAGGATTTTAGAGAAAACCATAGGTGATAATCCTAAAAATTGGTCTAAGAAATTGGATGATGCATTATGGGCTTTTAGAACCGCATTTAAGACTCCAATTGGGACTACACCTTATAGGTTGTTATATGAGAAGACATGTCATTTGCCTTTAGAATTAGAGCATAAAGCTTATTGGGCTCTTAGGAATTGCAATATAGATTTAGTTGAAAGTGGTGAATTACGAATGTTGCAATTACATGAGTTAGATGAGTTAAGGTTGAATGCTTATGAGAATTCTAGGTATGGCATGATCGTAGGCTTAGAAAGAAAGAGTTCAAGGTTGGTGACAAAGTATTATTGTTCATTTCGAAGTTTAAGTTGAAACAACCTAAGTTGACTTCAAGATGGATGGGTCCTTATGTTATTAAGCATATTTATCCTTCGGGGTATGTAGAATTGTATAAGCAAAATGGGGAGACATTCATAGTCAATGGTCATAGGTTGAAGGTATTCAATGGGGAGGCTAGTGATGAGGGAGTTGTGGTTGATGAACTCCCATTCTTTGCAATTGATAAGTGATTATATGGACGAGTCTAGCTAACGACTCGTTAATAAATTAAGCGCTTCTCGGGAGGCAACCCGTGCTTTATTTTTGTTTTTCTTAGTTTTGTTATGTTCATTTTTCGTTTTTATAGCTTTTTGTTGAGATGTGCAGGTCCCGAAGTGTCCAGATGTGTTACGGTAAGTCAAAACGACCCAAGGTAAGTTTCAAGTGTGGGGGAGGTCAAATATGCGCCGCATGAAATGGGGGTGCGACGCATCTGCAAATCTGGGTAAACTTTATGTGACAAAATTTTTTAAAATATGCGCCGCATATCGGGCCCTTTCAAAATCTTCAATTCTGAAATTCAAGAATATGCACCGCATATATTTGTTGTGCACCGCATATATGAAGTTTTGATCGTTGACCCAATTTGACTTGATTTTAAATTGGATGTAGATTGTGATAGGATAACTGGGGGCCCACGAAATCTGTTTCTTCTTTTAATTGGGTTCTTTTGTTTAAAGAAAAACACACAAACATACAAACTTACAAGACTTTCTTTTTCTCCCAAAATCAAACCGATCCCACACCCTTTCTTTTCGATTTTTCTTTTATTTTTTCTTGTTTGTTCATCATGGTTCGCACATCCAGGGTAAGTTTCTCATCTATTATCTATTTCAATTTGTTTTTTGCTTTGGTGGGTGAATAGGTCCGAAAATTTAAAGGGTTTTTCAATTAATTTCGATTCAAACAAAATTACTTGATTCTTTGATATGGGTTATGTGTTTAATGATGATTACACTTGATGTTAACAAGTAATTTGTGTTTAATTTGAAATTTTCGGATCTAGGGTTCATAAGGAATTCGAGATTGATTTGGGGCTTTTGATTGTTTATGCTTGGGGATGGTTTGAATATGTTTTAATTGCTTATATCTAGTTTCAATTTGGATTAATTGCATGTTTTAGGTCCGGATTTTGGAATTAGGGTTCATGAGTATGAAATTGATTTGGGGAAAATTGTTGTGATGATTATAGGATGATGTTTAAGGTTTGGGTATGTTTAATTTGAGTTTAATTTGTGTTTAACATCATTGATTTTGTTAAATTAAATTCAAATTGCTTTGAAAGTTTAATTTTGACTTTGTTTGACCTGGGTTATTGATTAAGATAGTGACCTTTGTTCAAATTTTGGTGGGAGTTTATTTAATTGGATTTAAAAAGAAAGTTTTCTGAAAATTAAGGATATGCGCCGCACCTTCATTTTGTGCGCCGCATATCGGGGCTGAATTGCTACAGTATCAGTTTTGGGGTACAGATATGCGCCGCATGAAACCTCTGTGCGCCGCATATTCTGTTCTGTTGGAATTTTTCGGTTTTTAACTTTGAGTTTTGGTTTGTGTGAGGTATGTTTGGTGTTTCTACTATGTTCTAATGATTCAATGGTGTGTTTTGCAGAGAGGAAAGGAGGTTGCTTCATCTAGTGAACCCGTGTTTGTTCCGGGTATTCAAGAAGGCTATGATTTTACTAACCGGAACCGTGTGATCCGTTTAAGTTTAAGGATGCTCCTTTGGATGTTAATGCTAAGAACTTTCCTGTAGGAGCCTCATGAATGGTTGAAATTTCCATGTGTGACGGGTCATGAAAGGACCCATTATTTGAACAAGTTGCAGGAAATTCGTTATTGCCATGTTATGCAACCAAAGGTTGTTTGTTGGCGTGATTTTGCACGGGTTGTTATTGCTGAACAGTTGAAGACAATGTTGTTGTGTAAATATAGGAATGGTAAAGGTCAGATTAAGACGTTTAAGATGTGGGAGGAAATTTTTGATTGTCGTCATGCACCGATTCGTGAATGGGTTTTAGAGTTTCTTAGTACGTTGAGGGTTGATTCTAGGTTGAGAGCTAATGAATTTAACACTAAGAAGGTTATTCACTTTCGGGCTGGGGGAGTTCAGAGGCATTGTTCAGTGTCTAAGTTTGCTTATTTGACTAGGATGGTTGATGCGGATGAGTTGGAGGACATTGACACTTATGATTTTTTGTGTTCCGGAGTGTTTGATAAGAAAGATACTGGTTTTAATGATGACAAATCTCTTACGGATTATTGGCATGAGATTGGAGGAAATGGAGTGCTGCAAATATCTTCGAATAAGCATGTTGAGATCGAGTCCCCATTGTTGAGAGTGTTGCATAAGATGATTACTCATAGTTTCTTGGTTAGGGGTGCTCATACGGATAAGGTTTCACCGATGGATGTTTGGTTGTTGCGGTTGTTTCATGAGGGAGCGCCCTATAGGTATGCTTGTGCTCCATATGTGTTAGCTAAGTACATGGCTACACATAAGGATCAGATTCTCTTTTGTGGGCAGTACATTACCCAGGTTTTATTGATGTTGGGGTTGGAGAATGCTAGGTGTAATCGGGGGATTAATAGAGTTCCTTATCTTGATTTTGGTTTAGATGATTTGAGGAGGTCCGGTTTGGTTGTGACGGTGGATAACCGTGATGTGTTTGTTAGTACTTTGGCTGAGGAGCAGAGGCCTGATCGTAGGAGACGGCGTGAGGATGGGACGAGTGAGGCTAGGTTTTCGGGTGGTGCTTCTTCTACTCCCTTTGATCTTTCTTCCATGCAGGAATCTATTTTTGGGTTGCAAGGGACGACGGACATGATCTTGGATCAGCAGCGTACACTTACTAGCATGGTCCATAGGACTTTGGAGACACAGGAGCATTTTGCTCCATATTGGCAGAGGCAGATGGAGCATCAGTATGATCATATGCCCGAGGATTCCCGACCAGCTGTTCCCGCATATAATCCACCACCGGTGAAACCTCTTAGCGAGTCTTCTTTTAATTTTTTCTTTCCTCAACAGGATTATCATCAGGAGCAGTATAGATATCAGCCTACATCATATGACCCTACTGCTCAGACTACAGGTTATGGGATGTATACCGGCGCAGACAGGTACAGTGGTAACTATTTTAGTTACTACACGCCGGTGGGTAATGAGGCTGGTGGTAGGGCGACTACGGGTACACCTAATATTGTTCCTGGTGGTGATCTATTTTTTGAGACTCATACTACTCACGAGGGTGGTGGTACTCCGTCGATTTGGCCTATGGATGATTAGTTTTTTTAGAGTTTGTGGTAATTGGTTTGATTGGTTGTTGGTTGGTGATGATTGTTGATGATTGAGAGTTTGGAGATGGGTGCCGGTCACGTGGGCATTGAGTCATCGATGTTGCTTTGAGTTCAACTTGATTTCTGGATATTTGGAGTTCTTTTTGCACTATCTCATTTGTTTTTATTTTTCTTGGGTCTGTATTACGCCTTTGTTGGCGATCAAATATTTTATTTTCTGTTTTTCGTTTTAGACTCTCTCATTTGTTTTTATTTTTCTTTGGTTTTTGAAAAAACAGAAAGAAAAAAAAAAAAAAAAAAAAAAAAAAAAAAAAAAAAAAAAAAAAAAAAAAAAAAAAAAAAAAAAAAAAAAAAAAAAAAAAAAAAAAAAAAAAAAAAAAAAAAAAAAAAAAAAAAAAAAAAAAAAAAAAAAAAAAAAAAAAAAAAAAAAAAAAAAAAAAAAAAAAAAAAAAAAAAAAAAAAAAAAAAAAAAAAAAAAAAAAAAAAAAAAAAAAAAAAAAAAAAAAAAAAAAAAAAAAAAAAAAAAAAAAAAAAAAAAAAAAAAAAAAAAAAAAAAAAAAAAAAAAAAAAAAAAAAAAAAAAAAAAAAAAAAAAAAAAAAAAAAAAAAAAAAAAAAAAAAAAAAAAAAAAAAAAAAAAAAAAAAAAAAAAAAAAAAAAAAAAAAAAAAAAAAAAAAAAAAAAAAAAAAAAAAAAAAAAAAAAAAAAAAAAAAAAAAAAAAAAAAAAAAAAAAAAAAAAAAAAAAAAAAAAAAAAAAAAAAAAAAAAAAAAAAAAAAAAAAAAAAAAAAAAAAAAAAAAAAAAAAAAAAAAAAAAAAAAAAAAAAAAAAAAAAAAAAAAAAAAAAAAAAAAAAAAAAAAAAAAAAAAAAAAAAAAAAAAAAAAAAAAAAAAAAAAAAAAAAAAAAAAAAAAAAAAAAAAAAAAAAAAAAAAAAAAAAAAAAAAAAAAAAAAAAAAAAAAAAAAAAAAAAAAAAAAAAAAAAAAAAAAAAAAAAAAAAAAAAAAAAAAAAAAAAAAAAAAAAAAAAAAAAAAAAAAAAAAAAAAAAAAAAAAAAAAAAAAAAAAAAAAAAAAAAAAAAAAAAAAAAAAAAAAAAAAAAAAAAAAAAAAAAAAAAAAAAAAAAAAAAAAAAAAAAAAAAAAAAAAAAAAAAAAAAAAAAAAAAAAAAAAAAAAAAAAAAAAAAAAAAAAAAAAAAAAAAAAAAAAAAAAAAAAAAAAAAAAAAAAAAAAAAAAAAAAAAAAAAAAAAAAAAAAAAAAAAAAAAAAAAAAAAAAAAAAAAAAAAAAAAAAAAAAAAAAAAAAAAAAAAAAAAAAAAAAAAAAAAAAAAAAAAAAAAAAAAAAAAAAAAAAAAAAAAAAAAAAAAAAAAAAAAAAAAAAAAAAAAAAAAAAAAAAAAAAAAAAAAAAAAAAAAAAAAAAAAAAAAAAAAAAAAAAAAAAAAAAAAAAAAAAAAAAAAAAAAAAAAAAAAAAAAAAAAAAAAAAAAAAAAAAAAAAAAAAAAAAAAAAAAAAAAAAAAAAAAAAAAAAAAAAAAAAAAAATAAAAAAAAAAAAAAAAAAAAAAAATTGAAAAACAGAAAAGAAAAAAAAAGTAAAAAATGAAAAATATTATTGTTAACCATGTTTTTGTGCATGTGTTTTAGTAGCTAACCACATTGGTTAGTGAATCTCCTTTGTTTATGTTATCATTGTTAAACCATGTTTTGTGCATGTGTTTTAGTAGCTAACCACATTGGTTAGTGAATTCCTTTGTTTATGTTTATTATTGTTAACCATGTTTTTGTGCATGTGTTTTAGTAGCTAACCACATTGGTTAGTGAATTCCTTTGTTTATGTTTATTATTGTTAACCATGTTTTTGTGCATGTGTTTTAGTAGCTAACCACATTGGTTAGTGAATTCCTTTGTTTATGTTTATTATTGTTAACCATGTTTTTGTGCATGTGTTTTAGTAGCTAACCACATTGGTTAGTGAATTCCTTTGTTTATGTTTATTATTGTTAACCATGTTTTTGTGCATGTGTTTTAGTAGCTAACCACATTGGTTAGTGAATTCCTTTGTTTATGTTTATTATTGTTAACCATGTTTTTGTGCATGTGTTTTAGTAGCTAACCACATTGGTTAGTGAATCTCCTTTGTTTATGTTTATTATTGTTAACCATGTTTTTGTGCATGTGTTTTAGTAGCTAACCACATTGGTTAGTGAATCTCCTTTGTTTAACCCTTGTTGCACTCATTTTTAGTGCAAGAAACTTTTAGACAACTTGTTGCGCCTTGCCTTTTTCGTTTGTGTAAAATCCACCCTAAATATGTAACCTTTTCGCGCCATACCGATAGTCGAAATCCATGGTTGGTCATTAGTTGCTATGCTAGTTGGATGGTTTGGGTTTGTCTTATTTGTGTCGGGTTGGTATATTCTCGGTTACAGAGAATAGATTGAGTTCGTCATATTTTTTAATCAAGTCTAGATTGTTCTAATTAGTAAATGTTTATGATTTGTCAATGTATTTTAAAGTTCAAAAAGGGGGTACCAATTAGGCAGGGTAAAAATAGCTTATTAAAAAAAATGAAAATTGAAAAACAGAAAAAATTGAAAATTGAAAAACAGAAAGAAAAAAAAAGTAAAAAATGAAAAAACAAGCTTGGACTGTCAGTTGGTATTTCCCACATTTTCGTCAAATCAATATAAGTTGGTAAGTTAGTTAAAACCAACAAAAGCTTTATTGTTAAATATTTCTCTTGAATTTAAGTTGGTATGATCATAAACCAACATTTGCTTATTTGTTGAATCTTTTGGTAATTGAGTTGGTACATCTATTTAAGACCAACTAAAATGTTCTTAAATTGTTTATAATCTTCATTTTAGTTGACACATTCGTTTAAGTCAACATTGGTATGTTATGGTGGTTAGAAGTCGTTTTGAATGTCATACACCACAATGGTGTTGGTTTTTATCGGTCTATTGGGGGAGTAGTGTCGGGATAACGTCTTTTGGGCTTTGGATAGATGGCAACTAGTGATATGGGTTGTGTTGGACTAGACTATAATGTAAAAACTTTGTTAATTGTTGTGTTATTTCCTTTTAACACCAATTACATCCCAAAATTCCATACACAATATTAATGACCCTTGTAAGCCTCCAGAATTGTACATTACAGCCGAATAAAAGACCTCTTTTGATAGTTATGCTTGGTGCTTACGCCATGACGGTGGAGATTTGATTCTAGAACAAGCCTATGGTAAAATAGTATGCATCACGACTAGGCTTTGAGTGATTGATACAATATTTCAACCCCAATAGTATGTTAGTTGGAGTAGGTTAGTTGAGATATTATTCTCCGATTTGATTAAAGTGCTTAGTCGTGTTTTCGAGGCTTGTAGATCATTCGAATATTGTCAAACATTTCAATTTTCATTTAAGATTAAAACTGCTTAACCATATTCATTTGTTTTCTAACTTTCATGGTTTAGCTTCTTTTTGATAATTGTCATGTTCTTGCAATCGAGAACCAAAGGAAAGATTGTTTTGAATTCTGAATTTGCTTGAGGACAAGCAAAGCTTAAGTGTGGGGGAATTTGATATGTCCATTTATATATATATTCCCATATCGTTTATAATTCGTATTATGCTTAATTATGTGTAATTTGCGTGTATATTCGATGCTTTGATGGTATTGTTAGTGATTTCAGGCTTAGAACAGGTAAAATGGTTAGAAATGGCTTTTGGATGGCTAAAAGATGCATTAGGATGGTTCGTGGACGAGTTCGTGTGAAGACGAGATGAAAAATACAAAGTTGTGCTGACGGATAAGGATATGCGGCGCATGGCTTATATGTGCGGCGCATATTTCGTGTGATTTTAAGTCAGAAGATTTGGCCATTTGTCATATTCGGCGCATGGATAGAGGGTGCGGCGCATATCGGGCATCGAAATTTCCAAGATTGAAGAATATGCGGCGCACGGAACTTGTATGCGGCGCATATCAATGTCGGTTCAGAAACCCTTTTTGCAAACACTATAAATACAAGACCAAAACCCTACCATTCGAATATCTTTTACTTCCAGTCGATTTTAGGGTTTCTTGAGGCAATATTCAACAGCTTATTCGTTCTCCAAGATCATTGAGTTGCTCGAGACTTTCAAGGCATTCAAACATCGATTTCTTTAGCTTTTCATTGTCTTTCACACTTTGATACAAGATGTTTACTCATACTTTTGCTATTTGTGTTTTGTTTATGATTATGTCTAGCTAAATACTTCATCATCTACTGAGATGAAGTGACACAATGAATAATGGTTGCATAATCTTTTGAATTCAAGTTGATAGTTAAATGTTTTATCGTGATCTTAATATATTGAGTTCTTGTTACTTATCTATTGCTTTGTTGATGATGCATGAATGATTTAGAGGTATCTAAGTTTAGGATTGTATTGTTCTAGTTGATTGGGTACAATCAATAGGTGTTAATTCATGGTAATGAGTTGATAAACAACAATAGATAATAGGATTCAACGTGTTAACGGTTTGGTAAAATCGATAGATGAAATTGTTTAACAATAACAAAACAAATTAGTTGATTAGGTAGATCTTGATAGAGAAGGTAGTAACCGGATCTTAGAGATTGAATCAATTGGTTAATGGGTTCGGATAGGGTAATAAGTTAGGTGCGCAACTAGTGAGTTCTTTGTCTAGACCTAGTTATTAAATCAACATATTTGAATTGGGTTTAACTTAATTGCAACCAAAGTAAGTTGTATCATGGAGTCGAAGTAGATGACGTTTAATTAATCTTGATCTAAAAATCTCTTTTCAATTAATTTTACGGAATTACTAACTTTTCAAAATAACTAACTGCTTTCAAATCCAACGTGACGGGAGTCCTTAAAATCCAAAACTTTTCTAAACTACATTAAACTCGCTTGCTTTTAATCAGTCTCTGTGGATTCGACCTGGACTTACCTTGAAGCTATATTGCATACGATCGGGATCACTGCCCGATAGTGTGTAGTAGTCAGTTCTAGGGTATTTCTTGTTTTTAAATTTAACTCGATTTTTACACATCAGCTGCTACACCCTAAATCCTTGCAATTCAAGGTGGTAGAATCCAGAAATCAAACAAGAAACCGCAAGCTAATAAAGGGAAGGTTAAAGGCATCGACAAAGGTAAGCAAGTTGCTTATGCTCCCCATACCTAGGAACCTACCCACTAGCTAAGAAAGAGCACCCGACAAAGGACCTGACTTGTCACCACTACAAAGAGGTGGGTCACTAGAGAAGAAATTCTCTTGTCTATCTTGTTGAGTTGATAAAAACGAAGAAGAAGCAAGCTGGTTTTACCAGTACTTTAAGTATCTTCATTATAGAATTATTTTCTCTACCTAATAAATCTTGAGTATATGACACTAGTTGTGGTACTTACATTTGTAATACTACTCAAGGACTTAGAGGAGAAAAGAAGCTGAAACATGGAGCTTTATATTTGTACGTATGTAATTGCATGCGCGCACCTATATAAGCAATTAGAAGTTTTGACTTATATTTACCTTTGGGTCTAATTATTGTTTAAGACAATTGTAATTATGAACCTACTATATCTAGAGGTGTTGTTTCAGTTTCTCATTTGGTTGACAATGATTTTGTTCATTGTTTACAGATCATGGAATTTCAATTTCTAAGAAAAATGTTTTATTTTAATGTTATTCCGTGTAATGGCATTTATGAAATTGATATGCATGATCTTGTAACCAAAATGATAATTATATATATACTGTTAGCAATAAAAGAGTCAAACATAATTTGGACTCTACTTATTTGTGACACTATCATCTTGATCATGTGAGCAAGAAAACCTTTTTCACATCAAACAGAAAGGACTACTGATCTACTGGATTAATACATATTGATGTTTATGGTCCACTTAGACATGTGTCAAGAAAAGAAGCTAACTACTTCATTACCTTTATTGATGATTTCAGTCGTTATGGTTATGTTTACTTGCTTGAACATAAACATAAATTCTTTAAATCATTTTAGATATTTAATAATGAAGTAATAAATCAACTCGGGAAGACTATATACTTTGCTCAAATCGAGGAAGTATATAAGTTAAGAGTTTAAGATTATCTAAAAGCATGTGGAATTGTCCAACAGCTTACTCTTCCATGCACGTCACAAGGGTATGTCTGAAAGGAGAAATCGCACCCTGCTTGACATGGTTCGATCAATGATTAATCTTACAACTCTGCTATTATCCTTTGGATTATGCTCTAGAGTTTGCTAATCGCATACTCAATATGATTCCAACCAAGAAGGTTGATAAGACACCATACAGAAAAGTCCCTAATTTGTCTTACTTAAAGGTCTGTAGTTGTGAGGCACTTGTGAAGCTTGACATGCCTGACAAGCTTAAACAAATATCTGTTAAGTGTATCTTTGTAGGATACCCAAAGGAAACAATGGGTTACTATTTCTACTTCCCACCTGAAAACACTGTCAAAGTTGCTAGGTATGCTGAGTTCTTTGGAAAGAATCTCATCACTCAAGAAGACAGTGGGAGGGTAGTAGAACTTGAAGAAGTTCAAAAAGAAGATACATCACCTTTTGAAAACACTAGCAAACATCATGTTGAGGCAGAAACTCTCAAATCTCAAATTGATGTAATTTCCATTCATAAGTCCGTAAGGACACATCGTGCTTTTGGTCGATTATGTCTAAATGTAGAAGTTAATGAGCATATGTTAGAGGATCTTAATGAACCTCTTAACTATAAAGTTGCATTGTTAGATCTTGAATCTGATAAATGGCTTGAAGCTATGAATGGGGATGCAATCCATGAAAGATAATCAAGTCTAACGCTTGGTTGAACTTCTTCCTAATGCTTAGAGCTTTGGGAGTAAATTGATTTTCAAGAAGAAGATCGACATGTATGGCAAAGTACATACCTATAAAGCTCGTCTTGTAGCGAAGGGTTATACTCAAGTCTATGGAGTTGACTATAAATAAACCTTCTCTCATGTTGAGCAATGTGTATATCAAAAGGCTAGTGGGAGTACTGTTACTTTCCTTATCTTGTATGTTGATGACATATTGATCATGGGAATTACATTCCAATGTTACAAGATGTAAAATCCTACCTTGGAAAGTATTTTGCTATGGAAGATTTAAGGGAAGCAGCATAAATTCTTGGAATCAAGATCTATGAGATAAATCTAGGCAGTTAATAGGACTAAGTTAAGTGCTTATATTGATAAGATCGTAAAAGGTTTAAAATGGAAAATTCCCAACGTGCCAATATTCCAATGCAAGAAAGACTTAACTTAATTAGTAAACAAAGTGCTTCAACACCTAAAAAGGTGGAGCTTATGTAGAGGGTTCCTTATGCTTTGGCTAAAGGATCTATTATGTATGCGATAAGATGCACTAGACCTGATATAGTGTTCACATAGAACATTACAAGCCGATTTCAACAGAATCCATGTGAGAGTCACTGACTTGCTGTGAAAATATTCTCAAGTACCTAAGAGCTACTAGAGATATGTTCTTGTTTGTGGCGGAAATCCTGAAGCGGAGTTAATGGTTACTAGATACAACGACGCTGGATTTCAAGCCGATTGAGATGATATAAAATGTCAAAAAGGATATGTCTTCATATAAATGGAGACGTAGTAGATTGGAAAAGTACCAAGTGAACTACTGAAATATCTACATCAGAATCTGTGTACATAGCATCTTAAGAAGCTGAGATGGAAGTTGTTTGAATTAGGAAGTTTATTAATAGGCTACATGTTACTCCCACAAATAAAAGTACCTATGGAAATGTATTGCAACAATTGTAGAGCAATCATTATAGCCAATGAACCTAGAGTTCAGAAAGGCGCCAAACACTATCCAACAAGATATCACCATGTTCGAGAACTATAGAAATTGGTGAATTCAATCTACTCAAAGTTCACACAGATTGACTATCTAGCTGATCTAAGGCTTTGCCAAAAGGTAAGCTGTAACACCCCAAGCCAAGGCTCGGAATATCATGGAAATCATATAGCACAAGGTGGAATTACAATAGAACAACTAAATGCAATTATAGATTCGGTGAATCCAAACATAACGACAAGTAACAAAATACAACAGGAGCAAATAGCCATCAAAGATAACATAACAACATCTAAAGATGGCAAACGATCCTAAGTATAATGCAAAAGGGGGGTCAATGAATCCTTGATCCATGAGGTCCAAGTCCGGGTAGACAGCAAGCAAGCAAGCAACTAAACTCCACGTCCGGGGAGTACCTGATTACCTGAAAAGTGTACTAAGCATAGTCAACACAAGGTTGGTGAGTTCGTAGTAATGGTTCATGAAGAACCAACGTCAATAATCACAATATACGAGTAGAGGCTGGGTATGACTTACAGCGAGCCTCTAAGCAACACAATATCGCTCAACAACAAGATTTCACAAGACAAACAAATGTGTAATGAGAATGCACAATTGATATATGAATCAATGTAAGTACAAATGTATGAATAAGCCAACATGCCTATCCTATGCGTGAACTCAGGTCACCAATGCAACGATACCCTTCTGTCATCACAATGAACAAGGCTGTATCTCAAAAACATCGAGTTATATATGTCTATATACTCGGAGTCAGGACTACATCCAAAATGGGTGCATACATCTATGCACCAGGATGTCGGCAATCCCCTGCCGAGGGTCAACAACAATGTATGCAATGCTTACAACCAAATGTAAATGCATAATCATAAACCGACAATCAATAACCGCAACAGGCACACTTGTCAACAGAGGGACAAGGCCGCATTTCAACATACACAAGTCAAATCCCCTGACATTAGAACTCATGCGCAACATAGGCATCAATCAACATTAATCGATAATCACAATTTAAACCAACTATACGTACATATACTTCAGAGGATTCTACTTTCTTCGAGTCCCAGATGCTTATATATAGGGTCACCCGCAGCCTTCCCACCACATCTAAAACCCAAAGAAGGCATAACCGACTTCCATGTATGTACGTCTATCCTAATATAAATGTAATACTTAACTAAAACATAACTCAAGTCAATCAAACGAAACGAACTGTCACGTCAATCCAACAATCCAGTCAAACAGTCAACAAGTCAATAATACACACAAACACACCAGGTTTACACTTTTCAGCCCGGATCTCAAGTGAGTAGGGAGATACGAAACTCACCTTGTCCGCAAAGAAGCTAGTAAAAGATTACAAACGAGTAATCGGGTCCACACGTCCACAACCTATAATTATACATCATAATACCATAATGTCAACTCTACAAACATAAACAAGTTGGTTTAACACAATTAGGTCAAGTCACAAACCCTAAACGCCTTTACAACTTAAACGAGTAGGAACAATACGCATTAGACTCGACATTTTTAGAAATGAAAGAAGTTTCATACGAAATGAATGTTACTATGAGAAAGTAGACTCTCTCACGATTCCAACGATAGGTCATACGTCTAAAACGGACTTACGGTTCAAAAGTTATTGACGTTTGAAAATGTTCGACAAAACTAGTCCCTAACGGGCGTCACAAAGGTAACGGCCGTTAACTCCATCACAAGCCAAGTTACTGTAACGGCCATGTAACAGCCGTTACACTATGTAACGGGCGTTACAAGGTGTAACGGCCGTTACATGAAGAAGGACAGCAGCAGCAGATTTTCAAAGCAGAAAACAAGAACTTAAACCCTAAATTCAAGAACCAAAACCCTAATCCGATATTTAAGACTTATGGACTCGTTTTGAATATGCATATGACATTTTAGTACTTAAATACACTTGCCCAAACCCTCGTTTCCATCCGTAACATCATCAACGATCCAAACGATCCAAAACCCTAATTTAAACCCTAATTGACCCAATTTTCATTTAAAGCCGTTTTAGAACATGTCAATACTCAAAATGACCAGAAATGCATTACTAAACATAAATAGAAGTAAATGGGTTAAATTAGACTTACCAAAACGTCTCCTTGAGCTAGAACCCGAAATTAGGTCAAATGGATAAAATGCAAGAACTTGGCCTTTGATTCTTTGATATAGCGATAATGTGGTATAGATGATGATGATTCTAGTGTTATAATCGATCCACTACTAGTTTGATGCAAGAAAATGTGAAGAGATTGAAATGGGTTTGGTCTTGCTTTTGAGAGAAAGAGAGAAAGAGAATGAGAAGGAAGAAAGGATAAGGGGGGGGGGAAATGGGTCATTGGGGCTGGTGGGTCATGGACTACCCACGGGCCGACCCGTTTCTCCCACAAGCCATATAAACAATCATTTACACTACTAAACGCCAAACAACATATTAACGACTCGACTAACATACCTTGTCATTTAATTCACCAAACGACCCAATTATTTCATTCAACAAGTTTGTTAGTCAAATTACACAAAAGTCAACGGGTCAAAATTCGCGGATGTTACATTATCCTCCCGTTAAAAGAATTTCGTCCCGAAATTCTACAAAACCCTAATTATTAAACAAATGTGGATACTTCGACCTCATATGATCCTCTCTCTCCCAAGTGAACTCGGCTCCACGTCTAGCACTCCATCTAACCTTGACAATTGTGTAGCGTTTCTTCTTGAGTTTCTTTTCTTGACGGTCCATGATCTCTACCGGTTCTTCAACAAAGTTTAGGCTCGAATCAACCCTAATTTCGTCCATAGGCACATGATGTGTAGGATCCGCCAAACACTTGCGCAAATTACAAATATGAAACACATCATGCACGCCGCTAAGCTCTTGAGGCAATTCTAGCCTATAAGCAACCTTCCCAACCCGTTCAAGAATCTTGAAAGGACCAATATACCTTGGTGCAAGTTTTCCCCACTTCACGAATCGTACGACGCCTTTCCAAGGTGACACTTTCAATAGTACAAATTCACCAACTTCGAATTCCAACGGTCTTCGCCTCACATCGGCATACTTCTTTTGACGCTCACGGGCCAATTGCAACTTCTCCTTGATTTGAGATATTACCTTAGTCGTTTCAATCACAATTTCTGGCCCGATAAGTTGACTCTCTCCAATTTCCGCCCAAGCTAAAGGAGAGCGGCACACCCTACCATACAAGGCCTTAAAGGGTGCCATTTGAATAGTAGCGTGGTAGCTATTGTTGTATGAAAACTCAACTAACGGCAAGTGGTCTTCCCAACTTCCACCAAAATCGATTGCACACGCCCTTAACATGTCTTCAAGTGTTTGAATGGTTCTCTCGGTTTGTCCATCCGTTTGAGGGTGAAATGCCGTGCTCATGTCAAGTCGAGTACCCATGGCTTTTTGAAAGGCTTCCCAAAATTTTGATTTAAAACGGGCATCTCTATCCGAAATGATAGAAATCGGCACTCCATGCTTAGATATTACTTCCTTGATGTACAAACGAACCAAAGTGTCAAATTTATCGGTTTCACGAATGGCTAAAAAGTGAGCCGATTTCGTTAACCGATCCACTATCACCCAAATCGTGTCACGGCCGCTTCTCGTCTTCGGTAGCTTAGTGATGAAGTCCATTGAGATATGCTCCCACTTCCATTCGGGCATCACCGGTTGCACCAACAATCCGGGTGGCTTCTTGTGATCGGCTTTGACTTGTAAGCAAGTAAGACACTCACTCACATACTTAGCCACATCACGCTTCATGCCCGGCCACCAATACAATTCCTTCAAGTCAAAATACATCTTATCCGATCCGGGATGGACCGAATAAGGCGATAGGTGAGCTTCATTCATAATAAGCGTTCTTAAATCACCGAAAATAGGAATCCAAAGTCTTTCAACCATATATAGTCCATTATCATCCTTTCGGTCGAAAAGTTGTTCCATACCGTCTAGGTTTTCGTTTCCAAAGTTTTCCGGTAGGGTGGCTTGCATTTGGGCTTCAATGATCCGATCACGAATACTTGGCCCTACCGTGAGGCTCATAGCTCTAGCCCTTCTTGGCTTCACTCTCTCCTTTCGGCTCAAGGCGTCGGCTACTACATTTGCCTTGCCCGGGTGATAACGGATGTCACAATCATAATCACTAAATAGCTCTAACCAACGCCTTTGCCTCATATTCAATTCACTTTGGGTAAAGATGTGTTGAAGACTTTTGTGATCGGTGTAAATCACACATTTGGTGCCGTAGAGATAATGTCTCCAACACTTCAAAGCAAACACAACCGCTCCCAATTCCAAATCATGTGTCGGGTAGTTCTTCTCATGCACCTTCAATTGACGAGAGGCATAAGCAATAACCTTACCCCTTTGCATAAGAACACAACCCAACCCTTGCCCCGAAGCATCACAATAAACAACGAAATCTTCAATTCCATCCGGTAGCGTCAAAATAGGAGCATCACATAACATATCCTTAAGCGTTTGGAAGGCGTTCTCTTGCCTTTCGCCCCATTCAAAATTTCTATCTTTTTGAGTCAAGAGGGTGAGTGGTTGTGCAATACGGGAGAAATTTTCAATGAATCTTCTATAGTAACCCGCCAATCCAAGGAATTGACGGATCTCGGATGGCGTTTCGGGTCTTCTCCAATTCTTAACCGCTTCTATCTTGCTTGGGTCCACATGAATACCATCCTTGCTCACTACGTGACCAAGGAAGTGGACCTCTTCCAACCAAAACTCACACTTGGAAAATTTTGCATACAATTTCTCCTTCTTAGTAATTCAAGCACTTCACGCAAGTGCTCAACATGCTCCTCCTTCGTCTTCGAGTATACAAGTATGTCATCAATGAACACAATGACAGACTTGTCTAAGTATGGTTGGCACACCCGGTTCATCAAGTCCATGAACACCGCCGGTGCATTAGTCAACCCAAAAGGCATCACGGTGAATTCAAAATGGCCATACCTTGTGCGAAAGCCGTTTTGGGGATGTCATCTTCATGTACCCGGAGTTGATGATAACCCGAGCGAAGATCGATTTTTGAGAAGTGCTTAGCACCTTGAAGTTGATCAAATAAATCGTCGATCCTAGGGAGAGGATACCGGTTCTTCACTGTGAGCTTGTTTAATTCCCGGTAATCGATACACATTCTGAAGGATCCATCTTTCTTTTTAACGAAGAGAACAGGAGCACCCCAAGGAGATTGACTAGGGCGAATGAAACCCTTCTCTTGGAGTTCCTTGAGTTGAGTTTGTAGCTCTTGCATTTCGGTTAGAGCTAGTCTATAAGGAGCTTTTGCTACGGGCGCGGCTTCAGGAATAAGATTAATACGAAAATCAAGCGCACGAGTTGGAGGTAATCCCGGTAAGTCATCCGGAAAAACATCGGGAAAATCACAAACGATAGGAACAGTCTTCAATTCTACCTTTGTGGTGGTAGCACTAAAGACTTTAGAATTTGGGGAATCGGAGATTTCGCCTTGAACCCTAAGAATTTTACCGTTAGCCAAAGGTATTTTAACAACTCTCTCACCACAATCAATCGTCGCATTAACCGCCGCTAACCAATCCATACCCACTATAATATCAAAACTACCAATATCTAAAGGCATAAGATCGATGAAGAAGTCGACGTCTTCTAAAGTCAAGACACAATCACGGAGTATTTGGCTAATTCTAGTTAGTGACCCATTTACCATTTCAATGTCAAGCACATAGTTTAGAGCACACGGATGCACATCAATCAAAGGAACAAAGTTAGAAGACACGAGGCTAAAATCGGCCCCGGAATCAAATAGGACGGTTGCATAGAGACCATTTAAGAGAAAAGTACCTGCTACTACATTGGGATCGTTGCGGGCTTCATTTACATTTGCCGCAAAGGCTCGGCCGCGGGGTTGCACTTGGTGGCCTTGTTGTCCCCGGTTTTGGTTAGGCCCGACCATTTGGAGTTGATTGGGGTGGACGGCTACTTGCACTTGTTGTCCCACCCATCGAGGACAATTATTACGGTAGTGGTCACGGCTACCACATTCAAAACACTCTCCTCTTCTTTGGTTGCCTTGAGGAGGAACGGCCCGAATAGGAGCCACATTCATTGGGCCCGCTCTTGGAGCTCTACAATCTTTGGATGCGTGCCCAACTTGGTGGCAATTATAGCATGCCCCACATGGAGTAGTGGCGGGATGGTGCCTGTTGCACCTCCCACAGAAAGGATGAGGCCCGGTATAAACCCTCCTAGCCGGTTCCACCGCCGCCATTATTCTACCCCTATTTGCATTCTTGGGGTCAAACCTCCCCATTTTCCTTGCTCCGCTAGACTCACCCACTTCCTTCCTCTTGCTTGATGAGGATTTGCTCAAAACGCCCCTTCTTAGTAAATCTTCGGTCACACTCCCGGCTTGGTTGACCGCATTAGCCAAAGAAGTAGGCATATTGGAGTTTACATATGATCGGACGTGAGGATTCAAGCCCAATACGAACTTCTGGATGGCCTGTAACTCGGTACCCACCAAGTGAGGAATGAGGGTGGACAACTCTTGAAATCGTCTCACATAACCCTTGAAATCGGCTCCCTCCATGTTTAGATTTGCGAATTCAATTGTTAAGTTTTGTAGCTCATACGCAGGACAAAACTTTGCCTTTACTTTTTCTTTGAAGTCAACCCACTCCAAATTCTGGGTTCGTCCCAACGTTATTTCCTGGTTCCACCAACTCAAGGCGTCATGCCTAAACATGCCGGATGCATAGGAAATCCGGTCATCATAGGTGCAATGACTCCTTTCAATCACCGCCTCTATTGCTTCAAACCACCTTATACATTCCGTGGGACCCCCTTTCCCATCGAACTCCGGTGCCCCACAACTCTTAAAATCTTTGAATATACACCCTTGTCGGTACCCACCATATTGGTTGTTCATGGGCATTCCGACATTTATTCCCACTGGCCCCTCTTCTTCCTCTTCTTCGGCTTGAGGTTGATCATTTTCGTTATTTAAGTTTTCTGGGACTTCATTGTTTTGAGGTCCATTATTTTGCCCAAGACTCGCCGTGACTTGAGCAATGATGGTTGGCATGATACCGGCAACCGTTTGAGCGATTACCTCAGCCAAGTTTGGCTCAGGAGCTCCACCACGACCCCTACCACGGCCCCTACCACGGCCTCTACCTCCCTGTACCTCCGGTTGAGCTTCCGGTTGAGGCTCTTCCTCTTCAGCCCTATAGTTTGTTCGTACTCTCCTTGGTCTTTCCATTTCTATAAAACAAGTGACACGTTGACCCGAAAGTTAGTCTCAAATGCTCACATGTTAGCCACACAAGTAGTCAATGCTCACATATCGATACCACATACTCATTACATAATATTACGCTAAGGCAACAGTGTTAGAATCATAAGGGATTTTTACATATCTTAACATCACGTTGAATTCACTACAATACCTTATCATTAATTTACGTAATCATGTTCATTTCATCATGCAATCGAACAACTAACACGAATGATTCAAAGTATAATCCGAATTCGATATGCTCTCTAGTTGTTGACCGGGTATGTATACAGGGTGTACCAACGGCTAACCCTCCACCTAATCAATTTCCATTAAGCATATCGGTTCCTTATTATACTTTAAGCCACACGTGCGCAATCCACGATGTCATGAACTTGCTATAGTATCGGGTAACCATAAAAGAGTTGATCGAGTTCTTTTAGGGTTGCCACAATATTATACTAAGTTAATGGCATCCCATCATTTTGCCCTAAATCATCAAATTAGTTCCAACAAATAACAACAACAAATCATAATAACCACATTCATCACATTGAATTCAAGCTATCACACAAGTGGTCTTAACTACGAACTCACACGGGGATTCACAAAATTCACATTGCACCCGAATTTCCTAACCATGCATGCTATATGAAGAGTTTTAACTTAAGCCGTAGTCTAGGTCAAACCGCCTAATTCTCTACGACCACGCATGGGCCACCATTCTGTAACACCCCAAGCCGAGGCTCGGAATATCACGGAAATCATATAGCACAAGGTGGAATTACAATAGAACAAGAACTAAATGCAATTAAAGATTCGGTGAATCCAATATAAACAAGTAACAAAATACAACAGGAGCAATTAGCCATCAAAGATAACATAGCAACATCTAAAGATGGCAAACGATCCTAAGTATAATGCAAAAGGGGTCAATGAATCCTTGATCCATGAGGTCCAAGTCCGGGTAGACAGCAAGCAAGCAACTAAACTCCACGTCCGGGGAGTACCTGATTACCTGAAAAGTGTACTAAGCATAGTCAACACAAGGTTGGTGAGTTCGTAGTAATGGTTCATGAAGAACCAACGTCAATAATCACAATATACGAGTAGAGGCTGGGTATGACTTACAGCGAGCCTCTAAGCAACACAATATCGCTCAACAACAAGATTTCACAAGACAAACAAATGTGTAATGAGAATGCACAATTGATATATGAATCAATGTAAGTACAAATGTATGAATAAGCCAACATGCCTATCCTATGCGTGAACTCAGGTCACCAATGCAACGATACCCTTCTGTCATCACAATGAACAAGGCTGTATCTCAAAAACATCGAGTTATATATGTCTATATACTCGGAGTCAGGACTACATCCAAAAATGGGTGCATACATCTATGCACCAGGATGTCGGCAATCCCCTGCCGAGGGTCAACAACAATGTATGCAATGCTTACAACCAAATGTAAATGCATAATCATAAACCGACAATCAATAATCGCAACAGGCACACTTGTCAACAGAGGGACAAGGCCGCATTTCAACATACACAAGTCAAATCCCCTGACATTAGAACTCATGCGCAACATAGGCATCAATCAACATTAATCGATAATCACAATTTAAACCAACTATACGTACATATACTTCAGAGGATTCTACTTTCTTTGAGTCCCAGATGCTTATATATAGGGTCACCCGCAGCCTTCCCACCACATCTAAAACCCAAAGAAGGCATAACCGACTTCCATGTATGTACGTCTATCCTAATATAAATGTAATACTTAACTAAAACATAACTCAAGTCAATCAAACGAAACGAACTGTCACGTCAATCCAACAATCCAGTCAAACAGTCAACAAGTCAATAATACACACAAACACACCAGGTTTACACTTTTCAGCCCGAATCTCAAGCGAGTAGGGAGATACGAAACTCACCTTGTCCGCAAAGAAGCTAGTAAAAGATTACAAACGAGTAATCGGGTCCACACGTCCACAACCTATAATTATACATCATAATACCATAATGTCAACTCTACAATCATAAACAAGTTGGTTTAACACAATTAGGTCAAGTCACAAACCCTAAACGCCTTTACAACTTAAACGAGTAGGAACAATGCGCATTCGACTCGACATTTTTAGAAATGAAAGAAGTTTCATTGGAAAGTATTTTGCTATGGAAGATTTAAGGGAAGCAGCATAAATTCTTGGAATCAAGATCTATGAGATAAATCTAGGCAGTTAATAGGACTAAGTTAAGTGCTTATATTGATAAGATCGTAAAAGGTTTAAAATGGAAAATTCCCAACGTGCCAATATTCCAATGCAAGAAAGACTTAACTTAATTAGTAAACAAAGTGCTTCAACACCTAAAAAGGTGGAGCTTATGTAGAGGGTTCCTTATGCTTTGGCTAAAGGATCTATTATGTATGCGATAAGATGCACTAGACCTGATATAGTGTTCACATAGAACATTACAAGCCGATTTCAACAGAATCCATGTGAGAGTTACTGACTTGCTGTGAAAATATTCTCAAGTACCTAAGAGCTACTAGAGATATGTTCTTGTTTGTGGCGGAAATCCTGAAGCGGAGTTAATGGTTACTAGATACAACGACGCTGGATTTCAAGCCGATTGAGATGATATAAAATGTCAAAAAGGATATGTCTTCATATAAATGGAGACGTAGTAGATTGGAAAAGTACCAAGTGAACTACTGAAATATCTACATCAGAATCTGTGTACATAGCATCTTAAGAGGCTGAGATGGAAGTTGTTTGAATTAGGAAGTTTATTAATAGGCTGCATGTTACTCCCACAAATAAAAGTACCTATGGAAATGTATTGCAACAATTGTAGAGCAATCATTATAGCCAATGAACCTAGAGTTCAGAAAGGCGCCAAACACTATCCAACAAGATATCACCATGTTCGAGAACTATAGAAATTGGTGAATTCAATCTACTCAAAGTTCACACAGATTGACTATCTGCTGATCTAAGGCTTTGCCAAAAGGTAAGCTTAGTCAACGTGCTAAGAGCATTGGACTTCATCTTGCTAGTAGTCACATGCAAATCTGTGTTTAGTATTTGGATAAGGGATTTAAACAATTATTATTCAAATAATGAATTAAAGTACTCGTTATGTTTATTTTCATATAATAATAATTGTATCCTATATTTGCAAGTTTAACTCCGTGAATAACTTATGTTATTCTAAATTGTCCATTGTCGATCAATTATACGGGAGTATAGTTGAATTAAGACAAATCTGAGTGATTGGTAATATTCTTAGAATATTAAAGGATGTGCCCGCCAAACTCACATGATATTCACAAGTTTGCATATGTGACTACCCCAACTAACGAGTTATCACTTTTTGGATCGGCGTCATTAAGTGAAATTCGTAAGTGATTTTCTTTGCTAATCCTTAGACTTGAGATGCAAGTAGGTCTTGCATGTGTGGATCACATTTTTTGTTATAGTTTAACGCTATCCTGAATAAGGTAGTTATAAGGGCTATTTACAGAAATGTGGTGAAGCACATGACTGACACGTGCAGTCAATATAGAATTTGTTCCTTCAACTAAGTTTGAAGAAGATACCATTTGGGCCCCTCGTTGGATTGATCAGATGTTTGTGTGGCCACACCCAAAGGAGATCCAGATATGTCTCGATGAATTTGGTAATCTTGATTAATTATAGACCCGAGAAACAGAATCGTTAAATAATGGAATGACATAGATCCATATCCATATTTAACACGGTATCGGTAACAAAGGGATAGTAAATGCTAAAATCATTTAACTGAGACTTTACGAAACTACACTCAGGTATTTCTGGGAGCATTGACGTGTTGCTAGACGCTAACCAATGTTATTATATTTATTTGAGACATGTCCAAGTGGGAGCTGTTGGGATATGTCTATATCATAAATAAATATATGTCCGGAATATACGTGAGCCTATGGGGTCACACACATTGAGCACTTAGATATCTGATTATATGTATATATTGTATCTACATATTTATAATCACCAAAATAGAGAGAAATGATATTGGACATTATTAACTAGATATGTTAATTAGAATTATTTATTAATTAATAAATATGAATTATTAATTATTAAATATTAATTAGTAATTAAATGTAATTATTAATTAAATCCTAGTCTAAGTCAAATTATAAAAGATGTTAGCTTGAAGGTTAAGTTATTAAAGATATATTTATACCCTATATATATCCTAATAATTTAACCCCAACTAATAACTCAAAAAATATATATTCCATTGTTTCTCTCTCGATCGGAACACAAAAACCGAGAACACAAAAGCCAACAATTGAATACTCGTATTACACTATTTTAAAACCAAAGATTATTATATAGATATAAGTAATACCTTTGGTGGGGTTTTTAGTTCGGCAGAAACACATATTTGTGTTTCTTGTTTGTGTCCGACAATACAACAATAAAAGGCAAGCTAGGAGCTTTTGGCTTTTGGTGATTCAAGATCTAGCAATCTCCGGGTATTGTTTGACGTGTTGTGTGTGAGACTATAGAGGGTTTTTACTTTAAAACCTTTTTCGTTAGTCTTGTTCTAAAGACACTTCTTTGATCAATTTACAATGGTGAAAGGTAATCCATTCTATCTATTTATTATTTATGTTAATTAATTGTATGCTATACGTGATCTACTTTTCCGCTGCGTTTACTCGTGATTATTACATGTTTAATATGCTTATATTCCAACAGTAAGAACACTTAAAAACTTCATTTTGATGCATTGAAAGTTCATAAACTAACATAGTGTATAACTAATTATCATTATTTAAGTGTTTAACAACACATTGATCTGTCAAAATCGAGAAAATCATGTTTTTTTGTTTTGTGCATCCAATCTTGGATGCATATTCATCAAAATGGATGCACAAAACAAAAGACGTGATTTTTTCGATTTTGACGAATCAATGTATTGTTAAATACTTAAATAATGATAATTAGTTATACACTATGTTAGTTATATGGACTTTTAATGCATCAAAATGATATTTTTATTCTTACCGTGTTTTCATTTTAAGGGTGTTCTCACCGGAAAACCACCATTATATATAATAATATATTACATATATATATATATATATATATATATATATATATATATATAAGGTTCATGTGAGAACCATTCACATATCTGTTCATATGTGAACGAATATGTTCACATATACCATTCACGTATGAACATGAAGTTATAATTTAAAGGTTCTCATGGTTCTTCCAATTCAAATGGTTTTCACATGAACATTTTCTTAATATATATATATATTGACTTACTTCTAAAATTCCCACTTAATGAGTATATAGGAATACACTTTATGTTTTGTTGTTCCATTTATATGGTATTAAGGTTCACTTTGACTTTCATTAACTTTCACTTGACTTTCACATCTTATGTTATGACTTACTTTCTGAGTTTAAGGCATTTCTTGCATGTTAGACGCTTGACACGCTGAATGAATGATGGACAACACTAAGGGACTCTTGACTTGACTAACGACACAAGAGTTGACTGATGTCCAAAAATGACAGGTGTTACATAACTCCCTATTTGGATTATCGTATGTATATTGGTATTCTGGGATATGGGGAGGCTATATGGGCTATATATATTCATATAAAGTAATGATAATGTTAATGATGTTATGCTATGATTATGATGCGTAAAGTGATGATAATGTTAATGACGTTATGTTATGAATATGATATGTAATGTTATGATAATATGGATGCTTCATGAAATGTGATTATGTTATGTGATGTGATAATGATGATGTGAACATTTTTGTTAATCGTAAAATCGACAAATATTTTGTTTAACATTTTTTTTATCTTAATTAACTAATTTCTTAGCTAACATTTGCTCTTTGAAAAACAACATGCCCTCATGTTAAGCAGATTTGGACAAAATGGCACATATATCCTCAAATTATCTTTCCTCTATGTACATATAAAAATATTAATAATAATGATAAATAATAACAATAATAATGATAAATAATTCCCTTTGAGATCACACAATATAGAACCGCATGTAAAGAACCACAACAAAATAAAGCCCGACATAAAGGCTTTATGATATATATATATATGGGGTTGTTCACCATCTAAGCTTAGATGGGAACCCCTCACACACAAATATTTTACAATTTGTTGAAAAATAAATAAATATTTTGAGCCCCATGAATTTTATGATTAAAAAACAAAAATGTGAGGGGTTCTCCATCTAAGCTTAGGATGAGAGACAACCCCATATTCACTTTCCTCATATATATATATATATATATAATAGATATTTATGATATATATTCATTGAAATCACAAGCCATATAAACAAGTAAGACATTACAACAAAATATAGCCTACTAATTTTTTCTTTATACTTAATTTATGATATATATATATATATATATATATATATATATAGGGTAGGGTTAACGTGAGAACCACAAATATGGAGAGAACCGTGAGAACCACTAGTTTTCCTCCCTTTTTCTTCTTTTTTGTGTGGTTTTTTATTTTTTTAATTTTTATTTTTCATTTTTTGAAACTTTTTTTGTTTTTTATTTTCTTTTAACAAAAACCCATTCCAAAAAAAAAAAAAAAAAAAAAAATTTTTGTAAAAAATCATATGGGTTACGCGTTAAGAAAACGTATGTATACGGTACGGGCCAGAGGCCCTTATCCGTTCTAAACTGACCATCAAGGGACGCATATGGGAATCGTATGGATTTGATGGGCGGCGATCCAAGAGATGGTGACGGTTGTATACGGTACGGGCGTAGCCCTTAACTCTAAGGGCAAAGCCCTTAGAGATGGTTTTTTAGTGGTTCTCACGGTTCTCACCATATATGTTGGTTCTCACTTGATCCCTTCACTATATATATATATATATATATATAAAGTGTATATACTTATATATGAAGCTAGATTTGAAATGTGAAGAGCAGAAGTACCATCATGACCCTTTCTCAAGTAATGATCTATATATTCCTTTGTTGTTGTGGTTCTATATTTGGCAGGATTATCTTCTGAAAGCAACTCTTTGATTGGTTCAAAAACCTTCGAGAGTACTGTACTTTGGCCTGTTGTAAAGAACGATGCCACGGAAACTCTTGGACCAACTTTGTTTGCCAACACTTTGTGTTGAGAACTTATGAACCGGTCGTTTGAAATTAACTGTAGTAGATCTCCAGCATTAACTACTAAAGCCCCTTTGATGGGCGGAACATCTGTCCATTGGTTCTTATACAACACTTTAAGGCCTCCAACATCGTCTTGTAAAAGAATGGTGATGAAACTGTTGTCAGCGTGGTCGGGGATGCCTATTGCTAACTCGGGTTGTGGACATGGAGGATAGTAATGGGCAATAAGCGCAATCCCCTGAAGACATCCCATGTTTGCAAGGTGATCAGGTTTCAACCCAAGAGCCTCGGATAGTAACTCAAACACACAACTTCCGACCTTCATTAGTTGGGACGAGTATTGTGGCCATATGTCTCTAGAAGAATATCGAGAATAATATTATCATATGAGAATAATACCTATGTACGGCACGTACGATAACTGATAATTTTCTCAAAAATATTTAAATTCTTTGTGTAAAGTAGAATATTATGGCCATATATCTATAAAAGAACATTGGCCTTTTGTTATTTAACACACCAGCATAGTTAACTTGTTTTTCTTTATTGGTGTAATATCCAAACATGCAAGTAAATTATTACGAGTACATCAATTACTCGTATTATTTTACTAGGGAGGGTAATATACTAATTCCGCACTTCTTAAAAAATTTAAAATTCAAAAAATAGAACTAAAATGCTTTATAATACAAAATATATGTGAAAAGAAAGGGTATATGAGGCCATGAGGGAACCCACTGATCCTGGATACTTTTGGGTATCCGCTCACAACTTGCGATGCTACTGTGCCGATAAAACACGCACGACCTTTATCATAAGTTCCCCATGTATGAGGCTCGTTAGATTTCAAACTCTAGTTCAAAAGCTTCACATGGAGGAACTAGGGATATTAATGGGGCACTAGTACCACGAGTTGATCTATGATCGATATGTCATAGTATATATATATATATATTATATTATATATCATATATATATATATATATATATATATAGGGTAGGGTTAACGTGAGAACCATAAATATGGAGAGAACCGTGAGAACCACTAGTTTTCCTCCCTTTTTCTTCTTTTTTGTGTGGTTTTTTATTTTTTTAATTTTTATTTTTCATTTTTTGAAACTTTTTTTTGTTTTTTTATTTTCTTTTAACAAAAACCCATTCCAAAAAAAAAAAAAAAAAAAAAAAATTTTTGTAAAAAATCATATGGGTTACGCGTTAAGAAAACGTATGTATACGGTACGGGCCAAAGGCCCTTATCCGTTCTAAACTGACCGTCAAGGGACGCATATGGGAATCGTATGGATTTGATGGGCGGCGATCCAAGAGATGGTGACGGTTGTATACGGTACGGGCGTAGCCCTTAACTCTAAGGGCAAAGCCCTTAGAGATGGTTTTTTAGTGGTTCTCACGGTTCTCACCATATATGTTGGTTCTCACTTGATCCCTTCACTATATATATATATATATATATATATATATGTATATGTGTGTATGTCACATAAAAACAGTATAATAACAAGAAAGTTGTTAATTAAACCTGCAAGTAGGCGGCAACTCGTCTGGTTGGGAGTAATTTGTGCCATGTCACAAAAGATGGTATCTCGCCAATTAGCAACCGGTGAACTATACAAGTCAAAGTTACTATTATAAACCACCCGTTTCTTCGAATTTTTTTTTAAACGGTCGTATTTGAAGGGTGTTTTGTCAAACAAGTTTTCAAAAAAAAAAATTTGTACAAGTGGGTAACCCGGTATTTCAAATACCGGGTTCAAATATTAGGCTCGAAACCGGTATTTGAAATACCGGGTTCAAAAAAACCAAATTGAAGCCGGTATTTCAAATACCGGGTTCAGAGTTTTGCAGGTGTACAGTAGATGTGACGCGTGCAGCAGTGTGATGCAGGGTGATGTGACAACACACTCGAACCCGGTATTTGAAATACCGGTTTCACGAGCCACGACAAAAAGACAACATGCAACGTAGCAGCCTTTTTACTATATATACATGCATATTTTCTGATAGATGAACTAACTCAAACATAAGCAAACATATAACAAAAGTAGTGTTTTCAAAATCAAAAATGGCATCTGTTAATTTTAGCTGTGTACCAAGAAACCAAGAGTTGTTGTGGTTACAAGCTCCAGATGTGCATCGCTCATACAATATTTCCCAAGAACGTGATGTGACATACCTAAGATGTAGAAAAGGTGATGGAGGGCTGACTAGAGCAATGCAGGCTGGTATGCCCAGCAAAGTCGTTCAGCATCTCAAGAATGCTGGGTTTTTCCAACTCTTCAAGGCGGCGATTTGCCAACTTGATCATTCTTTGATCAACGCGTTGGTGGAGAGATGGCGTCCAGAAACCAACACGTTTCACTTTCCTATTGGTGAAGCAACTGTCACCTTGCAAGATGTGCAGGTGATATGGGGTTTACCCATAGATGGACCAGCCGTGACTGGTGAGTGGGTTACAGAAACCCGAAATGTTGATTACTGGAACAACCTGTGTTTAGAATATCTGGGCTTTTTTCCTACAGATGAACTACATGCTGATAATTTGAAAAACGGTCGGATCAAATTTAAAACCTTAACAAGGCACATTGATGTGGAGTTCGACGAGGAAGATGATCAGCTGTGTCTATTCATGGCTAGAAGGGTTATTCTAGCTCTTCTTGGTTCGAAGCTTTTTCTTGATCCTAACACCTATGATGTTAGTTTGAATTTGTTGAGGAACCTTGGAGACCTGAGCATAGAAGGTCGAAAGAGTTGGGGTTCAGCAGCTCTTGCTTGTTTGTATAGAAACCTGTCCAAGGCGAGTATGCCTTCAAGAAAGGGCATTGATGGGCCTTTGTTGTTGCTCCAGTATTGGGCGTGGGAAAGAATGCCACGGATTGCCCCACGCGTCACGACACGCAAAGAGAACAGAGAGAGACCGTATGTTTATCGGTCTTGTTTAGCAAACAGGTGGAATGGAGACCACTCAAATCTTCAGACACCGGCACACGTTCTTGTTTCGTACCGGTCTTTTTTCAATACGCTCAGGAATGAGCAGGTATAAAATTTTAATGTGTTTAATATTTTATATACTTTGTAAGTTATAATAATTTAAAATTTTTATAATACAGTTCAAATGGACTCCGTATGAAGAGTTCATCAACGTACTCCCCCCGAGTTGTAGGTCTGGTCAACACATATGGAGATATATTGGTCCCTTGATCTTTTGGGATGAGGTGGAGGTACATGTAGCAAATAGAGTTGCTAGACAGTTTGGCACTATACAAACCATTCCATCTAATTTTGGTTTGTTGGAACCAAAGGAGTTTACTGACCTTCAAAAAGTACGGAAGGGGAGACCGGCTGTGGTCGATTGGGGTGTTAAACATACCGACTATATCAACCAGTGGGAGAACCGACACCAGCGGCTCGACCACCAAGGAGAGCCAGGGACCACCACTGCGGATGGCTATATGCAGTGGTATCATGCTCGTACCGTCTTAATAGTCGGTAAACCCGGTCAGGCCCAGCCTCCAGGCCAATACCCTGAATGGGGGTCTACTCAACAATTTTTTGTAAGTATATTTTTTTAAAATAAAAACTTGCTACTAATAAATATTAAATTGTTACTAATATTTGAATGTGCGCAGCAAGAGGGTTTGATACAGGTAGACGAGCGAGCTCGTCTAAATCAAGAATCACATCCGCAGATTAGTCAGTTGTTTGCGGATTTTAGAACAATACCGAGGGAGGTATTTTCTTTCAGTCAACAGGAAGAACGTATGAATTATCAGTCACAAAATTTCCAGTTTCCTGAGTCACAGCAATTTCAAATGCCTCCCTCCCAAAATGATCAAAGTGGGACTTCATGGGGTGCTGGTCCTTCCGGTTCGGGTGCTGGTCCTTCCAATTGGGGTGCTGGTCCTTCCAGTTTTAATACCCAAACCGTGTTTAGGCCGTCACCAAATTCGGGTTTTCAAAGTTACCAACCGGGTAATTCACAAGCTGGACCCTCAAGTTCGGGACCCCAACAAATGTTCCCGGGTAGCCACCAGTTTTTCACGGGTACCTCCCAAAACCCGGGTTATTATACCCCGAATGCACCACTTCATCTATTCGATGTTCCTCCACATCTTTTTGGACCTGATTTTTATGGAAGTGGTCAACCGGCACGAAACATCTCTCCTTATCCGATGCAAAACTTCTCTCCTTTTCCAAGTTCTTCTCAACACCCAGTTACAAATCTGGGAAATGACGAAGGAGAAGACGAAGAAGAAGAAGAAGAAGAAGAAGAAGAACCACAACAATATGTGCCGCCGCGAAGAAGTCGCAGAGTTCGCCGTGATCGACCAGGATGTGGAACGGGGGGTCAAAGATAGATTGTATTATGTTTTTTTTTAATGTTTTTATTAATAAATATTTGTTATTTAATAAGATAAATATTATCTTTTTTTATTATGTTATTTAATCGATATTTTATAAAAAACATCATAGTCAAACATAAACTTACATAAAAATAATACATATTCAAAATACTACATAAATAAATTTTCTAACGGAAACCGTCTTCAGCTAGCAATTTATAAGCTGTCGCATAGTCGATCTTTCTGTCAATCAACTTTAGCAGTTTCTCAAGTTCAGAAGTTATTTTGTCGATGCTTGGTAATGTAGACTCAAGATATTCGCTATGCATTTCTTCACTTGGGATGATTCCGCTGCCAATTTTCCTTATTTCTTTTATTTTCTTCTTATGTTCGCGCTTCCTTTGTTCCATAAGAAGCTTACAATCATTAATTTTGTGGTATAATTCATAACCGTCGTCTATATCCTCTTTACATTGCGCTTTCAATGCATGAAATGTTACCGTAGGAGGTGATGATGGGTCAGATGACGATGAAGAAGCCATAACCTTTGTTTTTAAAAATATATACTGATGGTTGATTTTTTTAGTAAGATAATTTGTTACAAATGAAAGCAAAACACGAATTATATATATAGTGGATTCGAAACCGGTATTTCAAATACCGGTTTCGAAATACGTAAAAGGGGCCACTGTAGCAAGTCAACTCTCGTACCTGCCCTAGTCAAATCACCTGCAAAACTCTGAACCCGGTATTTGAAATACCGGCTTCAATTTGGTTTTTTTGAACCCGGTATTTCAAATACCGGTTTCGAGCCTAATATTTGAACCCGGTATTAAATAGGTGCTATTGTATTATTAATAATTAAATAGGTGCTATTGTATTATTAATAATTAAATAGGTGCTATTGTATTATTAATAATTAAATAGGTGCTATTGTATTATTAATAATTAAATAGGTGCTATTGTATTATTAATAATTAAATAGGTGCTATTGTATTATTAATAATTAAATAGGTGCTATTGTATTATTAATAATTAAATAGGTGCTATTGTATTATTAATAATTAAATAGGTGCTATTGTATTATTAATAATTAAATAGGTGCTATTGTATTATTAATAATTAAATAGGTGCTATTGTATTATTAATAATTAAATAGGTGCTATTGTATTATTAATAATTAAATAGGTGCTATTGTATTATTAATAATTAAATAGGTGCTATTGTATTATTAATAATTAAATAGGTGCTATTGTATTATTAATAATTAAATAGGTGCTATTGTATTATTAATAATTAAATAGGTGCTATTGTATTATTAATAATTAAATAGGTGCTATTGTATTATTAATAATTAAATAGGTGCTATTGTATTATTAATAATTAAATAGGTGCTATTGTATTATTAATAATTAAATAGGTGCTATTGTATTATTAATAATTAAATAGGTGCTATTGTATTATTAATAATTAAATAGGTGCTATTGTATTATTAATAATTAAATAGGTGCTATTGTATTATTAATAATTAAATAGGTGCTATTGTATTATTAATAATTAAATAGGTGCTATTGTATTATTAATAATTAAATAGGTGCTATTGTATTATTAATAATTAAATAGGTGCTATTGTATTATTAATAATTAAATAGGTGCTATTGTATTATTAATAATTAAATAGGTGCTATTGTATTATTAATAATTAAATAGGTGCTATTGTATTATTAATAATTAAATAGGTGCTATTGTATTATTAATAATTAAATAGGTGCTATTGTATTATTAATAATTAAATAGGTGCTATTGTATTATTAATAATTAAATAGGTGCTATTGTATTATTAATAATTAAATAGGTGCTATTGTATTATTAATAATTAAATAGGTGCTATTGTATTATTAATAATTAAATAGGTGCTATTGTATTATTAATAATTAAATAGGTGCTATTGTATTATTAATAATTAAATAGGTGCTATTGTATTATTAATAATTAAATAGGTGCTATTGTATTATTAATAATTAAATAGGTGCTATTGTATTATTAATAATTAAATAGGTGCTATTGTATTATTAATAATTAAATAGGTGCTATTGTATTATTAATAATTAAATAGGTGCTATTGTATTATTAATAATTAAATAGGTGCTATTGTATTATTAATAATTAAATAGGTGCTATTGTATTATTAATAATTAAATAGGTGCTATTGTATTATTAATAATTAAATAGGTGCTATTGTATTATTAATAATTAAATAGGTGCTATTGTATTATTAATAATTAAATAGGTGCTATTGTATTATTAATAATTAAATAGGTGCTATTGTATTATTAATAATTAAATAGGTGCTATTGTATTATTAATAATTAAATAGGTGCTATTGTATTATTAATAATTAAATAGGTGCTATTGTATTATTAATAATTAAATAGGTGCTATTGTATTATTAATAATTAAATAGGTGCTATTGTATTATTAATAATTAAATAGGTGCTATTGTATTATTAATAATTAAATAGGTGCTATTGTATTATTAATAATTAAATAGGTGCTATTGTATTATTAATAATTAAATAGGTGCTATTGTATTATTAATAATTAAATAGGTGCTATTGTATTATTAATAATTAAATAGGTGCTATTGTATTATTAATAATTAAATAGGTGCTATTGTATTATTAATAATTAAATAGGTGCTATTGTATTATTAATAATTAAATAGGTGCTATTGTATTATTAATAATTAAATAGGTGCTATTGTATTATTAATAATTAAATAGGTGCTATTGTATTATTAATAATTAAATAGGTGCTATTGTATTATTAATAATTAAATAGGTGCTATTGTATTATTAATAATTAAAGTAGGTGCTATGATGGGTCAGATGACGATGAAGAAGCCATAACCTTTGTTTTTAAAAATATATACTGATGGTTGATTTTTTTAGTAAGATAATTTGTTACAAATGAAAGCAAAACACGAATTATATATATAGTGGATTCGAAACCGGTATTTCAAATACCGGTTTCGAAATACGTAAAAGGGGCCACTGTAGCAAGTCAACTCTCGTACCTGCCCTAGTCAAATCACCTGCAAAACTCTGAACCCGGTATTTGAAATACCGGCTTCAATTTGGTTTTTTTGAACCCGGTATTTCAAATACCGGTTTCGAGCCTAATATTTGAACCCGGTATTTGAAATACCGGGTTACCCACTTGTACAATTTTTTTTTTTTGAAAACTTGTTTGACAAAACACCCTTCAAATACGACCGTTTCAAAAAAATTTCCCGTTTCTTCTCGTTCATATCCCTTGTGTACCACTTCTTCTTCACCTCATTATCTTCTTCAAAGAATCCAAACACCCCCTTTTTCATATCCTCCAAAATGCTATCTGGGATTCCATGATTCACTATTTGAAAGAACCCCAGCTCTCCATGGCATCCTTCACTTTGGCGATCACTTGTTTTCGCCTAATCGGGTCTTGGTTGATTCCTTCTAAGTTGATGGTTGGAAGAGTTAGTTTGGAATGGTCAAACTTGAGATAATCTGGTGAAGGTACATGGAATATTCGAGGGATTTGTGTGACTCCAGCATCAACAATTCCTTTGACACCAAGTTTTGTTTCGTCGAATGCTTTGAGCTCAGCTTTCCGATCATAATCTGGTTGGGCCATTATATTTTCTTATGTATTTTCTTGTTGATGATCTTGCATACCAACATGCTAAGAAATGATATTCTTCATATATATGCGTTAATCTATGCGCTTGGTAATAAAATATATAAGAGTTGATAATTGATCAACTTGCTTACATATATCAAAGTAGGTGATATTGTATTATTAATAATTTATAGATGAATTATAAAAGTAGGTGCTATTGTATTATTAATAATTTATAGATGACTCTGGATTAATTGACGTTAATATTCTAATAATAAGGTATTCTTTATATATGCATTGTCTATACATGTGGTAATAAGTTAAATTCACTGACTTAGTTGACTTAATATTCACATGTATTGATGTAGTAAGTTTAAAAAGTGATTTTTCAAAATGCATTAATATAGATTATAGCATTTTATCTAAGTCGAAGATGAAGAACAGCGATAGAAGACAAATTTGGGTGTAGAGTTAGCTAAGATGAACAACCTTGGCACTTACAGTTTAAATTTAAGTAACTTGTAAGATTTTCTTTTATCTAAAAAAACTAAATATTAGGTAAATTAAGCTTTAATTGATTAAATATATAAAAAATATTAAACTAATCCCATGGATGAAAAATCCCTATCCAAAGATCCGGAAACTCACCGAGGCCTATTAAAGGTGGAAATTAAATACATGTGACTATTCAAATATGATTAGGATGTGACTTAACTTGAGACTGATAGGTCTCAAGGAGATAACAGGATGGTTTAAGATGTCTCAAATAGTTGTAGGAGGGGGGGGGTTTTGAATACAACTTTTCACCTCTTTGCGGAATTTTATCAATGTTTAACAATATTCAGACTTTGTTTTGCCTTTGTCTTCTTCACATTAGCCGCAGTAATGGTTTCCGCCATTATAATTCAGACTTTTTTTTTCTTTCAATATTAGCTTCCATAACTAACATAACCTTTTTTATGTCTAAATGAATTTTGTATACCAAAGTTTTGATGGCTAACAAACCTAGTATAAGATAACTTCCTGAAATTTTGATGCTCGCAAGTTTTTCGATTTTTTTGATTTTCCAGCCTGTCGCCCTCTTCACCCGGCATCAGGGCCGGCTCTGGTAGAAGCAAGGTTGTCTACATCTTAACCTCCCCCAAATACCGTCGAAAACGGTATTGGGACCCAAACCCGGGGAAGACGTCATTGGGTGTTTCAAGCTATAACATTTATAATGGCACTCATTAGTGAACGTACTTAATTATGGTACTAGTGACTTAGTGGCAGATCGATCTTGAAGAAAGTCACGAAGAGAATCGAAAGTCACGAGATCTAGAATTGATACTAAAATAATAAATTTTTTAACGAAATACGGATAACATAAGACTACACAATAAAATAAAATAAAAAGAATGAACCAAGCCCCCTCGGGCCCTTAAACAGATTCGCCATTGAGTGACCCATCAAACAACCCTTCAAGGTGAAATTGAAGTCCTATACATATAAGATTATTCCCAATATAAAGTTTTCTGGTAAGTTTTTTATTGGGTATTAGAATAGTTTGCTGACGTGTTGTTAAGCTAGCCGGTTTACTTTGGCATATTGTATACACTATAAAAAATTACAAAAAAAAAAGAAAATTTCGTATTGTATACTAATTATATTTTTCTAATCTCGCAAAATGGGCTTACTCGTATTCTCAAGGCCTGGCCTTGAATGACTCATGTTGGTGTTTAACATCAAAAAAATCAGCAAGGTTGGATAAGTGGTTAACACCTTTGCCTCTGGAGATAGAGGTCAATGGTTCTATTCTTATCATTTTGCAAGACTAGAAGTCATTTTCTATCTTAGATCGAACCTGAAAGCGGCCTCTACACCGTCGTGGTAGAGGTAAGGCTGTCTACATCTTAACATCTCCCATAAACTGTCAAGGTATTTGGACCCAAAACCCGTAAAAAACAACATTGGGTGCTTACGGTGTTAAACTTTAACATCAAAGCCTCTCCTGATCTTTGCAAAATATAAGTCAGTCAAAAACATCATCTTCGCTTTAACAATGATCATATAAATTGTATATGCTTGAATCCAATTTACACACATAATAAAAAAAAATTAATAACTAAAAACAATTTTAAAACCTGGAAAAAAAACCCAGAAAAAAGAAGCGTACCGTCCAGTTGCTCTAACAGGTCTTGACCAATATCCTAGCTTATGCAAGTAAACAATATTTTGCTATAGGGATAATGACATCGGAATGTAACCAACTATGACCAAATGGTTATGTAATGTAGTGACCTACTCAATTGATTATCTGATGTATGCATCTATATTTATATTTTTGGTTATGTAATGTATATAACCGGTTAAGTTACCGGTTATGCATAGTCACCCGACAAATTTGGCCAGGTGTTGCCACGTATGATGCCACTCTCCGATTTTTTAGAGTTTTGTTTTTTCTTTCTCCGAATAACACACCCACCATATATCCCCCTTCCTAACTCATCATCATTTCTATCATCCCCTTCAAAGTTCAAACCCCATCACCGTAACACACACAGTCTAAAATAATACGAGTATCATGTTTTATTTCATTACATAAAATAAAATCAATGAATTGATTTCACGGTCACACAACAACATTAATCGAGTTCGTGATCTGCAGCTCACATCTATCGATACATCCCCTTTTCTTTTCTTTTCTTTTTTTTTTATTTGTTATTATATTAGATCTGGAGATTAGATTTTTAATTTCATGGGGTTTCTTTATTTTCGCCGGAATCGTGGTCGAAGACTACTTGTAATTCGGATTGTGAGTCTTAGCTGCTTCTTCTTCCCAAACAAAGTTTGAATCGAACAAGTAATCGTGATACCTGCGTAACATTTTCCAAAAGATAATCGAATACTTAATTATCATAATATTTGAAGGAGGGATACAAACAATAAAAGCTATTAAGAACGATACATACAATAATAAACACAGACAAAGTTAGTATATTTTCATACGGTTATACATTTGTTAGAAACACATTTTTGCGTTTTTCCGGCATTAAATAATCTCGTTTTGTATGTTATCGAGAACTAGCCCGTACATAGTTGTAATAAGTGTCCGTCGTGTGATGTTAGATACTAACCGTACACAAAACGTTTGGTAGCAATTGTTGTGTTCAATTCTTTGACCTTAGTCCTTTAAAAATGTAGTTTTTAGCAATACAAAAAGTATTTTTCCAATAATATAACTTGGGACTAGATGACGTGAATTTTTTAATGTTCATAGAATAATCAAAGATATTTCAACCATTCAAAATGTAGAAAACTTTTGGGTTCTTGATAAAATTACAAAAAATCTTGCAAATTGCAATTGTTCCCATTAGAAGAATAAGTAACTTTGAATTTATGTGGTCTACCAAAAAGAGAAGATTTTTATTGAAAAAATGAAGTATATTCTAATATTCCTTGAAGGTTTTACTGTCTTTTTGCTACATCTAAATGTCTTTTATTATTATTATTTTGAGTTAATCGCAAGGATCGTCCCTGTGGTTTATCCAAAACATCAAGTTCAGTCCTTTAACTTTCATAAAGACACTGGACGTCCTTTATAGGAGGATAAGGGTCAAGAACAGTCCTTTTGTTTCACGTCCGTTTTCCTTGCTCCGTTAGCACCCTCACGTGACTAAAACGTGAGGGTAAGTATGTCTTTAGCCAGTTAATGGCTTTCTCTTTCCTCCCTTATATACCCTAAAACACCCCCAATTTTCATTTCATAAATCAAAACATAAAAACCTAAAATTACACCCCACTATTATCTCTCTCTCTCGATTTGTGCTCATCAAGAGTTATCATGGTGTTTTGTTGGTGTGGCACGGAAGCAGTAATACGAACATCATGGACTGAAAGGAACCCAGGAAGACGTTTCTACGCATGTCCCAACCCGGGTTCGAAATGCAGATTTGTTGGATGGTTTGATCCCAAAATGTGTGATCGGGCAACAGTTATTATACCGGGTTTGTTGAGGTCAAAGAATGAACTCGAAGCACAACTGAAAGAAAAAACAGAAGAAGGAAAGAAATTGAAGAAACTGTTGGTTGGTAGTTGGTTGTTATTTGTTGTAATTTTTCTTATGGTTTGAACAAAAAAAGGTGTATGTGGTATGTTGCAAGTTGTTGTATTTGCTCAAGTATTAATGAAATGGTTTTTTGTCTTAAATTGGTTGTTACAACTTTGAACATAGTGACAGATTACATAAGGTGAAATATGCCAAAATGTACCAAATGCAGATTGTTTATCACCTAAATATGCCAAAATGTACCAAATGCAGATTGTTTATCACCTAAATATGCCAAATGCAATATGTAAAATACAATGTTTATCATCTACATATGCCAAAATATACCAAAATAGCTTACATAAACACCATAATTAATCCACATTACATATTGTGGCAGATTACATAATGTAGCAGAAAACATAGTGGCAACATACATAATTTAGCAAAAGACATAAACATAAGTGGCATTACATTGACAACAAAAACAACTAAATTAGCTGGGTCTGGAAGTTTGACTTGCATTTGGAACTGTTTGACTTGCATTTGGACCTCTCTGGCTTGCATTTCGACCTCTTTGACTTGGAGTTGGACCTCTTGCACTTGCAGTTTGACTAGGGTGAGCTGATTGACTAGGTTGAGTTGGTTGACTAGGGCTTCCACTTGCTTGACTAGCTTGAGGTGCTTGGCTTGAAGTGGCTTTGCAAGACCTCTTGTTGTGGCCTTGAATGCCACACCTTTTACAGTAAACAGAGTGAAGCTTCCTTGACAACTTGCCATTAGAAGCCATTTGGATCTCTTCTGCAGTCTTCCTTCTCTTCTTTCTTGGTCTGCCTATAGGTTTGTGATACTTAGGTGGCATGATAACTGTTGGTATGCGAGACCTAGTCCACATGTTAACACCATTGGTGGGGTTGATCTTAAATTGGTACATTAACTTCCATGTGTCTAACCTGTAAATGGGATCAACCCATGCCTCAACTGGACCAACTGCTATTTTGTTATTAGCCATATTCCAGTTAGCACACACTGCATGTTTACATGGTATTCCAGTTATTTCCCATTTCCTACATGTGCAGTTCATTTGGGTGATATCTACCACACACTGATCTCCCCAAGGTCCACTTACTTGATATTTATCCACCCCATTAAAGATTGCAGTGTAAGTATTTGCATCCGTTTTTTCCAATTCCAACAGTCTAGTTGCAGTTGGTGTAAGCACAGTCTCACATTTGTCTATAACCTTTCCCACATTCACAATCCTAATCATCAAATACTCCCTAATGTATTCTAGACAGTGAATGATAGGCCTATCTCTAGCTTTAACTGTCTTACTATTCAAAACCTCACACATGTTGTTAAGCAACACATCTGACTTTGCCCTTCCTGTTAAAACAAAGTGCCTGTATAAGTGATCTAATCCACATTGAATTGTTAGGTTTAAAGTCAATAAGTACCTGAAAAATGAGATCTTGCCCAATGTTGAGGTGGGATTTTGGATAACCAAGCATGTGCAGGTTCACTATATCTTTTGAACTCAGCCATTGCAGTTGTGAACTCTTGGATAGTGGTTGTTGTTGCACACCTCCATAAATGGTTCTTGAAACCTGCACCCCTCCATTGAAGCTTCATATTCTCATGAATATGTCTAAGACAGTATCTATGCTCAGCACAAGGGAACATCTTTGCTAAAGCAGGAATAAGACCCTTACATTCACAAGAATAATAAACAAGATTAATTCATAAATTAAGGGTATTGTCACATGAACAAGATTAATAAACAAGATTACCTTTTGCCTATCACTTATAAAAGTGTAGTTTGATCTTTCCACCAGGTCTAGATCATCACCAAGGTGTTCCAAAAACCATGTCCAAGAGTTTAAAGTCTCTGCTTCCACAATTGCATACGCAACAGGATAGATTCCATTGTTTGAATCTAGACTCACAGCAGTTAGCACTTGTCCTGGGAATGGTCCAGACATGAATGCTCCATCAAGTCCAATTAACTCCCTTCCAGCACTCTTGAACCCCCTCTTTAATGCACCCAAGCAGATGTAAATTCTTTTAAAAACTCTAGTTGGGTCATCCACATTTTGAGGTCTTTCAACCTCAAGCTTCACTGTGGTGCCAGGATTGGAAGACTGCAGTTCTTGTATGTAATCCCTTAACATGTTGTATTGCTTGGTGTAGTCCCCTCTTAGCTCTCCCTTTGCACTTTTCTTAGCCCTCTGTGCTTTCTGTGCAGATACTGCTAGTTCAAACTTCCTTTGAAGTTCGTTTTGTAATGCCTTTGAAGGTATTTCTGGATTACCTAAAATAACAATATTTATAGTTATAAGAAACTGTAATATAAACAACAAGTTAAAAAACTTAAATAATGTAGCATAAGTATGAATTTTTTTACCTTCAATCTGTTGCAAAATGGTTTTGCCAAGAAACTTGGATGTGCAGAATTTATTAGATCTGGATTGAAGACATTTGTGGTCCTCAATCAATGTTTTCACCATCCATGTTTCCTCATTTCTAATTTTGGACACGTGTAAAGTCCAAGGACAACTAAATGCATCTGGATTTGCCTTATTTCCCCTACCTCCTTTGGGTTTGGAATCTTCACCTACCTCCTTTGCCTTGTCATTTTTCTTTAGGTTTGTGGACTGACTTGGGCCTTTAACAGACTGACTTGGGCCTCTAACAGTTAGAGTTGGGCCACCACAGTGAATTGGCCTAGCTCCTTTATCTGGAATGTTTTGGGCTACACTGCCACCATTTGGATCAAACAAAGGTATTTGGCCTCTACAAACCACTCTCACTCTTGCATTATCATTTTTCAAAATGTGTAACTCTCTCCTGCTGTCTACTGCATGCCTCCTTACCAAGCTTAAGACCTCATCCTTACTTCCAAATGTTTGACCACAATAAAAGACAGTGTTAAAAGCAGTTGGCTTCTTCCCCATTTTCTTCAATAGCCTATTTCTTATTTTATTCACATTGTCATCTGCATCAGAACCACTATCAAACTCTTCATTGTTTATAACATCAATCTCATCATCCCCATCAACTTCTACATTGGCAGGTATAGGCAAATTGCCCACATACTCCACATCTTCATCTATATGCATTCTAAATTCTCTCATCATCCCCATCAACTTCTACATTGGCAGGTATAGGCAAATTGCCCACATACTCCACATCTTCATCTATATGCATTCTAAATTCTCTCATGTTCACTTCTACATCTTCTACTTCATTGACCTCATCTACAATGTAGTCACTATCTTCACTATCCTCACCACTACTATTACTATCATCATCATTACCCTCTTCAGCTACATGCCTTTTACCCTTCTTATGTATATCTACATTGTCATTTCCAATACTTTCTTGAACTGGTTGGTCAATAACATTGTCTTGACTAGTCACATTGTCATTCAAATTTTCTTGACTATTTTCAGTGTTGGCATGATCAACATTGTCATTTACTACACTTTCTTGAGTTAAAACAGGTTCCACATTCCAATCAAGCAACATTTTCTTAAATCCAAGGTTACCTTCACTTTGTTTCTTAGATAAGGGCTTTTTAGGTTTACTAGGTACAACCTCATCATCATTTTCAATCAGTTCAAGTGATAATTTAGTTGGAGAAAAGTAACCTACTGGCTTTGAGTTGCCATGTTCAATATAAACTTGTATCAACCTATTTTTTTTCACATATTTAGACAAATTATGCACATCTTGGTCACTTGATAAGGGCATAAGACCAATATCTAACTCATATCCAGGTTTAAGAAAGAAATATAACATCACCTGCTTCCCTGTATAACCTAGAGTCTCCATTATAGAGTCCATTTCATGCACTGAAAATAGGTCAATGTTGACGCAATCGGCATGGTCGATCTTACCCCGTACATATTTCATCCCTGGCTTAGAAGTAAACATCCCTCCGTGATGAATCTTGAACGAGAACAACCCTTCATAAGGTTCTACATCGGAAAAAATATAAATAAAAACCATTAATATTCTAGGTTTTTATTAAAAAAGAAAATAAAAAATATAACATAACTTGCTTCAACTCACCGTATACACGATCCAAGTCATCCCAATTTTCACCTGCTTCACGTATTGAATACAACGGATTACGTGACATCTTAAAGTTATTAGGGTTTTGGCAGGTTGAATTAACAATGTCGGGTCATAGGTGGGTGGGGTGTAATTTTGGGGATGTGTTTTGATTTATGAGATGAAAATTGGGGATGTTTAGGGTATATAAGGGAGGAAAGAGAAAGCCATTAACTGGCTAAAGACATACTTACCCTCACGTTTTAGTCACGTGAGGGTGCTAACGGAGCAAGGAAAACGGACGTGAAACAAAAGGACTGTTCTTGACCCTTATCCTCCTATAAAGGACGTCCAGTGTCTTTATGAAAGTTAAAGGACTGAACTTGATGTTTTGGATAAACCACAGGGACGATCCTTGCGATTAACTCTTATTATTTTATTATACATTTTGGGAAATTTGGAGATATCTAGCAGTTAATAACTCACTTATATGTTATATATATCATCATATAGGGCCAATCAAAAAAGAACAACCTCAAAATAATAACACGGTGAGAACACTTAAAAAATTACATTTTGATGCATTAAAAGTTCATAAAATTAACATAGTGGTTATGATATTTAAGTGTTTAACAACACATTGATCTGTCAAAATCGAGAAAATCATGTTTTTTTGTTTTGTGCATCCATCTTGGATGCATATTCATCAAAATGGATGCATCCAACAAAAAACGTGATTTTTTCAATTTTGACGGATCAATGTGTTGTTAAACACTTAAATAATGATAATTAGTTATACACTATGTTAGTTTTATGGACTTTTAATGCATCAAAATGATGTTTTTAAGTGTTCTCACCGTGTTCTTCGGGATAGATACGAAGATACATCTGTTATATCAATTAAAGAAATATATGTATATGTATCGTAGTTATGTTGGTGTTTAATATATATCAAAGAAATATATATGATAGGTAGGTTGAAATGTTTTTTGATTCTGGTTGGAGAGAGGGGTTGGGACTTGGGTGTGTTTGTGTTTACAGTTTACACTATACAAGGATGTATATTTGTTTTATAATGGTTTCATAGTAATAGTAACCGTTAATAATAATAAAAAAAGTAATAGTAATTTTGGGATGTGACTGATCATCACATGCTTTTACACCTATCAATTCTAGTGATTTTTTATTAGAAAAAAGTAGTGATCACACATTCACACGTATCATGGCAAGCTGTCAAACATCTTTATAGTCTTTTGAAGTTTCCAATAATAAAATCCAAGAGTATTCATTTATTTCTCTCTTTTCTCTCAAAAGAAACCCACTTTTTACATTCATCTTCTTCTTCAAATGAAACTCACTTTTACATTCATCTTCTTTTTAAAAAAAAAACCTTACTTATATTCATTACCACTTTCTGCCACCATCGTCAGCTCGTCAACGTTAACCTGCAGGTGTAATATGGCTTAAGAGAAGCAACATCAACAAATTAGCCCAGCAGGATTTTGTGGCCCATTTGCACTTTCGGTCCAATACTACATAAACCGGACCCGACCCGTTAAACCCGGGACCGAACCGGACCGACCGAGCATGTTTCGGGCCGGGCTTCGGTTTAGGTTTTCATGCCATCTCGGTCTTCGGGCCTAGCCGGTCCGGTCCGGTCCGGTCTTATGACCATGCTCATGCCTAGTTGAGCTTATTCCTGAGATGCAATATGTTTGACATTATAGCATCACTATAAAAGCAAAGTTTTATGATAGTTCATATATCACTTACAAATCTATATTTATATGCAATCTATATATTCGCATCAAGTATTATTGTTATATGTAACCAACTTTTAAATATTGTTATTGTTTGTACGAGAGGTCTTGGTTTAAATCTTGTTGTGATTTCAGGATTAAAGACATCTGAAACTGGAGTTGGTTATACAAAGTGGCGTGCCCAAAATTACTGTTAAAAAAAAAATCATACAATAAAAACCTTTTTTAAGTTAGATATATATATATAATATTTGGTAAACTAAACTAAATATATCTCAAAACACTTATTCATCCAGTATATTATGAAACTACAGTTTTTCCAGTCTTTATGTTGTGAAGTAGCTTTCTAATATATGTATAAATTTTGTGGTTGTATTCTTTTACCAGCTTGTTAGAGGCAATAGACTGCATACTTGAAGGGGCTCAAAACTTGGTAATACCAATACAAACCACAAGATACAATCAAAGAAAAAGCAAAACTTCTCCTTTGGGTACTACTACACTTGACAATGGCCAAGAATTCTGTTGGCTAACTCGAGAAGATGTCATTCGCTTCATGCTAGATTCAATCAACGTCTTCTCCTACATTCACAATTGACTCACTCGACGTAATCAATACAGATACACTAACGGTCTACTATGACGACCCTGCTTATTCTACATTACCCTTGATTACTAACACACATTTAAACCAAACGTCTATAGCAGTCGTTAACCAAGACAACACGTTAATAGGTGAAATCTCCCCTTTTGCCCTCTCTTGTTGCGATGAAACCATCCTGTCTGCCGGTGATCTCATGGCTTACCTTGACTATAGTGAGGATTTAGTCCACTTGGTTAAAATGAGATTACAAGAAAGAAAGTTGTCAGCTATAACAGCACTGCATCTTCTTTTTTTTCGTCTTCAAGTTCAGATGAGGAATTTGGATCTGGAAAGAATGGTGGCATTATGGGTCGGAGTAATCCTTGGAGGCAATTGTTTGCAACCCGTGGAACACATTGATGGCTGTTATGGTTCAAATGATTGCGCATCGAGTTAGTTATGCTTGGGTGGTTAAAGAGGATTATGGTTTGATAGGGATTGTGACGTTTACAGATATTTTGAGGCAATTAAGGAGTACCGTCGGCTCTTTGAGTAAAGACGGAGAAGAGAATACCAATATTCAGTAAAAGAGATTGGTCATCACGAACGTGTAAAGTGATGTCTTATGCAATTTTTCCCTTCTTTTTGTTGTATTTTTAAAGGATTGGCACATTGAAATGAGATTGTCCTCCCAATTTGATATATGTAATAAAAACCGGTATATGGTTTACAAAACAGAAGATTAAAGTGAGGTGTATAAACAAGTATTCATCTGATTCGACCAATATACTGTATTTGATTTAGAATAGTTGAGAAATGGTAATGCAATCAGACAACCTAACACTCCTGAAATAAAAACTGGAATATGAGAACCAAAGTAATCTAAAATGAAATGATCTAACTTGTTGCATAATTGAGTGCTTGAAAAACAGATAAACAGATAACCTTTTCCCTGTCAGGTTAACCGGGGAAGGCAATTCTTTTTGACTCAGAGTGCTTGAGTTGGATTTGAAAATATTAAACTAAAACGTTGTTTAGAACATATATGTATATGTGTGTGGGTGAGTAAAAAGAAGCATGTTGATTGCGGTGTTGAACGAGATCGGACCAAAAGAAGAACGATGCATGGAAAATTTTCACCCGCGAGGATGTTTAGCCTGGTCTAGGTTCACTTTTTCAGCTTTAACAGTGCTACCCAAGTTATTAAACCTGACTGAAATAATTAATATTATTGCAATAACTTTAACTATTTAATCAAACCAAGTAAAATGTTTTATACATTCGAATACAGTTAGAGATAGCTTTTGACCCATTTGCCACTTCCACCCATTACAGATAAAAGATAACCCAAATTCACCTATTTGTAGGCTACATTAATTGAATTTGCAACTTCAATAACAACCATTTTGGGAATGGTGGACCATAACAGTACCCTATGCAGGTGTTCTTTGCAGACCCAAACTCCTCTTTCCGAGAAACAACTTGAAGCTGAAGGGTTCTAACAAGATTAGTAGTCGTCAATTAAATCCATTGTAGCAGTCAAAATTTCTCTCTAGCAGCCTCATTTTGACCAAGTGGGTATTTACATAATTTGACAAAAACTTATTTTTGTCTTCTGCTTTCAAAAAACATGTCAATTAATGTCAGGTATACTTGACAGTCTAGATGGCAACATGGACAAGTTGGATAATGGGTTGAATTAAATCAAACCACAAGCCAAAATTATTACAAAGGTAATCTAAACTATAAAAATAAAACGATTCAGAAGTTTCATACATCGTAAATACAATTTGGACGATTTTCAGTGTGTAACATCCGCCGTTTTAACCGGTCAACGTAACGGGACTAGTAAATTTGAAACGAGTCAAACTTCAATAAAGTAAACTTTTGTAGTTAAAAGGTAGGCGTATGAATAGTTATTTCAAACGTAATTTCGAACTAGATAATAATATGTCAATGAAATAATTGAATGAGCCTCGAGTTAAAATTCTTAACTAAACGAATCAATTGTCGGGAGAAGCCGGGACTAGTCGCGAGAGTGCTTTAGGGTAACAAAACCCTTCTCTCCCTTCCTTTTCTTCTCATTTCTACTCTTCCCTTTCTCTCTCTACACCTCTTTTCTCCTCCTTCTTTCTAAAATCCAAGAACCAAAACACCCTCTTAACATTTCTTGCAAATTTTCGGATTTGAGGCTTGGGTTATCATGAAAAGTGTTAGTAAATCATGTTATAATAATAATCTCCTTCAAAAGCCCAAGATTTTTGGGTTATTCAAGTGTTCATCTTCTCCAAGAGCTCCAAAACCGGATTTTTAGCTTCGGGTCGAATTGGTAAGTGTTCTATAGCTCAAAATGTTCCTCTTAACTAGTAGAATACTTCCTTGTTGTAGATCTAAACGATTTGTGGTCGATTTGAGTGTAAAATGTGTGTTTTTGGTCAAAAACGAGTCTTGGATCAAAAGTCCGGAAATCGGAAATGGGTTTAGTAAAAGATATGTTTTTATAGTGTGGTTATACTTGAATTTGGTTTTGACAAAGTTTGGTAACTTGATTTGGCTCCTAGATCGATCGATTTGTGTCAAAATTGGGTTTTTGTTTGTATGAATAACGCTTAAGTCCACGTTGGTGGCATAACGCTTAAGTCCACGTTGGTGGCATAACGATTAAGTCCACGTTGGTGGCATAACGATTAAGTCCACGTTGGTGGCATAACGATTAAGTCCACGTTGGTGGCATAACGATTAAGTCCACGTTGGTGGCATAACGCTTAAGTCCACGTTGGTGGCATAACGATTAAGTCCACGTTGGTGGCATAACGCTTAAGTCCACGTTGGTGGCATAACGCTTAAGTCCACGTTGGTGGCATAACGATTAAGTCCACGTTGGTGGCATAACGCTTAAGTCCACGTTGGTGGCATAACGCTTAAGTCCACGTTGGTGGCATAACGATTAAGTCCACGTTGGTGGCATAACGATTAAGTCCACGTTGGTGGCATAACGATTAAGTCCACGTTGGTGGCATAACGCTTAAGTCCACGTTGGTGGCATAACGATTAAGTCCACGTTGGTGGCATAACGCTTAAGTCCACGTTGGTGGCATAACGATTAAGTCCACGTTGGTGGCATAACGATTAAGTCCACGTTGGTGGCATAACGATTAAGTCCACGTTGGTGGCATAACGATTAAGTCCACGTTGGTGGCATAACGATTAAGTCCACGTTGGTGGCATAACGCTTAAGTCCACGTTGGTGGCATAACGCTTAAGTCCACGTTGGTGGCATAACGATTAAGTCCACGTTGGTGGCATAACGATTAAGTCCACGTTGGTGGCATAACGATTAAGTCCACGTTGGTGGCATAACGATTAAGTCCACGTTGGTGGCATAACGATTAAGTCCACGTTGGTGGCATAACGCTTAAGTCCACGTTGGTGGCATAACGCTTAAGTCCACGTTGGTGGCATAACGATTAAGTCCACGTTGGTGGCATAACGCTTAAGTCCACGTTGGTGGCATAACGATTAAGTCCACGTTGGTGGCATAACGCTTAAGTCCACGTTGGTGGCATAACGATTAAGTCCACGTTGGTGGCATAACGATTAAGTCCACGTTGGTGGCATAACGCTTAAGTCCACGTTGGTGGCATAACGATTAAGTCCACGTTGGTGGCATAACGCTTAAGTCCACGTTGGTGGCATAACGATTAAGTCCACGTTGGTGGCATAACGATTAAGTCCACGTTGGTGGCATAACGATTAAGTCCACGTTGGTGGCATAACGATTAAGTCCACGTTGGTGGCATAACGATTAAGTCCACGTTGGTGGCATAACGATTAAGTCCACGTTGGTGGCATAACGATTAAGTCCACGTTGGTGGCATAACGATTAAGTCCACGTTGGTGGCATAACGCTTAAGTCCACGTTGGTGGCATAACGATTAAGTCCACGTTGGTGGCATAACGCTTAAGTCCACGTTGGTGGCATAACGATTAAGTCCACGTTGGTGGCATAACGATTAAGTCCACGTTGGTGGCATAACGCTTAAGTCCACGTTGGTGGCATAACGATTAAGTCCACGTTGGTGGCATAACGATTAAGTCCACGTTGGTGGCATAACGCTTAAGTCCACGTTGGTGGCATAACGATTAAGTCCACGTTGGTGGCATAACGCTTAAGTCCACGTTGGTGGCATAACGATTAAGTCCACGTTGGTGGCATAACGCTTAAGTCCACGTTGGTGGCATAACGCTTAAGTCCACGTTGGTGGCATAACGATTAAGTCCACGTTGGTGGCATAACGCTTAAGTCCACGTTGGTGGCATAACGCTTAAGTCCACGTTGGTGGCATAACGATTAAGTCCACGTTGGTGGCATAACGATTAAGTCCACGTTGGTGGCATAACGATTAAGTCCACGTTGGTGGCATAACGATTAAGTCCACGTTGGTGGCATAACGATTAAGTCCACGTTGGTGGCATAACGATTAAGTCCACGTTGGTGGCATAACGCTTAAGTCCACGTTGGTGGCATAACGATTAAGTCCACGTTGGTGGCATAACGATTAAGTCCACGTTGGTGGCATAACGATTAAGTCCACGTTGGTGGCATAACGCTTAAGTCCACGTTGGTGGCATAACGATTAAGTCCACGTTGGTGGCATAACGATTAAGTCCACGTTGGTGGCATAACGCTTAAGTCCACGTTGGTGGCATAACGCTTAAGTCCACGTTGGTGGCATAACGCTTAAGTCCACGTTGGTGGCATAACGATTAAGTCCACGTTGGTGGCATAACGCTTAAGTCCACGTTGGTGGCATAACGATTAAGTCCACGTTGGTGGCATAACGATTAAGTCCACGTTGGTGGCATAACGCTTAAGTCCACGTTGGTGGCATAACGATTAAGTCCACGTTGGTGGCATAACGATTAAGTCCACGTTGGTGGCATAACGATTAAGTCCACGTTGGTGGCATAACGCTTAAGTCCACGTTGGTGGCATAACGATTAAGTCCACGTTGGTGGCATAACGCTTAAGTCCACGTTGGTGGCATAACGATTAAGTCCACGTTGGTGGCATAACGCTTAAGTCCACGTTGGTGGCATAACGATTAAGTCCACGTTGGTGGCATAACGATTAAGTCCACGTTGGTGGCATAACGCTTAAGTCCACGTTGGTGGCATAACGATTAAGTCCACGTTGGTGGCATAACGCTTAAGTCCACGTTGGTGGCATAACGCTTAAGTCCACGTTGGTGGCATAACGCTTAAGTCCACGGTTGTGGCATATTGTTTATTATAAATGAATGACTATGTATATGTAAGTGTGAAGTATTGCTTACCGAACGTTATCGCTTGTATGAATCGTATGAATCGTTGTCATTAATCGTTGAACGTATGATATGTAATGTGATCCTACGAACTCACCAACCTAGTGTTGATGTTTTTGAGTATCTTTTCAGGTATAAGAGAAATCGCTTGCAAGCTAGGAGTTGATGCCTATAGATGGACCTAAGGATCTTTTGATTGCATTCTAGATCTTTAGACTCGGGCACGATGCCTCGGTTTGCTCTCCCTTTCTTGGGATTTGTATGTTGTATTTTGTAAGGGCATTAGGAGTGGTAACAAACATTTTATCAATCCTCTCAAATTCAACCAATAATATTCATCCACCTCACTTTACATTTTCAACCCTCTCAATCAACCCTCCCAATCTCTTTTACTGGCATTCCATAAAATTTTCAACCCTCCCAACTTTCTTTTCTCTTTTTTAAATAAATAAAAAACATAACATTTTATATTAAACTAAAACAATTTTTTCTAATTCAAAAAAACTATTATTAAACTTAAAAATCCATTACATTGATTAAACTAAACAAATTATTTAAAACAAGTTATAATTAAAAAAACTAACTAAATATGTAAATATATAATATTCTAAGGTCTGTTTTGTAATATTATACTAACAAACAAAAAAAAAGGTAAATTACAAAAATCATACCTATGGTTTGTTCGAAACTACACTGGTCATACCTACAATTTAAAAATTACACGAGACATACCCATCATTGTCAAAAACTTACACTGACCATACCTATCACTGACGGTCGTCTATTTGGCCGTTAAGTCAAGTCACGTGTCGTGCATGTGAGGTATCAAAACCGTAAATTCGTGCATACTTCAGGTATTATCTTTGTAATTCACCATAAAAATAATTATTTAGAGTTTTAGAGTTTTATTTATACTTCAGCGACTCCTTTTGATAACCCGGTAGTGGTTCGAGCTCATTATATTATATTTTGATAGGAGGCGTATGGATCGGTCCTAGGTATATTTTTGTTTGACGGTGGGCGCTTATCGTAGTGTCATACGAGGCGTTTCGCACCAAAAATGAATGATTAGTGGAGTAGCTACCCTATGATTCCATTCGGCCCTGATAAGTTATTTGTTTGACTCTTAGATGCATTATTTTATGAAACTTGGTTTTATATTTGATATATATATTTGATGTATAATATATTGTGGGATTATACATATTTGAACTTTGATTTGAAATAAGTTTGTTTCGAAAATAAGTTTGTTTATAAAAATATGTCTTCACTTTTCATACTATATTCATGCTTTTGTCATATCCGTTCACTGGGCTTTTGCTCAGCCGTATTCCTTTTTCTTTCTTATACGGCAGGTGATCAAGGGGGCACTGGGACGAGCGAAGAGCGTAGAATGATTTGGACTTAGCACCTTTGGCCTTAGAGTTCTTCAAGTTTTAGTTCTTTATGTTGGATTATAAGTACTTTTGAATATTTTGTCAGTTGACTTTGGTTTGATTTTGAATAAGAATAACGTCCTTTTGTCCTTTAAGTTCCTTTTGATATCATTTTGTACGTTTTGTAAGTTAGGGGCGTTACAGAATGGTATCAGAGCAATAGGTTCCTTCCTGTAGAAACTTAAACCTAAGTTATGGCCTGTGAGATTGGGTAGACTCTTGGTTAGGATTTCTCTTTCAATTTCGAGGTCGAAATTTTTTTAAGTAGGTGGAGTTGTAATATCCTCTAAAATCCAAACAATGTAAATTTGATAAAAAGTAATCTTAAAGATATAATTTATCCTAAGTTTAATATAGTAGATTTAATCTTAAATAATAATAATAATAATAATAATAATAATAATAATAATAATAATAATAAAAAGAGAGTCATAGTTAGATATAGTAATTAGTAGTATTCTTAAATCCAGTCATAATAATAAGATAGATAAATGAAGATGGTAATAAAACTAAATTAATAACTACCTAAGATACATGTGGTGTGTTAGTCAGTTATGGAAGAAATAAAGCAATACATAAATACCTATGTAAATTAATTAATTGAATCTTAAGAGTTTTGTGCAATAGCAATCAAGATCATGGTCTTTTTGCATTATATATTTACGGTTTCTAAAAAGGTAATGCATAAACTAAAAGGCTAGTCAAGTCACAAAATCATCCATGTAAATAAAACTACAAACTTACAGACTTTGCTTTTCCTACGAACAAATAAGATCATACTTGTAAATCCAACATGGTTGGGGTTGTGAAGAAATAAAGAAAATGATAACAAGATAATATAGAGTTGGTGAAATTGTCAAGTAATCTATATAGAGAAAGATTCAAGTATCATTTTCATTGGTAAGTATTCTTATATAAATTTTATACTATAACTTTATGATATTTTATACACATGGTTAGTATTTTGGATTTTCTTTTAAACAGATTTCTATTTTAGTTAATTTTATATATAACAGTTCATAGATCACTTTTTGTTAAAATTAATAAACAAAATAAAAATAGATACCAGCCTATAAGATGTGATGTTGCATTCTGTAGTCACCAACTTGACTTTATGTATTGTTGCCTATGCAAACTTATTATAAACTATATTTGTGTAATATCTATTTTTCAAGATTTTGACTAAAACTCATTGCCTTGTTTTAAGAATAAATTAATATTGTTCAAATATCTTGTAAGAAATGAGTTTCACTCTCACTAATAAGATTTCATTATGATTTTGAACATGTAAATGTGTTGGCATACAAATCGACCATCGACACTAATGTGTAAGAAAAGATAGTTATCAAAGTCTAACTTCAAAGTCTATAACATCCAAAATGAAGGTTATTATAGTTTACAATTAAACTTTCGAAGTAAATGAATATGTCGGAACGTAATAGGAAGCGGTTGAGATATGATGGTGAAGAGCATTAAATTAATACTCCTATTTTGTAATACATGGTCACAACATTTCAATAGTAAGTATAGTTATACTAATTAATGGGATGGGTAAGCGTAGTCTAGCCGATAAACTTGAAATTACATATGAATCAAAATTGTAGATAAGCGAAAGCAATTACATTAAATTAAAATATATATTAAAACTCACAAAACATACAAACTCCCTATTTGAATATATTTTGTGCTTATACTCTTGTATATGATTAGATTCGGTTTGGTGATCGCGTTTCGTTGGTGGCTCTAGCATTTTTGAAATTTTCGTGAGCAGCGATAAGGTACGGATATTCTAGGTGGTATTAGGATCTTTCCGGTAAAATCTTTCCTCTCAAAACTTCATTTAAAATTTTGTGGAATTTGTATGGATTCGATATATTATTTGAAAAATTATTTGTTTGTTAGCCTTTGAATATATTTGTTGATTCGAAAATTATAATATTTTTGATATAAATTAAGTGTGTCAAAACCGTCTCTTGAAACCCAATTTGATAATAGTCCCGAAAGAGTTGCGTTTGGGTGTTACACTTGATGCGGTGATTCGTACAAGTGTTCCCCAATTCGTACACTCATATATGTCCCTCGAGTATTGGTCCCGAAAGAGGTACGTTTGGGTTAAATTTGATGCGGTGATTCGTACAAGTGTTCCCCAATTCGTACACTCATATATGTCCCTCGAGTATTGGCCCCGAAAAATTAATACAGTCGCATATTATGAGTCATGATGGCTCAATTATATATTTGTGAGAATTGGGTGAATGGAGATGTGATTTTAAGCCTATATTTAAATATATTTTTTTTGTTACTCTAATTGTCCAAAAATTCCTTGTTGGTCTCTTAAAAACTTATTCGATATATCTATATATATAAGTGGTCAAAACGGTTTCTTAAGATATGCATGTAAGAGTAACCTATCCATGGAGGTCCCATGGGCGCGTTATTGTGACACCGATGACGTGGCACCGGCCGTAGCGGTGTATTTGATTTGATCTACGGCGTCTCCTTTTGATAACCCGGTAGTGGTTCGAGCTCATTATATTATATTTTGATAGGAGGCGTATGGATCGGTCCTAGGTATATTTTTGTTTGACGGTGGGCGCTTATCGTAGTGTCATACGAGGCGTTTCGCACCAAAAATGAATGATTAGTGGAGTAGCTACCCTATGATTCCATTCGGCCCTGATAAGTTATTTGTTTGACTCTTAGATGCATTATTTTATGAAACTTGGTTTTATATTTGATATATATATTTGATGTATAATATATTGTGGGATTATACATATTTGAACTTTGATTTGAAATAAGTTTGTTTCGAAAATAAGTTTGTTTATAAAAATATGACTTCACTTTTCATACTATATTCCTGCTTTTGTCATATCCGTTCACTGGGCTTTTGCTCAGCCGTATTCCTTTTTCTTTCTTATACGGCAGGTGATCAAGGGGGCACTGGGGACGAGCGAAGAGCGTAGAATGATTTGGACTTAGCACCTTTGGCCTTAGAGTTCTTCAAGCTTTAGTTCTTTATGTTGGATTATAAGTACTTTTGAATATTTTGTCAGTTGACTTTGGTTTGATTTTGAATAAGAATAACGTCCTTTTGTCCTTTAAGTTCCTTTTGATATCATTTTGTACGTTTTGTAAGTTAGGGGCGTTACAACGTATAAGATTGTTGTAGCCTATACCAGAATGATCTGTTGATGTGAAATATGATATTGATGTGTGTATATGATTAGAGTTAGGAAGGTTTTTGGTATGCTTAATGGGTGTTGGTCGGGTGGAGGGAAAGCCGATGGTATCACCTGTATACAAACCCTGCCAATACCTAAAGGGCATATCGGAAACCTAGGTCGGTTTGGTGATTTAGTTGATTGGAAAGTGTACTCATTGTTAAACGTGTGCCGATTGGTTTGGAAACGTTGTGATATGGAATGAGACATGGGGACTTTGTACGATAGGTCCCCTAGCGTATCGTTAAATGATGTATATGTTTATGTTTGTATGAATAACGCTTAAGTCCACGTTGGTGGCATAACGATTAAGTCCACGTTGGTGGCATAACGCTTAAGTCCACGTTGGTGGCATAACGATTAAGTCCACGTTGGTGGCATAACGCTTAAGTCCACGTTGGTGGCATAACGCTTAAGTCCACGGTTGTGGCATATTGTTTATTATAAATGAATGACTATGTATATGTAAGTGTGAAGTATTGCTTACCGAACGTTATCGCTTGTATGAATCGTATGAATCGTTGTCATTAATCGTTGAACGTATGATATGTAATGTGATCCTACGAACTCACCAACCTAGTGTTGACGTTTTTGAGTATCTTTTCAGGTATAAGAGAAATCGCTTGCAAGCTAGGAGTTGATGCCTTTAGATGGACCTAAGGATCTTTTGATTGCATTCTAGATCTTTAGACTCGGGCACGATGCCTTGGTTTGCCCTCCCTTTCTTGGGATTTGTATGTTGTATTTTGTACCGTGTATGACAACTTGGTGCGTTAATTAGCCATCATACAGTTTCTCTGTGTAATATCTATTTGCAAGCTCGTTTCAGTTGCATCTCACGTTTCCGCCACTGGTGGGGTGTTACACAGTGCATTTTGTCCAGTTGTTCAATTAGCTAAGTTTTTAAAGTGTACCCACATGACCCGTTAGAGACTAAGTATAACCCAAATGGATTACATACAGATATGTTTACACTTGCGACTTAATTTGATGACTGTATTAAAGTTAGATACAGTGAATGACCAAAAGCAATGCTCACAAAGAACAATTTGCAGCCCAAGTAACAATAATATAATTTTCTAAGCAAGTTCTATATTTGGAACTTTGACCAAAATCAAGAGTATTGTACAACATGCATGCATTAGTACAACTGTACAAGTTACTGTAAGAAATTTATTTCTATGGTTTTGAACATTCTAGGTGTGTAATTAATTATAAAGGGTATAAAAATGTTCAAATATGCTATAGAAAATTGAACCCTTATGCCATATTTGACTTTTTAGGTCAAAAAGACTAATAGTAACTTTTATACCTTAGTTCGGATACACACGTCGACAGGGCTTCTTTTACATGGAGATTGTTCGAGTCCATGAGAAGTGCATGTCCATAAAGCCTCTTTTCCTGGCTCAAGAACTTAACTTTCTCTCTAAAGTTTCTTGTCCGTAAGCGAGATCTTTGTTGTAATGCCACACCCCATCTGAAAAGACTGTAAGCCCATACTTTTATATCAAAACAAGACAAAGATTTTGGACATGTTTTGCCGTTTTGTTTTATTGACTCAAACAGATAGATGCTGAATTTAGACAGATAAATAACTTCAAATGCTTTTTTATATGAGTACATGTGAGAGTACATTGATAACTGTTAATGATCATATAAAGATCTTTAGCCCAATCAAGCTAAAGATCATATAATGACACAAAGAAAGTAAAGATTTTCATCGTCCATCCAACAAAGATATATATAAAACGCTAATGCCTAAAGGGTTTTTCCTAACGGTGGCAAAATAAGCTGGTCTAGCGTGTTGCATAACATTTCAAAACTCGTATGGAGTTGACCAACACCCAAACACTTCCTTCCTTATGTTTTTATTCTATCTTTAATCAAAACGAGGTAAGATGTACTCCGTATTTATACATGTGAATACGCCACTAACTCTTAATACTACACCTTTCAAAAATATTGATACAAGGGTCAAGTGAAACATTACGTGTACTCATTCGTTGCCTACAGTACCCAAAAAAAAAAATGTTTCGAAGAGGTATTTCTAAGATATGTTTTGCTGATTGTTCCAGACCTTTGACCTTAGAGCAGCAACAAATAATATTTGATATTTTGATGGCCCTAACATTCCTTCTTGAAACATGGTTGCCATAACATGGTATCTGAAAGACCAAGGAAAATCATACCATTTGGACATCCTGGCATCAAACTTGTCAATGGCAGCCAAGTAAACCTTGTCAGCATCAAAAGCGGCTTCCTGAATTCACAATGCAATTTACTTGAACCATTATACCGCATGGAAATTACAAGGTGAAAATTAGTAACTTCTAACTGCAAGAAGTAGCATAAAATCACTTCTAGTGAACAAGCCACCAAGTCGAGGCCACTGAGATTTCATAATACTGCCTCCATACACATTAATAGAAAACGCATAATCAGGATTTCAAGATTTAAATGTGGTCTTTTCTATACCAATTTTCTAGGTATTTCTATTTTATCTAATAAGCATAAGCATTTTTAATGCGACTCTTGTGCAAAGAGAGAGGAACACCGATTGATTAGGGCAACTTTTTCCTGAATTGTACATAACTTTGAACGTATGAAACAATAAGTATCAGAATTCGGAGCTATTCCAATTTGGGAAAAAGAAATATAAACATTCTCAAGGTAACTCGATTGAAACTATTAAGATCTGACATACAAATAGAAACGGCCAAAAGTAGAAACTTAGAAACATTTGCAACTGTTAAGATGTGATACACTGATGCATGCTCTTACATTTGCTGAATCTTGAGGCCGCTTACAATAAGACCGGACAACGTTCCTTCATGAGTTATAAATTTCAAATTCATAGGAATATGATCGCTTCTGAGCTCAGAATTTGTGTTGAATTTCCAGACAAGAACCTCCATCCATCCGTCATCCCTTTCTTTTGGAATCGCATTGGTACGAGGCAAATTCAATGGGCTTGGAGGTCTAAAACAAATAAGTCCAATCTCTTTGTTATTCCACCGTAAAACATTCCTTACTTTAACAGGCCGGAGAATGCAACCCGCGACATTTTTCTGAAAGCTTAAATACAAGGTAACACATGTAATCTGTATCTGGTGACAACACTTGGCTTTCAATTTTGCCCTTAATACCAAATACTTGACATTTTGAAAGCTCAATCTCCCCTTGAAATCTGCATGACAAATATATCATAAATGTTAGTAAGATCTAGAAAACCACATCAGCGGGGAGGTGAAACTTTTATGATTCTTAAAGACAAAGGATGATGTATCAATAATTAAATGTACATGCTTTGCTGATTATGTTCCTTCAATTTGTGTATATTTATATATCAGATGAATTTCAATTATGAAAGATAGTTTAGGACAAACTATATTCAGCATAAATTAATGAGAAATGTAAAGAGAAATTCATTAATCTAATAGCGAAGACGTAATAAAATTTGTTCAACAAGCAAACCTCGACGTGGCTGAATATTTCAAATGAAAAGGCTTTGCTGTTGAAGACTCGTATGGAGCTTCCATTTCCAAAAGCATACAATATATCTTTTCATTCTGTACTTCTTTTAGCAAAGGCTCCTGTTCACCAAAATTTGAGATACTTAATCAGCAAATCACAAAGAGTAATTTAATTATTTTCTCCATAAACATCGTAATTAAGATATAGAAAAGGATTATTTTAACCTCGTTAGTGTTTCCTGTGTTCTTCAATGTTTCCTTAGAATCAACTGAAGAGTGTTGTACTTCCTTCGATTTCTTGATTTCTTGATTTTTCTCGATTCCTTTAGACCCTTCTTGTTCATATTCCTGTATAAATTACCTTGTCATAAAACTTATATATAATTGATTTCTTGATTTCTTGATTTCTTGATTTCTTGATTTCTTGATTTCTTGATTTCTTGATTTCTTGATTTCTTGATTTCTTGATTTCTTGATTTCTTGATTTCTTGATTTCTTGATTTCTTGATTTCTTGATTTCTTGATTTCTTGATTTCTTGATTTCTTGATTTCTTGATTTCTTGATTTCTTGATTTCTTGATTTCTTGATTTCTTGATTTCTTGATTTCTTGATTTCTTGATTTCTTGATTTCTTGATTTCTTGATTTCTTGATTTCTTGATTTCTTGATTTCTTGATTTCTTGATTTCTTGATTTCTTGATTTCTTGATTTCTTGATTTCTTGATTTCTTGATTTCTTGATTTCTTGATTTCTTGATTTCTTGATTTCTTGATTTCTTGATTTCTTGATTTCTTGATTTCTTGATTTCTTGATTTCTTGATTTCTTGATTTCTTGATTTCTTGATTTCTTGATTTCTTGATTTCTTGATTTCTTGATTATTTTAACCTCGTTAGTGTTTCCTGTGTTCTTCAATGTTTCCTTAGAATCAACTGAAGAGTGTTGTACTTCCTTCGATTTCTTGATTTCTTGATTTTTCTCGATTCCTTTAGACCCTTCTTGTTCATATTCCTGTATAAATTACCTTGTCATAAAACTTATATATAATGTAGGACATGAATCTATTTTTGTATCTACCATGTTCCATAACATAAAACAATAGAATCAAGAATGGAAACAGAAACTTAAAATAATTATTCTGAAACTTGCATTATCTATGGTCCGAAACTCTATGCCTTGAATATAGATGCTACTTCTTCCACAATAGCTTCGTGAAAAGCTCTCCAATAAAACCTCAAATTCATCCGTATCTTCCTAGTAATTCAAGATTTGGCACAATTCAATCATCATCCACCCGTCTTCTCTCCATGTGGCGAAATCTGAATGTAAACTATCATTTCCCATCTTGTACTTTAGGTTCACATACATCTGTTTAGCTAGACATTTTCCTGGTTAACGAAACTTAAAGACTAGATGAACCCCATAGTTATCGCCCGGAAGTAAAAGTTGAGGTTTCATCTTGATTTGGACCTTCAGATTCGATATATCCAACATTTTCGCTACTATCTGAAACCTGCGGATGGTACACCAATATTTATTCTAAGTTTACCTTATCAAGAAAAATTATTCAACCTTATGCACATACATCTAAAGAAAAGCTAGGATAACGCTCTAACGCAAGTCGTTATGGCGCAGAAAGGAACCTTGATGTTCGCCACTTGCGTAGACGGCGGTTGGTAAGGAAATATAAACAATGCTAAATCGTGATTCAAGGTTATAAGGCTTAAGTGTGTGAGAGAGAAAGTAGAGAGAATTTGGGAAAGTAAGGAAATATGATTAAAGAGGTAACCTTATAAATGGAGATTGAAGGGGTTTATATAGGGCCACTATTTGCTCTAAACCCCCTCCTTAATTACAACTAAGTCCTTATCTAATTACAACACAAACCTTCCATACTTACTACATTAAATCAAGGACTATTCTATTACATAATTACAAAACTTGCACTAACAAAATAATTAAAGCTAACAATCTCCCCCTTTAGTGCGGTTTTGTAGATGGTCATCGTCTTGATCTCTTTCTCTTTTTCTGCCTTCGATTCCTTTTTCTCGTTGATGATTCAGGCTTATCTTGTCGAACTGATTGTGTTTTGAAGGCTCGCTTTCTATACTTATGGTAATTCTCCTTCCAGAACTTCTTTGGCACAAAATGGTACTTTGGATCTTCTGGGCGATTTGGTGGTTCAATGATGTTGTCAGCAAAATCAACTGGGGGCATGTTATGAGGACCTTGTTCATTATTAGGAGAATATCTAACCCAAGTACCTTCTGGAACATGAATTACTCCTTTTCTTTCCTTTGGAAGCCTAGCCTCAATGATCTGTCTCGTTCTTTCTCTATGATCCAATCTTGACTTGATCTTCTTAATCACTCTCATCAACCTCTTCTTTTCCTTTACTGACTCTTCGAACTCAGCTAGACTTTCAAATACAGCCAGACATTGCATCAGTGTGCCATCTGAATACTTGGAGAGTTCGTCGAGTCTTATAAAAATCTTATGCCCTTGATCACTAGCAAATACAAACCCTCGGGGATTATCAAACACGGCTCCAGTGTTAAAGTTTTCGAGGTTGATTCCTTGAATCCTTTGGTTGGGCATGGTGAGGTTCACTTTCTTTCTTTTCTTTTCAACTGCCAATTGGAAGTCTTTTTGAGTTTGACTCAAAATAAGACTATCCAAATATCTCTTCACAGCATAGTAGGCTTCTTGATTCTCTGGATCAGGCTGAATAAGTTTGCTTGTAAAGTGATGAAGGAGAAAAATGAGATCATCAGCAGATAGTAGATTGAACCTGGCTTCTCCAAACATATACCGACAGTTATCTTCACGTCTCACTATTAACCAGATTAAGCCAGGGGGTCTTGCAAACCCGGGATCACGCCATTCCTTGAAATGAATGCTGACAACTTCTACAATCTTCAATTTGAACTGGTTCTTCCATACTTTGTTGGCTTTATGACACTTGGCTTCTATGTTTTCAACATTATCAACAACAACATTATCAACAACGTGCTCTACAATATCAACATCAGGAGGATCATTGATCATCACCAACATTATCAACAACATTATCAACAACACATATCATAATCATTTCATAGCAACAACATTATCAACAACAACATTATCAACAACAACATTATCAACAACAACATTATCAACAACAACATTATCAACAACAACATTATCAACAACAACATTATCAACAACAACATTATCAACAACAACATTATCAACAACAACATTATCAACAACAACATTATCAACAACAACATTATCAACAACAACATTATCAACAACAACATTATCAACAACAACATTATCAACAACAACATTATCAACAACAACATTATCAACAACAACATTATCAACAACAACATTATCAACAACAACATTATCAACAACAACATTATCAACAACAACATTATCAACAACAACATTATCAACAACAACATTATCAACAACAACATTATCAACAACAACATTATCAACAACAACATTATCAACAACAACATTATCAACAACAACATTATCAACAACAACATTATCAACAACAACATTATCAACAACAACATTATCAACAACAACATTATCAACAACAACATTATCAACAACAACATTATCAACAACAACATTCTCAGGAAAATCTATTTCAGCAAAATCTTCACCAATAATCAAGGGATCACGAAGTAATCCTTGAAAATGAGCATCATCACGAAAATCTGAGCCAACAACAACATCGGTAACCGCACTGGCTCGAACCACTGATTCATCAATACGAACTTCTTCTGTGTTTTCAACATTATCAACAACAACATTATCAACAACGTGCTCTACAATATCAACATCTTGAGGAGAATCTCGTGATTGTGCATCATCACCAACATTATCAACAACAACATTATCAACAACAACATTATCAACAACAACATTATCAACAACAACATTATCAACAACAACATTATCAACAACAACATTATCAACAACAACATTATCAACAACAACATTATCAACAACAACATTATCAACAACAACATTATCAACAACAACATTATCAACAACAACATTATCAACAACAACATTATCAACAACAACATTATCAACAACAACATTATCAACAACAACATTATCAACAACAACATTATCAACAACAACATTATCAACAACAACATTATCAACAACAACATTATCAACAACAACATTATCAACAACAACATTATCAACAACAACATTATCAACAACAACATTATCAACAACAACATTATCAACAACAACATTATCAACAACAACATTATCAACAACAACATTATCAACAACAACATTATCAACAACAACATTATCAACAACAACATTATCAACAACAACATTATCAACAACAACATTATCAACAACAACATTATCAACAACAACATTATCAACAACAACATTATCAACAACAACATTTCACCAAATCTTCACCAATAATCAAGGGATCACGAAGTAATCCTTGAAAATGAGCATCATCACAAAAATCTGAGCCAACAACAACATCGGTAACCGCACTGGCTCGAACCACTGATTCATCAATACGAACTTCTTCTGTGTTTTCAACATTATCAACAACAACATTATCAACAACGTGCTCTACAATATCAACATCTTGAGGAGAATCTCGTGATTGTGCATCATCACCATTATCAACAACAACATTATCAACAACAACATTATCAACAACAACATTATCAACAACAACATTATCAACAACAACATTATCAACAACAACATTATCAACAACAACATTATCAACAACAACATTATCAACAACAACATTATCAACAACAACATTATCAACAACAACATTATCAACAACAACATTATCCACAACATCTTCACCAATATCAAGGGATCACGAAGTAATCCAAAATGAGCATCATCACAAAAATCTGAGCCAACAACAACATCGGTAACGCACTGGCTCGAACCACTGATTCATCAATACGAACTTCTTCTGTGTTTTCAACATTATCAACAACAACATTATCAACAACTTATCAACAACGTGCTCTACAATATCAACATCTTGAGGAGGATCTCGTGATTGTGCATCATCACCAACATCTGTGTCATCTATAACCTCAGTAGCAGCACTGGCTCTTACATTAGCCACATCCTCATCCATATTCTCCACCTCGTGTTGATCCTGATCATCAGAATCATCACGTCTTTGGTGTATAACAACGGCTTGCCTGCATGTGGCTTCAAGTTCAACAATTCTTTTCTGAGCCGCTTCAAGTGCTGCATCGGCAACAAACTTGTCCTGTTCTGCTTGCTGCTTTAAAAGATTTATCTTGTTTTGTTGATCATATCGAGCTTGGAGGGTTGCAAGAATAGCTTTGTCAAATGAATCAGTGTCACACCCCACCTTAGGCGGAATCGTAGGATATGACGAAAAGATATAGCATAGCACATGGAATTTATAATAGAGTCATACTAAATGAAATCCAAATAAAAGTAATTCCCACAAGCGGGATAGATCTAGGCAACACGCCTCAAATAGCAAAAGATGTAGCAAATAGCAAATAAAGTTCAATTGTTCAAATGCAAAGCTAGGAGTCCATGAAGGATCTCTTTATTGGTCTTCCTAAAGTCCATATGCTCACTCTCCTTAAGCATTGTTATTACCTGAAAATGAATGCTCGAAAATGTCAACATAACGTTGGTGAGTTCGTAGGTTTAATGTAATACAAATGAATTTGCTGTGCATGATATAAGAAGTTTGGACAATAGTGTAAATATAAACATGTAGTAGCATGTATGCATACCAAATACTGATCAATGCCATCATAGTTATCCAACAACATAAACTCACCACTGCTTGCCAACAACTCAATCACATCACTTGCCAACAACTCAATCACACATTGTTGTACCAACAAACTACTAGCTGGAGTATAAAGTTGGTTAATTGTTATCACTGTTATCCATTGCCGTTAATTTGTCTTCAATAGATATCGACAAACATCTATTGCATCATTGTAATCACACAAGCAAGCTAGCATACACATTTCATAATTACACGTATTTGTCCAATAAAACAAACTAGTTTTGGCACAGCTAGTAAAGATAAAAAAAATGTTTTGAGCATCATTTCCCCCCAAAGAAATAGAATAAAAAGGGCCCACGAAACTCACCTCAACAAGCAAGTAGTTGTGCATAGTCCAAAATGATCACTAGAATCTACACAACACATATACAAGAACAAGTTACAATTATGGACATGGTCAATAACCGTCCATTGTAACCCGTATTTGATGATATACATATATGGCTACTTTCAAAAATATTCCCAACCTGATTTGTTATGTATTATTAAGTTACAAGTCATATAACTTAATATAGAGTATTTGTTTTAATGATTTATGATTGGTTCTACAAGTTCATATTCACTGAAATTTTGGTAAATTTATCTATTTTTAATCTGGAACAAACGAACTAACCAAGACCTTAAATTTTTACCACTGTAACTTTTATGTGTTAGATACTTACATGAATTTTTAAAGAATTTATTTTGTACTTTAACTATTTTTAAAAATTCGATAATTACAGACTAGTCAGAAAAGTCACTGTTTGCGCACAGAAAAGTTTTATAAAAGTTAAAGACCTTCAAAGCTTCAAAAAAATCCATTCTTTTTGCTATCAACTCTTAACATCTTAAAAGTGTTTCTGGAAAAAAATGAACTTCCAGTTCATAAAATCGACCAAGATATGACTATTTGAAGTCGACCGAAATCTGTTCGGAAAACTCAGATTTGCGCAGTTTTATTATAAAATTCGTTCGACCACCTTAAACTTCATATTTTGACACGAAACCAATTCCAACAGAAAGTAGACTTCCTGAACTTAATTTTAGACACCAAAAACGTGACTTAACCATCTTCCATTACCAAGATACGACCTTTCAAAGTTGACAAACCGAATCTGTCCAGATTCTAAAATACTTTCTAAGATACTTTTTGAAAACTACTCATACTCAATAATTATCCAAACATTCAAATCTTGTAAATCACTTATTTAAATCTGTTATTATGATGTTTATGTCTCCATAATTAGTTTCCTTAAATTATATTAATTACTACACTAAAATTAATACGTAAACTTTTAAGATTAATGTGATTTATACTTCAAGCTCTTGATTTAACCTCAAAAAGACTTTCATTAATTATAATAAATTTTTGCCATAATATATATTCATCAAATAGGCTACTTATAATAAAAGATCAATAAATAAAAAGATATATTTGTATATATGAAAAGAAAAGATAAGTAATTTACCCCAAGATTGATGATCACTCCTTAGTTACCTTAACAAAATAAAATATAATCTATAAGGATTTTAACCATAAATTTATATAAAAGATCTTTGAAATAATAATGAAAATTATTTAAACTTACCAAAAATTGCTTTGACAAAGTGATGATTGAAAAATTGATTTTTGTATTTTGTGATGGAGTTTTGTTCGACGGCAGGAGCAACAAAGAGTAATTGTGTTTTGGGTTTTTTTTTTTTCCTTTGGTAACTAACGATGCATATATATTTTGTAGGTGTAGAGATTGAGTTTGTTTAAAATTAGATTTGATACATTATTATCAATAAGGTTTCTAGTAGATTTGAGATTCCTGGCCAACCGAAATTAACATGCTACAAATTTTAAGATTGAGTTGGTATTGCATTATGACTCTTTTGCTTATATTTAATCTTCTTAATGTGATAAATTATCTAGTATTATTAGTATTATATTATGACATGACATGATTTAAAATGGGATATTAAGTCCCTGTTGGCCGAGCTAAACGAACAGGAGGGATGTCCTCCCTTTTTTTGTATATTGTGCATTTAATATATAAGATGATCTCATTATATTAGATAATTTATCATGTTATTTGTTAGAAATCCAAAAATAGTGATAAATTGTAATTTAGATTAGAGGACTTTCTTGTTTTTAAGTCATAGGTAAATGATCACTAAGGTTGAGGGGCTAATTGTGATAATTAGCATAATTGTATAGGTAGCCTATAAATACCCCTCTCATACCTTTGGGATAAAAACCCTTGCATAACCTTACACCCTCAATTAATACCAATCAGCAACTTTTACACACACACACACACACTTTCTCTCTCAAAACACACACAAACACCAAGAACACACACTCACCAAAACCGCCATTGATGACGTGAATTCGGTGATAGAAATCGTGTTATAACATGTGGTATCAGAGCAAAACATCATTCTGATATCGATCCATAACTGAATTCAGTCACAAATTCATCAAAAATCAAAAATATTTACATTTTTTGTTCGCCTTTTTCATCTACTGTTTCATCAAAATTCACCTCTCAAATCGCATAAAATCACAGTTATTTGTTCATCAATAGATTCGTGGTAGTTAAAAACATAATCCTGTCAAGTTTCAAGTTCAAATTCGATCTAAATCTCGAGTTTGAATTTTTGCATTTTAGAGCGAAATTTGGGATTCGAATCTGTTGTGTTTTGTGTTGAATTTTGTTAATCGGTGTATTACTAAGGTGAAAACAAACAGTTTGCAAGTGATTTCATGTTCTAACTCCTAGTAATTCGAAAGTTATTGAAGCTTTATGAAGTCGTTAATGGAGTTTTTGTATAAAACTGTTTTGCTGATGAAGAAGATGCTCTCAGAACGATTTTGGCTAGGACGATCTCAGCAAGATCGTCTCAGTCTTTGAACTCTCATTTTTTATTCTTGTACTTGGTAGCTTGTAGGACGATCCTCACAAGATCGTTCTGACAAGTGGTGTGTGGTGAAGTGTTTGTTTGTGGCTAATTAATCCGTAAGGATTGGTTTGGTCAATTCAAATACTTGGAAAGTATTTTATACTTGAAAGTTTTGGGAAAGAAATCTAAGACGATCTCATCAAGATCGTCCCAGTTCCTTTGAACATTGGTGTGTTTTGATTGAACATTTGAAGTTGTTGTGATTGGAAATCATACTCCTCTTGGGTAACTGATCTTCTAGATTAGTGTTGCTCAAATTTCATTCCTTTCCATTACATACTGACAAGACCGTTTCATTTCCATAAGATCGTTTCATCTCTCAATCCAAAACACTTCAATTTCAGTTTCATTTCTCACTTAACCAACTTTCATTCGTTTCATTTCCTAAACTTCAATCCATAAACTTACTTCAATTTCAGTTTCATTTCTCACTTAACCAACTTTCCCTAGATACTTCAAAACAATCTCTTTCAAATCGTTTTCTTTTATTCTAAGACAATCTCCTCTAAGACGATCTTCTCTAGGACGATCTTCCCTAGATCGTTTCATTTCCTGATTTTTTTTCAACTCTTAATTCGATTCAATTTTTCAAATCAAATCAATTTCAAATGGCTTCTCGTGAAGCATTGGCATTAGGTTCAGATACAAGACCTCCAGTTCTCTACCGTGGTTCCTATGGACTATGGAAGAAAAGATTTATGGACTATGTGGAAAGTCAAACAAATGGTCATATGATGAAAGATTCCATTCTTAATGGACTTGCCGTTCATCGCCATCCCACTACTGATGCAATTCTAACTCATGATCTTTTGAATGCTGAACAAAAAGATCGAACTGCTGCAGATAACAGAGCTAGGTCATGCTTATACAAAGCTCTACCTGATGAAATCTATGGCTCTGTTGATTCTTATGATACAGCCAAGGAAATGTGGGATGAGGTGGCTAGACAGATGGAAGGAGCTGGCGTGACTTCAACGATAAGATTGACCAATGTTTTGACTGAGTTTGACAACTTCACAAAATTGCCAAATGAAACTCTTGAGGCTGTCTACTACAGATTCTGCAATGTCATAAATGAACTGAGGAAGAACAATGTCAAGAAAACAGAGATTGAGTTAAACATCAAATTCATCAAAGCTCTTGGTCCAGAATGGGAAGATTTTGGAACACAGATCAAGCAACATCAAAATCTGACCAAGTTCACCATTCATACTCTTTATGAATCTTTCAAACTCAATGAAAACCAAGTCCTAAACAAAGCTTCATCAAGCAAAATGCTAGAAGTTGTATCTACTGATCCTTTGGCATTGATAGTTGAGAAGAAGATTTCTAAAGCTCTTAAGAGGCAAATGGTAGTTGTTTCTTCATCTGATGAGGAGGGAGATGATCTGATGGCTACAAGAGATGGTGTTTCAGATGAACTATATCAAGCTCTTGCCGCGGTAACAAAGCATTTCAAGAGAAAATTTTACAAAGCGAGGCCAACAAACAACAATCTCCGCACTGCTTCTACAAGTGCATTTCCCAAGAAGGAACATTATCATCCTAAGAGTAATGAGCAAGGTGAAGCTAGTGGATCAAAACATGGTGAAAAGAAGGAAGCTTATGAAAAACAAGTTGTTGAGAAGGGTAAGGCATCAGACAAAAAGTGCTACAATTGTGGTGTTCCTGGACATTTTGCTATTGATTGCAAACAACCTCGAAAGCGGAATTATGAGTATTACAAGCAGAAGATGCTGTTAGCCAAACAAGTTGAAGCAGGGCATGCATTGCTCGCTGAAGATGACAAATGGCTATTACTCTCAGATGATGAAGATCAAGATCTCTCTGCTAATGTTTGCTTTATGGCAAGGTTGGCCAAGGACAAAGTTTTTGAAGCAGAAAGTACTGATGATGAATACCCAGATGATGAGGTAATTCTCGACTCTATTTTTTCTTTGATTAAGGATAAAGAGTCATGTCGATTAGCTTTGTCAAATTTGACAACTCATATCAAATCTTTAGCCAACAAAAACAAAAAGTTGAAAAATAGTATTTCATTTTCTAAAAGTGAATTTTCAAAACTTCTTGAAGAACATTCAAAATTACTTTTTGAATATGATGCTATTAAACAAGATTTTCAAGCATACAAAGATGAAATGTTGGTTAAAGAATGTGAGTTGAATGTCTCTACTGATTCTAAGTTATTACAAAAATGTCACAATCTCGAAAAGACCATTCATGATCTTGAAAAGGCCAATCAAGATCTTGAAATTCAAAAGACCAATGAATGGCTTCGGGCAAATGCTAGACAAATGGATGTTGATATTCTTAATAAAAAGCTTCAAGAAGCTAAACCAAACAATGTTGAATTCGAAAGGAAGATTTCTGATTTAAATCATAATTGTTTTCTAAAAGGCATTGAGATTGAGAATCTTGAAAAACAAGTTGAGGATTTTAAAAAGAATATACTTTTCTATCAAGAAAAGTTATATAAAGTGGAACAAAATCCTCTCTTGGATTTCACTGCCTATTTCAACAAGTCAAAAATTGACAAAACGGATCTTCTTCTAGGGTTGGGATTTGAGAATATCACACCATTACAAAAAGCCAAAGAGGAAATTGAACCCTTGTATGATGAAAAATTTCTACGACTTGGTATGATACAACAATTTATTCGTACATTGGATGACGAATTTGAGACTGATGAAGTTGAGAGAATACCAAAACATGAATTTTTGGTTAATTATGATGCAATAAATGATTCATACAAAACTAAAGAATCTTCAATTTTCAAATTGGAAGAAATTGAATCAAATTTTCAAAACCAAGAATCTGTCGATACTCCACCTAAACCAACTAAAATGTATTTTCCAACCACAGTTTTGGAAAAACAAGTAGAAGGTTTACAACAAAAGGTGGAATCTCAACAAAAAGTTATTAATCACCTCAAGTCTCAAAGTCCGAATTCAGAGGATAAATGTATTGTCGTTGATACTAAGAAAGTTTGTGAGAATGTTTCTACTCAAACTGACCAAAGTGCTTTAGTAGACAATTCTACTCAAACTACTTGTGATTCATCTACTCAAACTGACCAAAGTGCTTTAGTAGACAATTCAACACAAACTACTTGTGATTCATCTACCAATTCTACTCAAACTGACCTGCTTTGTAGACAATTCTACTCAAACTGACTTTTGTGAGAATGTTTCTACTCAAACTGACCAAAGTGCTTTAGTAGACAATTCTACTCAAACTACTTGTGATTCATCTACCAATACCTCTACTCAGACCTTGACTGATTCTCTTGAATGTACTTGTCAAAATACTGCTACATTTATAGCTGATGATTATGTGCAATCTGATTTATCTGATGAAGAACTTGCACATAGTTTAGTTTTGATATGGTACTTCTATAGGTTTTTCACATGCAACACTGTTGATGAGTTAGTTGTTCACCCTAAGCCTAGTGCTAGTATAGGTGTTGATATTTCTACTCAATTTTCTTGTGAGACCAAAGATGTGTCAGTTCAAGTTGATCTAATTTCCGAGACTATCCATGATGTGAAGTTGGACACCAAGATTCCTGATTTTTCAAACCTTTCAAATGAATTTGAAACCAATCAATCTCCATTGAAATTTTCTTTTTCAAAAGATGTCACACAAGATGATTTTGATAAATTCATGGAGGGAGAATATTTTTTTAATTCAGAAACTGAGAAAAAGATTGAATCTACCAAAATCAAAGTTGAAACAAAAGTGGAATCTCAAAAACCATTGTCCAAAGCTCCAACTTCATATTACTCAAAGAAACGAGTTAAGACCAAACTCGTCAAGACTGAACCAAAGACCATTAAGTTAGAAACCTTTGTTGCTACCCCAGTGAAACATGTCAAAAAAGAACAAGCTGAGACTCCACTCAGGACAAAGTACACCAAAGTGAAACTTCTGAAAGACTATCCTAATGCTTCTCCATCTAACTCTCAATCTAGTTCTATACCTAAGGTGTCTAAGTCTAGCTCAGTTTCGCTAACTAAGGATGCATCAAATGGTACAACTAGATATAGGGATAGATATGGATGGTTTTCTCATGATAAACAAAGAAGCAAGAAGTTTCCTCACCTCCAAAAGATTTCAAAAAGATGAAAGTGTTTAAAACACCTCGTTCTAATCTTCTTAGTTTCAATTCAACAGGTGGAAAGAGCATAAATAGTGGTGCTAAATGGGTTGCTAATACATTAGTACCTAAGATCACTAGTAATCAAAAGGATGTTGAGAAAAAGAAGAAAAGAAGGAGAAGGAAGGGTGTTCCTGTTAATCAAAACAATTCTTTTTTGTTAAATAATGTTGAATATGCCAAAGCTAGACCTTGTGAGCTTGTAAACAATTTTAATTCCCGTAATTGTGTGGTTGATGTTGATGCTCGTAAACATGTTACTTTTAATTCTCATGTGAATGTTCGTACTTTTTATTCAAATGTGTTTGTTGATGATGTGCTTGTTAATGCTTATGTTGATTCGAAAACATGTTTGAATGCATTTCCTAAGTTATATACCCTGCCTGTTTTAACTAACCATAAAGGACCCCTCTTCAAGTGGGTACCTAAAAACGGTTAAATTTCTTTGATTGCAGGAAATAACCATCTGTGTTTGGATACTCGATTCCGGGTGTTCGAAGCACATGACTGGAAATAAATCTTTGCTCTGAAGGGTACACCCAATTTAGGTCTCTGGTATCCAAGGGATACTGGATTCAATCTAACTGCATATTTAGATGCAGATCATGCTGGTTGTAAACTTGATCGCAAGAGCACTTCCGGTACTTTACAATTTTTAGGTGATAAAATTGTAAGTTGGTCTTCCAAGAAACAGAATTGTGTGTCACTATCAACGGCTGAAGCTGAATATGTGGCTGCGGCTAGTTGTTGTGCTCAAGTTTTATGGATGAAGACACAACTAACTGATTATGGTCTGAAATATGATCATATCCCTATCTATTGTGATTCTCAGAGTGTCATTGCCATTGCAGTCAACTCAGTAAACCACTCTCGATCAAAGCATATTGATGTTAGATATCATTTTCTCAAAGATCATATTGAGAAAGGTGACATCGAGCTCTACTTCGTGGGTACTGACTTTCAACTTGCAGATTTGTTCACAAAACCATTGGATGAAAAGAGGTTTAACTTTCTTATCTCCAAGCTTGGTATGTTAAATCTTGAACCTTAACTCTTTTTCCCTTTGAAGGAATTCTTGACACATTTCAGAAAAACAAAATACAAAATTTGAAAAGAGAAAATCAAATACAAAATTGCAAATTTTAAAAAATAAACAAAAAGATATTTATTTCAAGTGGCTTGCATATACTATGTATGCAACCCGTTCTTAAATGATATATTTATTTTAGAGTGTTTATACATTCTAAGATCTTGTTATTATACATATAGATTGATATAAGATAACAAGGAATCGAACGCCTTTGTGTACTCCCTAGCTGTCTTACTATCAACATTGTTGTTGAAGCAAAACTTTGTGTTTCTAAAATAAAAATCTTGTTCACAATAGACTCTCAAATTTTCCGAAAATATCACAACAAAGATTTTACTCATTTTGATCTCACAAAAACAATTTTTGCTCCACCTTTCTATGGAAAACATTTTGATCTATTCTTGTATAGATTAAGGAGGAGTTTGTGATTTCAAAAAACTTTCAAAACTTCAAATGTGTTTCAAATTTTTTTTCATTCACACATTTGATGTTTTTCCAATGATTTTCAATCAAAAGGAGTTCGGTGATTAGTTTGCACATGAGCGATAAGTTTTTCTCAAAATTTACTCCATGAACTTCATCATCGCCGATGAGTTCTAACCCCGGAGTATTCACTTCTTTCATTAGATAGTGAGGGTATTTTGAGTAATGTTGTTTTCGTGCAAATAGGATGGAGGGAGTAAAGTCGAAAAGTGAGAGGTTAAGGTGATATGTTGTGAGAAAAGGGTTAAAAGAAATGATACCCTTCCTTAAATTCTCAAATATCCGGGTAAAACACGTTTCTATCGGATGTCATTTGTTGATATCTCGATATTGAAGAAGTCTTCATGGACCCAGTGAAGCAATGCACATCTTTACCTATCCACTCAAGTATTTCTTAACAAAGGCTTGTTTCATTTCTCACGGAGATTTTCACATTTCTATTGACTCTTCATTTGGAAGATGTTGATATTGAAAAAGGGCGACATTCTGCTCCAGTCCCCGACTTCATTTGATCACGTTGTGTCTAGAGCTATCTTGATTGGTCATTAATTTGATCATCATTCATTTTTTTTAGGACACATTCGAGTCATATCTTTGTGATATACCGGAACATTTGTAGTGATATCTTAATTAATATTCCACGATGATCGAATGGAAATCCTACCAATGCTAACATCTTTTCCAACGTTGAACGTAGGTCTCACATTTTCATTTTATGAATTTGTTGAGTAAACGAGAAGTCTATGTGACCTCGGATTTTATTTCCCAAAAGTCTTTGAGGATAGTAAGACATGGTCATCGAACGCCTTTGTGTACTCCCTAGCTGTCTTACTATCAACATTGTTGTTGAAGCAAAACTTTGTGTTTCTAAAATAAAAATCTTGTTCACAATAGACTCTCAAATTTTCCGAAAATATCACAACAAAGATTTTACTCATTTTGATCTCACAAAAACAATTTTTGCTCCACCTTTCTATGGAAAACATTTTGATCTATTCTTGTATAGATTAAGGAGGAGTTTGTGATTTCAAAAAACTTTCAAAACTTCAAATGTGTTTCAAATTTTTTTTCATTCACACATTTGATGCTTTTCCAATGATTTTCAATCAAAAGGAGTTCGGTGCACATGAGCGATAAGTTTTTCTCAAAATTTACTCCATGAACTTCATCATCGCCGATGAGTTCTAACCCCGGAGTATTCACTTCTTTCATTAGATAGTGAGGGTATTTTGAGTAATGTTGTTTTCGTGCAAATAGGATGGAGGGAGTAAAGTCGAAAAGTGAGAGGTTAAGGTGATATGTTGTGAGAAAAGGGTTAAAAGAAATGATACCCTTCCTTAAATTCTCAAATATCCGGGTAAAACACGTTTCTATCGGATGTCATTTGTTGATATCTCGATATTGAAGAAGTCTTCATGGACCCAGTGAAGCAATGCACATCTTTACCTATCCACTCAAGTATTTCTTAACAAAGGCTTGTTTCATTTCTCACGGAGATTTTCACATTTCTATTGACTCTTCATTTGGAAGATGTTGATATTGAAAAAGGGCGACATTCTGCTCCAGTCCCCGACTTCATTTGATCACGTTGTGTCTAGAGCTATCTTGATTGGTCATTAATTTGATCATCATTCATTTTTTTTAGGACACATTCGAGTCATATCTTTGTGATACAACCGGAACATTTGTAGTGATATCTTAATTAATATTCCACGATGATCGAATGGAAATCCTACCAATGCTAACATCTTTTCCAACGTTGAACGTAGGTCTCACATTTTCATTTTATGAATTTGTTGAGTAAACGAGAAGTCTATGTGACCTCGGATTTTATTTCCCAAAAGTCTTTGAGGATAGTAAGACATGGTCATCGAACGCCTTTGTAACACTGACCATGAATTACATTCTTTAAAGCAATCTATCGGTTGAAAAGCCATAGACCGAACCATTTAGAGATAAGCTTTGTGCATTTCTCAATGATAATGGGAAGTCCTAAAATAGTAATCGTATTTTTAGGCCACACCATTAATCCTTTCGATTCTTGGTTGTGTTAACGGATCAATATTATCCGGATTTCATTTCTCATCACACAAACACAGAAAACACCAACACCATGATATAACGTTTGTACCAATAACTTCAATCTTACATTTTAGTCACCCCTAGGATTTCTTGGGTTGGGCTAATGGTTTGGGTTGATGTTTTGATGGTTGACATTTCTCCATGTGCACAATTTCTAAGCTTTAGATCATGTTATTCCTTTTGACATTTAATCAATCAATGTGTACATAATGACATTGGTTCCCAACTTTGTCATTATGAGGGGGAGAAAATATTATGATTGATTTACTGGTTGAGATTGATAAGGAAACAAGGAGAAAAGTTTGTGTTTGGTTGTTTCAATTGGTTTTAGGATTATCAAAGTTTGTGTTTGATTGTTTTAAAAAGTTTAAGGTTTAGGGGGAGAAAATTCTTCATGATGTCAAAGATTTTCACTATATTTCAGTCTCTTGTGCTCAGATTTTCACTAGATCTTAGTTGATTGAGATTTTGGCTTAAAGATAAGAAGGATTTTCACTCAAGATGTTACAAAAGTTCAAAGATGCTCCAAAAATGTTTATACTCATGGATTGAGGGGGAGCATGATTACTTCATAAGAAATTCATCCAAACTTCATTCAAATGCATACTCTCCAAAGTGTTCAAGTTGATGTGACAAAGATCAAAACTTCAAAAAGGTTGAAAGATTGGTTAGAAGATTCAAGTCAAAGAAGTAAAGCTTCAAAAGAGTCTTCACCAAACAAACTTCATTCAAGATCTTCAACTCCTACACACACACACACACACACACTCACACACAGACACACACACATACACACACACACACACACACACACACACACACACACACACACACACACACACACACACACACACACACACACACACACACACACACACACACACACACACACACACACACACACACACACACACACACACACACACACACACACACACACACACACACACACACACACACACACACACACACACACACACACACACACACACACACACACACACACACACACACACACACACACACACACACACACACACACACACACACACACACACACACACACACACACACACACACACACACACACACACACACACACACACACACACACACACACACACACACACACACACACACACACACACACACACACACACACACACACACACACACACACACACACACACACACACACACACACACACACACACACACACACACACACACACACACACACACACACACACACACACACACACACACACACACACACACACACACACACACACACACACACACACACACACACACACACACACACACACACACACACACACACACACACACACACACACACACACACACACACACACACACACACACACACACACACACACACACACACACACACACACACACACACACACACACACACACACACACACACACACACACACACACACACACACACACACACACACACACACACACACACACACACACACACACACACACACACACACACACACACACACACACACACACACACACACACACACACACACACACACACACACACACACACACACACACACACACACACACACACACACACACACACACACACACACACACACACACACACACACACACACACACACACACACACACACACACACACACACACACACACACACACACACACACACACACACACACACACACACACACACACACACACACACACACACACACACACACACACACACACACACACACACACACACACACACACACACACACACACACACACACACACACACACACACACACACACACACACACACACACACACACACACACACACACACACACACACACACACACACACACACACACACACACACACACACACACACACACACACACACACACACACACACACACACACACACACACACACACACACACACACACACACACACACACACACACACACACACACACACACACACACACACACACACACACACACACACACACACACACACACACACACACACACACACACACACACACACACACACACACACACACACACACACACACACACACACACACACACACACACACACACACACACACACACACACACACACACACACACACACACACACACACACACACACACACACACACACACACACACACACACACACACACACACACACACACACACACACACACACACACACACACACACACACACACACACACATACACACACACACACACACACACACACACACACACACACACACACACACACACACACACACACACACACACACACACACACACACACACACACACACAATACAAAATCACACAACACACACACACACTTTTACACACACACACACTTTCTCTTTCAAAACACACACAAACACCAAGAACACACACTCACCAAAACCGCCATTGATGACGTGAATTCGGTGATAGAAATCGTGTTATAACATTATTATACCTTAATAATCTTATTATTATTATTACGACTTAACTCATTAGCTTATCACTTAAAGGTACAAATAATTAATCTATAATGATATAACAATGTCTAAAAATGAATATGACTAACTACTACACGTCTACAGAGTACGGGAATAGTTATAGTCATCTATGTTTAGGAAGATCAAATGTCTAAATCCTAAACTATTGGAATCCAAGTAATAAGTGCCACATATTGGAATGATCACCACATTTCTATGCTTGTTATACTATATAGGCACATTGACTAGTCAAGAAAAATTTGAAATTAAAGTTAGAGACTATAATAGATTACCAGTTTTGGTGACGGATGTCACAGTCTCCCCTACTTGAGAGAATCTCGTCTCAAAATTCAGTTGGAGTTACTGTTGGAAGCCGTAGCATCAAATAGGTGTGGATATTTGGTTTTCATCTGATCCTCTCGCTCCCAAGTAAATTCTGGCCCTCGCTTCGAGTTCCACCGGACCTTGACAATTGGAATCTTGCTTCGTTTTAATGTCTTAAGTTCTCGATCCATGATCTCAACCGGCTCTTCCACGAAATGTAACTTGTCATCAATCTTGATGTCGTTTAGCGGTACATGCAAAGTTGTATCCGCTAGACACTTTTGAGATTTGATACATGAAAAGTGTCATGTATCCTACTTAGTTCTTGAGGTAGTCTTAAACGATAAGCTACCGGACCGATCCGTTCAATAATTTCAAACGGTCCCACGTACCTTGGTGCCAACTTTCCTTTCTTTCCAAATCGAACCATGCCCTTCCAAGGCGACACCTTCAGTAACACTTTATCACCAACACTGAATTCTAAAGGCCTTCGTCGGTTGTCGGCGTAACTCTTTTGGCGATCTCTAGCTGCTTTCAATCTTTCTTTGATTTGGAAAATCCTATCTGTTGTCTCTTGTACAATCTCCGGACCAATCAACTGACTTTCTCCAACCTCAGCCCAAACAACAGGTAAGCGACATTTCCGTCCATATAAAGCTTCAAACGGAGCACACTTAATACTTGTATGATAACTATTGTTGTACGAGAATTCAACTAGAGGAAGGTGAATATCCCAGCTTCCCCCTAAGCATATCTTCCAAGGTCTGAATAGTACGCTCACTTTGACCATCGGTTTGGGGATGGTAAGCCGTACTTAGGTCTAAACGTGTTCCCAATGCCCTTTGCAATGACTGCCAAAATCGTGATGTGAAATGACTATCACGATCGGATATAATGGACACAGGAATTCCATGCTTTGCAACTATTTCCTTTATGTAAATCCTTGCCAACTGTTCCATCGTGTAGTTCTCACGGATAGCTATAAAATGCGCAGACTTTGTCAATCTATCTACTATCACCCAAATCTTGTCATGCCCACTACTAGTTCTTGGCAACTTTGTAATGAAATCCATGGTTATCATTTCCCATTTCCATTCGGGAAGTTGTGGTTGCACTAATAAACCCGGTGGTTTATTATGTTCAGCTTTGACTTTCAGACATGTTAAGCATCTACTGACATAACTGGCTATGTCCATTTTCATTCCCGGCCACCAATACAAATCCTTAAGGTCGTGATACATTTTGTCAGCTCCCGGATGAACGGAGTATCTCGTACTATGTGCCTCGTCCAAAATCAAAGTTCTTAATCCACCTGCTAGTGGAATCCATATTCGCCCTACAAAGTACAATACTCCATCCTCTTTACGCTCCATCTGCCTGTCTAGATCACGCAACCCTTCATTTCCTACATTGATATCCTGCAATGCTTCATCTTGAGCCTGAATTATCATTGTTTTTATATCCGAGTGAATCGTCATGATCATTGCTCGTACTCGTTTTGGCTTAATTCTTTCTTTCCGACTTAACGCGTCAGCCACAACATTCGCCTTACCCGGATGGTAGCGAATCTCACAATCATAATCACTAAATAATTCGACCCATCGCCTCTGTCGCATGTTCAATTCCTTTTGGTCGAAAATATGTTGGAGACTCTTGTGATCGGTGTAGATCACACTTTTTGTCCCGTAGAGGTAGTGCCTCCAACATTTGAGTGCAAAAACCACTGCACCAAGCTCTAAGTCATGGGTAGTGTAGTTTTTCTCATGGATTTTGAGTTGTCGAGATGCATAAGCAATCACTTTACCCCTTTGCATTAATACACATCCCAACCCTTGATTTGAAGCATCACAATAAACTACAAAATCATCCGGACCGTCGGGAAGGGTAAGAATTGGAGCGTTACATAGATTTTCTTTCAGTGTTTGGAATGCTTTTTCTTGTTTATCTCCCCAATCAAACTTCTTATCCTTTTGAGTTAGCTGCGTAAGTGGTTGAGCGATTTTCGAGAAGTTAGCGATAAATCGTCGATAATATCCGGCCAAGCCTAGAAATGAACGAACCTCTGATGGCGTTGTAGGAGTCTTCCAATTCTTCACCGCTTCTATCTTACTGGGATCGACATGGATTCCTTCACTATTCACTACATGCCCAAGGAAATGAACTTCTTGTAACCAAAAATCGCACTTTGAAAACTTAGCAAACAATCTCTCCTTCCCAAGTAGTTCAAGAATCATTTTCAAGTGTGATTCATGTTCTTCTTTAGATTTCGAATAGATTAAGATGTCATCAATAAACACTATAACAAACTTGTCCAGATATGGTTTGCATACGCGGTTCATCAAATCCATGAAAACCGCGGGTGCATTAGTCAGACCGAAAGGCATGACTAAGAACTCAAAATGTCCATATCGAGTCCTAAATGCTGTTTTTGGAATGTCTGCTTCATTAACTCTGAGTTGATGATATCCGGATCGAAGGTCTATCTTCGAGAAGAACTTCGCACCTTGAAGTTGATCGAATAAGTCGTCGATTCTAGGAAGAGGATAACGATTCTTAACTGTCAGTTTGTTCAACTCCCGGTAATCAATGCACATACGAAACGAACCATCCTTTTTCTTGACAAACAATACCGGGGCTCCCCAAGGCGAATGACTCGGTCTGATGAAGCCTTTTTCTTGGAGCTCTTGGAGTTGATTAGACAGCTCTTGCATTTCAGTCGGCGCTAAACGGTATGGGGCTTTGGCAACTGGGGTCGCTCCGGGAATAAGATCTATACGGAATTCGACTTGTCTTATAGGAGGTAATCCTGTTAGATCTTCGGGAAAAACTTGTGGAAAATCCCGTACGATAGGAATATCTTCGAGTTTCTTCTCGTTAGCCTTAATGCCCATGAGGTACTTCTGATTTTCCTCCGCCCGCTCCCCGTATATAAGTAACATTTCACCATTTCCTAACGGTAAACGGACCACCTTCTCATAACAAATTATCTCAGCTCTATGCTTCGATAGCCAATCCATACCAACAACTACGTCAAAACTCCTTAGTGAGAAAGGCATAAGGTTAATACTGAACAAGTGACCCTCTATTTCTAAGGCACAATCATTTACAATTTTATCGACTCGAACAAATTTCCCATTAGCTACTTCAACCAAGTAATAAGCATTCAAACTACTGGCCTCTATCTCTAGGAGTGACATAAACTTAATAGAAACAAAACTGTACTCAGCACCAGAGTCGAATAATACTGTAGCAAGGTGATTGTTTAAGAGAAACGTACCCGTCACAATATTTGGGTCTTGACGAGCTTCATTTGTTCCCATGACAAATACTCTCCCACGGGCTTGGTTGACATTATTCCCTTGAGTCCGATTCCCTCCAATAGCTAGTGCTTGATTCGGATTGTTACCTCTATGTCCCTGATTATTTCCTTGAGTCTGAGTCCCACCAATAGCTAGTACTTGATTCGGATTATTACCCCTCTGACCCCATGCTCTATTTAAATTTGGACACGTGTTGCGGTAATGGTTATCACCACCACACTCATAGCACGTCCCACGGTTATTTGTTGGGTTAACAGCATTCACCGGAACCACCTGCTTGACTCCCATTCGACAATCCCTAGCAAGGTGCCCAACTCAGTTGCAGTTTGTGCAAAAACGACAAGGCGAATTTTGGAAATGATGGTAATTACATTTTGCACACTTTGGAGCAGTACCTGTATATTCCTTCTTAGTCGTATTCGTTGCCATCAACCCCTTTACCACTTTAGCCTTCTTGTTATTTCCATCAGTATTCCTTGACCCATTCGTCTCAGTACCATCCTTCCTTTTCTCATTAACCTTGGACAATGACCCATTTCTCACCATCTCATCCGTTAAAGATCCTGCCTTCAGAATAGCACTTTGAATCGTGGTTGGCTCAGTTGCTGCCACAAGTACACGAATTTGGGGAACAAGGCCATAGATATACCTCTCAATCCTCTTTGATTCTGGGGTAACTAGATGAGGTACTAGTTTGGCAAGCTCGTGAAACCGATCAGTGTAAGCGGCATGTTTAGCTCCTACCATGGCATGATTCCAAAATTCATTCTCCAACTTCTGCATTTCATTTTTTGGACAAAATTCTTCCACTAGTAATGCCTTAAACTCATCCCATGTCATTCCCACAGCCGCTACTCTACCCCTAGCTTGTATCTGAGTGTTCCACCATGTCAATGCTTTATTAGTCAGTGAAACTGCAGCATACTTCACTTTTTGATTCTCTGCACAGTTGCTAATATCCATCACAGATTCCATCTTCTCTATCCATCTAGTGGCTGCCAATGCTCCTCCTTTGCCATCAAAATCTTGTGGTTTACAATATTGAAACTCCCTATAGGTGCATCCATTATCACCGCCACCAATGTTGTTGTTGTTATTGCCATTCACTTCACCAACACCGACATCATTATTATTATTCTGATTATTATCATTGTTATTTTCATTATTGTTATTATTGTTCTCATTATTGTTATTGTTGTTCTCATTGTTGTTATTGTTATTAACATTATTGTTATTCGCATTAAGAACAGCAACGGTCACTTGAGTAACAATAGTAGGAACAAGTGCAGCTAGTTGCTGAGCGATCATGTTTGCAATATCCGGGTTGCCACCATCACCTTCTCCGTTATTAACCCCATTATTTCCACCACGACCACCACCTCTACCTCCACGTCCTCCACCTCTTCCACCTCTTGCTCCTCTATTCATTTTCTACACAAGGAGAAAGGATTTATAAGTACTTGATGATGACTTTCTATAAATAACTACTACACATGGCACCATTTCTTAACACCTTGTCCAACTTGTTAATTGTGTTGAGTTTGATCAGCAAACTTGGTCATATAAGCGCATGTGTGTTGTGATGCATTTGTAATTACGTTGCGCACCGTAATTACAACTACATCCCACCACACATGTTTTTATCGTCCAAATTTTGGAAATGATGGTAATTACATTTTGCACACTTTGGAGCAGTACCTGTATATTCCTTCTTAGTCGTATTCGTTGCCATCAACCCCTTTACCACTTTAGCCTTCTTGTTATTTCCATCAGTATTCCTTGACCCATTCGTCTCAGTACCATCCTTCCTTTTCTCATTAACCTTGGACAATGACCCATTTCTCACCATCTCATCCGTTAAAGATCCTGCCTTCAGAATAGCACTTTGAATCGTGGTTGGCTCAGTTGCTGCCACAAGTACACGAATTTGGGGAACAAGGCCATAGATATACCTCTCAATCCTCTTTGATTCTGGGGTAACTAGATGAGGTACTAGTTTGGCAAGCTCGTGAAACCGATCAGTGTAAGCGGCATGTTTAGCTCCTACCATGGCATGATTCCAAAATTCATTCTCCAACTTCTGCATTTCATTTTTTGGACAAAATTCTTCCACTAGTAATGCCTTAAACTCATCCCATGTCATTCCCACAGCCGCTACTCTACCCCTAGCTTGTATCTGAGTGTTCCACCATGTCAATGCTTTATTAGTCAGTGAAACTGCAGCATACTTCACTTTTTGATTCTCTGCACAGTTGCTAATATCCATCACAGATTCCATCTTCTCTATCCATCTAGTGGCTGCCAATGCTCCTCCTTTGCCATCAAAATCTTGTGGTTTACAATATTGAAACTCCCTATAGGTGCATCCATTATCACCGCCACCAATGTTGTTGTTGTTATTGCCATTCACTTCACCAACACCGACATCATTATTATTATTCTGATTATTATCATTGTTATTTTCATTATTGTTATTATTGTTCTCATTATTGTTATTGTTGTTCTCATTGTTGTTATTGTTATTAACATTATTGTTATTCGCATTAAGAACAGCAACGGTCACTTGAGTAACAATAGTAGGAACAAGTGCAGCTAGTTGCTGAGCGATCATGTTTGCAATATCCGGGTTGCCACCATCACCTTCTCCGTTATTAACCCCATTATTTCCACCACGACCACCACCTCTACCTCCATGTCCTCCACCTCTTCCACCTCTTGCTCCTCT
>CM067170.1:71475233-71536054 GCA_034093135.1 Erigeron breviscapus
ACAATATAACTTTTCCATGTAAGCATTAAATGTTACCATGTCAGCATTAAATGCTACGACGGCTTACTTTACCCATGACCCCACTCACTTTTTGTTTTCCCAATACAAACAGTTGTCAAGTACTTAAAATGGTTTCAAACACGTCAGATCACGATATCAAGTGGTTTAAACACTCGAGTATCATCACGTGTCACACATATTGACCAAGTATTTGTAACGTTATAAAAATTTAGACAAAAGACTGAACCTGGTAACTGGAGGATCAGTCCAGTACCAGTTTCCAACTGAAGAGTTCTCCAGTTGCATTTTTAATTATTACGACTTAACTCATTAGCTTATCACTTAAAGGTACAAATAATTAATCTATAATGATATAACAATGTCTAAAAATGAATATGACTAACTACTACACGTCTACAGAGTACGGGAATAGTTATAGTCATCTATGTTTAGGAAGATCAAATGTCTAAATCCTAAACTATTGGAATCCAAGTAATAAGTGCCACATATTGGAATGATCACCACATTTCTATGCTTGTTATACTATATAGGCACATTGACTAGTCAAGAAAAATTTGAAATTAAAGTTAGAGACTATAATAGATTACCAGTTTTGGTGACGGATGTCACAATCAGTTTGATCATCGAGGGAGATTAGATGGGCATATAAATCACTATAAATTTCCTCTAGACGAGTATGTCTAGGAGTAGAAGCATGTGCGGATCCAGATTTAGAATTATTATCGGATGATGATGATGAAGAAGATGAGTGAGACGGCGACGGTGAGTTATGAGAGATGATTGGTGGAGGTTGAGTTTGGGTTCTTTTTGTGTGGAGAAGACCTGCAGCGTCAAGAGCCATGATGTCTGCACGCTCTTCCGGATCATATGGAATGTTCAGGCATTCAGTGGCTGCAGGAGGACTATCAGATTTATCGCTTTCAGAGGTTTCAGGAGCGGCAATGGCTTTGCCTTTATCTTGATGGAGCGCTTCGGTTAGTGACGGTTCAATGGAAGAAGGAGGTACGACCGACGTAGATGTCGTTGTCGCAACTGTAGGCTCCGGAGGGTTTACAGTGCGTCCTGAAGGTTGAGGACCAGCAGGACTTCCCGATGGTTGACGAAACAAGGCTTCAACATCAGTTGTTGTGTGACGAATTGGTTTGGCTCGAATGAACCAAACAATCTCACGGTTGGTGGGACTTCCGGGATCCTCTGGATTGCCCGTTGAACTGGAGTTGGGCTAGGAGGAAGCCAGGCGAGCCTAACTTCCTCAAGCTTCTCTCCTTAGCGCCTGTATTCAGTGCTTGCTCGATGATGGCACCGACAGGTCTTCCATACGGTCCTGGAAAAGGTTCACGAACCAATTCTCTGTATGTTCTGGCAATGTCCAAAGTACGTACGTGCACATTATCAAGTGGCCTAAGTGGCGATCTAGACTCAATAGTGTGATCAAGAAAGGTTGGGAGAGAGGCAAGAGTCTCCGCTGCTTCAATATCGGCTTCCTCCGAATGAGGAATCGATAGTGGATGCGGCTGGTGCCTGTGCAAAAATGCATCTGGATCCTGTAAAGAGGATCCAGAGCGGCGAGGAGGTGAAACATGCGAGGGTGGGGAGTCCTCGGCTTCTATCCTAGGGTTGTCATCCCGAATTATTGGTTCAACTATCGAAGGGCCAACGTTTTCTTTATGCCCTGTACCTAGCCCGGACCGCTCATTCTCTCCATTATGTTTTTCAACCACTCCCTCCAAACCACCTTGTCTCTCCGGAGATTCTATGTTAACCTCTTCCTCAATCGGTGGAAGAGTTTTGGAATGTTTGATCTTGAACTTTCGGATTTTCTTTGATTTATGTTGAATTGACGAAGATGTTTGAGATTCGGAAGAAGTGGATGATGAAGTGAAAGGAGAAGGAATGGTGAAGGATTGTTCAGGTGGAGGTGATGGTTCATCACGAAGAAGTGTTTTTGATTTCGATTTGGATTTAGACTTTGACTTGTGATGGGACTTGTGTTTCTTTCTTGGTGGAGCGGAAGCGAAGAAGATTGTTCAGATGAGCTTGGTGCCTCTTCTCCTGCTAACCCCTCATTTCTTTTCCTAGACCTACGACCCTCACCAGGCGACCTATGCGGGGGAGCGGTAGGCGGCTGTCGGCGTTGAGCTGCCATACCCCCGTCTAAAAACACTTTATAATTGATGAGGTCACTATCCCCATGGGGCACCAAGCGAAGAAGCGAAGCAGGAATTGGCATAAAAGGAATATTTTCTACACCAAAGTTGCCATATACAGTTGAATAGCGAGGGAAACTAATTCTGTGGGAACCAGGAAATCGTTGAATGTTGTCATGCGTGTTAAGTGTTCCCTGAAGGATGATTGTCAGGAAACGGATGAAAGGAATATATTTCTTGGTTGCATTATACTTCCCTTTGACATTTAGTCTAAGATGATCCCAAGCAACTGCTGCAAAGTCGATATGTACATCGAAGGCGATAGCAAACAAGTATGTCAGAGTTTGAGAGGTTATCGCTTCTTGACCTTTTCTTGAAGGCGAGAGACAATAGTTGATGATCGAGCATAACGGGTACCACAGTCTGTGAAGATTCTTCTTCTTGAATTCACCTATAGTATTGAGAGGACCGTTATAGCCAAGTTCTCTAACCCGTTGAAGCATTTCACGAATAGGTGGTGGATCTACAAATTCGGTGGCTCCCTCGCGAGAAGTAGCCGTAGGAAAACCAATTGCTCTACGGAAATCTTCAAGCGTGAATGTGAAAGCTTGAGTTGATCCATGAGTAGTGAGGAGCTCAAATTGGAAATATGGTATGCTCGTTCTTCCTCTTGGGGTGACATATTCAATGGTACGCCAGAGTTGAAATAACAGCTCTTCTTCGATACCCGGTGCAGTTACAGTAAATACATGAAATAGTGGATGATATGTAAGCATGACCGGTATGATTCCATGATGACAGGAAAATGGTATTATCAACTGATAGTTGTTTGGCATGTTTTCTGTCGCACCATCTTCGAGGAAATTCATTCTGCGGTTAAGAAGAAGACGAATGGGAAACATTGTTTCCAAGGTTAATTTACTCAAAAAAAGGATTTAATCGTACACCGTTTTTCACAGAAGATGCGAAGGCAGTACAACAGGGCGTTCGATACCTTGCTTCTTAGGGAAAACCAATGTAAGATTGAAAAGATTTTTAAGAAATTAAAGACACATCAAAAAGTGTTCTAAAACTCATTTCCAAAGGACAACAAAGGTAGTACATCAAGGCGTTCGATACCTTGCATCCTAAGTAAACTGAGAGATAGAGTTTGAACAGAGTTTAGAAAAAAATAATTTGTATAAGAGAATGTAGGGACACATGTTTGTGAAACCAGACAAATCGATGAACATGGAATTGTTCAAGAAAGAGAATTTGGCTCACAAAGTTGGTATAAGAAAAATTCCATTAAATATCAAACCTGAATGACAATGAGATTTTGGGGTTTGAAGAAATTTGAAAAATTTCTTCAAATGGTTGAAAACCGGTTTTATAAAAGAATTTGAGGAAAATTGTGGAGTAAAACCGGTTTTTAGCAAATGTTATGTAAATTCGGTTTTCAGCAAATGTTATGTAAATCCGGTTTTCAGCAAAAGTTATGTAAATCCGGTTTTAAGAGAAAATGATATGAAAAACCGGTTTTCAAAGAGAAGAAAGAATTTTAGTTGTAATACCGGTATTCAAGGGGAAAACCGGTATTAGTGAATAAAAACTTTGGTAGAGTACCTTTTGTTAAAAAAAAATGAGTAAATGATAACTAATACCGGTTTTTGAAAGCCGGTATTAACAAAGCATCAAGATACTTAGTATAACACCAAGTATCGATGCACTTGTTTTGAACAGGCAACCATGAAAACAATCAAGCACAAATAAGAAATACATGCAATCATATATTCAAGCAAGGAAGAACTACAAATGAAAGCAATTAAAGCACATACGATCATGATCAAATTAAAGCATATAAATATGAATGAAGTATGATGAAATGACATAATCGTAAATGAGATTATACCTGCAAGTTGGTAGTCAGTTGGGACAAAGTAAAGTTCGATATTACCTTTGATGAAGTGGTACCTTACATCAATATGCTTTGTTTTAGAATGCTGAACAGGATTGCAAGAGATTGCAATGGCACTTTTGGAGTCACAGTAGATGGGAATTCTGTCATACTTGAAACCATAGTCAGAGAGTTGAGTCTTCATCCACAGAACTTGAGAGCAGCAACTAGCAGCTGCTACATACTCAGCTTCAGCAGTGGATGTGCAAATACAATTTTGTTTCTTTGAAGACCAACCAACCAACTTGTCTCCAAGGAACTGCACACTACCTGAAGTACTTTTGCGATCCAACTTACACCCTGCATTGTCAGCATCTGAGTAGGTGGTTAGTTCGAAACCGGTATCTTTCGGATACCATAAACCAAGGTTCATAGTTCCCTTAAGATACCGAAAAATACGTTTAACCGCTTGAGCATGACTATCCATAGGGTTTGCCTGAAATCTAGCGCACATGAATGTAGCAAACATAATGTCCGGGCGACTAGCAGTTGATTGTAATATTTGCTACTCCGTAATTGCGGAGTAGTGTGAATATATACGAATGACTCATACTTTTCACAAAAAAAAAAGTACATGAGAGATCCTATCATACTGCGATAAAGTTTTTGATTGTAAGGTTTGCCATTAAGGTCAGCATTAATTTTAGTGCGAGATTCCATGGGAGTACCAATTGGTTGACAATTAAGCATATCAAACTTTTTCAACATGTCAGAGATGTATTTACTTTGGCAGATAAAAATACCGTTTGACATTTGTTTGACTTGAAGACCAAGGAAAAAGTTTAATTCTCTCATCATACTCATTTCAAAATGTTTGACCATTAATGCAGAAAAGTTTTTGCAGTACTTAGGATTAGTGGACCCGAAAATTATGTCATCTACATAGATTTGGATTAAAAGAATGTCACTACCTTGACGTTTGATGAACAAAGTAGTGTCAATTGTACCTTTGCAGAATCCAGATTGTAATAGATAGGCAGACAGAGCATCATACCAAGCACGAGGGGCTTGTTTAAGGCCATACAAAGCCTTGTTTAACCTGTAAACATGATTTGGACGTTTAGGATCCACAAAGCCCTCGGGTTGACCAACATAAACTTCTTCTTTCAGCACACCATTCAGAAAAGCAGACTTGACATCCATTTGATATACCGTAAAGTTTTTGAATGCCGCATAAGCCAGGAAGATTCGAATGGCCTCAATGCGAGCAACAGGAGCAAACGTCTCATCATAATCTACACCATCTTGTTGGGAAAATCCTTTTGCAACCAGTCTAGCTTTGTTCCTAACAACAACCCCATTCTCATCCTTTTTATTTTTGAAAATCCATTTGGTCTTGATCGGTTCTTTATGAGTGTATGGATTAGGAACAAGTTTCCATACTTCAAGGCGCTCAAATTGAGAAAGTTCTTCTTGCATGGCTTTTACCCAATCCGGATCACGAAGAGCCTCATTGACATTACTGGGTTCAACCATGCTCAAGAAGTTGACAAATAAACATTCATTTGCGGAGGCAGCGCGTGTGGTTAGGCCAGCGTTTGGATCCCCAATATCTGAGTGGGAGGATGAGGAATCATGGAGCGAGACCATTTCCTGGAGTGAGGAAGTGGATCAGCGGGATCATTATTTTCATCAGGATTGATAAAACCTGGAGAATGTTGTTCAGCGACTTGCTCAAAGCTAGGCTCATTGGGTAGAACAAATTCTTCTTCATCAGAGTCAGAATCAGTTGATTGATTAGATCCTGGAGAATTTTGCTGAGCAGGCACTGATAAAGGATCATTTGGTGCCGACGACAAGTTAGAAGAATTGACCGAAGGGGGAGAATTGACTGAAGGTGGAGGAGATGAACTTTGTTGATCAGCAGATGAGCTCTCAGGTTGAGAGGAATTGGGAGATGACAGTTCAGGTGAAGCCAAGGGTTGGACCAAAGTAGAAGGACGATCATGATAAAAATCTTCAAACAAAATGTCTAACTCTTTAGTGGTTGGTTTAGAGAAATTCTGTTTATCAGAAGATTTGTTCTGTGTAGCGGAAGCTTGTGGACAATGAAGATCGGGTCTTGAACCGTGTTGTTCAAGAACCATTCCAGAGAGTTCATCAAATTTAACATTCATACTCTCTACAATTTGCTTGGTTCTACGGTTATAGACACGATAAGCAATAGATTCTCTTGAATAACCAATAAAATAACCCTCGTCACCGTTTGGTTCAAATTTTCCAAGATTATCTCTATCATTTAGGACATAACAGACACACCCAAATATATGGAAATAGTTCACATTGGGTCTTCTCTTGTTGATTACTTCATATGGAGTAATGTCAAACCTCTTGTTGATGATAGATCTGTTTTGTATAAAGCAGGCAGTTGCAATAGCTTCAGCCCATAGATTTGGTGGTAATCTAGAATGAGCAAGCATAGTACGAGCAGCTTCAACAAGAGTTCGATTTCTTCTTTCAACGACTCCATTTTGTTGAGGTGTTCGTGCAGCTGAAAATTGATGAGTGATACCGACAGAAGAGAAGTATGATTCAAGAGTAGCATTCTTGAATTCGGTACCATTATCAGAACGAACAATACGAACAGAAGTTTGAAAATTTACTTGTGTCCTTTTGATGAAGTCAATGATTACTTGAGGAGCCTCACTCTTTTCACGAAGAAAATAGACCCAAGTATAGCAAGAGTAATCATCAACAATAACAAGGATGTAGCGCTTAGCATGAATACTTTGGACACGCATAGGGCCACATAAATCCATGTGAAGGAGATGAAGAGGAGCATCAGTGCTTAGATGCTTCTTTGGTCTATGGGACGCTCTCTTGAGTTTTCCAATTGAACATGCAGAACAAACATGATTGGTGTCATACTTGAAATCAGGTAGACCATCGACGAGTTGTTTATCAACCAGCGCATTAATCGTATGGAAGTTGAGATGAGAGAGACGACGATGCCATAGCCAAGATTGTTGAGCTGAAGCTTTAGACATAAGACAAATATTAGAAGATGGAGTTGTAATATTGTTGAGATCAATGGTGAACAAGTTGTTATCTCATGAACCAGTAAGAATATCAACACCATCTTCGGTTTGAACTTTACACTCATATCTTCTAAAGAGGACTTGCAGATCATTATCACAAAATTGGCCAACACTGAAAAGATTATGGCCCAAACCTTCAACGTAGGACACACGTTTGATGGTGATGCCATTTTGAACAATATCCCCATAGCCAAGAATGGGGGCTATATGGTCATTTCCAAATCTAACCGTTCCCATGAAACGTTCAACAAAGTTCTTTAGCAAGGATTTATCACCAGTCATGTGTCTAGAGCATCCGGAATCGACATACCAGACACAGATAAGAAATTCCTGTAAAATTAGGAAATAAGGTTTTAGGTACCCACTTAGACTGGGTCCGTGAAAGGTTAGGGGTTCATCTTGCAATGACATTTATTAGAAGAACAAGTAACTTAAAGAGAAAACAAATGAAAACATAAGGTAAATACAAACAATAAACAAACATACGATCAAACACACAATCCATCATGGAATTTATTAAAAGCAAGTAAACACACAAACATAGTTCAAATGTAAAGGTACGAATTACAAAACAAAATACTTATTACAAAGTTTGAGAACAAGATGGACTAGTCCTAGAAGCATTTGATCTATCTAAAGCATTAGGTCTACGAACTATCCACTCCTGTTTTACAGATGTAGAATTTCCATCAAGCTTGACTTTCCTAGAAGCATGTAAGTATCTATCTTTAGGAAGCCATTTACTTCGGCAATTTAAGCACAAGTAACCTGAAACATGAACATTTTTAGAGTTAGTGGATGACTGTGTATGTATGTTCTTGACAAGTCTCTTCTTGATGGTTTCTTTGGCAGGTGGTGTTTGCTTTTTGTAAGTGGGAGAAAACCAACCATACTGATCTTGATATCTAACTATTCCTACAGCATCATCTCTAAAGACCTTTAAGATGTTCTTAGGTGTAACTGAAGATTGCTTAGGAGAGCTAGGATACCTATGATATCTAGGTTGTGAAGAAGCATGATTACCAATTGGAGTTTGTTTCATCTTTGTGAGTTGAGGTTTTGGGGTAGGAGTCTTCTGTTCTGTAGAGGTTTTGGGTACTTTGTTGGTTTTTGGTCTTTGAAACTTCTCATGAAATGGGTTGTGCTTCGAAGGGTGTGATTTTGGAATCCTTTTCAATGAAAGTTAAACCTTTTCTTCCTTTTGAACAAATTGTTTTTCAAAATCAGGATCATATGAATGATCTTCTTCTAAAAAGTTGTTTAGATTAGGAAGATTTGAGAAATCCATTTTGGTATATGTAACTTTAGATTTGGATTCCAAACTCACACCTGGGACATTTATTTTAGGATGACAAGGACTTTCTTTGGATGAGTTTGAAACATTAGTTTCATTTGAAAACTTTGAGTGACTTAATTCACCTGATTTGACCGGACAGTGACTTCCCTTGAGTAAATTTGAAGCTTTTTCAATCTTATTATCTGCAAAAGCTTGAAGAACAATATTCTTGTACTCCATTTCCATCTTAATTTTATTAAGTTCAGCGAGTAATTTCAATCTTTGTTCTCTTTCTTTTTCAAACTTTTTAGATAAAGTATCAAATTCATTCAAGTAAGTTTGTGTTTTCTCAGAAAACTTGAGGGGTTCAGTATCAAAAACGTTTGGAAAGAAATAATCTATTTCAACTTCGTGTTCACAATCAGTTTGAACAGCAACGTGAACACCTTCAAAACTTTTCTTTTTGATACACCGTTCCTTTTCTAAATCAAGTTTTAATGCATCAATCTCATCCAAGTAAATCTGGGGGTCAATTGGGATCTCATTGGTAGGAATGTCAAGGTCTGTTTGAATTGAAACATTGTATGTCTTAACAGAATCCCATTCAGTTTGCACAGCAGCATCAACAAGATCACATGTAGAAATATAGGAAAAAGAAGAAGAAGACATCATGTCTTCACAAGCAGAGCAGTTAAGTTCAGCACAATCATAGACAACACTAATTGGTGTGGTAGGAACAACTGGCACAATCTTGTGACAGTGATTTTGAGGCATTAGATTATCTAGCAAAAGTTGTTTTTCATCAAGTGTTCTTTTTAGATCTTCAATTTGTTTTTCCAAAACACTTTGTGGAATGTATGGTCGAACTAAAGCAGGTTTTGGAACAGAACTTTCTTCCACTTGTTTAGACTCATTAGAATAAACCACAAGTTGTTGGTCACTCGAATTTTCATCAAGTTCAGCAATTGTAACAGAGTGAGTTTTTCTTTTAGGAACAAGAGGGAGATTGAAAAGATCATTTGACTCATTGATTTTGTCATAATTACATTTAATTGCACACTTTGCTAGACAATCCTCTTTCTCATAATCACCATAACTTGGTCGAACATACTGAATGGTCATGCCATATCTCATTAAGTTGGCGTCATATAAAGGTGGAACTTCCTGTTGTGCTTTGAGCAAATTCTTTGGATTTTCAAAACCCAACCCTTGAGTAAACCCATCGGCAAAATCTCTTGGCTTGTTTAAAAAGATTTGTTTATTCGATCGATCGATCTTGTAAACTTTCACTTGATAAAACTTGATTTCATCTTTAAGTTCATCAATTTTCTTATCCAGTTTTTGGTTATATGAATCTTTTATGCAACAAGCATAATTTAAATCGGAGATTTTGTCTTCTAATTCTTTTAAAGCAGGGTTGGATTCTTCAATTTTAATTTTCAATGACTCAAGATCTTCAGCCAAAGCATTTGCTCGAAACATTTCATTGGACTTTGCAATTTTCATCTCTTTGATGGTCTGGGTTAGGTCAAAAACTTTGGTCTCAAGTTCTTGTTTTGCTATAAGCAACTCAGATGAAGGAGTAAAGGAAACAGAAACTTGATTAGCTGTCAAATCATCAAAATCTTTTTGCAGTTTGTCATGTTTGTTTTGAAATTCAATCAAAGATTTTTCTTTCTCTTTCAAAGATTCAATTAAATTAGAAACTTCTTTTTGCAAAGATTCATTAGTTTCGACAGCTTTATTCATGTATTGATCAAGATCACGTTTAGAGATTGTACATACCTCATCATCATCAGATTTAGAACCGGTCCCACCTTCATCAAGTTCCGTGGATCGCTTGATCTTGGTCATGAAGCAAACATTAGCTGCAAGTTCTTCAGTCCCTTCATCAAGTTCCGTGGATCGCTTGATCTTGGTCATGAAGCAAACATTAGCTGCAAGTTCTTCAGTTTCTTCATCAGATAGGTGCAGCCATTTGTCATCCTCAGCAAGAAGAGAAATACCACTTTCCTGTTGTTTCACTAGCAAGAGCTTGTTCTGGTAGTAGTTTGAATTTTTCTGACGAGGTTTGGTGCAGTGGATAGCAAAATGACCAGTGAGCCACAATTGTAGCATTTTCTATCTTCGATCTTCTTCTCAAGAACCCTCATTTCAAATTTCTTTGGTGCTTTAAACTTCCTTTCTCCACCAGCATTGTCATAGTGCTTGTCGAATTTTGGAGCTTGGGAGTTCTTGACATAGGAAGACACAGATGAAGTTTGAAGTTGATTGTTTGTAGGTTTCTTTGTGAAGAACTTTTTCTTGAAGGATCTGGTGAAGTATGCTAAATCTCTGGACATCTCCTTTTCCTTTTCATCCATTTCAGGATCACTGGGATCACTTGATTCATCGTCATCAACAATTTCAACGACACTTTTCCTTGAAGATCTGGACAAATTTCTGTCAACAACTAAGGCAAGAGGATCGGATGAAGAGCTTCCTTCATTTTACGTTTGTTGCTTTTGAACCGCTCAGAGATTCACTTTCAACTTCTCATAAAGAGTGTGGATGTTGAGTTTGCCAAATCCATCCTGTTGATTGAGTTGATTACCATAGACTTGCCATTCATCATGAAGTTGTCTGAGGAATTTGATGTTAAGTTCCATATCTGTCTTCTTCACTTCATTCTTTCGTAGTTCATTGATGACATTGCAGAAACATATGTACACTTCCTCCAAAGATTCACCCTTCTCTTGCTTGAATGTCTCATACAGAGCAAGGACATTGGACAATCTAATAGTCGAAGACACCTCAGAGCCTTGAAATTGTTTCTCTAGTTCATCCCAAATCTCCTTACCAGTTTCATATGAATCAACATTGCAGTAGATGTCATTCGGAAGAGCCATGTAGAGATGAGATCTTGAGAGATTATCAGCAAGAGTATGGTTCTTCTGAGCAGTACTCCAACTTTCTTTTGGAAGAAGTTCCTTGGTGACCGGATTTGTGTGAACTGCAGGGCCTTCGTCATAAGAGGCTTTGATGTCGTCACCAAGAGGTTGTCTTGCGATCCAATCTAAAAACCTCTTTTTCCATTGAGGATATGACCCGCGATACAAAACGGGAGGTCTTGAATCAGAACCGAGAATCAGTGAATCAGTAATTGATATTTTGAGAAAATTCAGTGGAAAAACCGGTTTTCAGAAAAACAGTACTAATACCGGGTTTCACAAATTGTATACAAAAACCAGGTTTCAGAAATTATGTACTAAAACCGGTTTTTGTAAATTGTATACTAAAACCGGGTTTCAAAAATTATGTACTAAAACCGGGTTTCGTCTTGAAACTTGGGCAGAGTAACTTTTCCCTAAAATGAAGAAATAAAGAACTAATACCGGTTTTGGAGGAAACCAGGTATTAAAATATTCAAAAGAACACAACCACACAAATTCTCAACTAAAACCGGTTTTCAAAAAAACAGTGTTAATACCGGTTTTCACAAATTGTATACTAAAACCGGGTTTCAGAAATTATGTACTAAAACCGGGTTTCGTCTTGAAACTTGGGCAGAGTAACTTTTCCCTAAAATGAAGAAATAAAGAACTAATACCGGTTTTGGAGTAAACCAGGTATTTTCACAAACAAAGTCCAAAATCTTCACTAAATCTGGTTTTCGTGGAGAAAGTTGAGCATTACGACGAGGTGGAAAATGAAGAAATTAAGTACTAATATCGGTTTTGGTGTAAACCAGATATTTTAGAATATAAATACGAAATTTAAAATTTTTGTCCAAACGGAAAACCGGAAGGAAAACCGGTTTTCAGAAAAACAGTATTAATACCGGTTTTCACAAATTGTATACTAAAACCGGGTTTCAGAAATTATGTACTAAAACCGGGTTTCGTCTTGAAACTTGGGCAGAGTAACTTTTCCCTAAAATGAAGAAATAAAGAACTAATACCGGTTTACAAATTGTATACAAACGGGTTTCAGAAATTATGTACTAAAACCGGGTTTCGTCTTGAAACTTGGGCAGAGTAACTTTTCCCTAAAATTGAAGAAATAAAGAACTAATACCGGTTTTGGTAAAAGGGAAAAACACAATTTAGCACAAAATGGAACAAAATCAAGCCATGGATCTAACACAAGTTGTGATTTTGCTCTGATACCAAATGTAAACAATGCTAAATCGTGATTCAAGGTTATAAGGCTTAAGTGTGTGAGAGAGAAAGTAGAGAGAATATGGGAAAGTGAGGAAATATGATTAAAGAGGTAACCTTACAAATGGAGATTGGAGGGGTTTATATAGGGCCAACATTTGCTCTAAACCCCCTCCTTAATTACAACTAAGTCCTTATCTAATTACAAGACACACCTTCCATACTTACTACATTAAATCAAGGACTATTCTATTACATAATTACAAAACTTGCACTAACAAAATAATTAAAGCTAACAGTGTTTTTGGTGATATCATCACATTTCTTTTTCCATTACTCCCCAAAGAAAACCACTGTTATATAACAAAGAAATCAAACCCAATCTTAATATTACAGGAGTGCATGCATGATTTATGCGATATTAAGCAGTTTAGATAATTAATATGCATTTAGTTAAAATAAATGAGACAAGTTTAATGGTTTTCTTGGTTCTCTTAGTACACTACTCTTACAGAACTAGAATGTGGCTTAGGAGATTAAATGGCAAATCCTCCATATATGTCGTTTTAATTTAAATGTCATAAATTGAATTTGTACGTTTTTTATTTCTAACATTGATTGTTAATATTTTTGTATGTGTTTTATAATTTTTGACTATGGTAAGGATTTATCAGGGTTTGAGTATCACTTATTATATTTGTAAGGGTGAATTAATAGATGGTTTTCGAGAGTCTCGAGTTTCATCTCAAACATACATGTAAATTAGAAGTAGGAGTAGGATAAAAAGTTGTTCATAAAAAAACTTCATAAAAGTTATATCAATGAAAAACACATTTAATACCCAATCTACTCATATATTTTACATAAGGATTGTATAACACAAATAAAAAATTTTACCGTAAAAGTTGGAAATTAAGAATGAAAAAGTTAAATGAAGACATTTAAATTGGGACGAAGAGAGTAATTATTTGGATAATTAGATCAATTGTTGAATAAGTTAAACGAGAAAAAGAAAAAAGCAATAGGGGAACGCTAACCCTAGTGTCACGGCTTATGATGTTAGTAAAATCTCTTACTCTTAAGGATCAAACTCGCGTCTTTCAAATTCATATGTTGACCGAGGTTTTATTGGTAATGGGTACCACTCCATTTATGATGAATTGTTTCATTGAATAAGTTAATGGATTAATGTTTATAATATTTTGATCCATATCATATACATATGGTTTGGATTTGGATTTGGATTAAAATCTAATCCACTGAAAAGGAGCCCAACTCTGCAAGGGCACGCAACCCATGTAGACATGTAGTTAAAACATGCATAATGCAAATATTTTTGATGAGTAAATGGATACGCGAGAAGATGGAATTAGTCAAACGAAATATATATATGCATATTTTTAACTCGCTTCCTACTAATCATCTCTATACGGAGTATATGATAACTAAGTAATGAAATGTGTTATCCGCTTAACTTTTTCGTATTTAATCTATGTTTAAATATAATAATGTTATTAAAATGATAACTTGTAGAATATATATTAGAGTAAATTACAATTTTCGTCCCTGTGGTTTATACCAAATTTCACGTTTCATCCCTGAGTTCACGAAATTACATTTTTCATCCCTAGGTTTGAAATTCCGTTAACAACTTTGGTCCATAACTCAAACAGACGTTAAAAAATCCTTAATTACATTTTTAGTCCGAGGGTATGTTTGTCATTTCAGATCAACGTTTTTTTAATTTATAATACACATATGTATATGTTTGATGTATTTATCATCATCACCCCAACAAAAAAAATTTCTCAAGATCTTCAAATATCAACCACAAAACCTATCCATCATCTCAATCTATATCTATATATCAATATCTATACATATCCATCAAACCCTAATATATAAAACATTTTATGTAAAGAAAAAAACACTGAGCCCGATATATTAAGCACTAAGTTTTGAGCACATGCAAAACACTGATCACAAACCACTAAGCACTGAATAGTTCAAGTGTTTTTCCTTTTTCACGAGCATAGTTTGTGCGCCAGAACAAAGCAGCGAGTACAATAATTATATGCACACAAAATTACAAGCAGATAACACTACAAATATAATGGAAAAACCGAGCAGGTTATAAGTGTATGCGAATCATTAAACGAGCAAGACACTAAGCATAAACAATGAGCACACAAAATTAGCGAGAAACATTGTTATTCTCATTCAGCCATTTCAGCAAACAGTTTGCGTGCATCTATAACTTTAACCCAGTCAAGCAATTTCAACAATATTAATCCTTCTAAATACGTCAAAGTAAGAAGACTTTTCAAATTTCCAAATTTCAACAATATTAATCCGACCACCATTCTCTCCATCCATCCTTTTCTTTCCCAAATTTCCAATCATTCATTTCCATCATCTTCCCGTCTATCATCTAGATCCAGACCCGAAAACCCATTGAAAATCCTTCCAGATCTGAAAATTCATTGAAGACCCAGATACGTCTGGTTCGAGTAATAGTGGTCGTGGCCGATTTTTGTGGGTGTATAGTGTGAAGAAAAGAGACGCCACCAGATTCCGACAACCCACTCGTTTTTTTAATAGGGGTTTTTGTGGCAGTGGTGGTGGCCGGTTTTTGTGTCCGCCTTGCCGGATATCATGAAGAAGAAAAGAAACAACTCGAGAAGCAAAGACAGATCTGTAAGAAACCCATCAGATTTTTGATATATATGGAACCGTGGATCTCTGAATTAGATCCGATATAGTTTTGTGTGGTTCTTGATATATAGTTCGTATTTTATTCCCAATATGTGATCTGGTGATCTGCTTTGTATAACTGGATGGATGGATTTATGTACAGATTTATTTTTGATACATATATTTCATAGATATAGACAAAGATGTAGATATAGATACAGATGGATCGATGGATTTATATAAAAACTAGTTAATTACATTTTTCGTCCCTGGTTTGTACCAACTTTTGATCCTGAAAAAGCGAACTGACCATTTTGTCCATGGTGTGCCTCTCACGTGACCCGCTACTTAACGGACGTTTTGGTCGTGGACCAAATATGTTAACGGAGTTCCATACTTAGGGATGAAAGACGTAATTTCGTATACTCAGGGATGATCCTTGAAAGTGGGGCAAACCACAGGGACGAAAAATGTAATTAACTCTATATATTATATATACCGCTTTGCCTCCTTGGAAAAAGAATCCATTACATAACTTGTCGTAAAAATCCTTAAACCACCTGACATCCTGGGCTCCCATACCTCATAATCCTCCTGTATTTTAATCAATTAAAACATTAGTTGAATTAGCCCCCCATTAAAAGTTAAAAAAAATGAACATGCGAATTGACCAAATTATCCTTATTGAATTAAATCACCACCAACCCTTAATATTAAATTACACCATCATTTTCTTTTATTATATAAAATATTTCTATTACTTCTTTTGTATCAAACACTTTTACATCAATTACCTACACCATTTGACGCCGTCACCCCATCACCATCCGTTGCCGTTATCATACCGCCACATTGTGCGGATACCGTGTTAGTCTTGGTTTACAAATACTTTACTTGACCGGATATATTTTACATATTATTTTTATATCTATTTTTTTCTTTTGGAAAAAACAACACAACCAATATCTCATTAACAATTTTGTAAAAGTAAAAGCAACGCACTTACTTGGTATGCCAATGCCAACGTAAGTTGTTCAACTAGCTCACTAACATTCGGCCGAGAACGGCGCCAATAATGAAGGCATTCAAAGGTGATGGCAGAATATGCATCCAATGATCGTGGCACAATTTGTTCCTTTATACCCTCAAATATGCTTTCATTGATTTTATCCAAAGTAATTGAAAAAACTTCATCAAATACCCTATCACTTATTTCAACTTCACGGACTATAGGAATACTTGGCAATCTAGCTCCCCAACAACATCCCCAATAAAACCATACCAAATGAATAAATATCAGATTTCTTAGTCAAAAAACCCCAATAATCATAAGAAGGGTCTATGTAACTCAATGAGCCATATGCATCATCATCATCATGTTCAACGTGCTTAGATTTTCTAGCATCTAAAAACTCCTCTAAATTAGAGAGTTTAGCCCTCCAATTACCATTAACTAGAATGCTATTGCTTTTGATATCTGTATGCATAATCCGAGTCTCTTTTGCAATGCCACCCGTGTGAAGATATTCCAATCCCCTTGCAACATCGAGGCCTATCTTGAGGCGTTTCATCCATGTAAGATCAGCATTTTCCAAATGCTTACCAAGAGTTCCATTAGACGCATGTTCGTAAACAATTATTCTTTCACCGATTTCGTTACAATACCCTACAAGACCAACGATATTCTTGTGCTTACGCTCCAAAAGAATTTTTGACTCTCCCATAAATTGATAGTTTCCTTCATCCGAACGGCTATCAAATCTCTTTACAAGAATGGGGGTACGTCCATTCGCATTTGCAAGTGAAATTTCTCCTTCATATAGCCTCCACAATCTTCCTTTTCCAATGCATTTGGAGTCACTGAAGTTTTGTGTTCCCATTTTTATGGCTTCAAGTGAAATTTGGAGGTTGTCATTCCTGGTATTCTGTAAATGAAAACACTCTGAGCTTTAATGTATAACTCAAATTATTTTGTTAATAATATCATGAAAATTAGGAAACATGTAGGATTATGAAATTAACTAGTACTATTAAACTCTAATTAAGTAATACGGGTTTATTACCTCACAATGTAAACAACTTCACATGAATATATGTAATTAACTTTCAAATTAACTGCCACATCCAATGTCAGTTTCAAATTTGCAAGTTTACAGTAACCGGATTTTTGAAATTTCATTACATATAATACACATGATTGAAATTCAATATACATTATGACAATTTGTGTAAAGCTAATAACATTCTATTTTTGCCTTAGGTTTTACATACTTAAAAAGTTTATGAGTTATCAATTGACGTATTTTATATACAATATAAACTTTTCAATTTGTGTTTCAGATTTCACTAATTTGTGTTTATCTTTCGCTAATTTTCAATTTTCTTATAAAAAAAGTATGTTCATGTAGTGAACAAACTATTCCTCCCAAAGGATCAAATCATCATGAAAAGAAAAAAAGTTAAAATAAAAATAATTACTTACTTGAAGGTTTAAAGATTTCTCAAGCTCTTTGAGGATGACTTCTATTGTTGGACGGTCAGCTTGAGCTTCTGCCACACATTGACTTGCAATTTTTGAAAATGTATACAATGAATCGTAATTGAGCCCGCCACCATTTAGCACAAAAGTATTTTGACCGGATTCCTTCATTTGTGGATCTATCATTTCCTCTATAGTTTTGTCATTAAAGCAATGTCGTACTATTAATGGAAGGCTTATTGTATTGTACATTTCATTATATGCCAAGTTCCCTGACATTAATTCACACAAAACTACTCCAAAAGAATAAATATCTGAGCTAGTTTTTAAGTAACCGGTTTTCTCATATTCTGGATCCAAATACACTTGGAGAGGCCAAAGTCTGCAATTTTTGCCTCCCATTTATCATCCAATAGAATGTTTGCACTCTTTATATCCCTGTGTATGATGCATTGTTTATCTTCTGTAACTTTGTGAAGGTATTCTAATCCATATGCAATATCAATGCATATTTTTATACGTCTAGCCCAAGTAAGATTAGTAATCTTATCACTATTTCCCAAGTAATCTTCGAGGCTTCCATTAAAAGCATATTCGTAAATCAAAATCATCTCACTTTCTTCATCGCAAAAGCCAACAAGAGAAACTATTTTTGGATGCTTACAATTGCTAAGTAGTTCAATTTCACCTAAGAACCCTTTTTCTGCTTGCTCGTCCGCCCTACTAAAAATACGTTTAATAGCTACCGTGCTACGTCTCTTAGGCAATTCTACATTTTTCTCTTCCTTATGCACAATCAATGAACTTTTGACATCAAAATGGTCAAGTTCTGCTTTGTAAACCGAACCAAATCCACCTTTCCCAATCAAATATTTGTCGGAAAAATTGTCCGTTGCCAACTTTATGTCCCTCAATAGAACTTTTAAGTGATCCAGAGTTTTCACCTATAAAAAAAGTCATGCAACTTGTCCCTCATAAATCATCGAACTAACTTTTTTATTTGATGATATATGTCACCCGGACGTTGCCGTGAGAGACATTAGACATTATATTTGTCAACTATTTATAAACAAAAAGGTTATTTAAATGTATTATAGTAGATGTACTCATAGAAATAACAAAAATATGTTTAACAATACCTATATTGATACTAATAAAGTACTCTTAGGTTAATGATAGTGTAACGCACATAAATCTGGTGGGGTTACTATTAATATTCAATTTATAAAGTGTATTTTCTTTTTCTTTTTTCTATATTTACTTTTCTATAAATATACTTTTTAAATTCTTATTTTAAGTTTATTAATATATGATAAACTAGATTAAACTCATGCATTGTATGGTTAATAATTATTATCGTAAAAGTTTGTTGAAAATAAATAATACATTTCCAAATCTAAAGTATAAAACCACAATATTATAGCAACAATGTATTCAATTATAAACTTAATACTTACATCATAAATGGACATATTTTAATACTAGTTAATATACTTGTTTTTAAAATAATATCTAAATCATGTAACGACAAATGAAATCAAGGGTTAATTCCAATGCATAAAGCATCAACAAAAATTCAATTTCAATGCATAAACTGAAAAAATAAATTTCCAATAAATGAATAATTTATTGAATTTAGTAAGAGATTAGTTTTTTTTATAATAACTAAAAGGAAAATAAGATTTACAAAAAATTCAAAAGAAAAATTTCACTATATCATATTCAATTCAATTCAATGCTAAAATAATTCGATATAATCGATATGTAATTAGCACACTATATAATAACTTTAATAAATATGCGATTATTTATATTGAAAGTTTTTATTATTATATAATTCTTAAATAATAGATTTGACTAAGTATTTTCTTTAAATAATATCACAAATATTAAAAAGTGAAAAAAATGACAAATAAGCAAAAAACGACAATCAAAAACTTAAGGGTAAATTACACAAATGGTACCTGAGTGGGTATCGAAATTTCACTTTTCGTACCTAAAAGAATTTAATTACGCGAGTCATACCCATAGTTGTTAAATATGCACGCTGACCATACCTCCGACTAACGGAGCCTAACGGATCATTAAAATTGGTCATGTGCCAATCACGTGTGTGTTTAAAGGACTGATTTACCCCTCCCTTCATATTTAAAAACCCTAGTTTATTTCCCCTTTTTCATTTGCCCCTTTCTTTCTACTACAAAATTAGGGTTCATCTTTTAAACTCCCAAATCAAAGCCATGGTAATTTATTGATGTGGAAAAAAGATCATAGTTTGAAATTCATGGAACAAAGAAACATACTGTTTTACCCATGTAAACTCAGTATGGTTATAATCTCTTTTTTCTTTTTACAAAACCCAGATCTATTTATCAATTTATATCATCCACTATTTATCTATTCCATATAAAACACAAAATGAGTGATGATGGCGATTGTGATACAACTGTCAACGACGACCACCAATAATGGTGGTGGTCGACACTGTTGGTCAGTTGTTAAGTGGTGAAGATTTGAAGGCGGTGGTGGTGACGGCAAAGATATGGGTTGGGACGGTGTGGCGAAGATGGTGGTTTGGGATGACGGGGATGCTGCTCTTTTGATGTCGCCTTTTGCTTCCGTTAGTGGTGAAGATCTGAAGCTTTTCTTTTGGTGTTATTTGTCTCCTTGGTTTCATGTGTTTCTTCGGTTTCTAATTTCGGATTTACCGTCATTTTCATTTTATTATTATATAATTCTTAAATAATAGATTTGACTAAGTATTTTCTTTAAATAATATCACAAATATTAAAAAGTGAAAAAAATGACAAATAAGCAAAAAACGACAATCAAAAACTTAAGGGTAAATTACACAAATGGTACCTGAGTGGGTATCGAAATTTCACTTTTCGTACCTAAAAGAATTTAATTACGCGAGTCATACCCATAGTTGTTAAATATGCACGCTGACCATACCTCCGACTAACGGAGCCTAACGGATCATTAAAATTGGTCATGTGCCAATCACGTGTGTGTTTAAAGGACTGATTTACCCCTCCCTTCATATTTAAAAACCCTAGTTTATTTCCCCTTTTTCATTTGCCCCTTTCTTTCTACTACAAAATTAGGGTTCATCTTTTAAACTCCCAAATCAAAGCCATGGTAATTTATTGATGTGGAAAAAAGATCATAGTTTGAAATTCATGGAACAAAGAAACATACTGTTTTACCCATGTAAACTCAGTATGGTTATAATCTCTTTTTTCTTTTTACAAAACCCAGATCTATTTATCAATTTATATCATCCACTATTTATCTATTCCATATAAAACACAAAATGAGTGATGATGGCGATTGTGATACAACTGTCAACGACGACCACCAATAATGGTGGTGGTCGACACTGTTGGTCAGTTGTTAAGTGGTGAAGATCTGAAGCTTTTCTTTTGGTGTTATTTGTCTCCTTGGTTTCATGTGTTTCTTCGGTTTCTAATTTCGGATTTACCGGCATTTTCATTTTATTATTATATTGCCATCACTATTGTTTTGTTTCTTTGTTAGTGTTGCTTGAAATAAATGAAAGCAAGCTATCAGTATGGCCTAACATCCATTTTCTATTTATTGTTGTTTATGTTTTTGGGCAGTGCCTAAATTGCACACTAACACACATTCTTCACATGGATGTCTAACACCAATTTTCTTTAGTTGGATCTTTAGTTCCTATGTAAAGATTTATTACAATATTTTGTGGTGATGGAAAGTGGTGGCAAACTGCTCCGGGGAAATTAATTCCGACCATTGAGATTTTTATAAATTAAAAAATGCAGAAAAAACAAGAAGGGGTTCATATAAGGGTGGGAAATGACGACTTTACCCTTGCACGTGCTTGGCACATGACCAATTTTAACGATCCGTTAGGCTCCGTTAGTTGGAGGTATGGTCAGCGTGCATATTTGGCAACTCTGGGTATGACTCGCGTAATTAAATTCTTTGAGGTACGAAAAGTGAAATTTCGATACCAACTCAGGTACCATTTGTGTAATTTACCCAAAACTTAAACCATATTAGCCCTACTAAAATAATATATGCATAATATATATTAAAAAAATAAAAATTTATAAAAAAGGAGTTATATTGAAAAAATTAATAGCAGTAAACTCAAATGTAAGTTTAAACTTTTATTTTTGTCAGAGGTTAAACATTGAGAGCTGTAAAAAAATTATCACAGATTCGTATATATATATATATATATATATATATATATATTATCTAGATATATTATATATTATATATATTATTCTATCATCTTAGAATATATCTGGTCGATCAAAGATTATAAGTATGTATATATACTCCACAAATATTTGTTGATATTATACCCTACAAATATAAAGAGATTAAATAAATTAATTAAATACATATTAAATATAAAAAGATTAGATAAATTGAAAGATTACAAAGAGATAAGTACAAAATTTATTTTAATAACAAATAATCTACATGGAATGAAAAAAATACCAAATATTTGAAAAAATTACAACTAAACAAAAATCTTATTCATCTAAATAAATATCATATAAGATTTTTCATATTATTTCTTAGTTATATATAAAGAAGTAAAAAAAATGATAATGACAGCTAATATATATGGCCCCATCCACATTATTAGATCGAATCTCACCTTTTTAGTGGGCTACTTTCCATGTGATGACATGATGTCACATGGCGCAAGTCGTCCTCATTTTGTTTATGTCAACTTCTTTCAGCCTAACGTATTTCTAGAGATAATTGAAATTGAAAAATTGAGAAAATTAAGTAGGACTCACTTGTATTTGTTTTATCAAAATAAAATCATCATATCAAAATAAAATCATCAGCACAAAATCTAGTCGAATTGTTTACTTTCCCTTTCCAACTTCATTCTCCATTTTTTATTCGACACTCTGAATTCTCAAACTACCAATAATCCATCACTAGTTTCTCTTAACGCATATTAGCATCACATTAGGAAAAAACCCCTCACCACCACTAACTCCCCTTTAATTCCTTTCAACATATTCAATACATCACCAACCAATAGTGTAAAATCGACACATTTTATAGTTTTATACCATTTTTTGTGTGTGAGAAGGGATTAAAAAAACAAATCAAAAAAAGAACTCGTGGTCATCACCTCAAATACCTCTACCACGAGTCCACAACAAATCACACCTAATGGTGTTGACTCATGATGAGGGGATATATGAGTCCACCACTGGTCTAATACGAAAGCACTAGATGAGGGTTGTAAAAATCGGTTTGATTGGTCAGAAAATCGGGATAGGGGGTTTTAGGGTTCAAGTTAGCCGGATCGGACTAAAAATTGGTGAATAGCTCATATTCGGGTCAATTTTGGTAAACTCGGCTGACTCGATCAAGATTCAGCCGACTCAGGCCAAAACTATAGTCAACTCTGGTCGATTTTATATATTTGTTTAATAAACTTTAAATAAAGTTCTAAATTAGTTTAAGGTTATATTTCCCTTTTTTTTTTTTTTTTTTTTTTTTTTTTTTTTTTTTTTTTTTTTTTTTTTTTTTTTTTTTTACTGAACCACTTTTACTCTTTTTTTTTTTTTTTTTTTTTTTTTTTTTTTTTTTTTTTTTTTTTTTTTTTTTTTTTTTTTTTTTTTTTTTTTTTTTTTTTTTTTTTTTTTTTTTTTTTTTTTTTTTTTTTTTTTTTTTTTTTTTTTTTTTTTTTTTTTTTTTTTTTTTTTTTTTTTTTTTTTTTTTTTTTTTTTTTTTTTTTTTTTTTTTTTTTTTTTTTTTTTTTTTTTTTTTTTTTTTTTTTTTTTTTTTTTTTTTTTTTTTTTTTTTTTTTTTTTTTTTTTTTTTTTTTTTTTTTTTTTTTTTTTTTTTTTTTTTTTTTTTTTTTTTTTTTTTTTTTTTTTTTTTTTTTTTTTTTTTTTTTTTTTTTTTTTTTTTTTTTTTTTTTTTTTTTTTTTTTTTTTTTTTTTTTTTTTTTTTTTTTTTTTTTTTTTTTTTTTTTTTTTTTTTTTTTTTTTTTTTTTTTTTTTTTTTTTTTTTTTTTTTTTTTTTTTTTTTTTTTTTTTTTTTTTTTTTTTTTTTTTTTTTTTTTTTTTTTTTTTTTTTTTTTTTTTTTTTTTTTTTTTTTTTTTTTTTCATTTTTCTTTTTTTTTTGTTTGTTATTTTTATTTTTTTTTGAAAGGTGAATTTCGCTGAAAACTTCGTGTCGTGATTCGACAGCGGGAGGTCTAGCATACGTTGTTTTAACCGGGTCCGCGCTAGAGAGCTCCCTCGAAGTAGAAATGCCTATTTCAAATACCCGATGGGGGGAAAATGTAACATCCGCGAATTTTGACTCGTTGACTTTACGTGTAATATGACTAACAATATAGGTTAATGAAGTATTCGGGTCGTTTTGGGTGATTAAATGACAATGTGGAAGCTATTTGGGTCGTTTCGTGAATTAAATGGCAATGTACCGTATTCGGGTCAATAATGTGTTTTGATCGGTGTTTAAACGCCTAACGATTGTAACTTGGCTTGAGAAGAGAAACGGGTCGGCCCGTGGGTAGTCCACGACCCACCAGCCACCCAAGACCCAACCCTCTCCTTATCTCTTCTTTCCCCCTTTCATTTCTTATCTTTCCTTCTTTCTCATTTCTCTCAAGTAAAAAGAGGCAAGACCATTTCATTCTCCTTCTATCTATCATCTACTTAGTGTTTAGAAAGGATATAACATTAGAATCATCTTCATCTATACCTCATTATCGTCATATCGAAGAATCAAAGGTTGGAGTTCAAGCATTTTTACCCATTTTACCCATTTTGACCTAATTTCGGATTTGAGCTCAAGAAGGAGTTTTGGTGAGTCTAATTCATCCCATTTACTCCTACTTATGTTTGTTTATGCATTTCTAGTCATCTTGAACATTTACAAGTCCTAAATCGGTCTAAAACTAATTTTGGGTCAAATTAGGGTTTATTTAGGGTTTGAAGGATTTGGGTGTGATTTTGATGTTTTGGTCGAAATTGTGGATTGGGTTATGTGTATTTATGTTTATTGATACTTAGTTATGCTTCAATTTAAGTTACAAGTTCCTACAAATCGATTTGGATTGGTTTGGGTCGAGTTTTAAGGGTTTTGGTTTGGTTTTCCTGCATATGATGCAGCTGCTGCTTCTGGGTTCAGTACTGGGCCACTGCGGCGCAGTGGCATGGGCTAGCCCACTGCGGCGCAGTGGCTAGGGTCTGTTTGGTGCGTGGTTAGCCCACTGCGGCGCAGTGAGCTTGGCAATGGCTCACTGCGGCGCAGTGGATAGTTGCTGGGAAACGTATGCGCGTCAATTTTCAAACGTCAATAACTTTTGATCCGTAAGTCCAAATAAGTCATATGACCTATCGTTGGAATCGTGAGAGAGTCTACTTTCTCATGGTAAAGTCCTTTTGATCTGAATCCTTTTCAATTTCTAAAAATGTCGGGTCAAAATGTTATAGTTCATGCGCGGGAGAGTCATTAAGGCGTTGTGGGACTTTGGCGCGACTCAAACTTACTTAACCAACTTGTGTAGGGTTATAGAGTTGATTTTGACGACACCATGATATATATTGATAGGTTGTGGGCTCGTGGCGGTCGTTGGACATTTATAGCTCGATATTAACTTGTCGTTTTGCTTGGAAATCAAGGTGAGTTCCGTAGTTCCCTACTCGCTTGAGATTCGGGCTGAAAAGTGTAAAATTATGTGATTACTTGTTATTTGTGTTTGTAAATGATTGTTGGTGTTGTTTGATTTTACTCACGTACAAAACGTCTTGTTGGTGACATTGGATGAATGATGGATAGTTTTGCTTTAGTGTTTGATGGGTTTGTATGAGATGGTGATATTGTTAAATAAATTAGGATAGTAGTGTATACATAGAGGTCGGTTTTACTTTCATTGGGTTTTAGATGTGGTGGGAAGGCTGCGGGTGACCCTATACATAAGCATCTAGAACTCGATGTAAGTAAAATCCTCCGAAGTGTATGTACGCGTTGTGTAGAGTAAATGATGGACTTTGGGATCACATTTGAGATGGACATGAATACCTTGATATGCTTGATTTGTGTGATACGCACTCGAGCATACCTTTATCGTTGTATTGACGAACTTATGAATTAATGTTTGACGATTGAATGATCGATTGAGCGATGGAATAATGGGTTGTTGGTTACGTTTATTTGATTTTAGTAAAGGATTGCGATATATATTATTATTATTATTATTATTATTATTACTATTTAGGATGGACGTGCATACATGGAAGTCGGTTATGCCTTCAAAGAGTTCTAGATGTGGTGGGAAGGCTGCGGGTGACCCTATACATAAGCATCTAGAACTTGATGAAAGTAGAATCCTCCTAAGTGTATGTGCGTGTAGTTTATTTTGAGTTAATTATCGATGGTTGACGATTGTTGAATTGTGGTTGGTGTTTGTACGCGGTTCACACGCACGCGGTTCACACGCAAGCATGGCCTATTTATATACGCGGTTCACACGCATGTATATTCTGTTTAAGCGGTCTACACGCAGGCACACCCTATTTGGTGCATTTGTGGCATGGTTGATACGAATTTGATATACATTATGATATGCATTATGACTGTCTATGCATTTAGCACTTGTATTGATATCTACATCATTTGTGCACATTTATTACACGCTTACTTGTTTGTGTAACTTTGATTGTGGACGATATTGTGTTACTTAGAGGCTCACTGTAAGTCATGTTTCACCTCTACATGTATATTGTGATTACTGACGATGGTTCTTTATGGACCATTACTACGAACTCACCAACCTTGTGTTGACTATGCTTAGTACACTTTTCAGGTAATCAGGTTAATCCAGGGCGTGGAGTTTGATTGTTAGCTTGCTGTTGAACCCGGACTTGGACTTATATGGATCAAGGATCCATTTGACTTCTTTTGCATTGTACTTAGAACCGTTAGCCATCTTTTGATGTTCTGTTGTAATCTTTGATGATGACTTGCTCTTTATGTATTTTGATTCTTGTTTAACTTACTGTATGGATTCACTGAATCCTCTATTTGCATTTAGTTCATGTTCTACATTAATTCCACCTTGTGCTATATGATTTCCGTGATATTCTGAGCCTTGGCTTGGGGTGTTACAGAATGGTGGCCCATGCGTGGTCGTAGAGAATTAGGCGGTTTGACCTAGACTACGGCTTAAGTTAAAACTCTTCATATAGCATGCATGGTTAGGAAATTTGTGTGCAACATGAATTATGTGAACCTTAAAAAGTGTATATTGTGAGTTCGTAGTTAAGACCACTTATGTGATGGATTGAATTCAACGTGATGAATGTGGAATGGGTACAATGTGGTTAATGTGTGCATTGATTGAAATTAATTGCCATTGATATGGATTGTTGTTACTGATTGATGTTAGTTGGATGCTTTAGAGCAAAATGAAGTTATGGTATTAACTTAGTATAATATTGTGGCAACCCTAAAAGAACCCGATCAACTCTTTTATGGTCGCCCAACATTATAACAAGTTAATGACATCATGGATTGCGCATGCATGACTTAGAGTATAATAAGGAACCGATATGCTTAATGGAAGTTGATTGGGTGGAGGGTTAGCCGTTGGTACACCCTGTATACATACCCGATCAATAACTAGAAAGCATATCGAATTCGGATTATACTTGAATCATTCGTGTTAGTTGCTTGGCTTAGTGTATAATAGGGAACCGATATGCTTAATGGAAGTTGATTGGGTGGAGGGTTAGCCGTTGGTACACCCTGTATACATACCTGGTCAATAACTAGAAAGCATATCGAATTCAGATTATACTTAACCCATTGGTGTTAATTGTTTGATTTTATGATGTATTGAGCATGATTACTTGAGTTAATAATGAACGATTGTAATGAAATTGACATGATAATATGCTGAGTAACAATCTCATAGAATTCTAGCACTCTTGCCTTAGCTTAATGATATGAAATGAGTATGTGGTATCGGTATGAGAGCATTGATTACTTGTGTGACTAACATGCGAGCATTTGAGACTAACTCTCGGGTCAACGTGTCACTTGCTATATAGAAATGGTGAGACCAAGGAGAGCCGGAACGAACTATAGGGCTGAACCGGAAGAACCTCAACCGGAAGCTCAACCGGAGGTACAAGGAGTTAGAGGTAGAGGCCGTGGTAGAGGTCGTGGTAGAGGTCAAGGAAGGGGTCGTGGTGAAATTCCTGAACCAAACATGGCTGAGGTGATCGCTCAAACGATCGCCAATCTCATGCCAACCATTATTGCTCAAGTCACGGCAAATCTTGGGCACAACAATGGACCTCAAAACAACGAAGCCCCAGAAAATATGAATAATGAAAATGCTCAACCTCATGCCGTAGAGGGTGAAGGAGAGGGACCAGTGGGAATTAATATCGGAATGCCCATGAATAATCAATATGGTGGATACCGTCAAGGATGTATATTTAAAGACTTCAAAAGCTGTGGGGCGCCAGAGTTTAATGGAAGAGGCGGTCCCACAGAGTGTATAAGGTGGTTTGAGGAGATCGAGGCAGTGATTGAAAGAAGTCATTGCACATATGACGACCGGATTTCTTATGCATCAGGCATGTTTAAAAATGACGCCTTGAGTTGGTGGAACCAAGAGATAACGTTGGGGCGGACTTATAACTTGGAGTGGATTGACTTCAAGAACAAAGTGAAGGCAAAGTTTTGTCCTCCCTATGAACTACAAAATTTGACCATCGAATTTGCTAACCTCATCATGGAAGGAGCCGATTACAAGGGCTATGTTAGACGATTTCAAGAGTTGTCTACCCTCATTCCTCACTTAGTGGGTACCGAGCCTCAGGCCATTCAGAAGTTTGTATTGGGCTTGAATCCTCAAGTCCGATCATATGTGAATTCTAACATGCCTACTTCTTTAGCCGATGCTGTCAACCGGGCCGGTAGTGTGACTGAAGACTTGTTGAGGAGCGGTGTTCTGAGTAACTCCTCAACAAACAAGAGAAAGGAAATGGGAGAATCAAGTGGGATGAAGAAAATGGGAAGGTTTGATCCCACGAATGTTAACCAGGGAAGGGGGATGGCGGCAGTTAAGCCGGCGAGGAGGCCTTATGTGGGACCTCATCCTTTTTGTAACAAGTGTAATAAGCATCATCCCATTAACACCCAATGTGGAGCTTGCCTCAATTGTAATCAACCTGGACATTTGGCAAGAGATTGTAGAGCACCGAAAACGACACCTTTGAATATAGTACCTCTTCAAACCATTCATCCTCAAGGCAACTTTCCATGGGGTACGTGCTTTAAATGTGGAAGCCCTGATCACTACCGGAATAATTGTCCACAATGGATTGGCCAACAAGTTGAAGTGGCGGTCCATCCGAATCAACTCCAAATTACCGGGCCGAACCAAAACCGTGGCCAACAAGGCCATCAAGTTCATCCTCGTGGCCGAGCTTTTGCGGGAATCGGCAATGGAGGCCAAAATGATCCAAACGTTGGTTAAGGTACCTTTCTCTTAACGGTCATTATATTATGGCGCTATTCGATATTGGAACAGAATATGATCTCGTTTATCCTAACGTTACTCCTTTGGGTTACCTTCGTTCGTGTGTGTTGGAATTATATGTTTAAAATTTTTGGATGTTTAGCGACTCTCTAACTAAATTCGGCCAAATACCCCGTGCATGTATCTTGACTCTAGAAGACGACAAACTCTTCACGTACTTTATGATCTATGATATTAAGGTTCCTGGCGATAAAGTGAGTAAAATCTGAATGCAACGGTTAATATGATTCTTAATTGTATAGTAGGGTTACTAATGTAAAAATATCTAACGGTAGGGTTTTTAGGGTTTTATGTACATCTTCCAACTTAAAGGTCCTTAGAACTACCATCTCAAGAATCTGAAAACTAACGTCGTCTCTTTTAATCTTGAGTCTCCCGAGGTTTCTCCGGGTGACTTATCGGGCTTGTCCCATCTCGATAATTTAAATTTCGTATATGCTTAACTTCCTAACATCGCACGCGTGGTCAAAACCCTTATAGACTTCTGAGATGCGAATAAGCGTGTAGTGAAAGTCGGGAGAGAGATTTGAAGGAAAACAAATTGTGATGAACTTCATTATGAAGTCGCCGAAGACAAGAAACGGGTTGATGTGTGGTGGAGATCGCTAGAGTTGAGGCCTAAGTACCCACATTTGTTTAACAATTGGTGATTCGTTGAATTTCGGGACAAAATTCTTTTGACGGGGGAATAATGTAACATCCGCGAATTTTGACTCGTTGACTTTACGTGTAATATGACTAACAATATAGGTTAATGAAGTATTCGGGTCGTTTTGGGTGATTAAATGACAATGTGGAAGCTATTTGGGTCGTTTCGTGAATTAAATGGCAATGTACCGTATTCGGGTCAATAATGTGTTTTGATCGGTGTTTAAACGCCTAACGATTGTAACTTGGCTTGAGAAGAGAAACGGGTCGGCCCGTGGGTAGTCCACGACCCACCAGCCACCCAAGACCCAACCCTCTCCTTATCTCTTCTTTCCCCCTTTCATTTCTTATCTTTCCTTCTTTCTCATTTCTCTCAAGTAAAAAGAGGCAAGACCATTTCATTCTCCTTCTATCTATCATCTACTTAGTGTTTAGAAAGGATATAACATTAGAATCATCTTCATCTATACCTCATTATCGTCATATCGAAGAATCAAAGGTTGGAGTTCAAGCATTTTTACCCATTTTGACCTAATTTCGGATTTGAGCTCAAGAAGGAGTTTTGGTGAGTCTAATTCATCCCATTTACTCCTACTTATGTTTGTTTATGCATTTCTAGTCATCTTGAACATTTACAAGTCCTAAATCGGTCTAAAACTAATTTTGGGTCAAATTAGGGTTTATTTAGGGTTTGAAGGATTTGGGTGTGATTTTGATGTTTTGGTCGAAATTGTGGATTGGGTTATGTGTATTTATGTTTATTGATACTTAGTTATGCTTCAATTTAAGTTACAAGTTCCTACAAATCGATTTGGATTGGTTTGGGTCGAGTTTTAAGGGTTTTGGTTTGGTTTTCCTGCATATGATGCAGCTGCTGCTTCTGGGTTCAGTACTGGGCCACTGCGGCGCAGTGGCATGGGCTAGCCCACTGCGGCGCAGTGGCTAGGGTCTGTTTGGTGCGTGGTTAGCCCACTGCGGCGCAGTGAGCTTGGCAATGGCTCACTGCGGCGCAGTGGATAGTTGCTGGGAAACGTATGCGCGTCAATTTTCAAACGTCAATAACTTTTGATCCGTAAGTCCAAATAAGTCATATGACCTATCGTTGGAATCGTGAGAGAGTCTACTTTCTCATGGTAAAGTCCTTTTGATCTGAATCCTTTTCAATTTCTAAAAATGTCGGGTCAAAATGTTATAGTTCATGCGCGGGAGAGTCATTAAGGCGTTGTGGGACTTGGATGAATGATGGATAGTTTTGCTTTAGTGTTTGATAGGTTTGTATGAGATGGTGATATTGTTAAATAAATTAGGATAGTAGTGTATACATAGAGGTCGGTATTACTTTCATTGGGTTTTAGATGTGGTGGGAAGGCTGCGGGTGACCCTATACATAAGCATCTAGAACTCGATGTAAGTAAAATCCTCCGAAGTGTATGTACGCGTTGTGTAGAGTAAATGATGGACTTTGGGATCACATTTGAGATGGACATGAATACCTTGATATGCTTGATTTGTGTGATACGCACTCGAGCATACCTTTATCGTTGTATTGACGAACTTATGAATTAATGTTTGACGATTGAATGATCGATTGAGCGATGGAATAATGGGTTGTTGGTTACGTTTATTTGATTTTAGTAAAGGATTGCGATATATATATTATTATTATTATTATTATTACTATTTAGGATGGACGTGCATACATGGAAGTCGGTTATGCCTTCAAAGAGTTCTAGATGTGGTGGGAAGGCTGCGGGTGACCCTATACATAAGCATCTAGAACTTGATGAAAGTAGAATCCTCCTAAGTGTATGTGCGTGTAGTTTATTTTGAGTTAATTATCGATGGTTGACGATTGTTGAATTGTGGTTGGTGTTTGTACGCGGTTCACACGCACGCGGTTCACACGCACGCGGTTCACACGCAAGCATGGCCTATTTATATACGCGGTTCACACGCATGTATATTCTGTTTAAGCGGTCTACACGCAGGCACACCCTATTTGGTGCATTTGTGGCATGGTTGATACGAATTTGATATACATTATGATATGCATTATGACTGTCTATGCATTTAGCACTTGTATTGATATCTACATCATTTGTGCACATTTATTACACGCTTACTTGTTTGTGTAACTTTGATTGTGGACGATATTGTGTTACTTAGAGGCTCACTGTAAGTCATGTTTCACCTCTACATGTATATTGTGATTACTGACGATGGTTCTTTATGGACCATTACTACGAACTCACCAACCTTGTGTTGACTATGCTTAGTACACTTTCAGGTAATCAGGTTAATCCAGGGCGTGGAGTTTGATTGTTAGCTTGCTGTTGAACCCGGACTTGGACTTATATGGATCAAGGATCCATTTGCCTTCCTTTGCATTGTACTTAGAACCGTTAGCCATCTTTTGATGTTCTGTTGTAATCTTTGATGATGACTTGCTCTTTATGTATTTTGATTCTTGTTTAACTTACTGTATGGATTCACTGAATCCCCTATTTGCATTTAGTTCATGTTCTACATTAATTCCACCTTGTGCTATATGATTTCCGTGATATTCTGAGCCTTGGCTTGGGGTGTTACAGAAAACCCCCTACTAATCCGCCCGAAGGCACGACGATTAATAGGGGTAAACACTGCCCTCTCAGACTTGAACCTGGGTATACCCAAGCCAAGCCTTCATAAAGGAACTTAATTCCTATGTCCTCCCCAAGGATTGAACACAAGACCTCATGCAAGGGGATGGTCTTTCAACCATTGAGCTAAAGCTCAAGGACGCCTATATTCTAATGAAACGAAATACTACATGACGCATGTGAGAATCAAACATTTGTTTCTATTTTCATCAATTGTAACTATTAGTTGTAACAATTTTTTAATATGGTTTTGTTATTTGTTCGTTTTAATATCTTCGTTTCTTTTAATTTTTAAAATGTATACATATATCTAACTAAATCTAATATATGTAAAATCTAACAAGTCACAAGTTATTTTAAAACTTCCATTTTAATATGTGAATAGTGTCATTCACGTGTATATACTCTATTATAAAATATAAAAGAAATATGTATACACTTGTGAACAAAAGTCATTCACATGTGTACCACCTAAAAATATACTTTGTATTAATAAAAAAGATATTTATACATTAGGATCATTCACATGTGTACTATCTAAAATATATATTTTGTTATAATAGAAAAATATCTATATACTTGTGAATATGTCATTTACATGTATACAAGCTAACGTTCAGATGTGTACAAGCTAGCGCTCACATGTGTACAAACTAACGTTTACATGTGTACCAACTAAAAGAATTTTGGTAAAACTCGGGTGACTCGATCAAGATTCAGCCGACTCATGCCAAAACTATAGTCAACTCTGGTCGATTTTATATATTTGTTTAATAAACTTTAAATAAAGTTCTAAATTAGTTTAAGGTTATATTTCCAAACATTTAAGTTTGAACTTTAAAGTACTATATTAATATTTTTAAATAGTTTAGTTATGCTTAAATTTGAGATTTTTTACGTATAATTTCATAAATTATTATTTATATATATATATGAAAAGTCAAAAGATAAAATGAGAACCAAAAAAATGTCGAGAACTAGTATTCAATGGATATGGCTAGGGTTAGTTGTGTAATTTAATAAATACAATTTAACTATCTATTTTTATAGAAATTAAAGTCGTTCAAGAATAACTCCTTCAATTAATGTAAGAAACAGTTACAAAAAGAATCCTTTTATCAAACGAACTTGCCTATTTCTAATGAAACGAAATACTACATGACGCATGTGAGAATCAAACATTTGTTTCTATTTTCATCAATTGTAACTATTAGTTGTAACAATTTTTTAATATGGTTTTGTTATTTGTTCGTTTTAATATCTTCGTTTCTTTTAATTTTTGAAATGTATACATATATCTAATTAAATCTAATATATGTAAAATCTAACAAGTCACAAGTTATTTAAAAACTTTCATTTTAATACGTGAATAGTGTCATTCACATATGTATATACTTTGTTATAAAATATAAAAAAAATATGTATACACTTGTGAACAAAGGTCATTCACATGTGTAACACCTAAAAATATACTTTGTTATAATAAAAAAGATATTTATACATTAGGATCATTCACATGTGTACTATCTAAAATATATATTTTGTTATAATAAAAAAATATCTATATACTTGTGAATATGTCATTTACATGTACATAAGCTAACGTTCAGATGTGTACAAGCTAACGCTCACATGTGTACAAACTAACGTTTACATGTGTACCAACTAAAAGATATACTTTTTACAAAAAAAATTATATATTTATACACTTGTAGATAAGATCATTCACATGTGTACCAGCTAAATATATATGTTTTTTATGTCATTTACATGTACATAAGCTAACGTTCAGATGTGTACAAGCTAACGCTCACATGTGTACAAACTAACGTTTACATGTGTACCAACTAAAAGATATACTTTTTACAAAAAAAATTATATATTTATACACTTGTAGATAAGATCATTCACATGTGTACCAGCTAAATATATATTTTTTTTTCATTTCACATGTTTATAAGTTAAATATAATCACATTTTTATATTTCATAACCATATATTAAGAAAATTAACAAATTTAAAAATAATATTTATATTAATAAATAATGTTTATATCAATACTTTTCTTTTGTTGATGATTAATTTAATTAATAATTTGTAAAACGATTAAAAGTAAATTTGAAAAAATATATAGCATCAATTATTATTATTAATTAATAAGTGAAATGTTCATTTGAAAACTAAAATTTCTGTGAAAACTAGAAAACTGGTCAAAACACACTGTGATCTGAATTTAACACAATGTGTTTTTATTGTGTAATCTAAAAACACATTGTGTTAATTTAAATCATAGTGTGTTTTTGATAACCCGTGAAAATCAAAAATTTGTTCAAACACAATGTGATATGAATTTAACACAATGTGTTTTCTAAAAAAAAACTATAAACACATTGTGCTAAATTTAGATCACATTGTGTTTTGGTCAGTTTTCTAGTTTTCACGAAAATTTTAGTTTTTAAATGATAAAACCCTAATTAATAAATAAGAAGTTGACAAACTTTTAAAATGTAAGTTCCCTGATTTTCGAATGAACGTGTATATTCCGTACTTCTGTTTTCATTTTACTACTTTTAATTTCATATTCCTATTATGCCCTTTATTAATTGTTATTTATCATCAATAGATGGATTGGTATATGGTGGAGCCTGAGACTGAGAGGTCTTGGGTTCAAAACTTGGTGTGAGCAAAGCTCCCAGGAATGGAGACATGGGTTTTCCCATAATGGATTTCCTCTGGAATTGGAGTTGGGTATATGAAGAGGCATGCCGCTGAGCCCAAATTTGTCGTTCAAAAAAAATAAAATAATTTGTATTCAATATTATTACACAAATACCATCAAATCATTTTAGCCATTGATTTAATTAATCTAATGGTCACAATTAGTTCTCGCAATTCTCGACAATTTATTAGTTCTCACAATAACTCAACTCTATATGAAAAACCTATTCCAATTTTTCTTTGATCCGAGTTCAAGTTATCAAAGTATTCTAAACGCACCCCTTTTCCGTCTTTTTTCGAGTAACGAGTTTTTCAACCTTCACTAGAAGTGTTCTAATAGTTAAAATAGCTTTTGTATTTTCATTTAGAATTAGACACATTAATCATTTTCCTTTTATTTAAAATTTTGAACAACTCCTTTTTTCTATTCTTCTTTTTTCTTTTTGTTGAAAGGTGTGGATCATTTGCTCGCAACAGGGAATCTAGCTTACGTTGTCTTAACCGGGTCCGCGCTAGAGATCCCCCTTACCCTCAATACCTAGAAGAAGGAGAAACCCCCAACTAAACCGTCCGAAGGCACGACATTTAATTGTGATAAAACCATGCCCCCTGACTTAAACCTATTTCACTGGAGGACTTTATTTGTGAAATTCTTTTTAAATGTCTTTTCAATGTCTTGAACTCAAGACCTCCAACATGTAAAGCTGGTATTCAACCACTGAGATATAATGAGAAGTACAATAAAACGAATCTAACAGTTGACAAATTAATTAATTGACATATATAAATTAAGTTTAGTATGTCGTTTACCTTCAAGTGGTTAGATGATGTTCCTTCTCTAGCCGTTGAATGTTCCTATAGTATTAATATCACAAAATTAAGAATTAGTTTTTTTTTTTTACCAAAAATTAACCTTATAATTAATAAACTTAAATATGAGCAATTGAGCAGGCGGATGAAAAAAAAAACTTAAAAAGAAAAGAGAGATCAATGCATCCAAGTTTATAAATCCAAATTGTACTCACAGGTTAAAAAAGAAATCATAAATAAAACAACTAAACAAATATAATAACTAGTTAATGTATCCGCGGAATACGCTTTTTACACGACAAAGTTTTGGATCTAAGTTTATGTCAAATATTCGAAACCAAATTTAAATAAAAAAACAAATAAACATGTAGCATTAACAATAAAAAAATGTTAAAAGATAAATAAGATGTATAAAAACATAAACAAAAACTTATATTAATGCTTTAAATATTACATGAACGTAATACGTAAAGATGTTGAAAGTTATCATATATTGAAAACGTTATTCATATAAAAAGACAGATGAAAATATTCAAAACCAAATGTTTAAAGGTAAAACCGTAACTGTGTGAAAGTTGTTTGATGAAAACCCAAAAGTTTAGTGTGAAAAAGAAAACTTTGATGTAGAATTTTTAAGAGGTTAAAATAAAAATTGGTAAACATTATTATGTGTCATAAGAACTTGTACATTTTCTACATAAAGAACTTGTAAATTTGTACTCCGTATAAGCTTTTTGTATAAAAACATAAACAATTAATAACTATGTTCATGTTTTAAATGTTACATGAACATAAGACATAACGATAATTAAAGTTATTATATATTATAAACGTTAGTAAAGATTATTATGTGCCATAAGTACTTGTACATTCCATGCATAAATCACTTGTACTTTTATATACCTTTTTTTTCCCTTTTTGTATATTTAGTTATTATACCCGCATGTTATTGCGGAAAATGTTTTTTACGCGTCTAAAATTTAGATACAAACAATATATAGTAGTATTAGTATAATACAATTTTTTGAACCCGGATTTTTATAAAAAGAAACAAAACCTGTAATATAAATGATAAAGAAAAGAAAACGTATAAAAACAATAAGAATAACTAGAGTATTATAAAAAAAAAAGCAAAACAATCAATATATTAATGCATAATGACACTTTGACGACAATGATATTAATATAGTGTCTTGTTTTAAATGTTAAGCGTAACGCTAATGAAAATTGTTATATATTAAAAGTCATTTTATATAACGAAAAGAGGGAAAATCATCAAAACCAAATGTTTAAAGGTAAAACCGTAACTGTGTGAAAGTTGTTTGATGAAAACCCAAAAGTTTAGTGTGAAAAAGAAAACTTTGATGTAGAATTTTTAAGAGGTTAAAATAAAAATTGGTAAACAAAGGTAAAAAGTTAAAAGTTTATGGTTTAAAATGAAAATTAACAAAGGTTAAAAAGAGGTTGTACATTAAGCTTCAAGACTTGTACATTGCATATCACTTGTACTTTTATATACCTTTTTTTTCCCTTTTTGTATATTTAGTTATTATACCCGCATGTTATTGCGGAAAATGTTTTTTACGCGTCTAAAATTTAGATACAAACAATATATAGTAGTATTAGTATAATACAATTTTTTGAACCCGGATTTTTATAAAAAGAAACAAAACCTGTAATATAAATGATAAAGAAAAGAAAACGTATAAAAACAATAAGAATAACTAGAGTATTATAAAAAAAAAAGCAAAACAATCAATATATTAATGCATAATGACACTTTGACGACAATGATATTAATATAGTGTCTTGTTTTAAATGTTAAGCGTAACGCTAATGAAAATTGTTATATATTAAAAGTCATTTTATATAACGAAAAGAGGGAAAATCATCAAAACCAAATCCTTAAAAGTAAAATTATACATGTGTGAAAGTTGTTTGATAGGAACATAAGAACCCAAAAGTTTGGTGTCAAATATTTGAAAACGAAAAGTTTATGGGGCAAAAGATAAAAATATAAACTTTAAGAGGTAAAAATAAAAAAAAAAGTGGCAAAAGTTATGTTAAAGCTTTAAAGGTAAAAAGTTAAAAGTTTATGGTTTAAAATGAAAATTAACAAAGGTTAAAAAGAGGTTGTACATTAAGCTTCAAGACTTGTACATTGCATATTGGTCTTTAGTATATTTATAAATATAATATTGGTTTTTAGTATATTTACTAGAAATATAGACCCACGCGTTGCCGCGGAGGTTTTATCGTAGCATCGTGTATAAGTATTCATTAAGCTTAGACGTAGTTTTATATTCCACACATTACGGCGGGACTCAAATAGATTATTCATAGGATGCCGCATATTGTATTCTGCCTCATATTCTACAATTCAATCAAGTAGCGGAAGATATTAAAAGTAGTATGATAGAGTACATTTTAACTATTGTTTACCTGGTAATCATAATTCATATCACTCCATCTACATGGACTCAAAACATTATGTCTTTTATTTTGCAAACCTAAATTCGGGTAGAAGGTTGCATAATGCTAAGTAACTATTTCTAATTTTTCAAATGATACCAAATGTTGCATCGTATCATGTATAATGTATGCTAAATAAAACCCAATATTACGAACCTTACAAATGTGGAAAACTATAAGAATCAAAATAAATTTACGGAGTATGATAATAAATTTTAACAAAAATCAAACAAAAAAACAAATGAAAGAAGCCATTTTTGCCAATGAATGACCTTAATTTATGCCATCTTACATATAAAAAAAGCATTTAACTAATTATATCATGAAACTAAAAATGTAGTGTCGTTTTATAAGTGATGTGTAATATAAGTGGCAAATCACATTACACTTGTAAGTTGTAAAGATGGGTACTCGTAATATATATATATATATATAGGGGACCCTTATTTTGAGAACCCATTTTTTGTAAGAACCGTGAGAACTCTTAAATTTCATATTGGAACACATGTTTTTTTTTTCATTCACATGTGAAACGTTATAAAAACATATGTTGTAGAAGAAATTTTTTTCCGAAACCTTATATATAGCCGTTTGTCACATGTGAACAAAAAACGTGAACAAATTCATTCACAAGTTCATAAAAGGCTAATTTGAAGGTTTCTTGAAAAAGTTTCTTCTACAACATATATTTTTATATCATTTCACATGTGAATGAACAAAAAAAACATGTGAACAAATATATAATTTAAGAGTTCTCATGGTTCTTACAAAAAAAATGGTTCTCAAAATAAGGAAACTATATATATATATATATATAATATATATATAATATATTAATATATATATATATTAAACAAAAGAAAATCAGAACCCACCCCACCGCCTCACAAAAACCGTGTGCTGTCCGCAACACTTTCCTTCTCTTTCTTTTTGAGTTTCAACACTTTACTCTCAAAGATAATTTTTGCACTACCACTGGTTTTCTTCAAAACCAAATCTATTTTCCCTTTCCCTTTCATCTACCAAATCAGACACAAAATATATGCAAAAACATGTCACTAAAAAGTAGACTCATGAAAATAACCTCACTTCACCCAGAAAACAACAAATCAAACAAAAATGTCAAAAAGAAAACTGAAAAAGTTAAAACTTAGACAAAATCACATAGGTAAAAGTGGAGGGAGGTATTGAAGATGTTATTCGTCCGACAATGGTTTTGACGGCAACAATGACGTTACGTTTTTCTCTCTTCTCAAATCTATGTGTAAGTGTGTTGTTTGTGGTGGGTGCTATTTGAACGGAGCTGGTATAAATCCGGCGCTGGTATAGATCGACTGCACACCACTCTTTACTTGTGTTCTTAGATCTGTATAGAATGCGGTTTTAAAGGTTGGTGGCGGGGGTGTTTGGTCAGAGGTGTTATACATCCGGATGATGTGGTTCTCGGTGGTGTTATAGATCCAGTCATCCAGATGAGGCGGTGACCGACGGTAGTGTTTAGTTCTTAACCGGCGGTCTAAAGATTGTTGATGGTGTTGTTTGCTCTCCGGTGTTATAGACCCGGATGAAGTGGTGACCGACAAACATGTGATGCTCATGAAGGTGTATTGATTGCTTCTATTAAGTATGAAGATTTTTTACAGGAATTGGATTTAGATATGTTCTTGTATTTGGGAAGAAAGGGTTTTGATAAAAGATTTTTTACAGGAATTGGATTTAGATATGTTCTTGTATTTGGGAAGAAAGGGTTTTGATAAAAGGGTTAAGAATGATTTTATGATATCTTTTGAACTTTTACCCTGTGTTCTTGAGTTTTTTTTGGAAAAAAAGGAAAAGATTGTAAAAGATTTTAAAATTTGTTGTGTTCTTGAGTTTTATTTAAGAGAAGAAGAGAAAAGAAAGGGAAAGATTTAGAAGGAGAATCTAATACATTTTGTTTAAAATTCTTTCCTTCCATTTTTGGGATGATTTGGAAGGAAGGAAAATCTACCCTTCTCTTCCATTCATCTCTCTTCTCCTCTTTCCCTTTCTTTTAAAAAATATCTCGAGAACACACTGTTAGTTGAAGTTAAAGTGGAAACTTTAATGCATAAGAAAGTTGTATCATGTGCATTATAGTTAGTAAAGATATTGTTTGTACCTTATGCATAAATGGTTTGTAAAAAACAGGTTGGTTTTTAGTATGTAGGTAAATAACGTATGTCTGCATAAGAAGTTAAAAGGGAAAGAGAGAGAAAGATTATGGAGTAATAATTAACTGAACAAATCTATACTACTCTATAAAGCAAACTACTCCATCTCCCTTTAAGTAATTAAGACTTTGAAATGACCATATTACCCATCTTCTTTATTAAACATCTTCACCTATTTACCTATAATACCCTTAATGAAATAAATTACAACATAGATCCTCCAACCCTTAAATAACCATATTAACCCCTCTTACATCAATTAATTTACATTCACCACCACGCCATTACCACCGCCACCGCCGCACATCTCCGCCACCACTGCCGCCGTCGCCACACCTTCGTCGCTATCACCATCACCGCCGCATCGTGCGGGCATCCGTCTAATATGTACGAATAGAAACCCGTTTTTTCCATTTCCAGTTATGCCTTTTTGACTATATTTCCAAATTAAAAATCCACTAAAAGTTTTAACGGTTAGATCAAATAATAGAAGGCCCAGATCTGTTCTCACCTGTTCTTATTTTTAAATTGGATTTTTTTATGAGCGAGTTAGTAGTTATCATTCGATACACTATAATGACATCCAAATAGAGCTCGAACTACGCATATAAACATTGGATTTGTGATTAAATGACATTATAAACTAAGTAAAAAAAGTTTTAAAAAAGTTTAATACAATAAATTAAACGGATTTAAAGAAAATAAATAAAATTATAAACCTTGGAACAACAAAAGTTACCTTTATAAATCATTTGGCAAACCTAATCTTAGACTCAATTTGTAAGAAGATTTAAAATTGAAGTTAATAGAAAATGTAAATTAGGAAAAGATAGAGTTTTAGACTTTTATTAGTATTATTTTTTACTATAATATTACTCCCCGTCCCATTGAACTTGTCCAATTTTAAAATTTTAAAGTCAAACTTTACTAACTTTGACCATAAATATTTTTGTTTGTGTTATATAATATTTGATGAAAGTTATATGAATCGATTGTGTTTAGATGTGTGTTTCATTGGTATAACTTTCATCAACTATTATATAACACAAATAAATATATTTATGGTTAAAGTTGGTAAAGCTTGACTTTGAAATTTTAAAAGTGGACAAGTTTAGTGAGACGGAAGGAGTATATGTTATCTAAATATGAAACAGTTTGAAAGTCCCAAGTTTGCAACGATTATGTAATTAAACAACTAATGTAAATTACACTAAGAATGTAAGACAAGAATGTAAACACGTTTAATCATATGTATCATTAATTAAACAGTGAATACATGGTCGGTTTACAAAGAAAGAAAAGAGAAAATATATGTTAAGTTTTTGACACACACAAAACTTAACAATTCTACAATAAGAGAAAAACCCACAAAGTGACAATTGTAGAACTAGACCGACTCGGGTTGCGGCTAGGTCAAGTGATGCTTTATATAGGAGAGAAGACACATCACATTGACAGCCCAATAGATGTTGACACATGAAGGTTGTCAACTATCTATTGGTGTGTAAGACTGGTCTTCAGACATCTCTGTTTGCCATCTTGTTTCTTTCCCAAAACGGCATAAAAGAGAAACACCTTAGTACCAAAATGGTACAAGGTCACATGTCTTCATCTTGATCTATCAACACGTGTCCTTGTGGACCAGCCTTCTTATCTTCATCTTCCCGCCCATATTTGACTTACAAGACATGGCGGTGAGTCATTGAACTTATCCTTTAACTCAAAGATAATGATCGTTGAGAGCTCGCTGAAGAAGCCTCTCGCTGAGTCTTTCAGCGAGTACTTGACTCAGCAAGTCTTCAGCGAATCCATGACTCAACAATCTCCCCCTATTCGCTGAGGAGACTTTGTTGAGTGTAAGTCGCTTGAACTTACAAGAATTAGAAATCGAAATGAGGGAATGCTGATTTTATACATATGACAAACACCTTTACAATAAGCAGCATTACAAAGATTACAAGACTACTTAATCCCACTGAGACTCTTGCTTGGCTTGGATGAAAGCTCTGTCTTGTTGTCTTTCAGGCTTCAGCAGTTCTTGATCAATCAGTCTTATAAATTCGGGATCATTGGAAGACTGAGCACAATACTTCCTTATTTTCAAAAGGAAGGCAGAAGGAGCAATTCCAATTTCATTGATCCTGAAGAAGAGTTCATGACCATGGACATTGCAAAAACAGAAACCTCCCAGCTTCTCATCATATGTACCTTCCATGAAAAGAGTTCTGGAAGGCATCTTCAAGTTTAGCAGCGGCTCCTCATCTATATCAGTCTTGGGAACAATTCTGAGTATAGTGGGGAGCTGAGAGATACTGGTTCCAGAAGCTGTTCTCTTTGATCCAACTCTGGGTAGCTGAGGTGGAGGAGTAGGGAATGGATGTCTTGCAGAGCTGAGCAGAGAGTCTTTGATTTTGTATTTCTGTTCCATTTTGCGAGTATGCTTTATCTGCTTACCTGCCATCTTGATCAGCGGTTCATAACTTACAGCTGTCTTGTCCTTGACCAGCTTGTAAATTTCGATCCATTCAGTTGGCCCAAGTGTATCTTTAGTAACATTTTTCAGAGTATACAACTTGGGCATTCCTTTTCTTTGTAGGATAAGTTCATCCCTTGTTGGGTTAGAGAGACCTTGACTGACATGATCTCCTCTTTCCTTTGCCTCACCTCTCTTGATTTGAGGTAGGTCGCCTGTCCTTCTTCAAAAGTTTTCGTTCTTTTGGCAAAGAACTTTTCTTCATTCTTTTTCAAGGCTGCCAATCCACCAGATTGCTGAGCCAATCTCTTTGTTTCATCATCAGCATCTTTCAATTCTTCACCAACAATCTGCTCACTTATAAATTTTTGAGTAAGCTCTTCTTCTCTTTTCTTCTGTTTTAGCTCCTCCTGAAGTACAACCTCTTCAGGAGTAAGTTCAGCAGTTGTCTTTTGAGATGGTGAAGGCTTAGGGAAAGCTCCAGCCATTAACTTTTCTTGTTGTTCTCTTGCTGTGGTTGGAACTTTGGGTGGCTTGCTTTGAGTAGCCACAGCTGCTTTACCCTTATCAGCATATTTCTTTTCAAGGGCAGCGTGGAACTCAGCGGTGGGCTTGAAGATAGAGACATTGATTGGTTTTGCTGGCACATTCTCAGCAACAACTAGTTTTTCAACTCTCGGTGGCACCTTTTCTTTTTCAACTTCAGCTGCCGGTTCAATAACCTTCTCAGCTTGCTCCCCCTCAATACTTGCTGCCGGTTCAACAGCCTTCTCAGCAATTGTTGTTTTTGTTGTTTGCTCCCCCTCAACGTTTGCTGCCGGTTCATCAACCATCTCAGCATCACCAGTGAGGGGAGCTTGGGGAACAGTTTCAACATTAGTTGCTGGATCCTCCTCAATATTTTTCTCCCCCTTGGAAGTAGCTGAGGAACTAGCTACTTCCACTTTATCTTTCTTGAGGAGGCCTAGCATTTCAACCATCATGCCCTTCAGATTTCCAACCTCTTTTTCAAGCTTCTTGGTACGGTTGACAGATTCTTCAAGTAGCTTTTTGTCAACAGCTACCTGGAAAGGAGTATGAGAGAAGAGTTTGTCTTTGAGAGAAATAATTTCTTGGGTGATAGAAGTGTGAAAATCATCTTGATGTTTTGAGAAGAAGGAAACAGTATGATTTAGTTGGCGGAGGTGAGCAGTGAAGAGGATATTTGATTGGGAGAGATCTTGGAGCGCTGGTAAGAGTCCAGACACCTCTGCAGATGTCTTCGCTGACTTGATTTCATCTTTCAACTTGTCAAGCGAAGCAGAGATAGAAGAATTAGAGGTGCTGACCTTTTTCATGATTTCATTCAGCAATGTTTGATTTCTTTGAAATAATCGTGCATGAGTCCTAGTGTCAGTAACTTGATTCTTGGTGATGCCAAACACCATGCCTTGAAGAGTGGCAACCTCATCTTTCAAAATTTCATTTCCAGCTGCTAGCTCTTGAAACTTGGCTAATGCATCAAGGTTCAGTTCAGCTACCTTATCAACCAACCAGGCATATAAGTACCCATGCCTGTTCCCTTGACTTTGGCAAATCTGCACCCTTCTCAATAATTCTTGCAACTGGTAAGTTTCAACATAATCTAGGCAGGCAAGTTTATGGCAGTGAAAGCAGTGGTGGCTTCTTTGGGAGAGGGAACCTTGAGATCCTTTAGTGAAACAAGATATTTAGAGCAAGGAGTCCCAAAGAAGTCAGGGTGATGTAATGGAGGCACTTCCATGATTATTTCATCATCAAGTTCTTCCACCTCAACATAAATTGCTGGCTTGATTCTTTGAAGGTGACAGTATTGCACCCTTCGCTGAAGCTCAACATTATTCAATTCAGGCACATACTCTCCAAAATGGCCAACTTGTTCATGGGAAGTTGTGGGCCTTGGAGAGTAGCATGGTGGAGGAGGCATATCAGCTAACAACTCTGGGATATCCTCAAATTCAGTAGGTGGAGAAGAGATCAGCAAATATCCCAAGTCTTCTGCCAAGAAACCACTAACATTGGCCTCTTCTTCACTCTCTTCTGCGGCAGCGAGTGTGATTTCAGCATCATCATCTTGGAGGTCAAACTCACTGCCCAGATCTTCATCAGTTTCATTTCCACTTGGTAAGATATTTGTCTCAGTCCCTGCACAAACAGTTTCCAAGACAATAGAAGGAGGAGGGGTAAGGGAACCTGGTGCCTCAGTCTCAGTGTGTTGTTCCACCAAGACATCATCGGCCGAAGAATTTGTTGACTCTAGCATCACCTGTGATCTGGCTGCTGTCAACGACTCAGAGGGTATTTGAGAAGAATAAGGGGAATTATTTGGGGGTGGAGTTGGACTTTGACCTCTAGTGGGTTGGGGTGACCCAATATCTTCACCAACCTCGCCTACAGAAGTGTGAGGTGGCTGCCTGCTGTTCCCATTTAACTCGTCAGCAGCCTGTTGGGAGGCTGCTGATGGGGTGGCTTGGGTACTAGTGTCCATGGGCGCTGTGGACTTCTTATCCTTAGGGTTGCCCTTTGATACACTCCGCTTACGTTTTGGGACGTCAGCGGAGGGTGAAGATTGTATATTTTGAGTTGAGGATGCTGCCTTGGATTTACTTTGGTCTTTTTAGAGGCTTTGGAGGTCGCTGGGAGGTTTTCCAGCGAACCAGCCTCAGAAGGCATTTAAGCATCCACAGCGACCGTACCATCCACTTCATCAGTAGGAAGTGCTGCCTCCCAGTCGCTATCTTTGGGGTATAAAGAAGAGTCAAGAGAGAAGAGTACCTCTTTCATATGTGGAGTGAGGCGAGCAACCAAGTGGTCAGCTGGTTGCTTGTAAATATTGTTTCCAACCCTTGCTGTTGGAATTGTTGAAGCATTTGGCAGCACATACTCATCACCCAACGCCTCCTTGAAAATAAGGGAGAAGAATCTTGTAAAGGGCACAGTGTGTGACCTATTGTTCATGCTGATCTTGTTCTTCATATCATTGAAGATCAGCAGGGCATAATCCACAAATCGTCCTTCAGCAAGAGCGTGGATTATGGGCATCGATGTAGATGATGCCTGATTGTAAGACCCAGAATTTCCACCCATGCATTGAATCACATGAGTGAACAGAACTCTCCAGATTCTAGGAAGATTGTGCTTTAAGGGATTGCTTGGAATCGCTGGAGGGTTCTTCAAGTTATAATTATATCCAATGGAGGGCAACCATGCCTTCCATTCACTTTCATTTGCTGGTTCCACAAACTTATTATCATTGGTTTCTTGTGGAAACCCAAGAGTGAGACGAAGAGAAGCAGGAGTGATGGTGATTGTCTTCTCCCCCTGGTGGACAGACCCAGTGATGGACTTGTTTGCATCATTATATTCACAAGTCCACCAGAATTCTCTAAGAAGATGGACAAAAATATTTTCTGGGTCCGCCATGATGCAATGATTTGCAGGAGATGCATGGATGAAATCCAGCATTGGCTTATACCCTTTTGTACCTTTTGGTACGTCAAGCGAGCCAAGATGATTGTTGGGTTTAACGATCATCTTTGAGGGAGAAAAGGAAACTTTAGAGGATTTATTTACATTTACAGGAGTATAGACAGGAGAATTTAAATAAGTAATAGGAGTTTGTTCCTGAACTTGTGGTTCAGGAACAGGTGGATTTTGTACAGCGGGGGAAGAAGAAGAAGGGATTTCAATATTTTGAGGGATATCAGAGGAGGATGCCATTGATTTTTTTTTTTTTTTTTGAAGAAGATGAGGAGATATATGATGAGGATGAATCAGAGAAGGAGAGAGAGATGGAGAATAAGAAGATGAAAAGATTTTTAAGTGTGTGTAAAGTGAGGTAAAAGAAGAGAGGCGGAAATATATAGGGTATGATGGTGGGTCACGTTTTCACACTCGAAAAAAGATGTGATCAAAAAGTTTCTCTCTCCTCTTAACAGTTGTAACCAACTGTTTTCGTATATATACTACTATAATATATATATAAAAACATTTTGTGAGTAACGTATAAATAAAAGGAGAAGAAATTTTATCCAAAAATACTTGAGTGTACGCCGTATTGTGCAGTAGTAACCTGTCAATCAGATTGTCACATACGGACAAATGACGTGATCAAGGCAGAAATCGAGGTGACCTTTCAGTTTGAATTTATAAAACATGTGGTTCAAAATTTTGCCACGTCACCCACATAGTTACTTTGAAAACACTTAGTTTCGAAAATATCCTATGTTTTATTAAATGAGAATTTTAATTTTTTAAGAAAGATATTTGGAAAGATCACATGCTGAAAGATGCTCAGCATGTTTAATGTTTTGTCAGCGACTTCACAACTAACGTTGGTCGCTGACTACAGTTTTTGGCAAACTGTCAGCCATCAACGGATTTAAGAAGTCTTTACCATAGCCGTTTGCTAATGGACTAGATGAAGACTTTTAGCTCTCCATTGCTTTTATTTTACTTTTTCCCAAAGCAACAGGGATCAACGGATTTAAGAAGTCTTTACCATAGCCGTTTGCTAATGGACTAGATGAAGACTTTTAGCTCTCCATTGCTTTATTTTGCTTTTTCCCAAAGCAACAGGGATCAACGGATTTAAGAAGTCTTTACCATAGCCGTTTGCTAATGGACTAGATGAAGACTTTAAGCTCTTCATTGCTTTGAGATCAGCGAGCAAGACAGACTTAAACTCGCTGAGCTAGCTAACATGATAAATCATGTTGCTGATTCCCCATTCAGCATTCCCAACTTGCTGACAAGCAGTTTGAATCTAGTTTCATCCAATGGTTTAGTAAAAATGTCAGCGATTTGATCATCAGTTGGAATGAAATAGATTTCAATATCACCTTTCATGACATGATCACGAATAAAGTGATATCGAATATCAATATGCTTAGTTTTAGAGTGCTGAACAGGGTTGTGTGTAATAGCAATGGCACTTGTATTATCACACATGATTGGAATTTTGGAGTATTCCAAATCATAATCAGCAAGCTGATGCTTCATCTAAAGAATTTGGGCACAATAGCTAGCTGCAGAGACGTATTCTGCCTCAGCGGTGGAGATGGAAACTGTGTGTTGCTTTTTACTAGTCCAACTAGTCAGCTTCCCCCCCAACAGTTGACATCCACCACTGGTGCTTTTGCGGTCAAGCATGCACCCAGCATAGTCTGAGTCAGAATATCCAACAAGATCAAAGTTGGAGTCTTTTGGGTACCATAGACCCAGCGTGGGAGTACCCTTAAGATATTTAAAGATACGCTTGACAGCAAGAAGATGAGACTCACGAGGAGAGGCTTGATAGCGAGCATAGAGACATGTTGCAAACATGATGTCTGGACGACTCGCTGTGAGATACATTAAAGAGCCAATCATGCCTCTATAGTGAGTGGGATTCACATGCTTACCAGTTGGGTCAGCATGGAGATTATTAGGAGGGGACATGGGAGTTCCCTTTGGAGTGACATGAGTGAAGTCAAATTTATGCAACATGTCCCGAATATATTTTTCTTGATTGATAAATATTCCAGAGGGAAGCTGCTTAATTTGTAACCCCAGGAAGAAGGTTAACTCACCCATCATACTCATTTCAAAAGTGCTAGACATGAGAGCGCTGAACTTTTGACAAAGCTTAGTAGATAAGGAACCAAAGATAATGTCATCGACATAAATCTGAACATACAGAACATCAGCTTTCTTCTTGTAGATGAAGAGAGTGCTGTCTATGGTTCCTCTACGAAAGCCATGGTCGAGAAGGAAGGTGGACAAGGTGTCATACCAAGCTCTAGGAGCTTGTTTAAGACCATACAAAGCTTTATTAAGCTTGTAGACATAGTGAGGATGCTTTGGATCCTAAAATCAAGGAGGCTGCTTAACATAGACTTGTTCATCTAGAGCACCATTTAAGAATGCACTCTTGACGTCCATCTGGTAGACAGTGAAGCCTTTGTAGGCAGCATGAGCAAGAAAGAGACGAATAGCTTCAAGACGAGCGACTGGAGCAAAGGTTTCATCATAATCAATGCCTTCAGCCTGAGTATAACCTTGAGCAACCAGTCTTGCTTTGTTTCTGATAACTACACCAGCTTCATCCATCTTATTCCTATAGACCCATCGAGTACCAATGGGTTCCTTATAGGGAGGAGGAACAAGAAACCAAACATTATTTCTTTCAAATTGTGTTAGTTCTTCTTGCATGGCTTCCACCCAAGAAGGATCAGCCATGGCTTCGCCAATATTGGTAGGCACAATTTGAGATAAGAAATTGACATAGAGACAAGTGTTACTTGTTGCTGATCGAGTTTGGACACCATTGTGTGGATTACCAATCACATGGTCAAGAGGGTGATCAGCAGTCCACTTGAGTGCTGGTGTATGAATAGAAGAGGAGTGAGAGACAGCGGATAAGGTGTATGAATAGTGAAGCGCAGGCTGCCTGCTGCGCAGCAGCCTGCCAACTTGCTTGCTTTTTTTTTCCCAATAAATTCGTTTTTTAATTATCCTAACTGATATGTTGTTGCGTATCGTACGTTTTTATTTATATCTTTTTAGCCTTTTTTGTCATTCCTTTACCTAACGCTAATCTTTCATTTATTTTTTCACTCATTTAGTAGTATATTAATTTGTAATCATTTTTATAAAGGGTCTTTCTAACAAAAAAAAAACTAATACCCGGTCAACGTTCAGGTAATCCTCGGCTAACGACTATAACGTTTACCTTTTATTTGTTCTTTATTCATTTACTAATATATTAGTTTGTACGGGCGTTTCAAGGGTTTTTTAAATAATAAAATAGTTGATATTTCCATGACCAACGACTAAATAACCACATGACACTATGATGCAGTATTTTTTTTAAATAGTCTTTTGTACTACTTTTTATTATTCATGTTGTTTTTTTTAGATTTATGATACGCTTTTGTAATGTGCGCTTATTTTTACATATGTATCACCGATCTTATACACATTGCAAGTTTTACGTATCGTTATGTTTCCCGGGGCAACGCCCGGGGTTAAAAAACTAGTTACAAATAAAAAAGCTTTCTCTTTCACAAACTCTTATCATGTTTGTAAACAAAAAAAATTGAAGTTTTTGTTGACTTTTTATACCAACCATAAGGGATACAACGGGTCGAGTATGGGTCGTGTTTAGGTAATTCCGGACTTGGATCCAATTAAAAATCTCCATCCCAGACCCGAACTCGAACCTGACGGGTCCCCTTTTACTTACTTTCAGGTAATGGGTTTGCTCACGGGTAATCAGGGACCCACTAATATATTTGTTTTTAGAACCCCTTTAATTACTTACTATATATATAAATATTATACGGAATATTACTATGATAAAAAATCATCCAATAAAACATTGTCGTGTGACGGTGACACTGTTTATAAGGTTGACATTTAATTATATTATACGATACAATAACAGTGGCAAATGGGCAAATAAAAAACCAACATCAATTACATGTAGCATATGAATAAATTAATCAGGCGAAGATATGGAAAAAGAATAACTTTCAATAAGAGGACATCCAGATCAAGAAGTAGTGCGGATAGGTTGTCATTGTATTGGAAATAAACATATTATTGGATATAAACATAAGTTAGCATTTCATAATATAAAAAACAATGGAAATAAGCATATTCTTATAATGTAACGTAATATATATACGGATCAAGTATGCGGGTTTTCATCCAAAATCGGACCCGGACCCAAACCTGAACTGTAAGTGCACGTTCTGGTGCACATTTTGTGTCCGATGCATCTCAATTAATGGGCTGTTTTGCTAGATGTGTTGACCACGAGTTTAGGTCAAACACGTGTTGATTGACCACGAGTTTAGGTCAAACACGTGTTGATTGACCACGAGTTTAGACCAAACTCGTGTGGAGGCCACGAGTTTAGACCAAACTCGTGTGAACAGTAACACGAGTTTGACTAAACACGTGTTACTGTAGCACGCGTTTGGAAGCCCACGAGTTTGAAGCCCAGCCCATTTATAGCCTATAAATAGAGATCTTAGGTTTCGGTTTTTGGTTAATGATTTTAGTTGCAACAGATGTCATTCACTAGGTTCTCGAGGTAGAGATCTATACCTCGAGATGCCGCCCATATTATTCGATTATCAAGAGTCGTCTCGTTGATTGTAATCCGTAATCATCGTAGATGTATTGTAAACGGATTTATTCATTGTAATCATTCGACTAATGATAAAGGAATCAGATTTATATCTCCTGTTCTTATTGATTTCGTGTTTTCATATTTATGTGTTTCATTCAATTACCTCAATAACGATTATGTTTGAATTCCGCACTTACATAGTCGTTGGAATCGCGAATCGATCGGTCACAGGAACTTTCAATTGGTATCAGAGCAGGAGAGGCTTTATGTCTCTGATTCGTGGTTCGTTTTTAGGGTTTTTGGATGAAGAACATCGATCAGATCTGTTCTACTGGAAAACACGCGTTTGGGAAAACACGCGTTTGGAAAAACACGCGTTTGAAAAACACGCGTTTGGATTTAGACCACGCGTTTGGCTTTGGACCACGTGTTTGATGCTAGACCACGTGTTTGACGGAGGCCCACGCGTTTGGTTTAAAACTGCGTCACTGTAGCACGCGTTTGTTTTGGAGAACGTGTTTGAGATTAGTGTACCACGCGTTTGAGTTCAAGCACGTGTTACTGTAACACAAGCACGTGTTTACTGTAACACTAGCACGCGTTTGATACCAAGCACGTGTTTACTGTAACACTAGCACGCGTTTGAGTCCAAGCACGTGTTTACTGTAACACAAGAACGTGTTTGAGTTGTCGAAATGGAATCGAGGTTCAAGTATGTTTCGGTGTGGGAAGGATCACAGCAGAAGACAACGATACATTGAAGCATAGAAGACAGGGTTGTAGAAAAGCTAAAAAAAAAAAAAAAAAAAAGTATTTTGGCGGGAAAAATAATTTTTGTCCATGGTCTTAAAATGGCATGATTCATGGAGATTTGAAGTTTGGTAGCGTTCGAAAAATTTTCGGTCCGTTTTTGTGCAATTTCGACACGTTTTGGATGAAAATTTTCGGCAATTATCAAATTTTTCCCACAGCCTTAGAAATAAAAATTTACGTGAATACCAATGTTTCACGTAAATGTGTTTTTCCTCGGAAATTTGGAGGGAAAACGAATATACCCTGTTTGGCGAAGAGCTGCTGTTGTAATGAGCTCTAGGCCATTTTGAAGAACCTCTATGAATAGGAGATCCTGTAACCTAAGCTTATACTACCTTTCCAAGTTTTGCAGAGAAAAAGGGGGGGAGATACTTTTATCAACCAGATTTCTGAGCTGAACTGGTAATTGGTATATCACAGAAGGGCTAGATTTCAGAATTTTACAGAGAAAAGGGGGAGATAAAAAAATTTCAGATTTCTGAGTAAAATTCTGTGCTACTTGAGAGACAAACCAAGATCTGTGTTTAGATGATGGTGTGCTTAATGTGAAATATGCTCAAGTATCAAATAGATAGCAGTTGTGGAAACTTTGTCGAAATATTAGAGCAACGAAGTTGGTCATCTGTTGTTAAGTAATTGAATATTGAACCTATTTATATTCCAAGAATAGAGATGATTATCAGGCGATCATTTATTGTGATTGCGAGATTAAAGATCTTTATATTTGGCGGTGTATACAACTGAAGGGGAGATCTGATAGGAAAGACTTCGGGTGGTTGGTGGAATTGTGAAGGTACAAGACAAAGTCAGATGCTGCTAGTTGAGACAGGATTTATGGTACTACGTTTTGTGATTCAAGCTACAGAGTTTCTTATTTTTGTGAGAGCTGATTGATTTGATGCTGATTGTTGGAAATTCAACTTCTCTATTATATGCCGGTTAAGCAAGTCGAGGAATGTCTCGAGCAAAGTTCCAAGCAGGAGGAAGATTGCATATGTTTAATTCGGAGATGGTTACTGTTGAGGGGGAGAACTACAATGAGATGTGTTAGGTAAGTTGGTTGTCACAGAGATACAGAGATTTTGGAGTTTGAAGATCAGAGTGTTGTGTCAGAAGATCGAGTCTCAACAAAAGAAGATCCGGTATCATTAGTTAAGGGGGAGTTTGCTTTTGCAGGTTTTCGATTGCTAATGATTATCGGTGAATGAATTGAGTGCATCGGTCAAGGGGGAGACTGTAAGTGCACGTTCTGGTGCACATTTTATGTCCGATGCATCTCAATTAATGGGCTGTTTTGCTAGATGTGTTGACCACGAGTTTAGGTCAAACACGTGTTGATTGACCACGAGTTTAGACCAAACTCGTGTGGAGGCCACGAGTTTAGACCAAACTCGTGTGAACAGTAACACGAGTTTGACTAAACACGTGTTACTGTAGCACGCGTTTGGAAGCCCACGAGTTTGAAGCCCAGCCCATTTCTAGCCTATAAATAGAGATCTTAGGTTTCGGTTTTTGGTTAATGATTTTAGTTGCAACAGATGTCATTCACTAGGTTCTCGAGGTAGAGATCTATACCTCGAGATGCCGCCCATATTATTCGATTATCAAGAGTCGTCTCGTTGATTGTAATCCTTAATCATCGTAGATGTATTGTAAACGGATTTATTCATTGTAATCATTCGACTAATGATAAAGGAATCAGATTTATATCTCCTGTTCTTATTGATTTCGTGTTTTCATATTTATGTGTTTCATTCAATTACCTCAATAACGATTATGTTTGAATTCCGCACTTACATAGTCGTTGGAATCGCGAATCGATCGGTCACAGGAACTTTCATGAACCCGTAAAAGAAAAATCAAAACCATTCCCATACAAGACCCTAGACCCGTATACCCGAACTGGGCCCACAAATACGTACTCTTATACCAACATACATTGTAAATCGGATGGAATGAATGAATAACATCTCCTTTTTCTTTTTCTTTTTTTATAAAACAGCATAGTAATAATTTATTTAAATAATGCCATATATAAATATATATGGGAAAAGTGAATATAAGGTTGTCCGGCACTAAGCTTAGGTGTGGAACCCCTCACAAACAAATTTTATAATATTTTTTTATTAATGAATAAATGCTTGGGCCCCCATGAATTTTATGGATTAAAAAAACAATATGTGAGTGTTCCACACCTAAGCTTAGGTACCTAACAGCCTTATATTACCATCCCCCAATATATATATATATATATATATATTTATTATACTTGTTTAAAGATTGCTGCGACCTGAATTACATTAAATTTTATAGATTGATAAATTTTAAAGTTTTCCCTTAAATTAATAAAAAAATTTAAAATATATAAATTACATTATTATGAGTTAAATATATATTAAATAAACCAATCGATAACTCACACAAATGTTTGAAGAGATATAAATTATATATAAATACTAAAAACTAACTTTGGTATGTGAGGGGGTGTTAATGTAGCTAAAAGTACACCCCCTCATGCATGAAGTACAAGTAGCTATTGCACAACAAATATAATTAACGGCCTTTAACGACCGTTAAGTGTTGGTGATAACTATCGGTAGTTACAAAAGGGTATTTAACGGAGTTTGTTTTCAAGTTTAAGTTTTTTAACTTTTGCCACCAAAGTTTTGCTTTAGTTACTTTTTGCCACATAACTTTTCGTTTCTAAACTTTTCCCATCAAAAGTTATTTCTTTCTTATTTTTACTACAAAACTTTTACTTTTTAAACTTTTGCCACTAAAACTTTTTTTTTATTTACATTTCCCCTTATTTCCACGTAACTTTTGTTTTTTAAACTTTCGCCAAACAAACTTTGTTTTCAAGTTTAAGTTTCTTAAGTTTTTTACTTTTTTTCCACATAAGTTTGTTTTTTTAAGTCTCCCTCAAAAGTTTTCTTTTATTTGCTTTTTACCACATAACTTTTGGTTTCTAAATTTTGTTACCAAAGTTTCATTTTTTTTACTTTTGACCAAAACTTTTATTTTCTTAACTTTTGCCACGAAAATTTGTTTTTTGGCTTAATGTTTTTTAACTTTTGCCACGAGAGTTTTGTTTTTCTCCCGGGGCAACGCCCGGGTATAAATACTAGTATGTACTAAACACAAAGGTATGAAAATGCGTGTAAAAATAGTAACATGCCATTTTCATTTTTAGTTTTGGGCTTGGCTTATCAAAATTGATGTGAGACCATTTTCAAATTAAATTTGGGCTTGACATATCAATTTGTTTGGAGCTTGATATTTTGATCTTTTAAACGGTTTCCTGTTTACAATGATGGCTTATTTACACCGATATTATTATTTTTATAAAATTATGTTACATTTTAGATTATTCATTTTATTACAGGTGAACTATTACATAATATATATTCACGTAACAGTAACAGGTACGCTTTAAATGTATACACCTAATCAGCAACGGATATTAGTCTGCAATATTTATTATTTTTAACTTTTTGTACATGATACAATAAATATAATGTCTCCCGAGCAACACCTGAATTATATATCTCGTTCTCATTAATTAAAATTGTCTTCATTCAATCATATAATATATATATTAAAATATATTGATCTAATATATCAATTCACACCAAAATGTTGAAAGTGCATTTCTATTAAATTTACATTATTCACAGTTTAAAACACACACATATATTATCTATATATATATATACAGTATACATATGAGTTGCTAATTGTAAAATAAAATAAAACGAAAAAAAAAATGAACTATTGAATCATGATACAATGATATACAACAAATATTTATACATCAATGCACAAAAGTTTCTTAATGCATTACAATTATATTATATTTTTTTAAGGAAAATGATAAACACAGCCCCCGGGGCTATGTTTAATACGTTATTACATGCATAAATGACTTGCACATTGAACATAACCACCTCCTATATTTACGGATTGATATCCATTGTACAACCTTTGATGCATGTAATAACGTATTAAACATAGCCCCGGGCTATGTTTATCATTTCCCTTTATTTAAACCAAAATCTATACATACATAATTAGATCAAGAAAACTATACGTTAATTTATACTTAAACAATACGTTATTTTACAAACTACTAAAAAACTAACTACCAAAATTTTACATGAATGTAAATACTTTTATACGAATTTTTATAATGGATATCGAACTTCAGTTTTGTGCATTGTTTGCAACGAACTTTTAAATACGGGTTATTGCATTTATTCGATCAATCAAAAACTTGCAAACTGAAAACGTGACATTGGACGTGATAATTTATATAGTTGACACATATACCCAAATACATGGAATAATTGGGATATGTACATCTCAGTTTCATTCATTTCTTTAATATTTACATTTAATAATAATGGGTTGCTTAATGTAAGAACCAAAACATGTGTGAGAACTATGAGAACCACTATTTCCCTCTCTCTTTCTTTTTTTTGGTGTGTTTTTTTTTTTTTTTTTAATTTTTATTTTTTGATTTTTTATATTTTTTTATTTTTTTTTAATAAAACCCATTCTAAAAAAAAAATACAAAAAATCATATGAGTTACGTGTTGAAAACGTATGGATACGGTAGGGGTGTTGCTCTTATCTGTTTTAAAGGGGTTGTCATCGGATGCATATGGGAATGGTATGGATTTGATGGGCGGCGATTCAAGAGATGGTGGCGGTAGGATACGGTACGAGAGCGTAACCCTTAACTCTAGAGGCTAAGCCTTCAAAAATGGTTTTTTAGTGGTTTCACAGTTATAACCATTATTTTGGTTCTCGCTTGATCACTCGATAATAATAATAATACTACTACGAGCAAAAAACTAACCAAAAAACTAAACAAAAACTCCACCTTCCTTTACTTGCATATATCCCATCTCAAATCCCAAATCAACCCTTCATCTCACCTTAAAAACCAATTAGAAACCTAAATCTACACAAGAAAGAATAATACATAAATCAAAACATTATTAGATTTAAACGAGTGTGTGACTCACTTTAGTTGCAAATTCTTTAACTTCTTTATCTTGTTGGGAGTCGGTGCTGGGATCTGAGTGGGCAGAGTGGCGCCAGTGGTCGGGCAGAGAAGATGTAGGAGTGGCAACTGGTGGTGGGTTAGCCGGATTTTTCGAAAGTTCAAAAATATAAATCTTATATTTTACTTGTTTGTTTTTCTAGGATTATGTTCATCAACACTTCTCTAGCTAGCTGTGAAAAGAAAATGGCAGGAAGTTATATTGGAAGAGGGGTTGACCTTGTGGAGAATTAAAAAAAAAAAGAGATTTATACTCGTATAAAAATACCGTTAAAATAGGATTAAAATTATTAAAATAATTTGAAATGTAAATATTAATCTTGATCCATAAATACCGTTTAACATGTGTTGTTATTCGAGTATGTACATAAAACTTAATTCTTGATCCAAAAATCTCGCCGTACCTAACCACATAGTTTTTTTTTTCCGGTATGCAAATACATTATAGCGTAAATTTACATAGAAAAAGGGTTTTATGACCAACCGAACAAATGGTATTAGCTTAATATTCGGTGGGTAAAAAATAAATTTATATATGTATTACGCAATTGAAGAAATATACGTCAAATTTATTAGAAGATATATTGTGAAAAGGCAATAAAGGTCTTATAGTTTAATACCCGCACTACAAAAAAAAGGTTAATTTGTCCACACTTGGTTATAAAAAGTGTAAAAAAATTATGAATTTAATCACATATAAAAATGTAGAAAAATTTATATTTAAAAGTGTGAATAAATTTTAAAAATTATAATTTTTTCACACTTATAAATGTGTAAACAAAATGTTAACACTTAAAAGTATGAACAATTGTCAAATATTTTCACACTTAAAAGTGTGAAAGTCAATTTGTAACACATGATTTCTTCACACTCTCCATGTGTGAAGAAAATAGGTGTTACAAATTAACTTTCACACTCTTAAGTGTGAACAATTGATATATTTTTACACACTTGGAAGTGTGAACTTTTCTTTATCACATGTATAAGTGTGTAGTTATTGTGATTTTTTAAATTTCTTCACACTTTTAAATGTAAATTATTTCTACACACTTTTAAATGTGATTGAATTAACAAAAATTTTCATACTTTTTAAAAGTATAAAAAAACAAATGTGAAGTGCCGGTTAGTAAAGATGGCATTGTAGTGTGTTTGGCCCATGCGGGTAATTTTTCTTGCACGAGTTCTCTCAAAGGGTGGACAGGCCCCGCACAACTGTACCAATCCGGCACCACCACCTCCCACCCACACCCCTGCCTCACACATTCGTACAGGCGTGTACCATGAAAATCGGCCTTACTCCCCACTCACTACACACTTATCAACTCTACATGTACCCGATACGAACGCGATGCACAAGATCCTCGGCTGATTTATCCCAACACACCCCTCGTATGACCTCACATGTCAATGTAGGGTAGACACCACTTCCCCTCGCTGACACTTATTACGAGGGTGTTCTTCCTCCTCCAGTCGATACCACCTCCCAGTGGTCCCCGCACCATGTTTACAAACCAATTTACTACTACAATATCACAATCTATATGTTCCTTTATATCTTCAATAATTTTGGTCTTATCACCCCTTAAATGTTACATAAATTAATCAATTAACTTATTAAAGTAATGTGAAACTTTACACACCTCATGTCTCGTTTCTTTTCTTTCTTGTTGTCTTTGATTGAAAAGTGGCTAATAAAACCACCAGCTCTTTTCTTTTCTTTATAAGATATGATACGACTAAATATAAATTGTCATTATTTCTCTCTCAAATCACGGATTCAATCAAGGAGAAGTAGACAAATTCCAATTCCACTTGGACACTAGCTCTATGCATGTCACCATCAATCCAGCTATATCAATTGCATATTAACAATAAAGGCACCATGCATGTACTCCACATGCAAATCATATGTGATGATACTGTGCTTCTCGTCCCCCACGGTTTCAAGTGGCACCCCCCCCACAATGGGGAACCACCCCCACAAGCTCCCGCTATTATATATATATTATATATAACATCACTCACACGTACAACACACACACTAGACTCTTCTCTCCCTTTTGATCAACTCACGGTTCACTCACAAACATATATACATATATATTTACACATATAGATATAGATATAGATTTTACTTCCAAACCAACGAGCTCCATCTTCACAGCTTCCACCACCTTTAAACATCACCACCGAACCTACTACTACTACTACTGCTAACACTCGCCCGCCGCTACTGCTCGCCAATAACCATCCCCAAACCACTGCTGCAAATTGTTGCCGCTGCTGCTGTTTTCCTGTCATCCAGCCCCCACCATACTGCTCGAACCACTGCTGTTAAATGGTTGCTGCTACTGTTCAGCGAACCAACACCTTTCTTCCTCCCTCTCCTTCTCTTGTTGTTGCGGCTGTTACTAATACTCCTAATACTACTGTTGTTTAGCTACGGTTACCATGCAAGAAACCACTACCACCTTTGGTCTGCTGCTGCTCGTTTTTAGTACAACCACCACCATGAAATGCTACTGCTGCTGCCAAGTCGCGCACACCCACCACCTATTCACCACCACTCGACATTTGAGCAGTGAACAGGAGACGTTCAAGGTTCTTAACAAATCATCTTAGGTCGGCCTATGCTTGTTCATTCATGATTAAAAACCCTAAACGGTTTCCTTTCGTTTTCTAGTTAACCACCGAAGAACCGCCGTGAGTCACCACCTTCTGCCATCATCCACCACCTGGAATATACACACAACAGGTTATTTAATTATTTATAAGTTTCTCGTAACAAACTTGAAACAAGAATACAAGATTATAAATCTGTCCGTTATCACCGTTAGATTTTCTGACAGTTTTGGTCCTAAACCGTTAAACTGTTTACAGTTTTAGTCCTTTTTCCACCAGTTTCTTACTGAACTAATTAATGACTCTTTTGAGATAACTACAAAATGGGTTATCTATAACACTAAAACTGTGAATATTGCAGAACTGTTATTTTCCAAGACATCAGGGACTGAAACTGTAATTCATATAAATACAATAATTTAATGATAAATATAAAATAACTAAATAAAACATTAGTATAATTATTTATTAAATGAATTATACTTTATATGATTTAGGTTAACGCATCACGAGGATTATCTACTGCACTTAATCGCTACTGCAACTAAGGTGAGTTTCGTAGCTCCCTACTCAATTGAGATTCGGGCTGAAAAGTGTACACATACGTGCTTAATTGTTGATTGTTGATTTGATTGTGATTGATTTTGATTGATTGTTGGATGGTTTACGCATATGATTGTGATATTGTGTTTGTTTAGGATAGTAGTACATACATGGAAGTCGGTTATGCCTTCAAAGGGTTTTAGATGTGGTGGAAAGGCTGCGGGTGACCCTATATATAAGCATCTAGGACTCGTTGAAAGTAGAATCCTCCTAAGTGTATGTACTTGTTGCATTTGGTTGGTTTGTTGGACATATGGACTTGTTATTGATATGATTAACACCACGATGTGGACAGA
>CM067170.1:71537054-71552528 GCA_034093135.1 Erigeron breviscapus
TTTTAAACATGCTATTATGTAATTGTTTATATGTTATCAATTTATTTAGTTAAGCGAATTCATAATTTATCATAGAATCCCAGAACATATTGAAACGAAATATACAAGACATATGTTTTGAATCCACCCATCCATCGGACGGGACTGAAGTTTAGTAAGTTTGTATAAAAAACGGTTCTTTTCTTTACATGTAATACATATATTTCTAACGACTAACCCTACCATATATATATATATATCTATATATATATATATATATATATATGTATATTGTAATGGTTATTATAACAATCGTTAATAACAGTTAAGTATATATTTATATATATACTTGATTTATATAACTTTTATATATATATATATCTATATATATACGTAGGTATATATATATATTTAAAATAGTTATATGAAAAATTTTATGGTACTTAGTGTTAATGTAATTTGATTTTAGTTGGTGTATAAATGGTTTTTTTTTAAAAGCTATTTGGTTTGTTCCTTTGATCAATTTTTTAAGAACTTATTTTATGCTTGGAAAAATAAATTCATGTAACTATGTTATATTTACTAGTCTTCAGGCCCGTCCGATGGACGGATAGTCTCAAAATATATATATAAAATAAAATAATAAATAAAAAACAGGTGAAAAATAACAAAACATGAACAAAATAAATTTAAAAGAATAAACCTTTTGTAGTAGAAGAACATAATCAAACTACAATTGACAACAAACTAAATTAAAAGAGATGAAAAATAACAATAACATAACAATTCAATATCAAATAATAAACAAACACGAACAAAATACCAAAAATAAAATTAAAGTGATATAAAAATATTTTTTTGTTGAGAAATTTACTGAACTTGATTTGTTTATTAACGATATGAATGAGAGAATAATATGAATGAGAATGATTAATAAAAATTTAGGTTCTATATTATAATAATTTATTGGGAGAGTTTTAAGGATATTATATATCTTTAAAATTAAAAAATTTGTTTTGATAGAAAAAGATTTATGATAGAGTTTTAAATATAATTATCTATTTAATAAGCAAATAAAAAATAAAAAAATCTAGAAAAAAAGGAGAGAGCTCTAGAGTAATTAGAAGAGATTTTTAGGCCTAAAAAAAGTTTTAAGGGGTACCAAGTGTACCCCAAACCTCCTCTTTTAGTTATAGGATAGATTTCTACATAGTCATTTTATATTCATCTCATAAAATAACGAGAAATTAACTAGAATGACCAAAAAAAGAAGGTACAGTATATTTTTTAATTTAGACAAGTATAAACAATTTTTTGTAAAATGGTCAAGTAATTTCTTACTAACATAACGAATATATACTTAGTAATAAAAACTGATTGGAGTTAGTATTAGATGTCTTTGTTGGTATGTGATCACGTTATAATAAACGCATGTCCGGAAATAATTTAAGCCTACGGGGTCACACGAAATGACACGGTAACTCTATATTATTAATTGATATATTAAAGTAATATATTAATTAATATAATCACGAAATGATTAATAAATAATGTTAAATGGTTAATATATATTTATTAATTAAAAGAGGCGGCTTAAAGTGTAAATTAGGAGTTTCCTAATTGTATAATGGAGGGGGGGGCGAAAGTTTTAGAGGGTTTCCTAATCCTCTACAAACTTGGTCACCAAGTCATAAACCCTTTTATTAAAAGCCTATAAATAGAGATCAATAGTTAAGGGTTTTTCATAAGTTCACAAGGTAAAACCGTAACTAAAAAATCTCTCCTCTCTCTCTTTTCTTTGGTTCGATCGGCCGTAAGCAACAAAACCCCAAGGGGTTCGGGTTTTAGGGTTTCGACATTAAGGGCATAAACAAGGGGTTGTTGATCGTGATTTGGGTACTAGCATACAATATAAGGGGTGTCTAGTGTGCAATCGTAGAGGGGTTTTACTTTAAACCCTATTTGATAATAATATAATTATCATTATCTTTATTGGAAGCTTTGCATAAGGTACACGTTTTGATTCTCTCTTTGTTAATTAATATGATTGCATATATGATTTTTCCGTTGCGCTTATGTGAATATTTATGTGATATTTGTTCATATATTCTAATAGTGGTATCAGAGCCACATATGTGATCTATTAGTTACAAAGATCAAAACTTGAAGGGGGGTTTTAGGGTTGGTTGAATTTAATTAATTGTTAAATAATTAAAATTGTTTTTTCTTATTTTTTTTTAATTAAATCGACATTAATTAAATAAAAATTAGGGTTTTTTTGTTTAATTAATTTAACCTAATTCAATGGATGATTGAAACCCTCTAAGCAAGTTTTGAGTTTGTGAATTGACATGATTTATTTTATATAAATTGCATGTTGTGTATCTTGATTATTTAAGGTAGTTAAATAAAAGTAAAATCACAAGGAATTCATGCAAAATTACTTGTGATTATTACTTATATATAGAGATATAAATAGCAAAGCATGATAGTCCAATAATTAGGGTTTATTGTGTGACTATGTGAATTTTTCGTGTGATTTTCCTGCTATGCGACAGTTCACTAAAAAATTCATATCTTTTAATCCGTAATGAGTTAGAAGTTGTGCTTTGGATAGTAGATGCTCAACACATAGGGCTAAAACAGGTCTAAACAGCTCGTGAAGCTACTGGAAATTTCTAGTCAGCATGTTTATGTGAATTACTTGTTAATTAAGTTGTTTAAAGGCTTACGCAATCAAGGCAACTTGATGTATGTGGTCCTCTTCTTCGGAGGGGGGAGCCGGATTTAGACATATGCATGAACCATAGTGACCATGTTTAAGTGGCCCACCTTAATTTGTTACATGATTAATTAGTTCATAAGTTAGTAAGTTTATTAATTTTTGCGTATTTATTGAGGTATAAAGGTGATGCAAAAATTGTTTGATTGGAAAATATAAACTTGACTAAGAACTATCGAAATAGAGATTTCTTAATAAAATTGGAGTCTTACAACCTTGAGATACACCGGCTCACCCATTTGAACAAACTCTAAGAGAGGTATAAGTCGGAGTGCGCTAGCCTCCTAAAAGGGCGGGTTTTTAATTGCGTCCATCGCAAACCTTTGCCTTTGCGCTTCTTTGTGCGTTCAAATGGAGCTACCGAGCTCTCTTGTGTTTTTAAGACTATACAAATGATTTTATTAAATATTATGTTATGAAGATTTGCATGAGTCTTCATACATAAACTTTGATTCACATCAAATGCATTACCCATTTAAAGTTAAGTCATTGCCACCCACTTTGCTAAGAACACTTTCCAGTGCTTTTCGCTCCTACGTGAGACCGTAGGTGAATTGTATCCCTTCAAGGTAGATTACCACTCCACCGTGAGACCGGTGGTGGACTATTTACATGTTCTTAATGGGGCGACTTAAAGCGAGTTAAGAGGTGAGATCCTTGACCCGTGGCATAAGATGGGAAAAAACATGTTTACAAAACATTTAACACCCCTTTAAAGTGTTGTTGTAAGTCCCATAACTCTAGGAATTGCATGAATGCAATTATTGATCGTCGATTACCTTTTGAGTACTATCATTTCTAGCTGATCAACAGATGAAATGATTGTATGTCGATTGGATCCTAGCCTTAATGAAATTAATTGTTAAATGAATTTAACATAAGTAAATTACATTTCTTAAGGATTATTATCGAAAATACCGATAATTGAACTTTTGTCTGTTTTGTAGATGGCAACAACAAATCCTTCTCAAAACATACACCAATCGGCTTTTAGGTCGATGCTAGAAAGAGAAAAACTTTCTGGACCAAACTTCAATGACTGGTTTCGTCAGCTGAGAATAGTTCTAAGAGCCGAGAAGAAATATCAAGTCCTTGAAGAGCAGACACCCGTTGTTCCGGGAGCCAATGCAACAACTGAAGAGTTGGCTGCATACAATGATGCGTATGATAGACACAATGAGGTTGCTTGTTTGATGTTAGGGAGTATCGTTCCCGAACTTCAAAAGCAATTTGAAAATTATTTTCCTCTTGATATGATTAAAGAGCTCAAGTCTTTGTACGAAAAGCAAGCTGGAGTGGAGTTGTTTGACCTAGTTGACACACTTCATGACTTGAAACACGAGCAAGGAACACCGGTTAGTCCTCATGTACTCAAGATGAAGAGGTACTTTGAGCAATTGGAAAGGTTGAATTATGCTTATCCCCAGCCTATTGCTATTGGCATGATTCTCAAGTCTTTATCTAAGGACTTTGAGGAATTTGTGCGCAATTACAATATGCATAGCATGAATAAAACCATTGCTGAACTTCATGCCATGGCGAATGAGTATGAAAAGAAGCTTCCAAAGATGTCTGCTACACCCCAAGTTCTCATGATCAAGGGGGGAAAGATCCGGAAAGGGAAACAACCAAAAGCTAAGGGCAAGAATGAAGGTAAAGGAAAGCAAGTTGCTACTCCTAAACCTAAGAAGACCCCTCCAGCGAAAAAGGAACATCCCGCTAAGGACCAAACATGTTATCACTGCAATGAAGTGGGACATTGGAAGCGGAATTGTTCTAAGTATCTAGCTGAGTTGAAGAAGAAGCAAACTGGTTTGACCAGTACTTCAGGTATCTTCATAATTGAATTATATTCCTTTTCTAAGCGTAATTCATGGGTTTACGACACCGGGTGTGGTACTCATATCTATAATTCTTTACAGGGGCTTAGAAGAAGAAAGAAACTGAAGCCAGGATCTTTACAACTGTTCGTGGGAAATGGCCTACCGGCAGCTGTAGAAGAAATAGGCGACTATCATTTAGTTTTACCTACTGGTTTAGTAATTGTTTTAGATAATTGTCATTATGCACCATCTATTACTAGAGGTGTCATTTCAGTTTCTTTGTTGAAAAACAACGGATTCATTAATGTTTTTAATGATTATGGTATTTCAGTTTCTCGAAATAATGTTCATTATTTTAATGCTATTGATTGTGATGGTATTTATGAAATTGATATGCATGGTTGTGATTCAAATGATAATTCAATGTATAATGTTAGCAAACGAGTCAAGCCCAATTTGGACTCAACTTATCTTTGGCATTGTCGTCTTGCTCATATTGGCAAGAAACGCATTGAGAGACTTCAAAATGAAGGGATCTTACATACAAATGATGAATCGTTTGACAAATGCGTATCTTGTGTTTCCGGCAAAATGACAAGAAAACCTTTTCCAAATAAACCGGAGAGGGCTAAAGAGCTACTTGGACTAATACATACGGATGTATGTGGCCCATTTAGACATGTGTCAAGGAAAGGAGATAGCTACTTCGTCATTTTTAAGGATGATTTCATTCGTTATGGTTATGTTTACTTGCTTAAAGATAAACATGAAGTCTTCGAAACATTCAAGGAATTTAAAAGTGGAGTAGAGAATCAACTCAGTAGAACCATCAAGATTCTTCGTTCGGATCGAGGTGGTGAATACTTAAGCCAAGAGTTTAAAGTTTATCTTAAAGCTTGTGGAATATTTCAACAGCTTACTCCTCCATATACTCCACAGCATAATGGTGTATCGGAGAGGAGAAATCGAACATTGCTTGAAATGGTTTGATCAATGATGAATCATACAACTCTTCCTTTTTCGTTTTGGGATTATGCCCTAGAGACTGCTGTTCGCATTCTCAATATGGTTCCAACCAAGAAGGTTGACAAGACACCGCATGAAGCATGAATTGTGGCATGAGAGTGTTCCGAAATTATCTTACTCCCAAGCCGGAGCTGGAAATGTCACGGAAATCATACAGCACCAGGTGGAATTACAATAGAACAACTAAATGCAATTTAAGATTCAGTGAATCCAAAACATAACATAAACAAGTAGCAATAATCAACAAGAGCAAATAGCCAACAAAGTTTACATAATAACATCCAAGGATGGCGAACAAAATCTAGGTAATGCAAAAGACAGGCCAATGAATCCTTGATCCATGAGGTCCATAATCCGGGTTCACAGCAAGCCAAGCAACTAAACTCCACGTCCTGGGAGAACCTGATTACCTGAAAAGTGTACTAAGCATAGTCAACACAAGGTTGGTGAGTTCGTAGTAATGGTCCATAAAGAACCCACGTCAATAATCACAATAAATGAGTAGAGGCTAGGCATGACTTACAGCGAGCCTCTAAGCAATACAATATCGTTCATCAACAAGAGTACACAAGACACAATGTGTAATGAGAATGCACCAATGATATATGAAACAATGCAAATGCCAAATGCATGAATAAGTCGACATGCTTATCCTATGCGTGAACGCCGGTCACAAATGCAACGATACCCTTCTGTCATCGACATGAACAAGGCTGTATCTCAAAATCATCGAGTTATATATGTCTATATACTCGGGGTCATGACTACATCCAAAATGGGTGCATACATCTATGCACCAGGATGCCGGCAAATCCCCTGCCGAGGGTCCAACAACAAAGTATGCAATGCTTACAATCAAATGTAAATGCATAATCGTAAGCCAACAATCGATATGCGATGAATATGATTTAATAATCAATATTCGTCAAACCTGAGTCATCCATCAATAATCGTCAAACATAACCCAGAAGTCAATGTATGATAACCAAAAGCCAACGATCAATAATCAACAAAACATGAGCCACTAATCACAATATAAACCAACTATACGTACATATACTTCAGAGGATTCTACTTTCTTCAAGTCTCAGATGCTTATGTATAGGGTCACCCGCAGCCTTCCCACCACATCTAAAACCCAAAGGAAGCATAACCGACTTCCATGTATATACGTCTATCCTAATGTATAAGTAATACTTAACGAAAACACAACCCAAGTCAATCAAACGAAAAGATACGTCACATCAATCCAACAATCGAGTCAACCAGCAATGCATCAATAAATACAAGTAAACACGCCAGGTTTACACTTTTCAGCCCGAATCCCAAGCGGGTAGGGAGATACGAAACTCACCTTGTTCGATAAAGAGGCGAGTACAAGATTACAGGCGAGTATTACGGTCCACACGTCCACAACCTATAATTATACATCAATATATCATAATGTCAACTCTACAATCAAATGTAAATGCATAATCGTAAGCCAACAATCGATATGCGATGAATATGATTTAATAATCAATATTCGTCAAACCTGAGTCATCCATCAATAATCGTCAAACATAACCCAGAAGTCAATGTATGATAACCAAAAGCCAACGATCAATAATCAACAAAACATGAGCCACTAATCACAATATAAACCAACTATACGTACATATACTTCAGAGGATTCTACTTTCTTCAAGTCTCAGATGCTTATGTATAGGGTCACCCGCAGCCTTCCCACCACATCTAAAACCCAAAGGAAGCATAACCGACTTCCATGTATATACGTCTATCCTAATGTATAAGTAATACTTAACGAAAACACAACCCAAGTCAATCAAACGAAAAGATACGTCACATCAATCCAACAATCAAGTCAAACAACAATGCATCAATAAATACAAGTAAACACGCCAGGTTTACACTTTTCAGCCAATCCCAAGCAGGGGAATAGCGAAACAATAAAAAGAGAAGAGCCCTCCCTTACGATTACATAATGTCAACTCTACAAATCATAAACAAGCAGTTTTAGCACAATCAGGTCAAGTCACAAACCCTAAACGCCTTTCCAACATTAACGTGTAAGAGGAGAGCTCATTCGACTCGACCTTTTTAGAAATGACCAAAGATTCATATAAAAAGAGTGTTACTACAAGAACTAGACTCCCTTACGATTCCAACGATAGGTCATACAACTAAAACGGACTCCCGGTTCAAAAGTTACTGACGTTTGAAAACTGACGCGTAAAGCAGGAATAGTAACACGAGTTTATGAACCCTAACACGCGTTTAGAAACCACACGCGTTTAGAAACCCTACACGCGTTTAAACCTTAACGCGCGTTTAGAAACCCTACACGAGTTTAGAACCTTTACACGCGTTTAAACCCTAACACGCGTTTTAAACCCCAACGCGCGTTTACTGTACAGCGGCTTGAACTGGGATTCTAATCCGATTTTTTTGACTCGATTCAAGGCACAAAACGTTTGGGTTTTACTAGAAACATGTTTATCATCATAAAATGACTAATATGAGGTAGTTTTAACTTACAATTTCTTCCACAATTGCTCAAATCCGAAATTAACTAAAAATGAAGATTTTCTTGTTCTTGAACTCTAATCTTTTGATATGATATATAAATGATGAAGATGATGAAATTTCTTGAATTAATCTAGTTTGAAACACCTTTGATTATCCAGAATTTGATTATGAATTAGTTGATTTTTGGGTGAGGAAATGAGATTGGAAGGAAAGAAAGAAAGAAAGAAGAAGATTTAGGGAAATGATTGATCAAATGGGGGGGGGGCGGCCTATAGTCCAAATGGGTAGGCACCCGCTCCGCTAAATCCGACAAATAGCTAAACGTTAACCCTTTAAACACCAAAATCTTTCCGTAAGCATTAACCCAATTCTATTCAACAAGTTTGTTAGTCAAATTACACAAAAGTCAACGGGTCAAAATTCACGGATGTTACAAATTATCTTACTTAAAGGTCTGGTGATGTGAGGCACTTGTGAAACGAGATACGCCTGACAAACTTCAATCTAGATCTGTTAAGTGCATCTTTGTAGGATACCCAAAGGAAACAATGGGTTACTACTTCTACTTTCCTACCGAAAACACTGTTAAGTTATCTCGATTGGCTGAGTTCCTTGAAAGGAAACTCATATCTCAAGAAGACAGTGGGAGGATTGTTGAACTTGATGAGGGTCAAGTAGAAGATGTGTCAACTTCTGAAAATATTAGCAATCATCAACTTGGGGGGAAAATGTTCAAAAAGATGAATCTCAAGATGAACTTCAAGTTGAAGATGAAGCGATTCCAATTCGTAGGTCCTCAAGGACAATACGTGCTCGTGAAAGATTAAATCTTATGATTGAGTCTGAAGAACACGTATTAGGAGACTTAAATGAACCTCCTAATTTCAAAGCAGCATTATCAGATCCAGAATCTGAAAAATGGCTTGATGCTGCGAATGTGGAAATGAAATCCATGAAAGATAATCAAGTTTGGAGCTTGGTTGATCTTCCACCAAATGGTAGAACCGTTGGGTGTAAATAGATCTTCAAGAAGAAGACCGACATGGATGGAAATGTACACACCTATAAAGCTCGTCTTGTGGCGAAAGGCTATACTCAACTTTATGGAGTTGATTATGAGGAGACCTTTTCTCCCATTGCGGACATTAGAGCTATTAGGATCATCCTAGCCATAGCAGCGTACTATGACTATGAGATATGGCAAATGGATGTCAAAACCGCTTTATTGAATGGTTTTCTAGACGAGGAAGTCTATATGGTACAACCAGAAGGTTTTGTCAATCCAAAACATCCCAACAAGGTATGCAAACTTCAAAGGTCCATTTATGGATTGAAGCAAGCATCAAGGAGTTGGAATAAAAGGTTTGATGAGGAGATCAAAAAGTTTGGTTTTGCTCAAAATCTTGATGAGCCATGTGTATATCGCAAAGCTAGTGGGAGTAATGTTACTTTCCTTGTCTTGTATGTAGATGACATATTGATAATAGGAAATCACATTCCAATGTTGAAGGATGTTAAATTTCATCTTGGAAAGTGTTTTGCTATGAAAGACTTGGGAGAAGCGGCATTTATTCTTGGAATCAAGATCTATAGAGATAGAAGTAAACGGTTGATTGGATTAAGTCAAAGTGCTTATATAGATAAGATCTTGAAGCGATTCAAGATGGAAAATTCTAAACGTGGTTTTATACCGATGCAAAAAGGACTTAATTTATCTAGCAAGAACGGTGCTTCTACACCTGAAGAGGTGGAGCGTATGCAAAGAATTCCTTATGCTTCGGCTGTGGGATCTATCATGTATTCGGTAAGATGCACTAGACCTGACATTGCATTCGCGCAAAATATAGTTAGCCGCTATCAGTAAAATCCTGGAGAGGATCATTGGACTGCTGTAAAGAATATTCTTAAGTACATGCGTGCTACTAAAGAGTTATTCTTGGTGTATGGAAGAAATCCCGATGCAGAGCTCAAAGTAACTGGATACTGTGATGCTGGATTTCAGACTGATAAAGATGATACAAAATCTCAGTCAGGATATGTCTTCATTCTAAATGGAGGTGCAGTAGATTGGAAGAGCAAGAAACAATCTACAATTGCTATGTCTGCTACAGAGTCTGAGTATATTGCTGCTGCGGATGCCGCCATGGAAGCTGTCTGGATCAGAAAGTTTATTTCTGGGCTTGACGTGATGCCCTCAAATAACTCACCTATGGATCTGTACTGTGATAATTCGGGAGCAATTTTCATTGCCAATGAACCTGGATTTCAGAAAGGTGTCAGACATTACCAGAGAAGATATCACTATGTTCGCGAGCGAATCGAATCGCGTGAAATCAAATTACTCAAAGTTTACACAGATTGTAACTTAGCAGATCCTTTTACAAAGAGTTGATTTTTTTGTTTGACCAATAATATCTCGAGGACAGTCCTCGCTAAACGTAAAAAAAAAATTTCTTTTTGATTTTTTTTTCTAAGAGTCAAAGACAAATGTTCAGGAAAAAAAAGTCAAAGAGAAAAAAGAGGAAAACTAGTTGACTGAATCTTTTTGCGAGGACAGTCATCGCCATATATTTTAAAAAGAAAAAGAATATTTAAATTTGTATTCTTTTAAATTTACAACTTCTACAAAATAATTAAATATTCCCGGTTTTTACTTATTGCGAGGACAGTCCTTGCAAAAGTTTTTTTAAAAACTATTTTGAAATAATTATAATAATTGAAATTTCCCGGTTTATTTTCGTATTATATTAAAAAAATTACAACTCCCACCAAATACTTAAAAATTCCCGGTTTCAACTTATTGCGAGGACTGTCCTTGCGAAAGCTTTTTTAAAAATTATTTTGAAATTTCCCGGTTTATTTTCGTATTATTTTAAAAAATTTGTATTCCCTCCGTAATCAAAAAAATCCCGGGTTTTCTTTTGCAAGGACAGTCCTCCCCAAAAGTTGTATATTTTTCATTTTTTTTATATATAAAGTAATAAAGTATTCATAGCTATTCCTTGTTTTTGCGGAACAGAGGCCTTAAAAGCAGCAACCTCCACGACTGGTTTCTTCTCTTCGGTAATGAGCCTCTGTCGTTCATCCTCTGCGACAAGATGGTAGGCTGTTGCGAGATTAGGAATCGGATTGGTGGCCAAGATCTGAGTTTTAATGACCCCGAATGCTTTATCAAGTCCCATTAGAAACTCGTACAACCTTTCTTTCTCTTGATGTTCAACCAACCTCTTTCCGATGTCGCACGTGCACTTGTTGCAAGTGCACCGTGGAATGGGAAGAACCGACTGAACTTCATCCCACAACGATCTTAGCTTCGTGAAGTAACATGAAACAGTGGCTCCATCTTGATGCATACCAGCGATTTTATTCTTTAGTTCGTATACCCTAGGTGCACTTTCCTTTCCAAATCTTTCTTTGAGATCTGACCACATCTCCGCAGTGGTATTTGCATACTTTACACTACTTCTTATTTCCTTCTCCATAGCCGTGGTCAGCCATCCTTTAATCATTGCATCTACTCTCATCCAAGGCATATAATCCTTGGAAGTCTTGTCTGGTTTCTGTATTGACCCATCAATGAAGCCAATCTTGTTCTTCGCAAATAGGAAGTTCTCCATCTCCTGCATCCAATCCGAATAATTTTTATCTGACAAAGCATCGTTGACTTGCATTTGTCTAGGATAGTCAGAAGGATGAAGGTAATACGGTGAATTGTAATCAACGACATTGCTGCCGCTTGATTCTGCGCCATCTGGCTTTTCTCCAGCCATAGTTTTTATTAGAACAGTAAGATCACTGCTCTGATACCATAAAGAATCAAAGACTCATGAATCGATATTTTATTTATTCTGTGTTTTGTTACATCAGAGGAGGAGAAGAACTCTCCAATTATATATAAAGTTCCATACGTAAGTAAAGAAAGAATATGGTCATATCAATGCCATAAAACAAGGAGATAAAATAGGATGTAAATTAGGAGAGGATATGATCAATAATAATCTAAAACCAATATATTTAGCAATAGAATGACACGTTTCATTCTCTGACAATTCAGAGAATTACACGTTTCATCCTCTGACAATCCACGTGTCGAAATCAATAATTCGTACCGTATACTTTGAAAACGGGGCATATTATTGAAAACTCGTAAAATACGTGGCGTTTCAGCAATACGTTCCGTATTATTGTGAAACGTCCCGTAAGGGACTATATGACCCGTATTTCTTGATTATTTGTTTACTTTACCAATTTTAGTACCAAACCAAACTTTTTTTGTTATATTTGCTTGAAAATGGACCATACATGTCATGTGATTGTAATTCACAACAGAATTGATAGTTAAATTACATTGAACTTTTTTGAAAAAAATATGTAACTTAAACTATAAACCACATCTTTATAATATCTAGTGATATCCATAAGCAAGATAGTATTCATTTAAGATGTTCTTCCAAAACTTTATACATAAACGTAAAAATAACCTTATCCACAAGTTTTAGTAAAAATTTTCTCTTAATACATACATTTTAATAATATTACGCATATGAATGAACTTTATAAACATATGATCCAATACATAATATAGGAGTTCTGAGTTCTTATGATTTGTGTAAAAATATATAGTTCTTGAAATATGGAAAGTACTCGTGTATATATATATACTTTTGGTTTAGATAAAATTTTGATTAATGATATACTCAATTCAAAGAATCAGACGTTTCTTAGCAATAACAAAAGCGAAAAACGTTAAAAGAAAAGCAATTAGAAATTAAAATGGACTTAATAGTTATATATGAAAAAGTTACTTAGAAAATCAAAATTTGTTGTTGTCAATAACATATAACTCAATTAGTGATACGATATTTTGTCATACGCAAGATCTTAATTAGGTTTAAGCCTGGACGTACACCTTTAGTCACGAACATTGACCAAGTCAAGTGTCCCCGTTATGGTGTGAAATTGATTTTAGTCTAATTTGAGTTGTCCTTTATGAACCTTTTGCTATAAATGATATGGAAACTAGCAATATATATATGGGTGAGAACACTTAAAAACTACATTTTGATGCATTAAAAGTCCATAAAACTAACATAGTGCATAACTAATTATCATTTTTAAGTGTTTAACAACACATTGATCCGTCAAAATCGAAAAATTCACGTTTTTTGTTGGATGCATCATTTTGATGAATATGCATCCATGATGGATGCACAAAACAAAAAACGTGATTTTTTTTGATTTTGACGGATCAATGTGTTGTTAATAACTTAAAAAATGATAATTATAATGATTTCATTTCATAATGATTGTGTCCTATATTTGCATGTTTAAATCCATGAATATTTTAAAATATTCTAAATGTCCATTGTCGATTAACTATATGGGAATATAGTTAAACTAAGACAAATGTGAGAGATTGGTTAAAATATTTAAGGGAATATTTTGAAGATGGTCTTGCCAAACTCACATGGTATTCAAAGAGATGAATATCGGACTTACCCCACTTAACGAATTTTTATTTTATGGATCGACGTCATTAAGTGAAATTCGTGAAATGGTTACTTTAATTATCCTTAGACTTGAGATACAAGCAGGTTATGCATGTGTGGATTGCATTTTCTTGATATAGTTCTAACTGTCTTGAACAAGGTAGTAATAAAGGGCTATTTTCAAAAATGTAGTGAAACGACATGACTAACACGTGTAGTCAATATAGGATTTGTTCCTTCAATTTGCAACTGAAGTATGATACCATTTTGGCGCCCTCATTGATTAATTAAGATGTTTGTATGCGCATACCCAAATGAACTCAAGAGGATGTCTTGATTAATTTGGTAATCTTGATTAATTGTAGAAATGAGAAACAGAATCGTTAAATTATGAAATGACATTGATTCATATTCATAATTAACAAGGGTATCTGAAACAAAGGGATATTAAAGACTAAATCATTTCAAATGATATTTTAAGAAACTATCCTTAAATATTTCCGGGAGCATTGGCGTGTTGCTAGACGCTAACCAATGTTATTGCCTTTATATAACATGCTCAAGTGGGAGCTGTTGGTATGTGATCACGTTATAATAAACGCATGTCCAGAAATAATTTAAGCCTACGGGGTCACACGAAATGACACGGTAACTCTATATTATTAATTAGTATATTAAAGTAATATATTAATTAATATAATCACGAAATGATTAATAAATAATGTTAAATGTTAATATATATTTATTAATTAAAAGAGGTGGCTTAAAGTGTAAATTAGGAGTTTCCTAATTGTATAATGAAAGGGGGGGGCGAAAGTTTTAGAGGGTTTCCTAATCCTCTACAAACTTGGTCACCAAGTCATAAACCCTTTTATTAAAAGCCTATAAATAGAGATCAATAGTTAAGGGTTTTTGTAACATTCATGATTTTTACCGTTTGACTGTGCATGTAATTTGATTAACTATTTCAATAAACGGAAATTTGGACATAATTGTGTACATTTATCTGTAAATTGAGCCAATTATAATGTCATATTTGAACTTCTAGAATTAGGACCATATTAGCAGACTATGAAATTGGCCCAGTACATGTTATGGAAATTATATGATAGATGATAATTGAGTAACTGTGGTAACAGGAAAAACGTATATACGAAACCTTAAGTATAATGTACGGTTCCAACAGTGTCGGTGGAACAGTGTCGGTGGTTAGATGATAATTCCATTAATAGGACAAAAACCGACACAACCTTTATATTATATGAAATGATTTATCCATATTATGGATTTATAATAATTTATAAAGTTGTACGCTCATGAATATTTTGTTTGTGTTATTAATTTCGGAATCAATTAACTAGCTAGATATATTGTACATACTAGTAAAATAGATATGCAAATGTGTACTTGAATTAGATAACTAATAAATATATAAATACATATAATTGATTTATAACCACATAGATAAAAGTAATTATACTTATATAAACTAGTTACTACACTTAATTACACAAATAATAATCAAGAATCAAAGTTTAGAGTCAACCAAAGTCAATTAGTCAAGTCAAGCTTGTGTTCTTGACATAAACCCACACAAACTAACCAAGACTTGGATTATAGCTTGTAATCATGCAATGAACATGTTCCTGCTGAATTCTAGTTTGTTTTAAGGCCAAAGTTTCAGCCATTACACTCAAGGATGAGTTGTAAACACATGGTGAACACCTCATGGCCAAGGTGTGTGTTCTTGGCACTTAGTTGCAACTCTTGGGCTATATAAGCAAGCATTTGATGATCATTCTATCATCCATCTCTGCTCTTTTCTCTCTCTTTCACATTCATAACA
>CM067170.1:71553528-71583046 GCA_034093135.1 Erigeron breviscapus
ATTTTTCAATAAGTGTTTAGTCAGAGTATCATACCAGGCACGTGGAGCTTGTCTGAGACCATAAAGGGCTTTGTCCAGACGATATACCCAGTGGGGATGTTTTTCATCAACGAAGCCTGGTGGTTGCTTGACATAAACTTCTTCTTCCAGTTTTCATTCAAAAAGGCACTCTTTACGTCCATCTGGTAGACCTTGAACTGATGATGAGCAGCGAATGCTAAGAATATTCTGATCGCTTCAAGTCTAGCCACTGGAGCAAATGATTCATCAAAATCAACATCTGACTGGCAGTAACCTTGTGCTACTAGTCTGGCCTTGTTTCTGATTAACATGAGCCATCTTCATCTGCCTTGTTTTCTGATTACGTGGCCATCTTCATCTACCTTGTTCCTGAAGACCCATCTTGTTCCAATTGGTTCTTTCTTGCCAACTGGGAAAGGGACCAGGTACCAAACCTTGTTCCTTTCAAACTGGTGAAGCTCTTCTTGCATAGCTGTCACCCAGCTTGGATCTTCCATAGCCTCGTCAATCTTCTTCGGTTCAACCAGTGATAAGAAGCTGACATACAGACATTGGTCACTGGAGGCTCTTCTGGTCTGAACCCCTCTACTGGAGTCTCCTATGATCTGATCGATAGGATGAGCTTTTGTCCACCTAGAGTATTGACCAGGATTGTTATGAACAACAATATCAGTGCAAGAATTCAGTTGAGTCTCCTCTGGTGTTGTTTCAGGAGGAGGATCTTCCCAGACTACTTCAACTTCTTCATCTGAATCATTAAGATCACGATTTGCATCATGAAATTCTTCATTTGAAGGCATTTCTTGAAGTACTGGTTCAGTTTGAAATTCTTCATATGAAGACATTTCTGGTATGATTTCAACTGATACTGATACTGGAGAAGTAGCACGAACATCTGATCCAATATGTAAAGTCCCTCACACGATGGTTTAACCCACGAGTGTAAAATAACAAGACAAGTATGAACTAGAATCGGACTAGTATTACTTCAATATAAATATGCAAGAATATAAACAAAGTAATAAATGACTTTAAGCAATATTTAAACAAGTAAATAAAAGGTGGAACACGAATGTAGTTTTCAAGTGTATTTTCTTTATTGATGTATAAACAAAATACAAGATCGTTGCGGAACCTAGATATTACACGTATGTAAGTATCTAAACAATCTTTGAATTACAAGTGATCTATACTTGCTAAATAAACTCCTTGATCGATATACTTAGAGTTGTGAAGTATAGCTGTTTAGATCGAGAGTATTTAAGCAAGTTCACCAATTTGCTAAAAAGTGATTTTCTCAAAGAAATGACTTTGTATTTATAGGCAACAAAATTCACCAGTGAATTTTGTGCCGTACAAATATGGTTGGATACATTTAATGATCCGACAAGAACATTAAATGTATTGGATAAGGAATAAGGATAAAGTCACATCAAGTGCAAGTGTATCCTTTTATCCAACCACCTTAACACACGTATACTTGGTAAAGAACAAGTGGGTTGTTCTTTGGAAAGTGTGTAAAGGCTTAAAGTCAATCCTCGATATCAGTGTTCAGACTTGTAAGGTCTAGAACACTGACAATCCTCCAGTGTACAGATCTGGTAAGACTTTCCAGTGGACTCCGCCATTTGATAAGTCTTCTTTCTTCAGACTTCAGTCTTTGACTTCAGTCAGAATGTCTTCAGTAGAGTAGATCTGGACTGGGGTGAAGGCCAGTGAGCTAATCTGGAGAATACTCCAGATTTCCTATACAAGTATTTGCTCATTAGTCTTCCATTATTTCTGGACAAATCTTTAGAAGGACTCCAGATCCCAAGTCTGGAGTAGGTCCAGCAGAACATGTTTTCTGGTCAGATCTTCAGTGAGCTCCAGTAGTCGGGTCTGGAGCGAGACCAGCAAAACAAGTTTCTTAACAAACCTAAATAAGGTTCCAGTAGTCCAGTCTGGAGCCAGTCCAGTAAGTCTGGACTAAATCTGGACCTAACAAATTCCCCCTATTTGTTTAGAAATAATGCAAGTGTTTTCAGACTTATAGATATACAAATTTGTATGTCTGGAAAACACTTAGTCGATTTAAGTCTAAAAAAAATCTAAGTTACTGGAGAACACTTTATAGATCATGAGTGTTTTCAGTTTCATCATTTAAGTTCTAACTTAGACTAAATCTGGTCATTTACTTATAAAAATAAAAAATTGCAACCATTATTACTTTCATCAAAAGGAAAATAATTACAACTTTCATAAGACAATTAATTACAATAAGTACAATGATAAAAAGATTCAGGCCCTTCTTTTTGATGGCTGCCCTGGTGCATCTTCAGTGGCCTTCCTCTTTGGAGATGGAGATGATGGAACAGACACTGGTGGTCTCAGACCCAACACAGCTTCCATTTGTTGAATTCTTCTCCAGACCTTCTCGATTCTCTTCATAAAGGCCTTCACATCTGGAGAGAGATCAGTTTTACCTTTAAAGGTCAATCCTATCTCCTTCAGTTCAGTCCATCCAAAAGCTTGGACTGAAGTATCCTTCCTTTCATCTGTAAAGTTACCCTCTCTGGTCAACTTCACATTGAATCTGGTCATTCCTTGATGAATTTCAGCCAATTTGATTTCAGCATTAACAATCTTTCTTGCATTGGCCCTAAAATTCATCATTTCATCATATTTTGCCTTCTGCTTAGCCAAGTGAACCATTTCTTCAGTTTCCCTGGATACACCACTCTGTTGTCCTTCAGTGGACTGGTGATGTTGATTAATTCTAAGAGTAGTATCCAGTGGAATGAAGGTGCTAAGATCACCATCTTTTATTGCCTTCACTTGTCTGGCAGTAAGCTTTGGTAGACCAGTCATCCTTTTCCTGTATTCCAACTCCAGAGCACCAACATTTCTTCTTATCTTTTTCTGGAGGCTTACAAGCTCCTCCTTTCTTTGTCTGATCAACTCTGGAATTGTAACACCATAAATCAATGAGTCATATACCTGTTCTTCTTCAGCATAGAACGAGCGTACATGGACATCATTCAGTGCATCAAGACACTGATGAACTCTGGGGTCATCTTTCATCCTTTTGAAAACTTCAATATTTATGCCCAACCTTCCAGCATTATAGGAATCCAGAGTGCCCATTATAGCCATCTCCCTTTGATGGGCCAGCAGTTCATTCTTTTGATTTGTCTTGAAAATTTCAATCATGATGCACTGTTGTTGTAACTTCCTTGATGTTTCATTGTCAACATCTTCAATCTGCTCTTCCTCTTCACCAGATACAACCTTTTCTTTTCCTTTAACTGCCTTCAGTGTGGTAGGAATATCTGGGAAGGTTTCAAACTGGGGTTCACTGGCTTCAGTACCAGTAACCTCTTCTTCAGTCTGCACAATGGCTTCAGTGCCAAGTGCTCTCTGGGCTAATCGTGCACTGGCATCAGTACCAGTCACTTGTTTTCTTTGAATAATGCTTTCAGTAGCAACAGCCCTTACAACTTCTTCTTTCCTCTTTCTTATCAAACTTTCTTGGACACCAGATGATGGAATAGACAATTTTTCCCCCTTGGAATGATCTCTAGTCCTGGACTTCAGATCATTCCACAATTCTTCCATCATGTGCCTGTCCAGAGAACCAACCCTTGTACCAGTTCCAACCTCTTCTTCAGTCTGCACAATGGCTTCAGTGCCAAGTGCTCTCTGGGCTAATCGTGCACTGGCATCAGTACCAGTCACTTGTTTTCTTTGAATAATGCTTTCAGTAGCAACAGCCCTTACAACTTCTTCTTTCCTCTTTCTTATCAAACTTTCTTGGACACCAGATGATGGAATAGACAATTTTTCCCCCTTGGAATGATCTCTAGTCCTGGACTTCAGATCATTCCACAATTCTTCCATCATGTGCCTGTCCAGAGAACCAAAAGTTCTTCCTTGTTCTGGCATGGAAGCAGTCATACCAGTCTTGAGTGCCTGGACTTCCCTTTTAATATTTTCAATTTCTTCTGGCAAGTCCTTTGGCAGCTCAACCTCAATCATCTGAACAACTTCAGGCAACAAGCTCTCTTGAATGTTTCTTAGAACAGAATTAGAGATATCATCAGTGATTGTCTTCAGCATATCACCCCTAAATTTTCTAATAATTTCATCACTAAGGGTGCTGACAATATCATTCTGATCTAATGTTGGCCTGCTCTCCAGAGAACCAACCCTTGTAACCAGTTTCTCAACCTCTTCTTTCAGACCTGCCAGTGGTTGAACAATTTGACTATCCACTGCAGTCTGAACAGAATTCACCAGTCTGGACTCCAAACCCTGGACTGCCACTTTAAAGTTTTCAGAATTTCGATTGGTGGCCAGTACCAGCTCATCTAACTTCTCGAACACTAACTTCTCATTCCCAGCGAAGAGGTTCATTTCTGATGCTAAGTTGTTTGACAATAAGGACTTGAAATCAGAAATAACCTGGGAAGATGACTGAAGTGATCTCTCCAGGTCCGCCACCTTACTAAGAAGGCCTTGGACCTCGGTTGAGGAAGAAGTGGAGAGACCAGAGGGGGGGGGGGGGGGGGGGGGGGGGGGGGGGGGGGGGGGGGGGGGGGGGGGGGGGGGGGGGGGGGGGGGGGGGGGGGGGGGGGGGGGGGGGGGGGGGGGGGGGGGGGGGGGGGGGGGGGGGGGGGGGGGGGGGGGGGGGGGGGGGGGGGGGGGGGGGGGGGGGGGGGGGGGGGGGGGGGGGGGGGGGGGGGGGGGGGGGGGGGGGGGGGGGGGGGGAAGGTGGTGGAGGTGGTGGCATGTTCGATTCTGGTGGTGGTAAGTTTGTTTCTGGTGGGGGTGGTGGCATTTCTGGTGAACTTTCAACTTGTACATTTTCTTCACCCAGAAAATTCATATCAATATCAAGGTTCTGCCCTTCAGAAATGGGAGAATCAGCCTCTTCCCAAAACATATCACCAGTAGATGTATCAACCTGTTCACCAGCCTGGACATTCAAGTCAATCTGAGCCTCTTGCTCACCAGATGCTTGTTCTTCAATCTGAACCATCTCCTCAACAACTTGAGCAATATCATCTTGTACAACAGCCTGGACTTCAGTATCCACTCTCTGTTCAAATTGTACACCAGATTCAATATTCTCTTCAAAAATGGGAGACCCATCAACATTCATTATATCACCAGGATGGGTTGATGGATTTACCTGGACTCCTCCCCTCATCAGACGCCTATGTGATCTTGGTCGTCTGGAAAGCTCAACAATCGGTTGCATACTTTCTACAGGAGCCACTTGACTGATAGGTTGTACCATCTCTACAACCTGGACATCTTGGTCACCAGAATGTTCTTCAATCTGAACCATCTCCTCAACAACTTGAGCAATATCATCTTGTACAACAGCCTGGACTTCAGTATCCACTCTCTGTTCAAATTGTACACCAGATTCAATATTCTCTTCAAAAATGGGAGACCCATCAACATTCATTATATCACCAGGATGGGTTGATGGATTTACCTGGACTCCTCCCCTCATCAGACGCCTATGTGATCTTGGTCGTCTGGAAAGCTCAACAATCGGTTGCATACTTTCTACAGGAGCCACTTGACTGATAGGTTGTACCATCTCTACAACCTGGACATCTTGGTCACCAGAATGTTCTTCAACAACTTGAACACTTCCTGGTGCCACAATCTCTTCTGCCCTTTGAAATGAGAGCATGGACTGAGGAATATCTACCTCACCATCTCTTGACTGTAGGTTGTTCAGATCCCTTAAAAACTCACTCATGGAAAAATGAGTAGTATTAATATTGTATTGGTCTCCTAGACCACTTCTGAACATAAGGGAAAGAAAACGAATAAATGGAACGTGTGGTTTTCTCCCTTTTGCTTTCAGTCTATCCACCAAATCATTGAACAAAATTTGAGCGAAGTCCACTCTTATCCCAAACCACAAACAATAGGCAATCTGGAGCTGCGTTTGATTTATCTGATCAAGACCTCCAGAACTACCTCCTAGACACTCTACCAAATGAGTGAAGAAAAATCTCCACGAATCTGTCAGCCTACTCATATAAATTGTTCCTTTTCTCAACAACTGGCCTTGGTCATCTACAATTTCTGTGTGCCCCATCAACCTGCACACTTCCCTGAAATTTATGCCAGTAGGGAGTTCGATGGGCAGCTCATTCTGGTCATGGTAGTTCAACTGTAAAACAGACCTGAGCAAATTCACCGAAAAACTCAAAGATCTGGTACCTCCATTGAGAGTGTAAGAAATTGATGAAGTTTCTTCATTATAGAAAGCGGAGTACCAGAATTCACATAAGTAGTCATGATACATTCTCCCTGGATTTAGGGTTAATGCACCATACAAAGGGGATGAGAGAAAGAAAGTATTCAATCTCCCAATGATTGATTGAGCAGGATGAGAACTGGAAAGTTTGGCCATCCAGTTATTCATATTTATTCGAATAGCTTTGGCTTCAAGAGTAATATGTCTCGGTTTAACAACATCATCAACCGGAGCATATTCAGCAGATAAAAGATTTTTGGGTGCCATTTATGATTGATAGATGAGAATGAAAATGAATAAATTTAGGGCTTATGAAGAATTTAATGAATTGCAGTAAATATGAGAGTTTTATGATTGGAAAATAATGAAGGAATGAAGAATTGAATGAAGGAAGTAAGATTTGGGAGTAAATGTTCGAAGTAAATGAAATTGAAAGTGAAAGTGGGTATATATAGGAGAGAAATAATGTGGAACTCAAACGATTAATTTGAATTTATCAAATACAATTTTTGATCGGGTTCTGAGATCCGCATTAATTACATCACATCACACATTAATGTGTGATGGTTTACCGCCCACAAAAACTAACAACTTGTTCTTTTTATCTTCCCAATGTAAAAATATCATCATTTCGTTTGAAAAATTACATGCCACGTAGGATTTATAAGATAAATATCTTTGAAAAAGTTTGCTTACGTGGCACACACAATGACCAAGTATTTAAAAAGTATTGTGACATAATTCAGTCCATCTGAAGGTTGACTAGACACTCCAGTATCACTGGTGGATTAGTCCAGTGAAGCATGTACTGATGGTACACTGGAGGGACACTCCAGTAAAGTACCAGTGAAAACCATTTTGAAAGACTGGTAACCTCAAACATGCACGTCAACTAATATAGACAAATGAGAGGGACACATTTACAAGGAGACATAAGTCAACTCAAACACGCACTTCAACTTATCTAGTTACCAGTGAGAGGGACACATTTACAAGGAGACATAAGTCAACTCAAACACGCACTTCAACTTATCTAGTTACCAGTGAGAGGGACACATCTACAAAGCACCAGTAATATTTTCTGGACAATTTGTCCAGTGAGAAAATAAATTAATAAATTCCTTTTGAACTTTAAACATTTTTAAGAAAAATATATCTTTCAAAGTCTTCCCCCTGGAATGTTGATCCAGAAATAAATTTATGAATCTTTAAATCAAAGATCCTTAGTAGTACACAATGGCGTTCAATACTAAGGTTCCAGATTTAAGGGTTTAACATTCCCAACTCACCAACAAGATATTCAAATGTTTTGACATCCAGTGGTTTAGTAAAAATGTCAGCGAGTTGTTTGTCAGTGGGGATAAAATGGAGTTCAATGTTTCCTTTCACAATATTATCACGAATGAAGTGATACCTTAGATCAATGTGCTTGGTTTTGGAATGCATGACTGGATTGTTTGAGATAGCAATGGCACTGGTATTATCACAAAAGATTGGAGTCTTTGAATACTTAATACCATAATCAAGCAACTGGTTCTTCATCCAGAGTATCTGAGCACAACAACTGGCTGCAGACACATATTCAGCTTCAGCAGTGGACAATGAAACTGAAGTTTGCTTTTTACTGGTCCAGCTGACCAGTTTGCCACCAAGGAAATGACATCCACCAGTAGTGGATTTCCTGTCTATCTTACAACCTGCATGATCTGAATCTGAATAACCCATTAGATCCATGCCTGAGCCTTTGGGGTACCAAAGACCTAGACTGGGGACACCTTTAAGGTACTTCAGTATGCGCTTTACAGCAAGCATATGAGATTCTTTTGGATTAGACTGATATCTGGCACATAAACATGTTGAAAACATAATATCTGGTCTACTGGCAGTTAAATACATCAGTGAACCAACCATGCCTCTATAGACAGTGGTGTTCACTGGTTTACCATCTGGATCAGAGTCCAGTGTCAGTGGTGCAGAAATTGGAGTTGGTTTAGATGGTGAAGAGTTCATATCATATTTCTTTAAAAGATCTCTAACATATTTTTCCTGATTAATAAAGATGCCATCTTTGTTTTGTTTAATCTGGAGTCCAAGAAAATATGTTAATTCACCCATCAAACTCATTTCATATTCAGTAGACATTATTTTCGAAAATTTCTGGCACATGTTTTCATCAGTAGACCCAAAAATAATATCATCAACATAAATTTGTACCATTAACAGATTACCTTGTTCATGAAGAATAAATAAGGTATTGTCAATTGCACCTCGTTTAAAACCATTTTTCAATAAATGTTTAGTCAGAGTGTCATACCAGGCACGTGGGGCTTGTCTGAGGCCATACAGCGCTTTGTCCAGACGATATACCCAATGTGGATGCTTTTCATCAACGAAACCTGGAGGTTGTCTGACATAAACTTCTTCTTCAAGCTTTCCATTCAAGAAAGCACTCTTTACATCCATCTGGTAGACCTTGAACTGATGATGAGCAGCGAATGCTAAAAATATTCTGATCGCTTCAAGTCTAGCCACTGGAGCAAATGATTCATCAAAGTCGACATCTGACTGGCAGTAGCCTTGTGCTACCAGTCTGGCCTTGTTTCTGATTACGTGGCCATCTTCATCTACTTTGTTTCTGAAGACCCATCTTGTTCCAATTGGTTCTTTCTTTCCAACTGGGAAAGGAACCAGATACCAGACCTTGTTCCTTTCAAACTGGTGAAGCTCTTCTTGCATAGCAGTCACCCAGTTTGGATCTTCCAGAGCCTCGTCAATCTTCTTTGGTTCATTTAGTGATAAGAAACTGACATATAAGCATTGATCACTGGAGGCTCTTCTGGTCTGAACTCCACGACTGGAGTCACCTATGATCTGATCAATAGGGTGAGCTTTTGTCCATCTGGAGTATTGACTAGGATTGTTTGAGATAGCAATGGCACTGGTATTATCACAAAAGATTGGAGTCTTTGAATACTTAATACCATAATCAAGCAACTGGTTCTTCATCCAGAGTATCTGAGCACAACAACTGGCTGCAGACACATATTCAGCTTCAGCAGTGGACAATGAAACTGAAGTTTGCTTTTTACTGGTCCAGCTGACCAGTTTGCCACCAAGGAAATGACATCCACCAGTAGTGGATTTCCTGTCTATCTTACAACCTGCATGATCTGAATCTGAATAACCCATTAGATCCATGCCTGAGCCTTTGGGGTACCAAAGACCTAGACTGGGGACACCTTTAAGGTACTTCAGTATGCGCTTTACAGCAAGCATATGAGATTCTTTTGGATTAGACTGATATCTGGCACATAAACATGTTGAAAACATAATATCTGGTCTACTGGCAGTTAAATACATCAGTGAACCAACCATGCCTCTATAGACAGTGGTGTTCACTGGTTTACCATCTGGATCAGAGTCCAGTGTCAGTGGTGCAGAAATTGGAGTTGGTTTAGATGGTGAAGAGTTCATATCATATTTCTTTAAAAGATCTCTAACATATTTTTCCTGATTAATAAAGATGCCATCTTTGTTTTGTTTAATCTGGAGTCCAAGAAAATATGTTAATTCACCCATCAAACTCATTTCATATTCAGTAGACATTATTTTCGAAAATTTCTGGCACATGTTTTCATCAGTAGACCCAAAAATAATATCATCAACATAAATTTGTACCATTAACAGATTACCTTGTTCATGAAGAATAAATAAGGTATTGTCAATTGCACCTCGTTTAAAACCATTTTTCAATAAATGTTTAGTCAGAGTGTCATACCAGGCACGTGGGGCTTGTCTGAGGCCATACAGCGCTTTGTCCAGACGATATACCCAATGTGGATGCTTTTCATCAACGAAACCTGGAGGTTGTCTGACATAAACTTCTTCTTCAAGCTTTCCATTCAAGAAAGCACTCTTTACATCCATCTGGTAGACCTTGAACTGATGATGAGCAGCGAATGCTAAAAATATTCTGATCGCTTCAAGTCTAGCCACTGGAGCAAATGATTCATCAAAGTCGACATCTGACTGGCAGTAGCCTTGTGCTACCAGTCTGGCCTTGTTTCTGATTACGTGGCCATCTTCATCTACTTTGTTTCTGAAGACCCATCTTGTTCCAATTGGTTCTTTCTTTCCAACTGGGAAAGGAACCAGATACCAGACCTTGTTCCTTTCAAACTGGTGAAGCTCTTCTTGCATAGCAGTCACCCAGTTTGGATCTTCCAGAGCCTCGTCAATCTTCTTTGGTTCATTTAGTGATAAGAAACTGACATATAAGCATTGATCACTGGAGGCTCTTCTGGTCTGAACTCCACGACTGGAGTCACCTATGATCTGATCAATAGGGTGAGCTTTTGTCCATCTGGAGTATTGACCAGGATTGTTACTGACAACAATATCAGTGCAAGAATTCAGTTGAGTCTCCTCTGGAGTTGCTTCTGGAGGAGGATCATTCCAGATTACTTCAGTATCTTCATCTGAGTCATTCAAATCACGATTTGCATCATAAGTCGACATCTGACTGGCAGTAGCCTTGTGCTACCAGTCTGGCCTTGTTTCTGATTACGTGGCCATCTTCATCTACTTTGTTTCTGAAGACCCATCTTGTTCCAATTGGTTCTTTCTTTCCAACTGGGAAAGGAACCAGATACCAGACCTTGTTCCTTTCAAACTGGTGAAGCTCTTCTTGCATAGCAGTCACCCAGTTTGGATCTTCCAGAGCCTCGTCAATCTTCTTTGGTTCATTTAGTGATAAGAAACTGACATATAAGCATTGATTCATCAAAGTCGACATCTGACTGGCAGTAGCCTTGTGCTACCAGTCTGGCCTTGTTTCTGATTACGTGGCCATCTTCATCTACTTTGTTTCTGAAGACCCATCTTGTTCCAATTGGTTCTTTCTTTCCAACTGGGAAAGGAACCAGATACCAGACCTTGTTCCTTTCAAACTGGTGAAGCTCTTCTTGCATAGCAGTCACCCAGTTTGGATCTTCCAGAGCCTCGTCAATCTTCTTTGGTTCATTTAGTGATAAGAAACTGACATATAAGCATTGATCACTGGAGGCTCTTCTGGTCTGAACTCCACGACTGGAGTCACCTATGATCTGATCAATAGGGTGAGCTTTTGTCCATCTGGAGTATTGACCAGGATTGTTACTGACAACAATATCAGTGCAAGAATTCAGTTGAGTCTCCTCTGGAGTTGCTTCTGGAGGAGGATCATTCCAGATTACTTCAGTATCTTCATCTGAGTCATTCAAATCACGATTTGCATCATGAAATTCTTCATTTGAAGGTATTTCCTGGAGTACTAGTTCAGTTTGGATTTCTGGTACATTCTCAACTGACACTGATACTGGGGGAGTAGTACGCACATCTGAACCAATATTAATTTCAGAAGGTAATTTGAAAATAATAGAGGGATAGAATGGAGTACTACTGGAGAGTTTCTTTTTCTGAACAGGTTCCAGATCGGGATGACTGGAAACTGTGTCTGGTGAATCTTCAATTTTGTCGTTTATTGGATCAGATTCACAAAAGACAATTGGAAGTACTGGGGGTGTGTCAAGGGCTGGTTTGTTGATTGCAACATTTGATTCATCGAAAGTAACATGTATGGATTCTTGTACTTTCTCCAGTTTCTTGTTATAAACTCTGAAGGCTTTGCGAATGGCTGAATATCCTAAGAAATATCCTTCATCAGCTTTGGCATCAAATTTGCCTAGCTGACTGGAGTCGTTCAGGATGTAAACTGGACATCCAAAAACATGAAAATAACCAATATTTGGTTTTCTATTTCTCAATATTTCATAGGAAGTCTTCTTGTGTCGCTTCACGTACACTGATCGATTCTGGGTGTGGCAAGCAGTTGCAATTGCTTCAGCCCAGAAACTGGTAGGAAGACCAGATTCAGCTAGCATACTCCTGGCAGCTTCTATCAACGTTCGATTTTTCCTTTCTACCACTCCATTCTGCTCTGGAGTGCGTGCTGATGAGAAGTTCTGGGAGACGCCAGTGTCAGTACAGAATTTCTCCAGAGTTGCGTTCTGGAATTCTGTTCCATTGTCGCTTCTTAACTGACACACTTTTCGCTTATGCTTCAGTTCAATCTGCTTGATAAGAGAGATGATTTCAGCAGCAGCTTCATTTTTAGACCTTAGAAAGACCACCCAACAATATCTGGAGAATTCATCTACTATCACCAGGGTGTATCTTTTACCAGCACGAGTCTGAACATTCACTGGACCAAAGAGGTCCATATGAAGCATGTGAAGAGGTTCAGTAATGCTGAAATTCTGTCTGGTCTTGAAACTGGCACGTTTCTGCTTACCCATCTCACATCCTGGACATGGCCTTTCCTTTTTGAAGGAAACTGAAGGTATCCCATCTGCAAGTTGTTTTCTGGACAACTTATTAATGTTTTTGAAATTTAAATGGGATAACCTTTTATGCCATAACCAGTTTGTGTCTTCATCAGCTTGAGTGTAGAAACATTGCTCTGACGGAGAGCTTTCCATGTCCATCACATATACGTTCCCTTTCCTGGGAGCAATCAACACTACCTTCCAGTCCTTGTTGAATACGATGCCTTGAGCAACATTGAATAAGACTTGATAGCCATCATCACACAGTTGGCTTACACTGATCAAGTTATATTTCAAACCATTCACAAATGCAACACGTGTAAACTTGACTTGTCCATTGTTCAGAACACCATATCCCTCAGTCTTTCCACAACCATCATTTCCAAAAGTGATGGAGGGTCCATCAGAAATGGTGAACTCCTCCAGTAGGGTCTTACATCCGGTCATAGTCCTGCCAGCTGCACTGTCAAGATACCAGATATACTTCTTTCGATCGCCCTACACATACACCAGATATTTATCAGTTAGATTTGGGAACCCATCGACTGATGGGTTCACTGGACCCTCCCTTATAGGTCCCTGGGGCAATCTGGTCTAGTTCACTTACTTCAACAGTAGTTTTTGTTGAAAACACTACTGGAGTTGATAGTTTAGAAACCTTTTTCTTTTTCTCAACTGGAGAAATAAATTTGTCTTTCTTTGCAAAAGGTTTAGTATTTTGTCTAGGGCCAGATGAAGTACCCTCAATAAAGTTTAGTCTTGCATTAAAACTTTGAATTTGACGAGTCAGTGTTTGAATCTGGCTCTCTAACCTGGACAAAACATTTTCATCAGATGATACCTGAGCCTTTCCAGTTGTAGGCTTAGGTAGGGGATTGTTCTGAGGCAAAGGTCTATTCTGCTTAACCTTTTTAACTGGAGCAGTCATCTGGACAACTCCAGTCTTAACCTCTGGGCAAAGAACTGGGAGAATATTGGCCTTGGGAGTTACAGGCTCATCATAAACAGTGGTGGGCCTGAATCCCTCTGGTAATCGATCGATTACTGGTATTAATGATGCTACATGAGTATTTCCATCTAAATATGCACGTTTTTGAGTAGGAAATTGATTTACTCCAGCATCATATGGCTTTCTAGTTTCAAGCCATGATTTAATCACCAGTTTTTCTTTTTCTAAAATGATCTCAAGATCTTGTTTTTCTTGGATCAATTGTTCAGTTACCAGAATCTGGGCTTGAAATGCCAGTTCAATGTCTTGAAGTTCTTTTAATTTTGATTTTAAGGCGGCCATTTCAGAGGAATCTGTTTCTAGACCATTTAAACTGTCAAATCTAACAGTTTCCACAAAAATTAAATCAGAATTTAGAGCTTCAGCGATGTCCAATTTCAGTTCAGGATTAGTTTCAAGATCATACTCACTAACCTTTTTAACTGGAGCAGTCATCTGGACAACTCCAGTCTTAACCTCTGGGCAAAGAACTGGGAGAATATTGGCCTTGGGAGTTACAGGCTCATCATAAACAGTGGTGGGCCTGAATCCCTCTGGTAATCGATCGATTACTGGTATTAATGATGCTACATGAGTATTTCCATCTAAATATGCACGTTTTTGAGTAGGAAATTGATTTACTCCAGCATCATATGGCTTTCTAGTTTCAAGCCATGATTTAATCACCAGTTTTTCTTTTTCTAAAATGATCTCAAGATCTTGTTTTTCTTGGATCAATTGTTCAGTTACCAGAATCTGGGCTTGAAATGCCAGTTCAATGTCTTGAAGTTCTTTTAATTTTGATTTTAAGGCGGCCATTTCAGAGGAATCTGTTTCTAGACCATTTAAACTGTCAAATCTAACAGTTTCCACAACCATCATTTCCAAAAGTGATGGAGGGTCCATCAGAAATGGTGAACTCCTCCAGTAGGGTCTTACATCCGGTCATAGTCCTGCCAGCTGCACTGTCAAGATACCAGATATACTTCTTTCGATCGCCCTACACATACACCAGATATTTATCAGTTAGATTTGGGAACCCATCGACTGATGAATCATCAGAGGGAACCCATGCTTCTTCAGTGGTTGCTATCATGCATTTGTTATTGTCTTCAATCTGTTTAGACAAGAGAGCAATTTGAGCCTTAAGCTTTTTGTATTTCAACTTATAGCTATCATCAGGCTTGTTATAAGAAGCAGTTGGACCAGACTGGGAGACAAACTGACTGGACCTGCACTCTTTCATGAAATGACCTTTTCTGCCACACTTAAAGCATGTCAGATTGGTCTTGTCAGTGGAAGAACTGGGTGCATGTAGTCCAGTGGGCCTATTTGCTCTGGCCTTAAAACGGTTAAACGTTTTGGCCATCATTGCAACCAGGTCATCACTGTCAGTTTCATCACAGTCTGGAGAGATATCATTACAGACTCCAGAATCCATTAGTTCAGACATCATCTTCTTCATAGAAAATACATTCTCAGAAGATATTAATGCCGCACAAGGTGGTGCAGTATTAGTGACCACTGTGGAACTACTGGAAGCATGATTAAAAGAATCTTTTTCTGCCTCAATCCTCTGGGCTTGATTTTCTTCAGTGAATCTGAAGGCTCCATACAATGTTGACAAAGTATGGGAATGCAAGGTTTTTCCTTGCCTCAAGACCAGAATCATGTGAGACCATTTTGTTGGAAGAATATCACAAAATTTCTCCAAAAGTATATCCTTGTCTTTATCTACCCCTAGTCCTCTTAACTGGTTTATGATGCTCATAAATCTGGTGTAAGTACCAGTAAGGGACTCATTGGGGAGAGCAAAAAATGACTCATACTTTTTATTTAAGGAGACTTTTCTGGTAACAACAGTATCATCACCTCCCTCATGCTGGTTTACTAGTTCATCCCACATACTTTTGGCACTGGGATAGAGAACTAGTGTGGGAATGAGAGTTTCTGGAACAGCCCCGAGGATCATATTTTTAAGAAGTGTATCAAGATTTACTAATCTTTTCTCCTCTTCGGACCAGTGTTCCTCTCTCTTTTCCCTCCCACTTCTTGATCCTGTAGGGTCAAGAAGTGCATTGATAGGAAGTCTTGGCACATAGGGTCCTTCGTTTAAAATTTTCATCATATTCCTTTCAATACCAGTCACATGTAATATTATCCTAGCTTTCCACGTACCAAATTCATCACTGCTCCCATTGAATTTAGGAACAGGATTATTCGAGTAATGCACATGCACATGTGGAGAAGCAGGAGGAGGAGGAGGAGGTGGTGTATTGTTATTTCCAGTGGGTGGTTCATTAACATTAGTTTCATGAGTTTCTTGAGTATTTTCTGGGATTGCCATCGTGAAACAGATCTAGGTAAGTATATTAACCTTCTGCTCTGATACCAATTGTAAAGTCCCTCACACGATGGTTTAACCCACGAGTGTAAAATAACAAGACAAGTATGAACTAGAATCGGACTAGTATTACTTCAATATAAATATGCAAGAATATAAACAAAGTAATAAATGACTTTAAGCAATATTTAAACAAGTAAATAAAAGGTGGAACACGAATGTAGTTTTCAAGTGTATTTTCTTTATTGATGTATAAACAAAATACAAGATCGTTGTGGAACCTAGATATTACACGTATGTAAGTATCTAAACAATCTTTGAATTACAAGTGATCTATACTTGCTAAATAAACTCCTTTGATCGATATACTTAGAGTTGTGAAGTATAGCTGTTTAGATCGACAGTATTTAAGCAAGTTCACCAATTTGCTAAAAAGTGATTTTCTCAAAGAAATGACTTTGTATTTATAGGCAACAAAATTCACCAGTGAATTTTGTGCCGTACAAATATGGTTGGATACATTTAATGATCCGACAAGAACATTAAATGTATTGGATAAGGAATAAGGATAAAGTCACATCAAGTGCAAGTGTATCCTTTTATCCAACCACCTTAACATACGTATACTTTGGTAAAGAACAAGTGGGTTGTTCTTTGGAAAGTGTGTAAAGGCTTAAAGTCAATCCTCGATATCAGTGTTCAGACTTGTAAGGTCTAGAACACTGACAATCCTCCAGTGTACAGATCTGGTAAGACTTTCCAGTGGACTCCGCCATTTGATAAGTCTTCTTTCTTCAGACTTCAGTCTTTGACTTCAGTCAGAATGTCTTCAGTAGAGTAGATCTGGACTGGGGTGAAGACCAGTGAGCTAATCTGGAGAATACTCCAGATTTCCTATACAAGTATTTGCTCATTAGTCTTCCATTATTTCTGGACAAATCTTTAGAAGGACTCCAGATCCCAAGTCTGGAGTAGGTCCAGCAGAACATGTTTTCTGGTCAGATCTTCAGTGAGCTCCAGTAGTCGAGTCTGGAGCGAGTCCAGCAAAACATGTTTCTTGACAAACCTTCAATAAGGTTCCAGTAGTCCAGTCTGGAGCCAGTCCAGTAAGTCTGGACTAAATCTGGACCTAATAACAAGTTCAGAGGGCAGTTTGAAACTTATTGAAGGATAGAAAGGTGTACTACTGGGGGTTTTCTTCTTTTGAACTGGTTCCAAGTCTGAATGACTGGAAACATTTTCAGATGAATCTTTATTGTAGTTGATAGGATCAGATTCACAGAAAATAATCGGATTTTCTGGGGGAGAATCAAGGACTGGCTTTTTATTGATTGCTTTGTTTGATTCATCGAATGTGACATGTATTGACTCATGGACCTTCTCCAGTCTCTTGTTGTAGACTCTGAAGGCCTTGCAAATGACTGAATAGCCTAAGAAATACCCTTCATCAGCTTTGGCATCAAATTTGCCTAACTGACTGGAGTCGTTCAAGATGTAAACTGGACATCCAAAAACATGAAAATAACCAATATTTGGTTTTCTATTTCTTAATACTTCATAGGCTGTCTTCTTGTGTCTTTTTATATAAACAGACCTGTTCTGGGTGTGGCAAGCAGTTGCAATTGCTTCAGCCCAGAAACTGGTGGGAAGACCAGATTCAGCCAGCATACTCCTGGCAGCTTCTATCAGCGTTCTGTTCTTTCTTTCTACCACTCCATTCTGCTCTGGAGTGCGTGCTGATGAGAAGTTCTGAGAGATGCCAGTGTCAGTACAGAATTTCTCCAGAGTTGCATTCTGGAATTCTGTTCCATTGTCACTTCTTAACTGACACACTTTTCGCTTATACTTGAGTTCAATCTGCTTGATAAGAGTGATGATTTCAGCAGCAGCTTCATTTTTAGACCTGAGAAAGATAACCCAACAATATCTGGAGAATTCATCTATGATCACCAGGGTGTATCTTTTACCAGCACGAGTCTGAACATTCACTGGACCAAAGAGGTCCATATAAAGCATGTGAAGAGGTTCAGTAATGCTGAAATTCTGTCTGGTCTTGAAACTGGCATGTTTCTGCTTACCCATCTCACATCCTGGACATGGCCTTTCCTTTTTGAAGGAAACTGAAGGTATCCCATCTGCCAGTTGTTTTCTAGACAACTTATTAATATTTTTGAAATTTAAATGGGATAACCTTTTGTGCCATAACTGTTAATGTAGAATTCGAGCTTTTGTGTGTGTGTGAGTGTGTGTTAATGGCGGTTTTAGAGAGAGAAAGTAGAGAGAGAGTAGAGAGAGAATCAGTGAAAGTTTGGATAGTATTATGGGTTCAAAGGTTACATAATCACTTATGGAGGGGGTTTATATACATATGATCTATTTACACTATGCCCCCTTCCATATTAACAAGTTTACACTATAAGTACAAAATAACATAAAGATACACAAATCAACTACTACATTTATATTTCTAACAATCTCCCCCTTAGTAGTGATTTGTGAAAAATATCCAGTACTTGTCATTCTTCAAGCTCTTGTATTTGGTCTATCTTTATTTGGATGCCAGAACCAATTATCTCCTTCAGGTCTGTCATCAGGAACAACCATGTTTGCTTCATAGTTTCTTGGTGGAATGTTTTGTGGGCCTGGAAGATGACTTGGCTCGTACTTGATCCAACAACCTCCTCTACGACGTACGACGTACTTAGACTTCTGAACATTCTTTGCCTCTCTCATCATTCTGATACTGTCTCTGTACTCGAGTCTTTGATTGATCTTGGAGATTACTTTATCAAATACTTCCTTTTTCTTTTCATCTTGATCATCTTCTTTCAAACACAACAAAACATTCTTGCAAAATTCTAGTGTTCCATCTGAATAAGAAGCAAGTTCATCCATACGAATGAAAATCTTCTTCTTTCTGCTGTTCAAAAAGACAACACCAAAGGATGGTTCTTCTATGATATGACCAATACTGAGCTGTTCAATGTCTCCGGTGTAAAGACTTTGATCTGGATATGGTACATTGATCTTTCTCTTAACAACTTCAAAACCAATTTGAAAGTCTTCCAATGAAGCGTATTGAATGCAGCTTGACATATATCTTTTAACAGCTTCAAAAGCAATAACATCTTCTTTGTATCTTTGCATTGCATTCAAAAAGTGGTTGTAGAGAAAGATAATGTCATCAACTGGTAGCAGCTTGAACTGAGCTTCTGTGAATCTGTACATCTTATTGTTATCTCTTTTCACATGAAAGCAAGGTACAGAGATAGAAATCCTTTTAACCAAGATCACTCTGACAAGCACCAGAATCTTGTGGTTTCTTTGTTCTTCGAGGAGCTTTGGATTGTATTGCTTAGTGAGTTTAAGAAGCTCTTTGTATTCTTCAATTTGTCTCGCTTCCTTAAACTTGTACATCGAATCCAATTCTGGTCTCTTTGTTTTGGTCACTTTGGTAGCTCCACAAAAGATTGGATAAGCTCTTTCTTCCAGAAATCTAGACTTCTTAGCTGCCTCCTTTGGCTTAACACCCAGAGCAACCATTCTTTCTTTATCCCTCAAGAAGTATCCCCGATTAATAAATCTCCTTTGTTCTTCAGTCAATTCTGTTGGAAAGTAATCAGGAAGGACTTCCTCGGATATGATTGCTTCTTTCAACACTTGTTTATAAGTTGACTTCTTGAAATTCTGAGATGCAGCTTCAGGAGTCTTTCTCAATTCATCAAAACTATTGAAGTCTTCAAAAGTATAATGTTGAGGAGTTGTGAAACCCTGAGTAGAAGATTCTCCAGCTTCTTTTCTGCTTGATGAACCTGTTTCAAAATAATCAAGATCTGGGAAGTCTTCAAACACAGGTTCCTCAACAGCTTCTACATTTACTTGAGTCTCAACTATTTCTGGCTCATCCAAGATTATATTATCTTTTCTTGCCTCATCTTCTGCTTCGCCTTCAGCATATTCCATAACTTCATTTTCAATCACAAACCCTTCTTCTTCATTAACTTCAACATTTTCAAACTCTTCTTCACTTTCTCCATCAGACTCAGCTCCAAAAACTTCAACTAACCTTCTTCTAATCTCATCATTCAAAGAATCGTTCTCAACATTCTCAACATTCACGCCCTCTGCTCTTTCTTCCATCACCACATCTCCAACATTTCCTTCAACACTTGCCGAGGTATTTCCAATATTCGTTTGACCTTCTCCTTGGTTCTCCCCCTCGGGGTGATCATCAGAATCAGGATCATCCCGACGAGAAGGAACCGAGGCCGGTCGGCAAGATTCTAATGCCAACAGTCTTAATTCAAAAGCAGCAAGCTTTGCATCATATTCAGCTTTTTGGCGTTCAACTTGATCTTGTAAAGCTTTTACTCGTCTTTCAGTTGCAATTTCTCTTTCTCGCACCTCAAGAGCATTCAACACACCTCTTTCAGTTACCGTCAACAAATCACCCTCAGACCTTAATATATTCAGTAAAACTTCACACGCAGAGTCTTTTGTAGGTAAATTTGTTGATGTTGATGGAATTTCATTTGGTGTTGGTGTTCTTTGTGTTTGGGTAGGAGGTGGAGTAGCCAACCCGGGGGTTGTTGGCATACTTGTGGTGTGACCTAAATTCAGCGATGCTGATTCAGGATTTCCTGCGGATCCTCGGGTTATACCCTCACCAGCAGTTTCAGATTCATGGGCTTTGCAACCCAAATCAATTGGTGTCCTAGACTGTGATAAATCACTGTCCTGGACTTGTTGTTGGGCAACACCGCTAACAACACCGGGGTCACTGAGAATGCCCGTTAATACAGTCTCAGGTTGATCCTGAGGAACAGCAGTGTCACTACGGCGTTCATACTGCTCCCCAGTCTCTGTCTGAGGACTGTTACCTGCGGCTAAAGCTGGCGTGATGTTAGCTAAGGCAGGATTTCCAAGCTGTCCTTGAGGGTCACACAAAGTGGGTCCCTCTCCGCTTGTTCCGGCACCAGTACTCAACTGGGCTTGTGCTTCAGTGTCCCTAGGGGATCTAGACTCTTGTGCATGAACTGAAGGCGAGAGGTGGGGCTGGTCCTCTCTAATTTCAACACTCTCATCCTCCAAATGAGGAGAGTGTGGTGAGCGTGGCTTATCCCCGTGAATTTCTGAGACTAACTCCTGTTGTGAGGAGTCAGAATGGCTGGGAGAGGTTGGTGCAAACGAGAATGGGCAGTTCCCGATTTCTACCCTAGGGTAAACAACCCGGCTAGACACATTGGTTTCAACTAATGGAGGGCCAACGTTTTCTTTTTGCCCTTGTCCTAACCCGGACCGCTCATCCTCTCTGGTATTTTCAACTCCTCCCTCAGTCCTGCCTTGTTCCTCCAGCACAACATCATCTCCAGTGCTCACATGTTCAGTCTCAACTTCAGATTCAACATTATGCACAATTCTTGTTGTTTGTTCAACATCAAACTCCGCTGAGGCACCAGGTTGTTCAGTCACATCTGCTGAAGAAGATTCAAGTCTTTGTCTTGCAGATTTAGACGACTTATGTTTTCTTTTTGATTTCTTCTTCTTTGAAGACTGCTTTAGGACACTTCTAGCAGACATTTTAAGTCGTCTACCTGGTGGTGGAGTTGGTTCATCAGGTATAGCAGATGCAAGTGGTGTTGGATTAAGAATTGGTGATGAACGAGGTGGTGTAAAAGTTGGTGGAGTCGGTGAAACAACAGATGGTAAAGGTGTTGATTGCGAAGGTGAAGATTGTGAAAGGTGAACGGTTGGTGTAGATTGTGTAGATTGTGAAACAGGTGATGAAATAGGTACAGGTGAAGCAACATCTTGCTCAAAAATAACTCTTTTTGTCTTTCTTTTCCTCTGCTCAGAGGCCCCTTCATCACTAACCCCTCTTTTTCTTTTTGACGAACTAGGACCCTCACTTGGCGACCTATGCTCAGCTTGGGAAGGAGTCTGTCGGCTTTCAGACCCCATAACTGAGACTAACCACTCGAGATAAGCCCTAAGGTGAGGACTCTGAGCAGGAACCAGGTTAATCAAAAATGGTGGAATCGGAAAAGGTTTTATTGTTTCACAACTTGTGCCTCTCAAGTTTGATTTATACAAGGCAATCACACATTTAAAACTATTTTCCAACCTAGGAATTTCTTCTGCGTTATCAAGAGCATCTTCGATAACCAGAGTGAAAAATCTGATAAAGGGAATATACTTTCTGTCTTGTTTATTCTTTCCCTTAACAACTTGAATCAGCTTTTTCCAAATAATTGCCGCAAAGTCACACTGCACATTGTGAGTGACTGCATAGTAGATTGCCAATGAATCTTTTGTCATCAGATCAATACCTTTCTGTGATGGCATCAGGCAAGTTGAAAGAATATTGTACATCGTATGCCAGAGAGTGACTACATTACTTCTTCTGAAGTCTCTCATCGTTGTCAAATCTCCTGCATACCCCAACGAATGAACTCCTGCCAACATTTCTTCTACAGATGGGAGTTCTTCGTATTCTTCTAGAACAGGAAATCCAATAATTGTTCTAAATTCATCCAGAGTTAATCTACAGTTGAAGATTTCAGCTTCTGATTCTAGTGAAAATTTGAAGTATTCTGCTGTGTTGTGCCTTTTACTTCCTCGCACATATTCAATTGATTCCCACAGCTCGAAGACATACTTCTCAGGTACAATTGCACCTCCAGTTAAAGCATTATTTAGTGGATGATAGCTGAGAATCTCTGGAATGATGGGAAATTTGCAAGCAAATGGAATATGTAATGCTTGATTAGCTTGCATTTTCATTGAATCTCCTTCTCTGAACATTGCCATCTTGATACTTTATTATTTTTCTGTTTAAGACAAACTGACCAAAGTTTTGACCAGAAAATACATTTCAAACACAGAAAAATAACAAAATATACCAACTTTTAAGAAACACATTTATTATACAGACAATGTTTTGCATATATATTAAAATGAGAGAACAAAGTAGTACACAAAGGCGTTCGATACCTTGCATCTCACCCAAATATATATACAAAACATGACAATATATAGAATCACATACGTATTAAAAGATAAGAAAACAAGGTAGTACACAAAGGCGTTCGATACCTTGCCTCTCACTCTAAACACTTATGAAATACTATATATTTACCAACTCAAAACACATAAGTATTTATACATAACACAACTAATAATAAAAGAAAAAAATTTTGAAATTCTAATTTGTACTATTTGCAGAGCAAAAACCTCTGCAAATAGCACATTTTGAAAAATAAGCTTTTGGCATAATTTTGATTTGTATTGGAGTTGAAATATGTAAATGCAGAGCTCAAAGTTCTGCAAATGAGCAGTTCAGTTCAACTCCTTTGAAATGTATGAAATTTTCTTTTATTGAACAACAAAAATGTTGTCAATTGTTAAAGAACAATTTCAATTTGGAAATTTTCAAATTGTACTGTTTGCCGAGCAAAATGCTCTGCAAACAGTTGAATTAAGACATTTGAAAAAAAAATTCATTTTGTACTGTTTGCCGAGCAAAATGCTCTGCAAACAGTTGGATTTAAGAACTTGATGAAAATTTTTCACAATGTACTGTTTGCCGAGCAAAAAGCTCTGCAAACAGTTCATTTGAAAACTTAGGTTAAAAATTTTCACTTTGTACTGTTTGCCGAGCAAAATGCTCTGCAAACAGTTGGTTGGAAAACTAAGTGAAGAATTTTCATTCATTTGCCGAGCACAAGCTCTGCAAATGGATGGTTCAAGTCTTGACAAAATTTGAAAATTCATTTTGTACTGTTTGCCGAGCAAAATGCTCTGCAAACAGTTGTTTTAAGACTTGGAAAAGTTTTGACCAAAATGGTCTGTTTGCCGAGCAATGAGCTCTGCAAACAGTTGTTTTTAAAGCTTGAATGACTTGGAATTCAATTTGAACAAAATGCACTGTTTGCCGAGCAAACTGCTCTGCAAACAGTTCATTTTAATACTTGGAAAAATTTTGGAATTCAAAATGCTTGTTTGCCGAGCTCAAAGCTCTGCAAACAATTGATTTTAAAACCTTGATGCATTTGAAAACCAAAAAGGCTTGAATGCCGAGCAAAATGCTCTGCATCAAGTTGATTTTAAAAACTTGGTGAAAAACAAATTTGGTTTGTTGAAAACAAGCATTTGCCGAGCAATAAGCTCTGCAAATGGCACTTTTGATTCAAAAAATTCTTTGGGAAAATTATGAACAAGTTAATCACACTTAATGATGATTTGAAAGAGATCAAGAACAAAGTACCCATTTGCCGAGCAAAATGCTCTGCAAATGATACAATTTATCAAAAACTCATCAGAATACCCAGCCCTTGTTCAAATCCCACCCAGAAAATATTAAACTCAAGCAGATTAAGGCATCTAATCATTTAAACAACAAGTATAATACCTAATCATGCATCTATCATCCTCAAAACATGAATCGAAACATCATTTGAAGCATAAGAAATCGAAAATATCAACTTGGCATTTAATCAAACAGTTGGTGATTAAAAATGAACAAGAAATCTTACCTCAAAAACCGATGATTTGATCGATGTAAATGATGAAATACTACTGAAAATCTATCACACGAATGTATTCTCTTGAATTATTATGAACAGAATTGAAATCTTGATATATTGATGTGACTTTTGATCGGTTTTAGAGAGAAAAAGAATAAGATATTTTGTTTGAAATTTCAAAGTGAATAACTTGACCCGCCCATTTTCCTTTTAAACTCACTTTCGGGTCGCGGGTCTGGGTGTGACCCGCGTGTCAACCCGAATCTAATCAAGTTTTGGGCTACCCATTCAATTGGGCTCACATGAAAATTTGGGCTTGTTTTGAGGTTTGGGATCAAAAATTTGTTTTTGGGCTTAAACTAATAAACAAAAAAAAATAAAAAAAATAAAAAATAAAAATACACATAGAAATTAAAAAAATAACCAAAATAACACAGATTAAAAAAAATAAAGCAAACACAAAAAAAAATCTTTTTATTATTTTAGAATTTTCTAATTTTGTATTTGATTTTTCAGATTTTAACTACAAACACACAAAAAAAAATTAAAACAAAATAAAAAATAAACAAATAAAACAAACAATTAACAAATAAGCAAACATTTATTCACATGCATTTGCACACTCCCCCTCAAATTAAGCATTTTAGACTATACTAAATTTACAAACTCCCCCTAAAATCATGCATTCTACCCTTTTTCTCCCCCTCAAACATTGCATGCAATACCAAGTAAAACACATCAATGTTTGAAATAGAAAATAAACATAGAATACATGGCATTAAAGCATTTAAGTTTGTAAATCAAGCATTCCCAACTTGGTTTTCAGAAAATTGAACCTGTTTTCATCCAAAGGCTTGGTGAAAAGGTCTGCAAGTTGGTAGTCTGTTGGGACAAAATAGATTTCGATGTTACCTTTCTCGACATGATCTTTAAGAAAATGGTACCGAACATCTATGTGCTTGGTCTTTGTGTGCTGTACAGGATTGCAAGAAATAGCAATTGCACTCTTAGAGTCACAGTAGATGGGAATCCTGTTGAACTGAAATCCATAATCAGTCAACTGTGTCTTCATCCAAAGAACTTGTGAACAACAGCTAGCTGCAGCAACGTATTCAGCTTCTGCAGTAGATGTGGATACACAATTCTGTTTCTTTGAAGACCAACTGACCAATCTATCCCCTAGAAACTGTACACTCCCAGAAGTACTCTTTCGATCAAGCTTACAACCTGCATGGTCAGCATCCGAATATGCAATTAATTGAAACCCAGTATCCCTTGGATACCAGAGACCAAGGTTCACTGTGCCTTTCAGGTATCGGAATATCCGTTTGACGGCCTGGAAATGACTTCCTTGGGATTGGCCTGGTACCTGGCACACATGCATGTGGCGAACATAATATCCGGGCGACTTGCAGTCAAATACATGAGTGACCCTATCATACTGCGATATTTCTTTTGATCAAAAGATTTTCCAGTTAAGTCAGCATTAATTTTTGTTCGAGCTTCCATGGGTGTCCCAATTGTTTGACAATCCATCATATCAAACTTTTTCAACATGTCAAGAATGTACTTAGATTGACAGATAAAAGTACCATTTGACAACTGTTTTACTTGAAGACCAAGGAAAAAGTTAATTCACCCATCATGCTCATTTCAAATTTCTTGATCATTAAAGTTGAAAAATTCTTGCAGTATTTAGGATTAGTTGACCCGAAAATTATGTCGTCAACATAAATCTGGATTAGAATGATGTCACTTCCTTGTCGTTTGATAAACAAGGTAGTGTCAATCGAACCTTTGCTAAAACCAGATTTCACAAGATAAGAGGATAGAGCATCATACCATGCACGAGGCGCTTGTTTCAGACCATATAATGCCTTGTCTAACCTGTAAACGTAGTCTGGATGTTTGGAACTCACAAAACCTTCTGGTTGTTCAACGTACACTTCTTCTTTTAGAATTCCATTCAAGAAGGCAGTTTTAACATCCATCTGGTAGACGGTGAAGTTCTTGTAGGCAGCATAGGCAAGAAACATCCGAATAGCCTCAATTCGTGCAACTGGTGCGAATGTCTCATCGTAGTCAATTCCATCTTGTTGGAAATATCCCTTTGCAACCAATCGTGCTTTGTTGCGTACAACAACTCCAGTTTCATCCTTTTTATTCTTGAAGATCCACTTGGTTTTAATTGGCTCCTTGTTCTTGTAAGGATTGGGAACCAATTTCCACACCTCAAGTCGTTCAAATTGATTCAGTTCCTCCTGCATAGCTTTCACCCAATCTGGATAACTTAGAGCTTCATTCACTGTCTTTGGTTCAACAATGCTCAGAAAATTCACAAACAGACATTCATTCGCAGAAGCGGATCTTGTCTGAACTCCAGTTGTTGGATTTCCAATGACTTGAGAGATCGGATGAGCTCTAGTCCATTTGGTTGTGTGAGGAATTGGGTCAATTGATCACCAGATTCTTCAGAATCAATAAAATTAGGAGTATGTTGTTCTGTCAATTGTTCAAGTGAAGTAGCAATTGGTTCAACAAAGTTATCTTGATCATAATCTACTGGATTGGTTGATGGATTTGTCACTTGAGAGATAACATGAGGTTGAGTATGCAACTCTGAATAATCAGTAGGTGGAGGAGAATCAGATGGTGAACTAACATCTGATGATTGTGATGGTGAAGACTCATTGGGATCCATCTCTTTCGAATTTGAACTTGATGGTTCATTTGAATTCTCATCAGATTCAGAAACTTTCTTCGGAACTTGGAAAAATTCTTCAAACAAGATATCCAAATCTTGTGAAGTCGGAGTAGGGAATGATTTGACAATTGATGCAGTCTTTGTTGTGGAAGCTTGTGGACTTGAAGTTCGGGTCTTGAACTGTGTTGTTCAAGAACCATTCCCGAGAGTTCATCAAATTTAACATTCATACTCTCTTCGATTCTCTTGGTTCTTCGGTTATATACACGATATGCAATGGATTCTCTTGAATAACCGATGAAATATGCCTCATCGCCTTTTGGTTCAAATTTGCCCAGATTATCTCGATCATTGAGAACATAACATACACATCCAAAAATGTGCAAGAAGTTCACATTGGGCTTTCTTTTGTTGATCACCTCATACGGAGTTTTATCAAACCTCTTGTTATTATGGATCTGTTTTGTGTAAAACAAGCAGTAGCAACAGCTTCAGCCCATAAATTCGGTGGCAACTTCGAATAGGCAAGCATTGTTCTAGCTGCTTCAACAAGAGTTCGATTTCGACGTTCAACTACTCCATTCTGTTGAGGTGTTCTGGCAGCGGAAAATTGATGAGTAATACCCATGGACTTGAAGAAAGAATCAATTGTTGAATTCTTGAATTCAGTCCCATTGTTTGAGCGAACAATTATAACTGATGATTTAAGATTTACTTGGGTCTTCTTTATGAAATCAATAATTGTATTCGGAGTATCACTCTTTGCATGAAGAAAGAATACCCAAGTGTAACGAGGATAATCATCGACAATCACAAGAATGTATCGCTTGCCATGGATACTTTGAACTTTCATTGGGCCACACAAATCCATGTGAATAAGGTGCAAAGGACCTTCTGTACTTAAGTGCTTCTTTGGTTTGTGTGAAGCTTTCTTCATCTTTCCAATTGCACAAGCTGGAAAAACATGATCACTTTCATACTTGTAGTCCGGAAGACCTTCAACAAGTTGTTTATCCACGAGTGTATTAATCGTTTGAAAGTTAAGATGAGAAAGACGGCGATGCCATAACCAAGAGTTTTGTGCAGTTGCTTTCGAAAGAAGACAAATCTCTGAAGAGTTGGATGGGATGTTGTTGAGATCAATTGTGAACAAATTATTGTCTCTTGTTCCAGTAAGAATATCCACACCATCTTCAGTCTGCACTTTGCATTCATATCTCCTGAATAATACTTGAAGATCATTGTCACAAAATTGACCAACACTAAAGAGATTGTGTCCAAGTCCTTCAACGTAGGAAACTCTTGATAGTGACTCCATTTTTGACAATGTCTCCATAACCAAGAATAGGAGCGATATGATCATTTCCGAATCAGACGGTTCCCATAAACTTTTCAACAAAGTTCGAAAGAATTGACTTGTTTCCAGTCATATGGCGAGAACATCCCGAGTCGACATACATACACAAATGAGAAATTCCTTGCCAAGGACAGGGAATATGGTTTAGGTACCCATGTAGATTGGGTCCTTGCAGGTTAGAGGGATAACATGCAAGTACACATTAAAAAAAACATTAAGCAAAATAACACACAAACAAACTTTTTATTCAAACACTAAACAAACACACAAAATGTTCAAAACACAAATACGAATTACAAGCAAGGAAATGTAAAGGTTTATACACAAGTTTTGATACAAGCAGGAATAGTCCTAGATGTAGTAGCATTATCTAATGTATTTGATCTACGGACAATCCACACTTGTTTGACATGGGTAGTGTTTCCATCAAGTTTGAGTTTTCTAGTAGCATGCAAGAATCTATCTTTTGGAATCCATTTACTGCTACTTTTCATGCACAAGTCACCTGAAACACGAACATTCTTAGAATTAGAAACTAATTTAGCATTTATGTTCTGAACAGGTTTCTTCTTGATGGGTTCTGTGGTCTTATTCACTTTCTTTATGTTATTAGGTGACAACCAACCATACTGATCTTTGTATTTAGTCATTCCAGAGACAGTATCTCTAACCCTCTGTAAAGTGCACCTAGGATTCTTCTGAGAATACCTAGGAAAACTAGAATACCTAACCTGCTGAGGTTTTTTGTCACCTAATGAGAAAGTTTCAAATTTAACAATCTTCGGACCACTGCTTGTTTTGACTTCTTTCTGTGACTTAGGTTCAGATTTGACCTTGTACATCTGTGTTTGCCTAGAAGTCTTTGATTTCATTGAGACATTGGGACCTTTCTTTGGTTTTGGACTTGAAATAGTCTTAGGTGATTGGTTGGTCTTGGGTTTTGAAACAT
>CM067170.1:71584046-71606448 GCA_034093135.1 Erigeron breviscapus
TTTGATGATGACAAAACCCAACTACACTTCTAACTATCAGCTTACAAAGAATCAAAGAAAATATGACTAACAGCTTGTGACCCTTTGAATCTTTTGGGTTCTTTTCAATCTGATATGAAGTTCTAACAAGACAACTGAATTTGTATAAATACTTTCATATATTGAGAGAAACAAGGTGTTACAAAGAGTTAACTCCCAATTATCTCCACAGTTTCTTGCTTAACTTCAAATGATGGAGCAACTGTTACATCTACTTTTCTATCTAACCCTTCTTCCACAAGGAACTGCTCATACCCATTACCTTGTTCACTATAAGACACACAGAATCTGTATAAGGTAAATAGGTGCATAGTTGGTACCTCTTTTAGTTCAGCAGTCCTTTGAAAGACCAGTTGCCCTCTTGCATTTACAAAGTACATACCATGCTCAGGTTCAGTAATATGCATCCCACTCCTTGCATTAGGCATACCAGCAGGTAGAGACAGATTGAGATGATTCAGAATCTTGTCAAGAGCTTCAGGAGCCAATTGTTCAAGTAGCTCTGAAGGGTTCAAGTTCTTGATGAAATCTGCATGATCACCTTCAGGACCATCAAGCTTGACATGTCTTCTCCTTTTCTTTTGGAGAGGCTCTTCAGACTCATCTTCATCATCCATATCATATGTTTTGGGTCTTGGAAGGCCAGTGATATCAATCTTGTGTTTCACAATGATAGCTAACTTCTTTTCAAGGGCCTCCAAAACTTTCTCTCTATGAATGCCAGGCATACCATAAACTATGTTATGCAACTCAACCCACTCAGAGTAACCTAGATCAAACAGCTTATCTAGATCATGAGTTTCCCAGCTGGTTTCATAACCTTCTCTTGTAAATCTTATGCTAGGAATGGGCTGCCCTCTTCTTCTTTTCAATTGAACCTGGGTGATTGGCTCTGGATGCCTTCTGTAATTCAATCTTTCTTTCACTTTCTTTATATCCAGAGCTTCCCACCCAACATGGGCTTCAAGACTTTTCTTTACATCTTTTACCTTCTGTGATGGCTTAGTGTGAACCATCACTTTCTTTTTGCCTTGGCTTTTGCTTATATTCTTTCTTTTGGATCCAATAGCTGCAAGGTCTTCTTCATCTTCCTTTTAAATGTCTCTTGAAGAACCTTGGCAACTTCTGGATCAGATTGCAACTCAGCCATTCTCTCTCTTTCTAGTCTGTCTTCCTTTACAATCTTATAAGCTTCCTTTACTGGCATCTTAAGAGCAGGTGCTTGTTGAACAACCAGCTCCCAATCTTTTTCTTTTTGTGTCAAAACCTTCACACCACTTGACCCAGCTTCAGTTTTCCTTTTCTTTAATTTGAACTGAGACAAAGTGGCTGTATCATCACTTGAAGAAGATTCATCAATTGTTTCTTTGGGAGCTGTGTCAGTTTGAGGACACAGCTTGCAATGGTACAGCTTGCACATGGTCAGCTTGGGAAGACTTTCCTTTTTCCACAACTTTTTCAACTCCATCTCCCTCCCTTATATCTCCCAATTCCTTTTCAACTTCAGTTTCTTTTTCAACACCATCATCCTTCCTTATACCTCCCATTTGAACATCAGTGGTCTCCCCCTCAATTGTACCACTCTCCTTTACAATCTCTTCATCCACAATTCTAAATTGGCACCACCAGACTCAGACTCTGGTATTTTTATCTCATCTTTTTCCTTCTCACCATCCACCACAGAACCATAAACAACCATCCTCCTATCAGCCTCATTCTGTCTTTTTCTCATCTTTTCAAAGTATTCTTCAATCTCCTTGTCAACCTCAACTCTTTGTCTTTCATATTCTTGTTCAATTTCAGCCTCACTCATAGCACTCTTCTTTTTAGCAGAACCCTTCTCCCCCTTTTTTGTCATCATCACCAGGGAAAGAGCTTATAGGAGTGGCAAAGAGGCCTTTTAGCTGATGGTCGATCACATCAATCTTTACATTTGTTAGACAGCAGGCCCTCCTTAGTTCAACATAGTCTTCATGGAGGAGTGCAACCTTAGATTTAAGTTTTTTTGAAGCTTCAATCAGATCATTCTTGAAATCTGCTTGTGACTTGTTAGTAGATTGATGTTCAATATTCACTTCTTTTGTAAACTTGGTTGCTGCTTTCTCAATCTGACTCAGAGTACCCTTGTTTCTTTCCTTCTCTTCAGTGATTGCCTTTGTAAGACCATCAAGGGACTCTGTCAGCTTGGTTTGGTTCTTTTGCATCAGATCAACTGCCTTCTTAACATATTCTTCCAATGCAGTCTGATCATGACTCAGCTTGTCTACCTTCTTATCCGTCAAATCCTGATCCTTTTGGACCTTTTCCAAGCATTCAGTCAGCTTTGAGCTCTCAACCTTATAGGTTGAATTGAACTCAGTGAGCTGACCCACCACATCTGAAAATGAGATAGTGGTAGCTTGGGAAGAACTTGCAGTTGGCTTAAAAGCCACTGACTCTGGAAAGAGCAGCCTGCAATCCTTAAGATCTGGGTCATTGGGCTCATATAGAAGGGGGTGGAGGCTAAGGGAGTTTTGGTGCTTTTGCTCATGAGAGTGAGTCTTATGAGTAGATTTGTCAGAAATGATGATGAGTTGGTCAGCCTGAGAAAGATTGATGTTTAATTCAGGCTGAGGGCCAGTGGGAATGTGTTGATCTTGATTTAGATCAACTCCTCCACTGGCATCTTCCATCAGAGCATCCCTTGAGGATGGATGGGCAAACTCATCATCGAATGAAGAGTCACTTCCAGAGATAGTGACTATATTCTCATTGGCATCGAGAGGACCACCAATGGTTCCCTTTGCTGCATAAGGGGCTGACATAACTGCCTTAAAGACAACCATGTAACCTACAGGATCCCTCTGTCCAAGGACAGATGCAGACACAGACCCTGCAGGTGTAATGTTTTGTGTATTTGATTGCCCTTCAACAGAGGTGTGTTGTTGCACCAAAGTATCCTTAGGGAGAATTGAGACCTGTACCCCTCCTTGTGATCTAGAAGGGGCATTGGCAGTCTGTGCAGACTCAGAGTGTAAGAATGAAGGAGTCTGATCAGCTTGGGGAGGAGAAGCAGTGTCACCAGTGCGTTCGATACTTCTCTCTTTGGCTGACCATCCTCAGATTGGATGTGCATAGACTCTGACTCATTTTGGATCTGGGCTGGATCCACTGTTGTCCCTTTAATGATATCATCAACCTTTTGGGAGGCTGATGATGGCGATATAGGTGCAGACACAGTATGACCTTGGGAGGAGGTCTTTATTTCAATACCTTCACCCTGTTTGGAGGGTTGGGTAGCAGCAGTTGTTCCCTTTTGCTCGTCTACACTCTTTTGGGAGAGTGCAGATGGGTGTGGTGTAATCGGCTTATCAGCTTGGGTGGCAGGGACAGCTTTGGAACGTTCCTTAGCTTCCTCTGCACCTTGGGGGACTTCTAATGGTTTTGAAGTTACAATGTCAACCCCAGAAGCTGATACAGATTTCCTTAGCGATCTTTTCTTTTTGGCACTGTGAGGCACTAAGTCCTCAACAATGGGTCTTTTAGAGTCGAATTTTGAAAGAGTGGATGAGGGTGTGGCTAGGGTGGCTGATGTTTTGGCCAACCCTTCACCCTCTTTTGTGGGAGAAGAATGAATAGATTGAGAGGAGTTTGAGGGTTCAGAAGCATGTGTACCTTGGTCCCCCTGATTGGCAGATTGAGTGTTAGACTCAGATCGCGTCGAAGTAGGGACAGCTTCCTCAAGTGCTTCTTGTTCCCTTTCTCTCTGCCTGCAAAAATCAAGGTAAATCTGCATTGCTCGGGTCAGACCCTGCGCAGTTACCTTAGGACTGTTGAAAATGTTATTGTTAATTGACTTGCATTCCACAGTCTGACCAGTTGCCAGACTGTAATCATTGTCAAGTATTGCTTCAATGATAAGAGCAAGAACCCTACCATAAGGTATGGTAAGACTCTTCTTACTAACACGGTCAACCAAGTCCTTAAAGATTAAGCCAGCATAATCTACTCTGGTCATAGTGACCATAGAATGAAAAATTTGCAACTCTAAGACATTAGGTTGATCAAAGCTGCCTGCCTTTACTTGTAAGGTTTTTGAAATTGTGCTTAATAAATAATTCCAAATACCAGTTAAGTATTTCATTTTTACTACTGAAGCCAATGGACCAGTATATTCAACTTCTTGTAAAACATTTTTGGCTTCAGTATGTGTTGCAACAGTTTCATAATCATCATCAGGCATATATGACAGCTCAAATGCAGACCTAATCCTCTCTAAAGAAATATATACCTTTTTCTTACCGTTGAGGATGGTGCCATAGATTGCAGTATGACCTTTCTTGTTCTGTCCCACATGACAGCTCGCCCAAAATTCACACAAAAGATCTTGAAACACCCAGTCTGGTTTCTCAATCATCACCTTGCCGAAGGGATGGTACCATAAAAATCCCACAATATCATCATAACCTTCTGCCCAAGAAGGAGGATGAATATTGGCGTAAACCAGACTGCCAATCTTGATTTTACCAGTATCAAGATCGGTCGGAACCACTACAACATCACTAGCCACCTCATAAGGTGAAAGCTTATTAGCGCTAATCGGAGCTGGGTATGGAACCTCAGATTCAGTAGAAGAATTATTTTGAGAGTTATTAGCAGAATTAGATGAAGAAGCCATTTAAAAACAATTTAAAGAAGAAATTAAAAACAAATAAAACAGTTTACAGATAGGAGAGAAAAAGAGATTGATTTGATAGAAAAATTTAAGAAGTGATTTGGGATTTTAGGTTAATCTAATAATATATACATTTTCAAATTAACCGTTTAGAAAAAGTAAGAGAGAGAAAGAATATGATTGGACGAGGAACAAGTAGTGGAGGTACTTTTTCAGTAACCGTATGTTACCACCACACGTGTCACTCTCCAATAGGATCAACAAATAAACTAAATAAAATAATATAAGTAATAAAACGCACTGAGATATTTAATAACAAAAATCACCACGAAGCTGGGTCAGACTCAGCTTACCCTCTTTTACTTGATAAATCACCAAGTATGAAAGGGTAGTCTGTGTCAGACACAGCTTGCCCTCAAAATTTAGAATAACTTAAGGGTCAGATTTGTTATTACTTAGCTCACTGCCTTTTACAAATTAAGCATACCTAGCTTACTTATGAGATAATTGAACCTTGATTCATCTAATGGCTTTGTAAACAAGTCAGCAAGCTGATTATCAGTTGGAATGAAGTGGAGTTCAACATCTTCTTTCATCACATGATCCCTAATGAAATGATATCTTATATCAATGTGCTTGGTCCTTGAATGAAGTACAGGATTGTTTGAGATTGCTATGGCACTGGTACTGTCACAAAAGATTGGAGTTTTTGATGCAGTGACACCATAGTCTTGAAGCTGATATTGCATCCAGAGGATTTGAGAGCAACAACTTCCTGCAGCAACATACTCAGCTTCTGCAGTAGAGATAGAAACTGAATGCTGCTTTTTGCTGGACCAGCTTACAAGTCTATTGCCTAGCAATTGACAAGCTCCTGAAGTACTTTTTTTTTATCAATCTTACAGCCTGCAAAGTCAGAATCTGAATAGCCAATTAGATCAAATCCTGAGTCTTTGGGATACCAAAGACCCAGATTAGGACTACCTTTAAGGTATCTAAAGATTCTTTTCACAGCCTTAAGATGTGATTCCTTAGGACTAGCTTGATATCTTGCACAAAGACATGTAGCAAACATAATATCTGGTCTACTAGCAGTTAAGTAAAGTAATGAGCCTATCATACCCCTATAAGCTGTAATGTCAACAGATTTGCCATTTTTATCTTCATCCAGCTTATCACCAGTTCCCATAGGAGTTTTCATAGGTGAGCAATCACTAAAACCAAATTTTTTAAGAGATCTTTAACATACTTTCCTTGGTTTATAAAAATTCCATTTTTAGTCTGCTTGACTTGTAAACCCAGAAAATAGTTTAGTTCTCCCATCATGCTCATCTCATACTTTTTAGACATTAGTTCAGAAAACTTTTTGCAAAGTCTTTCACTACTAGACCCAAATATGATATCATCTACATAAATTTGCACAAGCAGGATATCACCATTATACTTTCTCACAAATAAAGTCTTGTCAACATTACCTCTTTTGAATTTGTTAGCCAAAAGAAATTTAGACAAAGTATCATACCATGCTCTTGGAGCTTGCTTCAAGCCATAGAGAGCTTTATCAAGCTTGAAAACATGATCAGGAAACTTTGAACTTTCAAAACCTGGAGGTTGTTCAACATAGACTTCTTCTTCCAATTTTCCATTAAGAAATGCACTCTTCACATCCATTTGATAGACTTTGAAACCTTTGTGTGCAGAAAAGGCCAAGAACATTCTGATTGCCTCTAATCTAGCCACTGGTGCAAAAGTCTCATCATAATCAATTCCATCCTCTTGTCTGTAACCAAGAGCTACCAATCTTGCTTTGTTTCTGGTCACAACTCCCCTTTCATCCATTTTGTTTATGTAGACCCACTTGGTTCCAATCACAGTCTTGTGATGAGGTCTTGGAACAAGTTCCCAAACCTTGTTTCTTTCAAACTGTGTTAGTTCATCTTGCATAGCATTTACCCAAGATGGATCTGCCAGAGCTTCATTAACCTCAGTTGGTTCAACCTTACTCACAAAATTAACAAACATGCAAAAGTTGCCTGTTGCTTTCCTTCTTGTTTTAACACCAGAGAGAGGATCACCAATGATTTGATTAATTGGATGACTCCTTGTCCATTTGGTCACATGAGTTGGATTATTTGAAACTTGGACAATAGGCTGATTCAGATTAGAAGGTCCAGCATGATCTGCTTGTGGAAGAGACTGATCAGCATGGACTGTAGTTGTAGAATCTGAGCCAGCTTGAGCATCATTTGATGGATTAAGAACAATTTCTTCAGTAGGAGTTGGAACAGCTTGCTCGTTTTCAAAGATTGGAACACCTTCTTCTTCTTCAATTAGTTGCTCCCCCTGAGTTTGAGCATTATCAGTTCCAACTGGAGGATTAGTTGGAGGCTCATTCTCAGGTATAGCCAGTTCTTCAAAATTGAAATCTTCATCTTCAGGAGGAGAGCAATCTGGCTTGGAACAACCTTCTTCTATGCTTACATTTACAGAGTTCTCAATTGTTTTAGTTCTTTTATTGTACACTCTGTAGGCCTTCATCATTGTTGCATATCCAAGTAGGATACCTTCATCTGCTTTCTCATCAAACTTTCCAAGATGGTCTTTCTGATTCAGAATGTAGCAAGGACTTCCAAACATTCTTAAGAAACCAATTTCTGGTTTTCTCCCCCTAAGAAGTTCATATGCAGTCTTCTGGTGCCTTTTCACAATTAGGGATCTGTTCTGGGTAAAGCAAGTTGTGTGAACTGCTTCAGCCCAGAAATGAGACTTGACATTGTTTTGAGCCATCATGGATCTGGCAGCTTCAATAAGAGTTCTGTTTCTTCTTTCTGCAACACCATTTTGTTGAGGAGTTCTGGCAGTGAGTAGACTTGTGAAATTCCCTTTTCACTGCAGAATGAGTTAAGAGTGATATTCTTGAATTCAGTACCATTATCACTCCTTAACTGCCTAACAGGCCTTTTGTAAAGAATTTCAGCTTGCTTGATGAAATGAATAATGCTGTCAGCAGCTTCACTCTTGTGCTTGAGAAAGAAAACCTAGGTGTATCTTGAATATTCATCAACAATGACCAAAGAGTATCTCATTCCAGTGAATGAAGGAGTACTAATTGGTCCAAAGAGATCCATATGAAGCAGATCCAAACAATTATCAATGGTTGAGCATGTTTTAGACTTGAAAGTAGCTTTGTGTTGTTTGCCTTTCTCACAAGCACCACACAGCTTGTCCTTCTCATAATTTATCACTGGAAGACCAGACACCAACTCTTTCTTACACAGCTTGTTGATGTCTTTGAAATTCATATGAGATAACCTTTTATGCCACAACCAGTTCAGCTCATCTTGAGTCTTTGACATGAAACAGACTTCTCTTGTAACAGTTGGATTTATCATGTCAAAAGAATACAAAGACTCATCCCTCTTTGCAATAAGAACCACATTGCCTTCCAAATCAAGAACAATACCCTTATCAGATCTGAATCTCACTTCATAACCAGCATCACACAACTGACTCACACTGATCAAATTGTGCTTCAAACCATTTACATATGAGACCCTTCTGAATGTAAGGGGACCATTTGAAAGTATACCAAATCCTTCAGTCTTTCCTTGAGAGTTATCTCCAAAAGTAACATTAGGACCAGCGCGAATCCTAAAGCTACATAGCAGGGACTTACATCCGGTCATATGCTTGGAACACCCACTGTCCAAGTGCCAGGTATTATCATCATGACTGCCCTGCATTTTCAATAAGAGATTAGTTCTTTTTGGGAACCCATCCAAAGATGGGTTCACCAGAGCTGACCTTCTGGTCTGACTCAGATTGGGTAACAGAACTTAGACTCTTATCACATTTGGACACCCATTGTTGCTTGGTCTGTCCCTTACCAGATTTGAAATTCTTTTTAGCAACATTTAGAGTTTCCTTTTTGACAAAACCTTTGCCTATTCCAGATTTCTTACATTCAGCTCTTAACTTTCCTTGATCAACAACATTTGGATCAGACACAGTTTTCAGAAAGTTATCATTTGAAACTTTACCATTTCTGGACTCAACATATTTAGAAATCATTTTGTCAGAGTCAGATTTGGTGGTTTTTGAAACAGACTCAGATTTAGTTTGTGACAAACTTCCTTGAGAACCAGACCTCACCATGGAACCAAACCGCCTCTCTTTTTTTGTGCCTTCCTTTCCTTGCTCCCCAGCCCTTCTCCTCTTCCCCTCTTCTTTTCTCTTTTTGTCCCCCTATGCCCTCTCCCCTTTCTTTCTTTTTCTTTTCCTCCCCTTTTTCGTTTCCCCCCTTCTCTCCCCATCTTTGTCCTTGTCTGTTTGGACAAGTCAAGACTTTCTTCAGGTTTTAACTCAACAACCTTATCAGCCTCAGACACAGCTTCAGCAATGGTTTGGCCAATAGTTTCAGGATCATTAAACCCAATACCAGATTTCTGAACCAACTTAATTGGTTTAAAATTCTTTCCTTTGGTTTGGACTTTGGGTGGTGAAGGAGGCTGATAACAAGGCTCCATAGCACACACTTCAGCAATGGCTATGGCCCTATCATAATCACCATCAAAAATAGCTTGGATCTGATGAGGTATTTGGTCATTTACACACTTAGCAGTTCTTTTGGAACATATACACCATGATTCAGTAATTTGTTTAACTTTCAAAAACTTTTCTTCTGCAGTCTTAGCTTCTTTAACCAAAATTGAGTTTAATTGTTTTTGTGCTTTGACTTCAGATTCAAGTTTTTCAATGGTGTGACTTTTAGAACTGACATCAAGTTTCAAAACATGTATTTCCTTTTTGAGTTCTTGATTAAAGTGTTTTTGTAAAAGAACCTCATCACCAAGTCTATTTAGTCTAGACAGTTTCTCATTATCAGACAGATTGGAAAAAAAATTACCTCAGGTGGAGCAGTCTGACTGGTAGATGCCTGGTGAGCTGACTCAGATTGCTGTTGCATTTTCTCCAGATCTTCAGCAAACTTTTGAGTAGCTTCTTTAGCCATGAAACACTTGGCATCTTTGTACAGCTCATCATCAGATGAAGTGGCACTTTCAGCCCAGTCTTTGGCTACCAGACTCTTCTCACTTTTCTTCACCTTCTCAGTCAGCTCAGCTACTTGTACTTTCAAGGCTTTGTATTTAGTCTTGAGCTTTGAGTATTTTTCACTTCTTCCACCCTTGGCTGGCACAGCTTGAGAAGACTCCTTAGATCTGCAATCTCCAGCCATGTGTCCAGTCTTGCCACATTTGTAACAAGTGACTTTGGACATGTCAAATGGCTTCTTTGTCTTATCAGCTTGGCCACCTTTTCCTTTTCCTTTAAACTTACCAAAGGATCTCCTTCTGATCCTTTCAGCCAACATAGCTAGTTCATCACCATCAGATTCATCACATTCAGATTCAGCACAAACAGAGTTAGGATGAGAAATCACAGGAATATCATCATTAACATAAGGAATGATCTCATTACTAATTGAACTAGGGTGTTCAGACATGGAAGCAACAAGTGCAGCAGCAGGCTGACTATAAGAATCACCCATAGCAATTAACTTTTCTGCCTCTGAACACTCTTGGTTATGAAGCAAACCAAAGAGTCCAGGGAGATCAAGATCATTATAAACAGAACTTAATTTAACTGATGAGATATAGTTGTTCCATTTAGGTGGTAAAGAATCAAGAAATTTACTTTTTAAAACACTATTTTTCTTAACAATTCCAACAGCTGCTAAATCATTTACCAAAGCATTAAAGCGGGTATGAGTGTCTGTTAAGGATTCATTTCTCAAAGAGAAGAATCTCTCATAATTCCTGGTTAAAATAGTTATCGTAGATTCCATGGAAGTAGAGCAACCCTCAAACATGACAGTCAATGTACCCCACATTTTCTTAGCTGTAGAACACATTTTAATAGAATGGTAAATGTCTTTGGGCACAGCTTGGACAATGAAATTTCTAGCCTTCACATCCAAGTTTGCCAACCTCCTATCCTCATCCCCTCAATCTGCCTTGTCCTTAACAATAGATTTGACTGTGGCAGGAATGGTTGGTTGATCTTCCCTGACCACAGCTTCAACCACAACGGTTTGTGTAGGAACATAAGGACCATCCTGAAGGATGTCAGGCATATTGTTATCGATAGATTCAAGGAACAAAGACATTCGACCTTTCCACCCACTGAAATCATCTTTATCAAACATGGGTGGTCTGGTTGAAGAACCATTATCAATATAAGATGACATTATGCTTTACTATTAAGTAAAGTTAATTCTTAACCCCTGCTCTGATACCAATTGATACGTCCCACGGTGTATCAATATACAAAAGTATATTGTACACAGGATAGTTGTAGAGGGGGGTGAATACAACTTTTCTTGAACTTTACAAACTTTTAAAGTAAACGTTTTAAGACTCAGATTATATAATAAACAAGTAAAGAACAAGAATCATTAAAACAGTAAAGCAGTAAAGAAACAAACATTCTTGAACACAGATTGTGGTTTTCAAATGTAATCCTTTATTAAGAAATAATCTATACAAAGAATTACAGGGTTGTTGCGGAATAAAGATAGCCTACAGATATCTAAACAACCCTTGAAATGACAAACAACAATCAATAAGTTCTAGCTCAAGAGAATCAGCCCAAGCTGATCTCGTACAGACTAAGCTGTGTCTAAGAGCAGAGAAACTTGTGTGAAGAATGATTCTCAGGAATGCCACACATATGCAATCAAGGAATGAAGCTTTTATAGGCGAAAGCTCTTCTTCTCTTGGTATCCAATTTAGCCACGTATTCTTCTTTCAATGGATGATAAAGGAATAATCAATCGTGCCTTCACCTCGTACTTGTGGTCCCCCACGTACAGCTGCACATTCTTCATCGTCCAATAAGAGTATGGACACGCATATGCATATCTAACCACCAACCTGGATCCTAGGATTCTTCCTAGTCATGTCATTTGTCCTTATCTTCAATCCAGGTTGTTATCTTCACTTGATTGTCAGACACAGATTGGGCCGTTTGTCAAGGCACCAATCTGCCTAAGTGTTTCCAAGCTGACTGCTAATTCCAAGCTGCCTTCCACTACCAGCTTGGTCTTCTATCTTCAATCCTCCTCTTCGACTTGGATTGAATGCTTTAAACATGTTGATGCAGCTTGAACAACACTAGCTTCCATAAGTTATTACATTGCAAAGTATGAAGCATGATCTGGGTCAGTAACAGATCGCAAGCTGTGTCAGCTTAGTCTGACCCAGATCAGATTACAAGAACCTCAAGATTACTAAGTGTTTATAGGTCAGGTTTGTCATCATTAAATTTACAATTAACATTGGGACTCAACAATCTCCCCCTATTTGATGATGACAAACCCAACTACACTTCTAACTATCAGCTTACAAAGAATCAAAGTAAAATATGACTAACAGCTTGTGACCCTTTGAATCTTTTGGGTTCTTTTCAATCTGATATGAAGTTCTAACAAGACAACTGAATTTGTACAAATACTTGCATATATTGAGAGAAACAAGGTGTTACAAAGAGTTAACTCCCAATTATCTCCACAGTTTCTTGCTTAACTTCAAAAGATGGAGCAACTGTTACATCTACTTTTCTATCTAACCCTTCTTCCACAAGGAACTGCTCATACCCATTACCTTGTTCACTATAAGACACACAGAATCTGTATAAGGTAAATAGGTGCATAGTTGGTACCTCTTTTAGTTCAGCAGTCCTTTGGAAGACAAGTTGCCCTCTTGCATTTACAAAGTACATGCCATGCTCAGGTTCAGTAATATGCATCCCACTCCTTGCATTAGGCACACTAGCAGGTAGAGACAGATTGAGATGATTCAGAATCTTGTCAAGAGCTTCAGGAGCCAATTGTTCAAGTAGCTCTGAAGGATTCAAGTTCTTGATGAAATCTGCATGATCACCTTCAGGACCATCAAGCTTGACATGTCTTCTCCTTTTCTTTTGGAGAGGCTCTTCAGACTCATCTTCATCATCCATATCATATGTTTTGGGTCTTGGAAGGCCAGTGATATCAATCTTGTGTTTCACAATGATAGCTAACTTCTTTTCAAGGGCCTCCAAGACTGTCTCTCTGAATGTCAGGCATACCATAAACTATGTTATGCAACTCAACCCACTCAGAGTAACCTAGATCAAACAGCTTATCTAGATCATGAGTTTCCCAGCTGGTTTCATAACCTTCTCTTGTGAATCTTATGCTAGGAATGGGCTGCCCTCTTCTTCTTTTCAATTGAACCTGGGTGATTGGCTCTGGATGCCTTCTGTAATTCAATCTTTCTTTATATCCAGAGCTTCCCACCCAACATGGGCTTCAAGACTTTTCTTTACATCTTTTACCTTCTGTGATGGCTTAGTGTGAACCATCACTTTCTTTTTGCCTTGGCTTTTGCTTATATTCTTTCTTTTGGATCCAATAGCTGCAAGGTCTTCTTCATCTTCCTTATTAAATGTCTCTTGAAGAACCTTGGCAACTTCTGGATCAGATTGCAACTCAGCCATTCTCTCTCTTTCTAGTCTGTCTTCCTTTACAATCTTATAAGCTTCCTTTACTGGCATCTTAAGAGCAGGTGCTTGTTGAACAACCAGCTCCCAATCTTTTTCTTTTTGTGTCAAAACCTTCACACCACTTGACCCAGCTTCAGTTTTCCTTTTCTTTAATTTGAACTGAGACAAAGTGGCTGTATCATCACTTGAAGAAGATTCATCAATTGTTTCTTTGGGAGCTGTGTCAGTTTTGGAGGACACAGCTTGCAATGGCACAGCTTGCACAGGGTCAGCTTGGGAAGACTTTCCTTTTTCCACAACTTTTTCAACTCCATCTCCCTTCCTTATATCTCCCAATTCCTTTTCAACTTCAGTTTCTTTTTCAACACCATCATCTTTCCTTATACCTCCCATTTCAACATCAGTGGTCTCCCCCTCAATTGTACCACTCTCCTTCACAATCTCTTCATCCACAATTCTGACATTAGCACCACCAGACTCAGACTCTGGTATTTTTATCTCATCTTTTTCCTTCTCACCATCCACCTCAGAACCATAAACAACCATCCTCCTATCAGCCTCATTCTGTCTTTTTCTCATCTTTTCAAAGTATTCTTCAATCTCCTTGTCAACCTCAACTCTTTGTCTTTCATATTCTTGTTCAACTTCAGCCTCACTCATAGCACTCTTCTTTTTAGTAGAGCCCTTCTCCCCCTTTTTGTCATCATCACCAGGGAAAGAGCTTATAGGAGTGGCAAAGAGGCCTTTTAGCTGATGGTCGATCACATCAATCTTTACATTTGTTAGACAGCAGGTCCTCCTTAGTTCAACATAGTCTTCATGGAGGAGTGCAACCTTAGATTTAAGTTTTTTTGAAGCTTCAATCAGATCATTCTTGAAATCTGCTTGTGACTTGTTAGCAGATTGAAGCTCAATAGTCACTTCTCTTGTAAACTTGGTTGCAGCTTTCTCAATCTGACCCAGAGTACCCTTGTTTCTTTCCTTCTCTTCAGTGATTGCCTTTGTAAGACCATCAAGGGACTCTGTCAGCTTGGTTTGGTTCTTTTGCATCAGATCAACTGCCTTCTTAACATATTCTTCAATGCAGTCTGATCTTGACTCAGCTTATCCACCTTCTTATCCGTCAAATCCTGATCCTTTTGGATCTTTTCCAAGCATTCAGTCAGCTTTGAGCTCTCAACCTTATAGGTTGAATTGAACTCAGTGAGCTGACCCACCACATCTGAAAATGAGATAGTGGCAGCTTGGGAAGAACTTGCAGTTGGCTTAAAAGCCACTGACTCTGGAAAGAGCAGCCTGCAATCCTTAAGATCAAGGTCATTGGGCTCATATAGAAGGGGGTGGAGGCTAAGGGAGTTTTGGTGCTTTTGCTCATGAGAGTGAGTCTTATGAGTAGATTTGTCAGAAATGATGATGAGTTGGTCAGCCTGAGAAAGATTGATGTTTAATTTAGGCTGAGGGCCAGTGGGAATGTGTTGATCTTGATTTAGATCAACTCCTCCACTGGCATCTTCCATCAGAGCATCCCTTGAGGATGGATGGGCAAACTCATCATCGAATGAAGAGTCACTTCCAGAGATAGTGACTATATTCTCATTGGCATCGAGAGGACCACCAATGGTTCACTTTGCTGCATAAGGGGCTGACATAACTGCCTTAAAGACAACCATGTAACCTACAGGATCCCTCTGTCCAAGGACAGATGCAGACACAGACCCTGCAGGTGTAATGTTTTGTGTATTTGATTGCCCTTCAACAGAGGTGTGTTGTTGCACCAAAGTATCCTTAGGGAGAATTGAGACATGTACCCCTCCTTGTGATCTAGAAGGGGCATTGGCAGTCTGTGCAGACTCAGAGTGTAAGAATGAAGGAGTCTGATCAGCTTGGGGAGGAGAAGCAGTGTCACAAGTGCGTTCGATACTTCTCTCCTTTGGCTGAACATCCCATGAATATGCATAGACTCTGACTCATTTTGGATCTGGGCTAGATCTTGTTGTCCCTTTAATGATATCATCAACCTTTTGGGAGGCTGATGATGGCGATTTAGGTGCAGACACAGTATGACCTTGGGAGGAGGTCTTTTTTTCAATACCTTCACCCTGTTTGGAGGGTTGGGTAGCAGTAGGTGTTCCCTTTAACTCGTCTACACTCTTTTGGGAGAGTGCAGATGGGCGTGGTGTTTTCGGCTTGTCAGCTTGGGTGGCAGGGACAGCTTTGGAACGTTCCTTAGCTTCCACTGCACCTTGGGGGACTTCTAATGGTTTTGAAGTTACAATGTCAACCCCAGAAGCTGATACAGATTTCCTTAGCGATCTTTTCTTTTTGGCACTGTGAGGCACTAAGTCCTCAACAATGGGTCTTTTAGAGTCGAATTTTGAAAGAGTGGATGAGGGTGTGGCTAGGGTGGCTGATGTTTTGGCCAACCCTTCACCCTCTTTTGTGGGAGAAGAATGAATAGATTGAGAGGAGTTTGAGGGTTCAGAAGCATGTGTACCTTGGTCCCCCTGATTGGCAGATTGAGTGTTAGACTCAGATCGCGTCGAAGAAGGGACAGCTTCCTCAAGTGCTTCTTGTTCCCTTTCTCTTTGCCTGCAAAAATCAAGGTAAATCTGCATTGCTCGGGTCAGACCCTGCGCAGTTACCTTAGGACTGTTGAAGATGTTATTGTTAATAGACTTGCATTCCACAGTCTGACCATTTGCAGACTGTAATCATTGTCAGAATTGCTTCAATGATAAGAGCAAGAATCCTACCATAAGGTATGGTAAGACTCTTCTTACTAACACGGTCAACCAAGTCCTTAAAGATTAAGCCAGCATAATCTACTCTGGTCATAGTGACCATAGAATGAAAAATTTGCAACTCTAAGACATTAGGTTGATCAAAGCTGCCTGCCTTTACTTGTAAGGTTTTTGAAATTGTGCTTAATAAATAATTCCAAATACCAGTTAAGTATTTCATTTTTACTACTGAAGCCAATGGACCAGTATATTCAACTTCTTGTAAAACATTTTTGGCTTCAGTATGTGTTGCAACATTTTCATAATCATCATCAGGCATATATGACAGCTCAAATGCAGACCTAATCCTCTCTAAAGAAATGTATACCTTTTTCTTACCGTTGAGGATGGTGCCATAGATTGCAGTATGACCTTTCTTGTTTTGTCCCACATGACAGCTCGCCCAAAATTCACACAAAAGATCTTGAAACACCCAGTCTGGCTTCTCAATCATCACCTTGCCGAAGGATGATGCCATAAGAAAGCCACATCTCATCGTATCCTTTTGCCCAAGAAGGAGGATAGATATTGGCATAAACCAGACTGCCAATCTTGATTTTACCAGTATCAAGATCGGTCGGAACCACTACAACATCACTACCCACCTCATAAGGTGAAAGCTTATTAGCGCTAATCGGAGCTGGGTATGGAACCTCAGATTCAGTAGAAGAATTATTTTGAGAGTTATTAGCAGAATTAGATGAAGAAGCCATTTAAAAACAATTTAAAGAAGAAATTAAAAACAAATAAAACAGTTTACAGATAGGAGAGAAAAAGAGATTGATTTGATAGAAAAATTTAAGAAGTGATTTGGGATTTTAGGTTAATCTGATAATATATACATTTTCAAATTAACCGTTTAGAAAAAGTAAGAGAGAGAAAGAATATGATTGGACGAGGAACAAGTAGTGGAGGTACTTTTTCAGTAACCGTATGTTACCACCACACGTGTCACTCTCCAATAGGATCAACAAATAAACTAAATAAAATAATATAAGTAATAAAACGCACTGAGATATTTAATAACAAAAATCACCACGAAGCTGGGTCAGACTCAGCTTACCCTCTTTTACTTGATAAATCACCAAGTATGAAAGGGTAGTCTGTGTCAGACACAGCTTGCCCTCAAAATTTAGAATAACTTTAAGGAGTCAGATTTGTTATTACTTAGCTCACTGCCTTTTACAAATTAAGCATACCTAGCTTACTTATGAGATAATTGAACCTTGATTCATCTAATGGCTTTGTAAACAAGTCAGCAAGCTGATTATCAGTTGGAATGAAGTGGAGTTCAACATCTTCTTTCATCACATGATCCCTAATGAAATGATATCTTATATCAATGTGCTTGGTCCTTGAATGAAGTACAGGATTGTTTGATTGCTATGGCACTGGTACTGTCACAAAAGATTGGAGTTTTTGATGCAGTGACACCATAGTCTTGAAAGCTGATATTGCATCCAAAGAATTTGAGAGCAACAACTTCCTGCAGCAACATATTCAGCTTCTGCAGTAGAGATAGAAACTGAATGCTGCTTTTTGCTGGACCAGCTTACAAGTCTATTGCCAAGCAATTGACAAGCTCCTGAAGTACTTTTTTTTGTCAATCTTACAGCCTGCAAAGTCAGAATCTGAATAGCCAATTAGATCAAATCCTGAGTCTTTGGATACCAAAGACCCAGATTGGGACTACCTTTAAGGTATCTAAAGATTCTTTTCACAGCCTTAAGATGAGATTCCTTGGGACTAGCTTGATATCTTGCACAAAGACATGTAGCAAACATAATATCTGGTCTACTAGCAGTTAAGTAAAGTAATGATCCTATCATACCCCTATAAGTTGTGGTGTCAACAGATTTGCCATTTTTATCTTCACACAGCTTATCACCAGTTCCCATAGGAGTTTTCATAGGTGAGCAATCACTAAAACCAAATTTGTTTAAGAGATCTTTAACATACTTTCCTTGGTTTATAAAAATTCCATTTTTAGTCTGCTTGACTTGTAAACCCAGAAAATAGTTTAGTTCTCCCATCATGCTCATCTCATACTTTTTAGACATTAGTTCAGAAAACTTTTTGCAAAGTCTTTCACTACTAGACCCAAATATGATATCATCTACATAAATTTGCACAAGCAGGATATCACCATTATACTTTCTCACAAATAAAGTCTTGTCAACATTACCTCTTTTGAAGTTGTTAGCCAACATAAATTTAGACAAAGTATCATACCATGCTCTTGGAGCTTGCTTCAAGCCATAGAGAGCTTTATCAAGCTTGAAAACATGATCAGAAACTTTGAACTTTCAAAACCTGGAGGTTGTTCAACATAGACTTCTTCTTCCAATTTTCCATTAAGAAATGCACTCTTCACATCCATTTGATAGACTTTGAAACCTTTGTGTGCAGAGAAGGCCAAGAACATTCTGATTGCCTCTAATCTTGCCACTAGTGCAAAAGTCTCATCATAATCAATTCCATCCTCTTGTCCGTAACCAAGAGCTACCAATCTTGCTTTGTTTCTGGTCACAACTCCCCTTTCATCCATTTTGTTTCTGTAGACCCACTTGGTTCCAATCACAGTCTTGTGATAAGTTAGAACTAGATGATAATTTCTCACAGTCTTTGTTGTCTCCTAATATTGATGACATAACTAAAACAAAGACAAAATCACCTAAATAATTAGAGAATTCTTCCATGTTGTGGCATAAACATCTTAGCCACATCTCACGAGTTCGCATAATACGACTCATAATGGATGGAACATAACATTCTCTTGAGTTTAGTGATTTTGAAACATGTATTTAATGCTTCAAAGGCGAAATGGCTTAAGGAATTAAGAACGGAGCCACTAGAAGTTCCAACTTGTTGGAAATAATTCACTCTGATATTAGTGACCCCTATTCTGCATCCATCTTAAGACATACATCATTTATTACATTTATTAACGATTATTCGTGTTATATGCACTTATATCTGATCTGAACCCTTAGAGACTTTTATTGATCTTAAAACTTTGGTTTTAAACCAACTTGATCGTAAAAATAAAAGTTGTGAGATCAGATAGAGGAGGTGAGTATTATGGTTGACATACTGATATTGGTGAAGCTCTTGGTCCTTTCCATAACTTTTGAAAGGAACATGACATAACTAACCAATACACCATGACTGGTTCTCCTTAATAATATTTATGTTGCTAAAAGGAGAAATAGAACCTTAATGGACATGGTGACAAGTATGCTTGTCAACACTAACTTACCTACATTCCTTTGGACTGAGGCCTTACACACAGCCGTTCATATACTCAATAAGTGTTCCATCAGAATCTGTCCCTAAGACTCCTGGACAGAAAGGAAACTGAGTCTAAAATATATGAACGTATGAGGTTGTCTTGCCAAAGCATAACTCTATAACCCTAACTAAAAGAAACTGGATCCTAAATCCCTTACATGTTTCTTTATCGGTTATTAGTTTTACTGTCTTTCCTACACTACTAGCATTATTGACACGCATCATGCCACGTTTCTCGAGAACTAAGAGATCAGTGGGAGCACGACAAATCATAACTTAAGATTTGCAATAAGTACAAGAAGCGGGGGGAACCACTCGTCGGTTATTATTACTCCTCCGATAATTCCTCTTGTACCCAACGCTGCTCCTAATAACACTGATCCACCTTCTCTTAATCAAAATCCTAATCCTCCTAATCAGGATAAACCATTTTACTAATAATGTTGAAGCATCTTACTATTAATGTTAAAGCATCTTCCTTACTGAACCTGAAAATCAACTCAGGAGATCATCTAGGTCACGCAAGGCCATAACTTTTGATGATTTCATAACTTATTTAACTGAAGTTGAGGACGTTGGAAAGCTTACTGATCCTACCTCTTATTAAGAAGCCATTAATAGCGATCAGGCCACTTAGTGGAATGAAGTCATGATTTAAGAGCTTAATTCCATGTAGCATAATGACGTTTGGGACTTGGTTGAATTTACTGAAGAATCCAAACCTGTAGGTTGTAAATGGATCTTCAAAACCAAATTAGACCCAAATGGAAATGTTGAACGCTATAAGGCCAAACTGGTTGCGAAGGGCTTTACTCAAAAGGAATGAATCGATTATCAAGAGACCTTATCTCTTGTCTCTCTTAAGGATTCCTTAAGGATCGTCATGGCATTCGTAGCTCATTATGATTTAGAGTTACATCAGACGGATGTCAAGACCACTTTCCTGAATAGAAACTTGCAATATGACTTATACATGGTCTGCAAGTTGAATAGGTGCATATACGGGTTAAAGTAAGCATCAATAAAATGGTACCTTAAGTTTAATGAAGTCATAAGAGGACAAGACTTCCTAAAGAATCAAGTGGATCATTGCACCTATCTCAAGATCAGTGGGAGTAAATTTACAATCCTTGTTTTGCACGTGGATGATATTATACTTGCAAGTAACAACTTGGATATGTTGCGTGAGTCGAAGCATTTACTTTCGCATAATGTCGACATGAAAGATCTCGGTGATGCCTCTTATGTCATATGTATCGAAATACACAGACAGGCGTAATGATGTTCTGGTTCTTTCAAAGACTTATGAACACATCTTAGAACGCCATAACATGCAGCACTACACGCCCACTATAGCTCTAGTAGTAAAAGGAAACGTGTATAATTGTTTCCAAAGTCCGAACATTGAGATTAAAAGGAGCAAATGAGGATGATACATTACTCATAAGTAGTTAAGAGCATTATGTACGCTCAGGTCTGTACTCGTCCAGATATCGCTTATATCGCCGATATGCTTGGGAGTTAACTATCTAATCCCGAATTAGCATATTGAAAAGTCGCTAAAAAGATTCTACGATATCTGCAAAGGACCAAAGACTACACATTAACTTATAGAAGAGGTGACAACTTAGAAGTAGTAGGATGTTTTGATTCCGATAAGAAATCTACTTTTGAATATACTTTTATGATTAGCTGCCACTTTCTAGGAGCAACCTGGGTTCGAATCTTGCCAGAGGCAGAATTGAATTTAAGTGGTTGAATTACCTTGACACTATCCCTGCTGGGGGTTATGTGGGTACCAATTCGGTACATGGGATCAAGCGGTTCCTATCAATCTACCGTTTTTTTTTAGCTGGCAGACCTAACTCTTGACGGAGTCATAAATAGAAACTGACTACAACGTCCATCATGATGGTTGAATGCATTGTCATTTATAATACCATGTCATGGGATGTTGTTAAAGAACCTGGTCAGTGGACTCAAAGTCGTCAACTTTATTACTAGACCGTTGAAGCTCTACTGTGATAACTCAGCTACCGTAACTTTCTTGAATAGTAACAGTTCAACTGGCGCTGAGATGTATCTCGATACAAAGTATTTGTTTGTACGCAAACGGATTGAGGAAAATGTTCTTTGTATTGAGTACATAAGTACACATAATATGCTAGTGGATCCAATGACTGAAGGTCTTCCTCCTAAAATCTTTGTAGGACACGTGTCGAAGATGAGGCTTATTAAAGGACCTATTATAATAGCATGTTGTACTTATTGGTCATTATTATTATCTTAATAAAAAATTTCCTCCTTATTCAAGTTTTGTTTGTCTATTAGTTACACTTAGAGCTCATAATAGTGTATAGACATTATATAACAAAATTTGTCTTAGTCAATTGATCATTGCTTATTAGTTTTAAATTTAAGTCATAGTTTGACTAGTGGGGGTCCTGAGTTGATGTTCTTCTCTACGACTGTACTTATTGACTATGATTTCAGTTTAAAACAAAATGAGTATTAGTCCCGGCCGGACTTATTGAATACTCATAGATAAATGATCGCTTGGTCAAGTGGGAGAATGTTGGAACCACGTTAAATGTGACCGTCACTGATCGTTTATCATTCGTGATATGATAATTGACGATAACTGAAATCCCTATGTCTAGTAAATATACGATGGGCGTATTTACTCTTAAAGATATTATAGGGTTTCCCATTAGATGATTGGACTACGGGGACTTATATTGCACATACTAAATGTAACACCCCGCTAAAGCGGAATATACGGGATGCACAGACAAGCACAAAAGCACATAGTACAAGTTCCAACACAGCCAATAACATTAATAAAGAACAGAAGTACGATAGTTATTACAGAACATAAAATGAACTCAGAATAATAATATTCTTAAGACAGAACAATTGTCTTTTGGGAACAGGTCTTGAACTTGAAATAGCAAGGAGAGTCTTCACGGCTCTTGATCTTGAACGCTCGAACAATCGCCAAAAAGGATGAGCTTAGAGAGGAAGATTCCTATGCTAACATGATCTACTTACCCTATCCTGAAAAGCATGTAAGTTCAAAGGTCAACTACAAAGT
>CM067170.1:71607448-71622448 GCA_034093135.1 Erigeron breviscapus
TTTAAATTTAAATGGTCGTCTCCATGGCACGACCCCAATTGTGATTAAAGCACTTGATTGACAGCTTGTGCTATGAAATGAAATATTATGTTGTTGGGACATGTAAATGGTCTTAGTAGTGGCTCAAGCATTTACTCATCAAATTATGCCTTTGGCTAAATGTAAGTGATATTATTTATGGATGGATATTATGGTTTGAACATACGGTTTGGGTATTGTCCCTCATATGGAAATTTGAAAGTTGTTGAAATTGACGATATTGAAACCTTGATGACCGAATGGTTTTGATGTGATATATGATTAATCATTTGATTGATATATTTTTCTCTCACGATTACTTTGACAAATGAGAGCTTCCTAATTAACCATGGATTTTTAAATGCTTCGAAATGACATTATGGTATTTGGAAAACTTAATAGTTTGATATGGTATTTTTGTCGGTCATATGGTTTGGGTATTTCGAAATGTAACAATAATATGTTTCTAAGTGTTAAAATGGATATGCACCAAGTTTATATATAAAAACCTATGCACTCACCAACTACGTTTTTCGTAGTTGACACTTTTTCTTCATGCTTTTCAGGAAATAAGCTTAAGCTTTGAGGATTTATATGCTTCATGATTATTTGCATTGCACTTCGGAGTCAAAGATCAAACCTTGTGATGGGCAATGGAATCCGCCTTGATCATTGTAGTATACTATTTCATGTGCTTGTTATTTGTTTCGTGAACTTAATATTCAAGTATGGTGGACGCATTTGTACTTGGGAATTGGTTCACATGCTTGTGCATTGTAAAATTCTTTTATCAAATAAATCTATGGTGAATGTTATTTATAATCCTTTGTTTTGAATGCTCGACTTTCTGTACATCTCATTGTTCCGCCTTAGTTGGGGTGTTACATTTATTTATTTACTAAGACTAATATGTTTCTTTCGTATCTATTTGGGCCAGGGGCCCAATATGATTCTTTTCTCATCTGTTTGTGCTTAATGGGCCCGATACGATCCTTTCATATTGAATCAAGACTAATATGTTTCTTTCGTATCTATTTGGGCCAGGTGGGCCCAATATGATTCTTTTCTCATCTGTTTGTGCTTAATGGGCCCGATACGATCCTTTCATATTGAATCAAGACTAATATGTTTCTTTCGTATCTATTTGGGCCAGGTGGGCCCAATATGATTCTTTTTCTCATCTGTTTGTGCTTAATGGGCCCGATACGATCCTTTCATATTGAATCAAGACTAATATGTTTCTTTCGTATCTATTTGGGCCAGTGGGCCCAATATGATTCTTTTCTCATCTGTTTGTGCTTAATGGGCCCGATACGATCCTTTCATATTGAATCAAGACTAATATGTTTCTTTCGTATCTATTTGGGCCAGGTGGGCCCAATATGATTCTTTTCTCATCTGTTTGTGCTTAATGGGCCCGATACGATCCTTTCGAATTGAATCAGGACTAATACGATTTCATTAAGGCCCATTACGTTTCTTTCTCATTCAATGACCAAATGGATAATGTGTGCTCGTCTTCCAAACGAATATGACCAATCTTTATATGTGTTAACGTATAATTATTTATTTAACACATTATATTTTTAAATATTTAACAAACAATACAATATATTATACTTAATTCATAAATATAATATAAATTAGTATTTAAAACTTATATATAGTTTTTGAAATTATATATCATCTTTAAAATCAATATATTTAAAGTTAACTTTAAATTAATATTTAATAAATTTGTATAACTTTTTATTTAAATTTAATATAATTTTTGTATAATTATTTATTTAACACATTATATTTTTAAATAGTTAACAAACAATATAATATATTATATTTATTTCATAAATATATTATAAATTAGTATCTAAAAATTCTATATAGTTTTTGAAATTATCTATCATTTTTAAAATTAATATATTTAAAGTTAACTTTAAATTAGTATTTAATAAATTAGTATTAAAGTATATTTAAAGTATTTAAAGTATAAAAAAAACTTTTGTGACGACTATGTCGTCGCCAATGGCGTCGCAAAAAGAAGCGGGAAATTTTTGGGTGGAGGGAAAAAACGAAAAACAAAAAAAAAATAATTAAAATTAGTTAGCGACGACTTTAGCGACGCTTTTTCTATTTTTTAAGTAAAAACATTTAATAATTTACCTAAAATTATTAAAAGTGAAAAAAAAAATTGTGACGACTTTGTCGTCGCTAAAAGCGTCGCAAACAAGTTGGCGGGAAAAATTTTTGTTGGAGGGAAAACGAAAAAAGAAAAAAATTAATTAAAATTAGTTAGCGACGACTTTAGCGACGCCGTTAGCGACGCTTTTAGTTTTTCTTTGACCGATCTATAATTTAATTCGAAATTAAAATAAAAAAAGGTTGGCGACGCCGTTAGCGACGACAACTTGAAGTTTGACTTTCAAAGTCTTCCGGCCGATTATTTTGTCGTTTTGTGGCCTTTGGCGACGAAATTTTTGGCGTCGCTAAATTGTTTGGTCGCGAAAAGTGACATTTCTTGTAGTGTCCACATGTTGGAATTAATATGATTCGTATTGTAAACATAATGAAAACATGATAATAATAATGTGTACCTGACGATCTAGAGGACCTTGTAAGAGCAAGAATGTTTGCCATTGATGTCGGGTTCCCAAAACGAGATGATTGTTTAATGATGGGATTAAGAATTTGGGAGAGAAAGTGCACACACAAGAATGAGATTAAGATTAGGTTAAAAATGTTGTACATGGCTCTCTATTTTTGGAGAGAACATTTACAACTTTAGCCCCCTGGTGTTTAGTATGTGCAATATAAGTCCCCGTAGTTCAAATCACTAATGGGAAACCCTATAATGTCTTTAAGAGTAAATACGCCCATCGTATATTTACTAGACATAGGGATTTCAGTTATCGTCAATTATCATATCACGAATGATAAACGATCAGTGACGGTCACATTTAACGTGGTTCCAACATCAACCCTCCAAACGATCAACAAAAAGTATAAGTTTAAGCTGGGAGAGAAGGAGTAACAAAAAACTGGAGGTGGGACATTTGGAGTTCAAGAAGCTGTCAAGTGGATGATCAAAACTCAAAACATGTTTGGGCCAAATGGGTAGTTTTGTACAGGTCAGGCTGATGAGAAACACTTTCGGCAAAAACAATTAAATTTTTCATACGTTATTAGTGTGTATAATAATATGATTGAAAACATTAACCTAATTTATATAAGATTGGAAAACTTAGTAAAATCATTCATGAGTAATTATGCATTAAAATACACTGTATAACTTTAACACATCTTCCTTTCAAACTCTTTCTTAATTTATTTTATCCATTTGACCTGGTAAGATATAAAGAAAATAATCACCCGAATGACCCATTTAAAAGTAAATGGGTCAGAATTGCGACCACTAACATATATGTTATGCATCAGAAAAGATACGAACCAATTGATACGAACCTAATAAAAGATAGATAATCGATATTCGAGAGATCGATCAACTCTCCTAATTAATAACCAAATTACCAATATATTTCACCCATAATAAAGTTACAACCCTAATATTCTTTATATACTAATCCTATAGCTTGGTTAACAAGCTAACTAAAATAATAATAATAATAATAACATTTTCCTAATATTATATCCTCCCATTTTACTGCCTTGATTGTTACAGTATCTTTTTTCTTATCAAGGGATGAACCTTTCACTCATAACTTTTTAGAAATATTAACATAATATTTCAAAGTTAGAGAATTAAACATAATATTAGTTAATATATGTGTTGTAAATACATCTTAATTATGACATTAACTTACTAAATCTTTATGCAAGGTCACAAAAACAAAGGTTGAAGGCTATTTTTAAACTAAAATAAAAGAAAAGGGGTGACTGATTTTGTACAAAATAAAGAAAAAGGTGCTAAATTATACATACTCCTCAATAGTTATGAAAAGGTGTAAAAATTGATACATGTTTCACAAGGTTTTTACTATCCTATTACTAGATTTAGAACCCGTGTGAAAACACGGGATATGTTTGGAAATATAACCTTAATAAATAACTTAAAATATGTCTTAATTTTATATAGCCTTAGAACCCGTGTGAAAACACGGGATGTCAATATGAATTTACAAAATCAATTTTATTAAAGTCTGTACTTCAAACACAACCACAATCACGTTAGACTAACATCAAACTTTCTGTGAAATTACTTTAGTACATGTTAGTGATGAAATAAAAAACATTAGATTGAAAATTTACATATAGAAATCCACTTTAGTCAGCAACTTATTTTGCACACTTTGTGCTTGCTGTTTGCTATTGAAATTCAATTTTAATTGTTATGGTGTGATTTTCTTCATCTATTTCCAAACTCTTGATAACTTTTCCATCCCCAGTTTCAAGCTTGCACATCGTCATAACTCAGTTACGGCGTACGGGTCCATTTTGAAGTCTGCTAAGTATCCTACACATGACAAACACGAACCATGAAAACATTATTTGAACAAAAATAAATGGCATAAGGATGCACATTCGGGATAACAAAACTAAAGAGACTTCAATGACACATAAATCAGTCCATGTTCCAAACCAGACCATATACAAACATGATTCCCAAACTTTAAACTTTCTTTACTGGGAACTTTATTTTTATCATCATGATCACCACAAAAGTAAATACATAAGTTCATCTAAAAATTAAATAGAATAATAACAAATCACCAATTATAAGTAAAATGTCGAATATTCAGTTACCACAAGTAATAAAATTTCAGATTTAAGTGAGAAACAAAATACGGCATTTGTGTAGTGTACCTCATATGCTTTCATCGAAAGATCAGCTGTAGTAATCCCCTTTTCCAGCAAACAAAAAAAAAAAAAACATGCTTGAAATTCTGCAAGGTCTTTTTAGAGGGTTACAATTACCTAACACCTTTGACCGCATGATGCCTCTATCTCACAATTCCGAACCTGTACCATGTTGTGTGCACCATATCAATGAAAGCAAACTTGTTAACAAATTAGCATAGAGATACAAAATTACATGAGCTTAACTGATAAGTTGTCGATACGTTTAAATGAGTACACAAAAGAAGTCACCGTGTTTTCATCTTGGCACTCGATCACTTTTCTGCATATTAAAAACATGAAACTATCATGTATAATGTCTTATCTTCCTATACAACTAAAGAGACTTCAATGACACATAAATCAGTCCATGTTCCAAACCAGACCATATACAAACATGATTCCCAAACTTTAAACTTTCTTTACTGGGAACTTTATTTTTATAATCATAAAAAAACGGTAGATTGATAGGAACCGCTTGATCCATGTACCGAATTGGTACCCACATAACCCCCAGCAAGGATAGTGTCAAGGTAATTCAACCACTTAAATTCAATTTTTGCCTCTGGCAAGATTCGAACCCAGGTTGCTCCCAGAAAGTGGCAGCTGGTGGCCAACTCTTCTATGAAGAGTTGGTTTATTTTTATCATCATGATCACCACAAAAGTAAATACATAAGTTCATCTAAAAATTAAATAGAATAATAACAAATCACCATATCAATAAACCTTGAAGGTGCTATTTTTAGACCAAGATTATAAGTAAAATGTCGAATATTCAGTTACCACAAGTAATAAAATTTCAGATTTAAGTGAGAAACAAAATCGGCATTTGTGTAGTGTACCTCATATGCTTTCATCGAAAGATCAGCTGTAGTAATCCCCTTTTCCAGCAAACAAAAAAAAAGTAATCAATTAAAACTAAGAGTAGTCTATGCTAATGGTCTCAAAGCTAAACCAAATATGCTAATGGTCTCAAAACTAAGAGTAATCCCCTTTCCTTCAGATTACGAAGGCTCAGACATGCTCAAGCAAGAGTAATGATTCATCATGGCTGCATCAAAAAGGCTGCCAACACCAAGGAACACATAATCTCAAGTTTATTTGAATATAAACACATCATCATCATAGCCAATCAAGAGGAACAACCATCATATTAAGGTATTTAAGGTCGTATAAAATCCCTTAAACCCTCAACTTTTGTATTTAGGACAGATTTGGGTATGAACATTATGAAAGCTCAGACATGCTAAAGTAAGACTAATGATTCAACATGGCTGCATCAAAGAAAGTTGTCATGTGACAACAACACAGTCAAATGCCATGCCAAGGAAACATAACCTCAACTTTTTTTTAATCTAAACACATCATCATAGCCAATCAAAAAGGAACAACCATCATATCATTGGAATAAGTCCATTCAGGTTCATTGTCCTATCCTATAACCTAAACATAAAACCATGAAGTGCAAACATTAGTTAAATAAACATTACCTAGAAAAACCTTGGTGTTTCAATAACTATAACTACAAACATATATTTACCTTCAAATAAATATATATAAACAAAGTAGTTCTAAAATTTTTAAACAAACAATAAAATCCCACATCTATAACATAAACTTATGACTCTAAATCCCCATTTCAGCAACTTCCCCTAACTTTTTCATGATATCAAATAAGATGCACAACTCCTTATGACCTTGACTCAACTCTAGCAAGCTATATAAATCCCATAAGCAGCAAGCATCTCTTACATGCCACGTCAAATAGTTACAACTCAAGATTTAGTTACTACCAAAATTCCAACCACAACTTCGCCCTTGGAGCATCTACCTACACTCAATCATAACACCCAACCAAAAACGATTCCAAACGGCACCAAAAAACAAATAAAAGACCACTACAAACTCTAATTCCGAAATGCTAGTCTTAACAATCAAGAGAGACAACCATCGTATTAAGATGATATGTATAATGACGGCTTAATTTGTGCTTCAATAACTATAAGTACAAACATATAGTTACATATTAAAAGCATAAAAATGATAGATACAACAATTTATCACATTAAAAAGGATTTTTGCAGTTACATATTGTGACAAGAAAACTGTTGCTACACCAAAATTAACAACACATTATGAACAAACTTTTTTTTTTACAGAAACACCAAATTCAACAAATTCACTTAGACATTTACACAAACAATTTGTGAGCATGATTATGAACAGAAATCTAACACATCAACAACTTTACTATTGCAAAAAATAAGATTCAATTTATCAATTTTATCATCAACTTTCTTTAGGAGAGAAATTCAAAAATAGAATATTAAATATACCTTGATTCACTTCCATGAGATTGAACCCTAATTTCCAAAGCAAGATTTATATGAACAGTACGAACGGTAGATCTGAAACTCATTCAGGCTATATTTTCTGATATATCCATGGTGTCTGAATCTTTTCCCCAAACTCATTCACGTACGAACGGTATATATATATATATATATAGACACGGATGTATATATAATATATATATTAAATATATATAAATACGACATATATATATATATTTGTGACATAGAGCTTCACAAGATGAAGAAATAGATCTAAAACCCAAGAAATTACATAGATCTGAAACCTAAAAAGAAAAGTAGATCAGATTTGAAAGAGAGAGAGATTTGAATCTGATGAAGACAACGACTTTTTTTGAATTATAAGGCTTCTCAAAGAAGCCAAAAACAATAGTGATAAAGCTTCTTGGAGAAGTCTTTCAACCAGTTTTTTCTCTCTCTTTATGTGTTTGTGTAACACCCCAAGCCAAGGCTCAGAATATCACGGAAATCATATAGCACAAGGGTGGGATTAATGTAGAACATGAACTAAATGCAAATAAAGGATTCAGTGAATCCATACAATAAGATAAACAAGTATCAAAAATACATACAGAGCAAGTCATCATCAAATATTACAACGGAACATCAAAAGGTGGCTAACGGTTCTAAGTACAATGCAAAAGAAGGCAAATGGATCCTTGATCCATATAAGTCCAAGTCCGGGTTCAACAGCAAGCAAATAATCAGACTCCACGCCCTGGATTAACCTGGTTACCTGAAAAGTGTACTAAGCATAGTCAACACAAGGTTGGTGAGTTCGCAGTAATGGTCCATTAGAAACCATCGTCAATAATCATAATATACGAGTAGAGGTGAAACATGACTTACAGTGAGCCTCTATGAAAAACACAACAATATCCACAACAAGATTACACAAAACAAGTAAAACGTGTAATAAGCGATATACTCAAGTAATATACGTAACATCCACTCAAATCAAGTATCATATCCTCTTCAGTGGGATTTATACACGTCACACGTCATATCCTCTTCAGTGGGATTTATACACTACATATGTCATATCCTCTTCAGTGGGATTTATACACTCACACGTCATATCCTCTTCAGTGGGATTTATACACTACATATGCCATATCCTCTTCAGTGGGATTTATATACGTCATATGCATCAATCAACATCCTCAAATTCAATTAAACTATACGTACATACACTTAGGAGGATTCTACTTTCTTCGAGTCCCAGATGCTTATATATAGGGTCACCCGCAGCCTTCCCACCACATCTAAGGCCCATTGAAGGTAGAACCGACTTCCATGTCTATACGTCTATCCTAATAATAATATACTTCACAACTTAACTAAGTCAATCAAACGTAATGAACCGTCTCATCAATCTCAATCACAAACCATCATATCACAAATCAATCAAACTACAATGCACATACATTTCATACGACTTTACATTTAAGGAATCATAGATGCTTATATATAGGGTCACCCGCAGCCTTCCCACCACATCTACAATTCATTAAAGGTATCATCGTCTTCCATGTATGTACAACTATCCTAATCACAATATCAAATCATGTATCATACGTATGTAAGACCACAACGTATATCAAATGTGTGTCAATAATGTCATCAACGCAGCAATAAAAGTATGTCTGAGTGTGTACCGTATAAGTCAAGTACATCAAGGCATTCATGTCTATCTCAAACGTAATCCCAAAGTCCATCATTTACTCTAAACAACGCGTACATATACTTCGGAGGATTTTACTTTCATCAAGTTCTAGATGCTTATGTATAGGGTCTCCGCAGCCTTCCCACCACACCTAAAACCCTTTGAAAGTAAAGCCGACTTCCATGTATGCACTTCTATCCTAATAAATTACAATATCACAAACACCTTCGTAAACCATCACACGATCAATCAAAACTGTCTACCAAACTACAATCAATCAGAAATTAACTAGACAGGCAATCAAGTCAACCAAACCAAACAAACAACACGTATATGTACACTTTCAGCCCGAATCTCTATTGAGTAGGGAGCTACGAACTCACCTGATCGGCAAAGAAGTTAAATTTGATATAAAGTCAAGTTACTGTCGTTCAATGATCACTTCACGTCCAACACCTAAATATCGATCATATACATTCATATCAACACACATAACCACATATACGTAGTTATTAAATATTCGGCAAAACCCTAATTAGGTTTCCAAAGTGCTTCTCGACGTTAAACGACTTCTAAGACTCTCAATCAATGTTATATAAGATAAGAAGTAAATTAGATTAAGGCTCGACGCGTAAAAAGGTCCAGAAAGTCAAACTAGGTCAAACAAGGAAATTTCAGAAAACAAAGGCCGTAACTTACGACCCAAAGGGGCGTAAGGTACGGTGGTCAAAATTACAACTGGCGTAGCTTACGGCCCAAAGTGGCGTAAGCTACGGCCCTCTAGAAAAGTCATTTTTGGCGTAAAAGTTGGCGTAAACAGAAACATTTTGGCGTAAGATGGAAGGATCGGCGTAAGCTACGCCCCAAAGGGCCATAACCTACGCCCAAAGAAAATTGTACCAGCGTAACCTACGCCCCATAGGGCCGTAGGTTACGCCCCCTTCTGGGCAGCAACACTACCAGCAGCAGCAAGTGCAGAAAATCAAGAACCCCAAAACCCCAAATCGACGTTTAAGGTTACAAGACTTGTTTTGAAGTTACCTTTGACATTCTAATGCATAAATACACTTACCCAAACCCATATTTCCATCCATAACATCACCAAATTCTCCAAATCAAACAAACCCTAATAAAACCCTAATTCGACCCAAACTCATTTTAAGGCGATTTAGAACTTGTAAATGTACGAGATGACTAGAAACAAGTAAACTAACATAAATAGAAGTAAATGGGATGAATTTGACTTACCAAAGCTTCCTTTCCGAGCTAGAACCCAAATTTAGGTCAAAATGGGTGAAAGTCTTGAACTATGAACTTCAAACTTATGATCAATTGAAGATTATGGTGACAATGATGATGATTCTTGTATTTAATCAGTTCCAAAACACCGAATAGATGCAAGAGAGAGATGAAGAATTGAAATGGTTTCCTTGCTTTTTCTTTTACTTGAGAGAAAGTGAGAAAGAAAGATAGAAAAGAGAAATGAGAGGTGCAAGAGAAGATAAGGGAAATGGGTCAAGGGGCTGATGGTCGTGGATGACCCACGGGCCGACCCGTTTCTCTTCTCAAGCCAAATTACAATCGTTAGACATTTAAACACCGATCAAAACACATTATTGACCCGAATACAACACATTGCCATTTAATTCACGGAACGACCCAAATAACTTCCACATTGTCATTTAATCACCAAAACGACCCGAATACTTCATTAACCTATATTGTTAGTCATATTACACGTAAAGTCAACGAGTCAAAATTCACGGATGTTACATTATTCCCCCGTCAAAAGAATTTCGTCCCGAAATTCAACGAATCACTAATCGTTAAACAAATGTGGGTACTTAGGCCTCAACTCTAGCGATCTCCACCACACATCAACCCATTTCTTGTCTTCGGCGACTTCATAATGAAGTCCATCACAATTTGTTTTCCTTCAAATCTCTCTCCCGTCTTTCACTACACGCTTATTCGCATCTCAGAAGTCTATAAGGGTTTTTGACTACGCGCGCGATGTTAGGAAGTTAAGCATATACGAAATTTAAGTTATCGAGATGGGACAAGCCCGGTAAGTCACCCGGAGAAACCTCGGGAGACTCAAGATTATCAGAGATGACGTTAGTTTTCAGATTCTTAAGACGGTAGCTCTAAGGACGCTTGAGTTTGACAATTTGCATGAAACCCTAAAAACCCTACCGTTAAATATTTCTACATTAGTAACCCTACTACACAACTAAGAACCGTATTAACCGTTGGTATTCAAATTGTACTCACTTAATCGTCAAGAACCTTAATATCATAGAGCACAACGTACGTGAAGTGTTTGTCGTCTTCTAGAGTCAAGATGTACACACGGGGTATTTGACCAAATTTGGTTAGTGAGTCGTTAAACACCCGAAATCTTAAACATATAATTCCAAAACACACGAACGAGCGAAATTCAAAGGAGTAACGTTAGGATAAACGAGATCATAGTCTGTTCCAATATCGAATAGTGTCATAACATAACGATTGTTAAGAAGAATGTACCTTAACCAACGTTTGGATCATTTTGGCCTCCATTGCCAATTCCCGCAAAAGCTCGGCCACGAGGATGAACTTGATGGCCTTGCTGGCCATGGTTTTGGTTCGGCCCGGTAATTTGGAGTTGATTCGGATGGACCGCCACTTCAACTTGTTGTCCAATCCATTGCGGACAATTATTTTGGTAGTGATCAGGGCTTCCACATTTAAAGCACGTACCCCATGGAAAGTTGCCTTGAGGATGAATGGTTTGAAGGGGTACTACATTCAATGGTGCCGCTTTCGGTGCTCTACAATTCTTGGACATGTGCCCAACTTGGTTGCAATTAAAACACGCCCTGCATTGAACGTTGGTGGGGTGGTGATTGTTGCATCTTTCACATAACGGATGAGGTCCTGCATAAGCTTTCTTCACCGGTCCCGTCGCCGCCATCACTCTACCCCTATTAGCATCTTTGGGATCAAACCTTCCCATTTTCTTTACCCCACTTGATTCTCCCACTTCCTTTCTCTTGTTTGCTGAGGAGTTACTCAAAACACCGCTCCTCAACAAGTCTTCAGTCACACTACCGGCCCGGTTGACAGCATCGGCTAAAGAAGTAGGCATGTTAGAATTCACATAGGATCGGACTTGAGGATTCAAGCCCAATACAAACTTCTCGATGGCCCGAGCCTCAGAATCCACCAAGTGAGGAATGAGGGTAGACAACTCTTGAAATCGTCTAACATAACTCTTGTAATCGGCTCCCTCCATATTGAGATTTGCAAACTCAATGGTCAAGTTTTGTAGTTCATAGGGAGGACAAAACTTTGCCTTCACCTTGTTCTTGAAATCGATCCATTCCAAGTTATAAGTCCGCCCAAAGTTATCTCTTGGTTCCACCAACTCAAGGCGTCATTTTTAAACATGCCGGATGCATAAGAAATCCGGTCGTCATATGTGCAATGACTTCTTTCAATCACTGCCTCGATCTCCTCAAACCACCTTATACACTCTGTGGGACCGCCTCTTCCATTAAACTCTGGCGCCCCACAGCTTTTGAAGTCTTTAAATATACACCCCTGACGGTATCCTCCATGTTGATTATACATGGGTATACGGTTATCAACTCTCACTGTTTCCTCTTCTTCGTTTTCTACGGCCTGAGGTTGAGCATTTTCATTATTCATATTTCCTGGGGCTTCATTGTTTTGAGGCCCATTGTTTTGTCCAAGACTTGCCGTGACTTGAGCAATAATGGTTGGCATGATATTGGCGATCGTTTGAGCGATCACCTCAGCCATGTTTGGCTCAGGAACTTCACCACGACCCCTTCCTTGGTCTCTACCACGACCTCTACCACGGCCCCTACCACGGCCCCTACCTCTACCTCCTTGTACCTCCGGTTGAGCTTCGGTTGAGGTTCTTCCGGTTCAGCCCTATAGTTCGTTCCGGCTCTCCTTGGTCTCACCATTTCTATAAAGCAAGTGACACGTTGACCCGAGAGTTAGTCTCAAATGCTCACATGTTAGTCACACAAGTAGTCAATGCTCTCATACCGATACCACATACTCATTTCATATCATTAAGCTAAGGCAAGAGTGCTAGAATCCTATGAGATTGTTACTTAGCATATTATCATGTCAATTTCATTACAATTGTTCATTATTAACTCAAGTAATCATGCTCAATACATCATAAAATCAAACAATTAACACAAATGGTTAAGTATAATCTGAATTCGATATGCTCTCTAGTTATTGACCAGGTATGTATACAGGGTGTACCAATGGCTAACCCTCCACCCAATCAACTTCCATTAAGCATATCGGTTCCCTATTATACACTAAGCCAAGCGACTAACACGAATGATTCAAAGTATAATCCGAATTCGATATGCTTTCTAGTTATTGATCGGGTATGTATACAGGGTGTACCAATGGCTAACCCTCCACCCAATCAACTTCCATTAAGCATATCGGTTCCTTATTATACTCTAAGTCATGCATGCGCAATCCATGATGTTATTAACTTGTTATAATGTTGGGTGACCATAAAAGAGTTGATCGGGTTCTTTTAGGGTTGCCACAATATTATACTAAGTTAATACCATAACTTCATTTTGCTCTAAAGCATCCAACTAGCACCAATCAATAGTAACAATCCATATCAACGACAATCACCTCAATCAATGCACACATTAACCACATTGTACTCAATTCACATTCATCACATTAAACTCAAGTCATCACATAAGTGGTTTTAACTACGAACTCACTATATACACCTTCTAGGGTTCACAAAATTCACGTTGCACACAAATTTCCTAACCATGCATGCTATATGAAGAGTTTTAACTTAAGCCGTAGTCTAGGTCAAACCGCCTAATTCTCTACGACCACGCATGGGCCACCATTCTGTAACACCCCAAGCCAAGGCTCAGAATATCACGGAAATCATATAGCACAAGGTGGGATTAATGTAGAACATGAACTAAATGCAAATAAAGGATTCAGTGAATCCATACAATAAGATAAACAAGTATCAAAAATACATACAGAGCAAGTCATCATCAAATATTACAACGGAACATCAAAAGGTGCTAACGGTTCTAAGTACAATGCAAAAGAAGGCAAATGGATCCTTGATCCATATAAGTCCAAGTCCGGGTTCAACAGCAAGCAATAATCAGACTCCACGCCCTGGATTAACCTGGTTACCTGAAAAGTGTACTAAGCATAGTCAACACAAGGTTGGTGAGTTCGCAGTAATGGTCCATTAGAAACCATCGTCAATAATCATAATATACGAGTAGAGGTGAAACATGACTTACAGTGAGCCTCTATGAAAAACACAACAACATCCACAACAAGATTACACAAAACAAGTAAAACGTGTAATAAGCAATATACTCAAGTAATATACGTAACATCCACTCAAATCAAGTATCATATCCTCTTCAGTGGGATTTATACACTACATATGTCATATCCTCTTCAGTGGGATTTATACACTACATATGCCATATCCTCTTCAGTGGGATTTATACACTACATATGTCATATCCTCTTCAGTGGGATTTACATACGTCATATCCTCTTCAGTGGGATTTATACACTACATATGCCATATCCTCTTCAGTGGGATTTATATACGTCATATGCATCAATCAACATCCTCAAATTCAATTAAACTATACGTACATACACTTAGGAGGATTCTACTTTCTTCGAGTCCTAGATGCTTATATATAGGGTCACCCGCAGCCTTCCCACCACATCTAAGGCCCATTGAAGGTAGAACCGACTTCCATGTCTATACGTCTATCATAATAATAATAATATACTTCACAACTTAACTAAGTCAATCAAACGTAATGAACCGTCTCATCAATCTCAATCACAAACCATCATATCACAAATCAATCAAACTACAATGCACATACATTTCATACGACTTTACATTTAAGGAATCATAGATGCTTATATATAGGGTCACCCGCAGCCTTCCCACCACATCTACAATTCATTAAAGGTATCATCGTCTTCCATGTATGTACAACTATCCTAATCACAATATCAAATCATG
>CM067170.1:71627448-71634677 GCA_034093135.1 Erigeron breviscapus
ATTTCAATTGGGAAGGAGGGAATACGTATTATGCATTTTTCTAAAGTTAGTAATTATTAAAAGAATTAACACTTTAAGAAATGATTAAACAAATTAATAGTTAATGTAATATATTAATAAATAATGAAAACACTAAAAAAAAATTGTGTTATACACTTAATAAAATTATATTTTACAATTAATACTTTTTTATACTTCAATATAATTTTTAAAGCGAAGAAAAAACATATTATAATTATATAATTGTTTTTGTGACGACTATGTCGTCCCAAAAGTCGTCCCTAAGCATTGGAGGGAAATATTTCGTTACGGAGGGAAGTGAAATTTTTAATTTTTTGGGAAATATATTTTGGGACGACTTTGTCGTCACAAAAGTCGTCCTTAAAAGTATGGCGGGAATTTTTTGTTTAGGCGGGAAAACGAAAAAATAAAAGAAAATACATTTGGGGACGACTTTTGTGACGACAAAGTCGTCCCCAAATTTTTTTTGACTTTTTTAGTCGAAGTCTTGAATTTTTTCGATTTCAATAAAAATTTAATTCAAAAAGAAATTCCAAAAATATTTAGGGACGACTTTTGTGACGACAATGTCGTCCCCAAATCTTTTTTTGACTTTTTTAGTCAAAGTCTTGAACTTTTTGTCGTTTAGCGGCTTTTTGGTGACGACATTTGTGTCGTCCCTAAAAGATTCGTCCCCAAAAACCAACTTTCTTGTAGTGACGGCCCTCTAGAAAAGTCATTTTTGGCGTAAAAGTTGGCGTAAACAGAAACATTTTGGCGTAAGATGGAAGGATCGGCGTAAGCTACGCCCCAAAGGGCCGTAACCTACACCCAAAGAAAATTGTACCAGCGTAACCTACGCCCCATAGGGCCGTAGGTTACGCCCCCTTCTGGGCAGCAACCCTACCAGCAGCAGCAAGTGCAGAAAATCAAGAACCCCAAAACCCCAAATCGACGTTTAAGGTTACAAGACTTGTTTTGAAGTTACCTTTGACATTCTAATGCATAAATACACTTACCCAAACCCATATTTCCATCCATAACATCACCAAATTCTCCAAATCAAACAAACCCTAATAAAACCCTAATTCGACCCAAACTCATTTTAAGGTGATTTAGAACTTGTAAATGTACGAGATGACTAGAAACAAGTAAACTAACATAAATAGAAGTAAATGGGATGAATTTGACTTACCAAAGCTTCCTTTCCGAGCTAGAACCCAAATTTAGGTCAAAATGGGTGAAAGTCTTGAACTATGAACTTCAAACTTATGATCAATTGAAGATTATGGTGACAATGATGATGATTCTTGTATTTAATCAGTTCCAAAACACCGAATAGATGCAAGAGAGAGATGAAGAATTGAAATGGTTTCCTTGCTTTTTCTTTTACTTGAGAGAAAGTGAGAAAGAAAGATAGAAAAGAGAAATGAGAGGTGCAAGAGAAGATAAGGGAAATGGGTCAAGGGGCTGATGGGTCGTGGATGACCCACGGCCGACCCGTTTCTCTTCTCAAGCCAAATTACAATCGTTAGACATTTAAACACCGATCAAAACACATTATTGACCCGAATACAACACATTGTCATTTAATTCACGAAACGACCCAAATAACTTCCACATTGTCATTTAATCACCAAAACGACCCGAATACTTCATTAACCTATATTGTTAGTCATATTACACGTAAAGTCAACGAGTCAAAATTCACGGATGTTACAGTTTGAGACTTAATAAATTCAGTCATGACTTAATCAAAAATACTTAATTCATTAAGTCATCAAAAGTGTTTGTTTTTTTGACTTAATAAACAAAAAACAACTGTATTGACTTAATCCATACAGACATTATTTATCCATTCAGTCACTTAATCAATTCAGTCACTTAATGGTTAAAAAAACAAACAGGCCCTAAGTATATATAAATACCGTATATATACCAAAACACACATATGACATCAGCTAATATGTGTATTTTCTGATGTGTACAGGCTTAGAAGCTGACACATCAGCTTTTATGAGATCATCTCCCACGCTCCTTTAGTAGGAGAGGGAGATATGTACGTTCATGATCTATATCTAATGAATTAGGTTGATTTAAATGGGGAACCTAACCGGTATCATAATCGGATACTCACTCTGTATGAGTCATGGTATATTAATCCCCATATGATCCGAGCACTCTAAAGATCGAACCGGCGTCTTAAGAACTAGGTTTAGGCTTCATTGATAATTGATAACAGGTATTTAAAAGAAATTTTTTTTATTTTATGGAACTTGAGACCTTATGGTCACCAATTTACCACATATATCTACATATCTATATATATGTTCATTTATCTCTAGATTGTTGCTTATGTATATAGAATTTATATATAAGTGACCAAGAATGTTCTTATTAGTGAAATGACAGTCTTTTTGCATTAGGGATTGATCCATTTATGTTTTCGTCTTTAATATTGCAGGCTGCTAATCATCCTTCTCTGGTGAAAGGCAGGAATGGGAAAAAATTCCAGTCGAGTACAAAGATCGAAGCCTTGGTAAGTCACTTTCATCACTATCCCAAAACCTACTTTTAGTTTGTGCTTAAGTGACCAAAACTGTTTTTACAGAAAGAAGAGATATTGAACATGTTTGAAAAGGATTGTTCCGCAAAAGCCATTGTTGTCAGTGTGTTCAGTGATTTTCTGCATCTCATTCACGATGTGTTGCAACAGGTAAACCTTTTATCTTGATTTGCATTATCACACTTATAATTACAGAATACTAATAATTAATGTTTTTTAAATTGCAAGAGTGGTATCAAGTGCATACAACTCAAAGGGTCAATGAGGATGGATGAGAGAAAGGCTGTCTTTGAAACTTTTATTGAAGAGCAGAGTATAATGATCCTCCTAATGAACATCAATGATGGTGGGATTGTTAGCAAGCTAACAATTGCATCATACGTAAGTATTCTCTGTAATCTTTCATTTTATTTCCGTATCTTTTTAAACAACGTAAATATCAATAGTTTAAGGATTTGGTCATATTCCATCTTATTCAGATACTAAACACTATTGAGTAATTAGTTGCTGACAAATAATCAAGTATACACATGAACCTCAAATTTAAATGACACGATGAAAAATGAAAGTTCTACACATATTTAATTCCTGTATCCATGTATTTGCTACCAAAACTTAAATAAGAATTAGTATATTGATAAAACTTTTTAAAGTCTAATATACATTGCAAACTAAAACTATATGGTATATTCAAATCAATGCATATTGACAATAATAGCATATTATTGTTAAAGAACAACAAACATGAATATGTGATAATGGAGAAGCTTCACTGGAAATAGAGTTATAGAGAAGCACCACCGCTTACTACGAACAAGTCTAGTATATTGAATTTGAGAAAACTCGCGGCTAGGGTATACAGTATAATATGAAATCAATGGCCTGTTTTCATATGGCCAATTAAATCATTAACATCTAAATATAAGGATATATGTTAATATTAAATACTAATGTCTAACTTTATTGTGTAATATATATAATATATGGTTCGGTTTGGTTTTTTTAGTTTGGGTTTTATATGCATCCACGAAAACACTCTTAAAAGTAGAAATGTCAGTCACAATTAAGTAGAAATGTTATAGTACTTCATGTGGCGGCTTAGTTAGCATAGTTTGTAAAAGTGTGCGCCCAGACACAAGGAGAGGGCAAGGCCACCTCCAACGCCTTGAAACCCTAAGCCCAAATTGATAATGTGAAATATGCAATTATGAGAAAGGGAACCGGTTTTAAGGATATAGAAACCCTACAAAAGATAGGAAACCGGTTTTAAAGGATACGGAAACCGGTTTGAAGGATATAGAAACCTGTTTTGATTATGGGGTTGTGAAAACCGATTTCTATTCTTTTTAGGTCTATAGAAAAATATAAAAACAGGTTTTTATATCAAAAGTTTTTTGTTTCTAAAAACAGGTTTCTATTTCAAAACAAGTTTCAAAACAGGTTATCATGTTAAAACAGGTGTCTATATCAAAACAAGTTTCAACATGAATAATTTGGTTTGAAGTTTTTTGTTTTCAATTTATGAACAATCTGTGTTGAACTTTTTGGTTGAATGCATTATGGGTTATTTAAATGGTATTTACTAATCTAAATGGCATTTGGTTTGTTTTTAATTAAGTGCGATTTTTTTTTCCGGGCCCGCTTTTTTTGCGCCTCTCGCCTAGGCCACATTTGGGGTCATTGCGCTTTGAGTGCGCCTTCGCTTTTGACAACTATGTTAGTTTTTAGTAGTCAAAAGTTAGTAGGCTAGAAGTAGTCATATGACCGAGTTTTATGGAGTATTTTATGTTAGTGAGTTAGTGGTAGCATAGTTTTAGGCATGCACTTTTATTTCAATTTTCCCAGTAAGTAGTTTTTTTATAATCAAAAAATTTAGATGCGGTTTGGTTTGGTTTTTTATATGCATCCAAGATCCAAACCATTAATTTGGTTTTTCTAAATACAAGAACCATAAAATCGGTTTTTCATTATGGGGCGGTTTTGTGGTTTGGTTTTTTGGTTTTTTATGGTTTTTGTGGTTTATGGTTTGGTTTTGCTCACCCCTAGAAACTCGACGAGTTTCCTAATGCAAGCTAGATCTTGACTCGAACAAGGTTTGAAAAAGGCTTGAGCTCGGCACAAAAAGCATGAGCCATTTTTAAATCCATAATATGACATCAGTCTCATATAAAAAAAACACAAAACAAAATCGATTAAAAGTCAAAATCCAATTTAGACATGTTTAACAATAAATAAATGTTACTGATTTTTATAATAAAAAAGCTATGTAGTTGATTTAATTGCAATTTGTATTAAAAAAAGGGGTAATTGGATGAGAACCCCTGATTCCCATGTATCATTTGGTACCCACTAATCCCCCAGCCAGGCTAGTGTTCAGGTGAATCTCAACCACTTAATAATCCCCTGATTATCTCAAGTTTGCCTTTGGCAAGACTCGAACCTAAGATGCCTCCTGAAAAGTGGCGGCTGGTGGCCACTGGGCTATTACCCAGTGGTTTACATATCAAATTTATACACACTCATATATTGTACAAAACTCGAAAAGCTCGGTAAGATTTCAAGCCAAACATTTATAAGCTCAGATTAGGAACCAGACTCAATAATAGTTTTAGGCTCAACTTTTTGACTCGACTCAAGTTTGATAAAAAGTTCAACTCAAAAAGTCGAACTCTAATTCAAAGTCGAATAATTTCATAAAAGCTCGATTCGTTTAATAACCCTAATCCTAATGTTATGGGTGGAAATCGTAAATGTAGGTTTTTTTGATGGAGCCTTGGTTGAATGAGGCAGATAAGAAGAAATTGTGTGACATAATTGAGGGAGATCAGCAGTATAAAGCAACGAAGTGAGTTCTCTCTTGTTTGTGTTTAATATTCATTTTACATCACATACGTAACATGGGTTAAATGAGTTTTTCTTTGATAAATGTTGTAGGCTCACTAAGTTTGTTATCCATGATACCATTGAAGACAGAATCTTGGAGTTGCAGAAGTTGAGGAGGTAAGAGTAGTTTGTGTACATATGATAGCTAGTGATGTAAATATCGTCCGGCCGATATATCGGTTGTATATTGGTTCAAGGTGGTCTGCCGATACGAGATTTCACTTATCGTTCAAATCTGTCGGTCTTGGTCAATATCGTATTATGTTGGTCAAGATCGGTGATATATCAGTCAAAAGAACTTTGACTTTTTTTTAGGTTAAAACATAAAATCAATGTAAAAAAGGGGGCTATATATTTTGTTAGGATATTGCTAATATTTATATTTTTATAAAATAAACATTCTTGCAGGAATGGTGAAGGTTCTGGAAAACTAAATGCCAGACACTTGCAATTTTTATGTCGCAAGGGTTGAGTGGTTGACACTGTTGTTGCTGTTGATGGTTGAGTGGTTGACGTTGTTGCTGTTGACGGTTGAGTGGTTGACGTTGTTGCTGTTGACGGTTGTGTGGTTGACACGCATAGGTCCACATATGAAGTAGTATAGATATACTTTGGCTCACTATCTGACCTGTTTCATTGAAGTTGCCTTTTGATTTTACTGGTCTGATTTGATACAGATAAAGTGTAACCTGAATAGCCTCATTTACAAATTACAACCAAATGGATCAAAGATGCAAATGCAAGTATGAAACCCCCCCTCTCTCTCTCTCTCTCTCTCTCTCTCTCTCGCTCTCTCTCTCTTTGTCATTACATGTATGTAAGTTTGGTGAAACTGGGCAAAATTCTCCGTAATCGGTTTTCCAATTCTTTCTGCTTGTATGCCCAGTCATATACTTCAAAATTAAAAGAATGTCATTTCTTGTAACCATAGGTCATTTACTATTTGATACTTGTATATCTCATGTCACAACTATGTTGAACTGAGAGTAACCGACAAGCAACGTACTCTTGTTCAATTTTCACATCCGGAATTTACCTTTATAGATAATTGCTGGGTAATTCTATTCTTTCCATTTAGCGGCTAATTACCTATAATGGATGAAACTGGAAGTTGCTATTTATTGTAAAATTTGTAAGTTGCCTAAATGGAATTAAACATCATTGTATCTATTTTGATATAAAGCTCATATATAATACTGTTGAATAGCCAAGAATTTCTTAAGAATAATAACAGTTATCATGGATGAAACTGCAAGTTACTTGCTATGTTTTGTAAAAAATCGTAAGTTGCCTAAATGGAATTAAAAAAGAGTTGTTTGCTGTTATATGTAATCTGCACATAAAAAGATCATAAAAGTTATCATTATACTATCTATTTTGATATAAAGCTCATATATAATACTGTTGAACGACCAAGAATTTCTTAAGAATATGTTGTTTTAATTTACATGTGTTATGGAGGGAACTTTTGTAACCAATTTATGTTGGTTGACCAATGTTACATGGAGTTATGGAGGGAACTTTTGTAACCAATTTATGTTGGTTGACCAATGTCCTGGGTAAAGTGACATGGACCTAGGCTTCCTCTCTTTTATGTTAACTGAGATGGTGGGATCTTCTTAGTCAGAGTCAATAAAGAAGAAGGTGAAATTCTCTATGGTGATGAAGAATGGAAGGGATATTGCAAAGATTGATATGCCATTGACAGCTTAAAGCCTTAAAGACTTGTGGATAAAGATGCAGAGAGCAGGCGGCCTAGTATTGAAGACTTTCGAGCTGT
>CM067170.1:71635677-71674273 GCA_034093135.1 Erigeron breviscapus
TCATAACTCTAATGGTGTTTGATACATCTGATCCTTCCATCTACTTCTCCACTTCATCCCAAATGTCTTTTCCTGTTTCATAGGAATCCACATTGCAGTAAATGTCATCAGGAAGTGCTTGGTAAAGAAAGGCAATTGCACTTTGGTCATCCTCAACTCTGTTTCTCTGATCTGTGTTCCAACTCTCTTCAGGTAAAACTTCTCCATTAACTGGGTTCTTTGGAATTTCAGGACCATCTTTGTAAGATTTTCTCAGCAGTTTTCCATTCTTCTGCCTGTCTATCCAGTTCAGAAACCTTTTCTTCCATTGAGGATAAGATCCTCTAAACAAGACAGGTGGTCTTCCTTCAGAACCAAGTGCTAAAGCTTCCCTTGAAGCCATTTCAAGCAATTAATAGACTTAGAAAAATTTGAGAATTTTCAATTTCAACTAAATGCAGAGCTTAAACCTCTGCAAATAGAACAAGTAAGAATATTAAAAATTTTGAAAAATTTTGATTTTCTACCCACGCGAAGAATATTGATGAAAAATGGTTTTGAGAAATTTTCTTGAAAAATTTTGATTTGAGAATCTTAAAAACTAAGTGCCGAGCTTAATCTCTGCAAATGGTGTAAGTGACCAAGTTGCAACCCAAGTACTCTGATCAACAATCAAAAACAACTGAATGCCGAGCTTAAACCTCTGCACACAGCACAATTTAGAAAGTCACTTGGTCGAAGAATCAAATTCAACTATTTGCCGAGCAAGTATCTCTGCAAATAGTGCAAATATAACTTGTACTTAGTCACACCAATCAAAAACACTTGTTTGCCGAGCTTAAACCTCTGCAAACAATGCAAATGGCACCAGTCTCGAATCAAGAATTCTCAAAAACAACTATTTGCCGAGCAATAAGCTCTGCAAATAGAACAATTAGTCTCAACACTTAACCACAAATCCTTGAACCACCTATTTGCCGAGCAATAAGCTCTGCAAATAGAACAAGTGAAGATCCAGTACTTAGCCAAATTTCTGAAACACGTATTTGCCGAGCAAGGAGCTCTGCAAATAGTACAAGTAAGAACACCACTTAGCCAACGACCTCTGCAAATACGAGTAACCACAACACGACAAAATAGTCGGTTATTGGTTGTCTTCTTCGTTCAGCCAACACCTCATTTGTAGAGAAGACTGTAAATCTTCGATATCTTCTTCATTTTTGCGAATTAGAACTCGAATTTTATATCAAAATGTTCAGAAAATCAATGCGCACAAATCCTCAAACAAATTAGATGCTAATTTCAACTGGAAATCAAACCCTCACGAACATGCGATTTGTAGAGCTCGATCAAAAAACAACTCAAATGATGAAATTAGCTTCTGAAAATGATAGTGAAGGAAGATATACTGATATAAATCGATCGGTGAACAAAATTAGAACAGAAACACACTTAATTTGCAGGAATCACTGAAACAGTGAGCTCTGCAAATGAACCTTTCAGAAAAATACTCAAATTCTGAAATTAAGCACAAATTAAGCTTGTAATAAGCTTTTGGATCGTTCAGCAACTCTGATTGTGCTCTGATACCAATTGTTAAGAATAGAATTCGAGCTTTTGTGTGTGTAAGTGTGTGTGTTAATGGTGGTTTCTAGAGAGAGAAAGTAGAGAGAGAGTAGAGAGATGTCAGGGAAAGATTGGATTGTATTATGGGTTCAAAAGGTTACAATTAACATAATGGAAGGGGTTTATATACATATGAGCTATTTACACTATGCCCCCTTCCATTGTAACAAGTTTACAATATAAGTACAAATTAACATAAGGTACACAAATCACCTACTACATTTATATTTCTAACATCTATAATTAACCTAAAGTCGTTGGAGTTCGGAAGAAACTAGCGATAAAGATTTTAAACAATTAAATCCATTTTGAGTGTGTAAACGTCTATGATAGAGGGATCTGATTAGGCGAATAAGCAGTTCGGGAGAAAGCTTTTAAAGATTAAATCATAAAATCAACTTAGGTTCTTAGTGCTTAACTGTTTTGAGTAGAAATTAATTGCGGGAGCAATAATTATATTTCGAGCAGTTAAAGTTTCAAGTATAACGGGAGTTCATCTTGATTACCTTTTAAGTAGTTCAATAAATGCAAGTAATGTTTAGACCCGATGATTGGCATGTGAGCTGATCCAAGTAGGTGTCCTTTTATCTTTATTGTCATATAAAATCATTTCTACTATCGTTCGAGGACGATCCCTGCCCCGGTCATACCGGATTTCTTTATTTTCTCAGTTATTTTGCAACGTGGCAACTCGGCCACAAAACACTTTTTTTCTTGAATCACTTTATTTTACAATTGCTTACAAAGTCCTTGTGTTCGACCTCGTACTTACCAAGTCACTATATTGCATACGAACGGGTACACTGCCCGCAAGTGTGTAGTAGATAGCTAGGTATTTCGTGATATAAATTTAAAACTAGAAAATACACATCAGTGCTATTACACGGATAAAAAGATTTATCTATGTATAAAGTACAAAAGTACATAAAACAGGTTGAATAAAGTGACTTTATGTCATAACTTTATTCAGCATTTTAAGGAATTAAATGTTATTCCTTAAATGCTCTCAACCATATTTGTACGGCCAAAGTTGACATCCAATGTCAACTTTGCCTATAAATAGAGGTCTTTGCACAACCAAGAAATAACTTTGCAAACCTGCAATATTCTTGGTGAACTTGTGCAATATTCTCTCAATCGCAAAAAGGAACATTTCACAACTTTAAGTGTTTCGATTGTTTTAGAGAATTTCCAAGTATTAGATCGATTGTATTTCGTAGGTTGTTAGGATATTTACATACTTGTATTATCTTGGTTCCGCAACAACCTTGTAATTTGTTTAATATCAATAAATAAATTACACTTGAAAAATACATATCATCTCACCATTTACTTTACAAGTATTTACATTATTGCATTGTCTTTACTTATATTATCACCTTTATAAGTAAACTATCCAGAACTTGGTATACACTCACTGCAACTGGTCGTCTCCAGTTCAGTGTCTATATTGCAAAGTTAACTCACCATCGACATAGAGGTGTCTTCAGTTAGTACCATCTATTGAGTTGGGACTTACAAGTGGTATCAGAGCAGAAGGCTAATATACTTGCCTAGATCTGCTTAGATGTCTACTACTGAAGGTGAGAATGGTTCTGGTCCAAATGTTGAAAATATTAATTTCAATGCTCCACCTGGTACACCTAATCAAAACGTTAATCAAAATGTTAATACCAATCCTCCTCCTCCTCCAAATGCCCCTAACCATGTCCATGAACATTATTCTAACACTCCTGTTCCTAAATTTAATGGGAACAGTGAGACCTTTGGTACATGGAAGGCCAGAATGCTCTTGCATTTTGGTGGGATAGAGAGGTATATGTTGAAAATCCTTAAGGATGGACCTTATATACCCATGTCCTCTGGGGTAAGTCCTCTTCTAGATCCAACTGGAAGAAGAGGCTCTAAAGAAAAGCTCGAAGACCATTGGTCTGATGAGGATCGCAGACTGGTTGACCTTGATACCAGACTGAAAAACATGATCCTTGCAGCTGTTCCTGAAGACTTAATTCCAACACTTGTGTTGTTCCCCAGTGCCAAGGAAATGTGGGAAGAATTAGTTATTCAGTTTGAAGGAGGTGATGACACTATTGTCACCAGAAAGGTTGCCCTGAACAAGAAGTATGAATCCTTCTTTGCTCTACCCAATGAAAGTTTAACTGGTACTTACACCAGATTTACTAGCCTCATCAACCAGTTAAGAGGCTTGGGTGTTGAGAAGGATAAGGATATTCTTCTTGAAAATTTTGTGATATTCTTCCATCTAAATGGGAAAACATGATTCTTGTTTAAAGACAAGGTAAACCCCTGCACAAACACACTCTTGCATCGCTCTATGGAGCCTTCAGATTCACTGAAGATAATAATGCTGCAAGACTTGTGGCTGAGCAGGATGCCTTGAACCATGCCCAGAGTCCAAAGGTTGCTAGTATAACTGAGCGACCTTGTGTTGGCTTAATGTCTGCAGAGAGTGTCCAGTCACACTCAATGAAGGAGATGTTAAACAGTTTCTTGAACTCTGGCCTGACCACTGAAAACAGTGATGGTTGTAATGAAACTGACGATGATGATCTGGTCGCCATGATTGCTAAAACCTTTAATAGGTTTAAGCATAAATCTAATAGATTTAATGGCCCAAACAATGCTTCCAGCTCCAACTCTCTGGATAAAGCCAATCTTACCTGCTATAAGTGCGGTAAGAAAGGTCACTTTATGAAGAAATGCAGATCTAGTCAGATGAACAACCAAACTGGTCCCCCTGTCCCTAATTTTAACAGGCCTGATGATAGCTACAAAGCAAAATACAAAAAGCTTAAGGCCCAAATTGCCCTCTTGTCACTTGAAAGAGAAAATGAAAAGAACAAGTGCATGATGGCAAAGACTGAAGGAAATTGGGAACTCTCTGATGATTCATCTGATGATGATGAAGAGATAAGGGACATGTGTTTCATGGCCTTGGAAGATCAACAGCAACATGTGGCAAAAGATGATGTCATCACTGGAAGATTGGTGGACATCATTTTGAAAAAGGTATGTGATTATGACAACCAAGTTGACCCAGAACTGAAACTGGACCTTGCTGAATCACTAAATGGTGATTTATTGTTTGTTGAAACTGTTAGAACTGATTGTGAAAGGTATCTGGAAATGGTTTTAACTGAACTAAACAATTTAAAACCTCAACTGAGTGATTTACAAAGTATCCAGTTGGCTCTCAAGGAGTCAGTTTTGAAAAATGAGGCATTAGAACTTGAAAATCAAAATTAAAATCTGATCTTGAAAAAGAACAAATGATTATCAAGTCATGGGTAAAGGCATCTGGAAAGAATTATGATGCTTTTTCAAAAACTATTGATGCCCAGAAAAATGCATGGAAATCTGGAGATCTTGAGATGGCAGCTCTCATACCAGATCTTCATGCATTGCCTCCAGCTCTTAGGGTTGAAACTCCATATGATCAACCTAATTGTCAAAACTGAACCCATTGAGACCACCCCCACTGAGGTTAAATCTGGAGCTGAACAGGCTAAAGCTCCAGGTAAAAAGGCTGCTGGTGATAAGCCTTTGCCTCAAAAGTCAAAGGAGCCCAAGACTCAAAAGACTAAATCTCCAGTTGAACCCAGGTCCAAGGTTCAGCTGCCTGTTGAAAATGACTTTTTGTTAAAACTGGACAGTCAACTCCAACTTTTGTCTAGACAGGTTCAGAGTTGCACTGCCAAAATTAAAAATCTGGAAGGAGGTTCGTCCTCCTCAGTTAAAAAGCAAAATATCAAAACACCTTCTCAACCTAAACAAAAGAATGTTCCATCTGGAACAAAATCTGAAAAGAAGAAGGTAAACAAGTATCAAGTACCAATCGTTTTTACTCCTGCACCTGGAGCTGATGAAAAAGCTCCAGATGTAGCATCCAGTTCCAACCCACCAGAGTCAACTGGGACTTCTGAAGTGAAGTCCACTGAACCCATCAAGAAAAGATGGGTTCACAAAAATAACTAATGATTTTTGTGGGTGTGCAGGGCGATCGTAAAAAGAACACCTGGTCTGAGAAAAAACTTGAGCTTAAATGAGTAACAATGGTGGAATTATGGATAGTGTGTGAAAAGTGTGTTTGTGTGTGAAATGGAGGTTGAAGATGAGTAGAGAGAGAAAGTATAAGTTTAGAGAGAAGTAACTATGGAATTATGTCAAAGGCTTATTACATAATGAGGTGGTTAGGGGTTTATATACAAATCATCCTATTTATACTAAAACCCCTTCCACAATAACTAATTTACAATTTAACACCATTTTATATTTCTAACAATCTCCCCCTTGGTGTTGAATTGTAAATGTTGCATCGTCTTCGGTCTTTAAATAACATGATGAGCCCATTTGTTGAAAACCTTCAATGTTGATTGGACTTTGAAGCTTTCTCATTGTCTTCAACGTCTTGTATCAACCTTGACTTTGAATCTTCTCAACAAACAAATATATTTGACGATGACTTATTAAATCTTGATCTTCTCTTGCAACTCTGAATACTTTGGAAGCATCTTTGAAATCTTTGTAGCTTTTGAGCTTTCACAACTTGAACTTTGAATGTTGATTTCAACTTGATGTTGCTTGGAGAAGTAACTTGAACTTTGAGTAGCATGCGGAAGCTTGGATTTGACTTTGAATTCTTTTGGATGCGGAAGCTTGGTTTTCTTTAAATTCTCTTGGCATTGCGGAAGCTTGATTTAACTTTGAATTCTTTTGGCTTTGCGGAAGCTTGGTTTTGGAATGCGGAAATTTCATTTCTTGGTCTAACTTGTCTCTGAATCAATAAACATCTTGGAGCACTTGATTCTTTGATCAATTAACATTTGCTCCCCTCAATCAAACAACTATCTCGGAGCAAATTATTCAATAACAAATCTTTAATCTCTTGCTCCCCCTCGAACAAACAATCATTTCGGAGCATATTTAACGAATAATGAGTTTACTCTTGCTCCCCCTCAAATGAACAATCTCTTCAATAAAGAACAAACTTAACTATCCAACTTAATTTTCTTTGTAGCATCAACAAACGACAATCTCTATTCAATCTCAAACTTTTCTAATCATCAAACAATGGTCAATTTTCCAATAAATCTTTCAATTATCGACCATGTACATCATCTTGAATATACTCGATCTTGAATCAATCCTTTAACTTTCTCGAAACAATCTCTCAACTTGCACGATAATTATTCACTCTCTTCACCTAAACTAACGATCCTTTGAACATCCAAACACAACAATCATCCTCGAACAAATTCTACCAATCAAATTCTACCTATATCCCTGAACTCTATCTATCAATCATATAATCATTTCTCCCCCTTATGATGAATATGTGAAACGGTTTCATCATACAATATGATTGATAGCATAAACGGTAGATGCCAACAAACAACAAGCACGCAAATTAACCCAACCCAATTCCCAATTCCCAATGAACCTATTGGTGAACTAGAATGTAAGGTTGCGTTGTTGGAAAAAACAATTTTAATATGGTGTTGGTGTTCTTTGTGTTTGTGTGAAGAGAAATGAAATCCGGATAAAAATGATCCGTTAACACAACCAAAAATCAAAAGGATTAATGGTGTGCCTAAAAATACGATTACTATTTTTAGGACTTCCCATTATCATCGAGAAATGCACAAAGCTTATCTCTAAATGGTTCGGTCTATGGCTTTTCAACCGATAGATTGCTTTAAAGAATGTAATTAATGGTCAGTGTCACAAAGGCGTTCGATAACCATGTCTTACTATCCTCAAAGACTTTTGGGAAAATAAATCCGAGGTCACATAGACTTCTCGTTTACTCAACAAATTCATAAAATGAAAAATGTGAGACCTACGTTCAACGTTGGAAAAGATGTTAGCATTGGTAGGATTTCCATTCGATCATCGTGGAATATCAAAAAGATGATATCACTACGAATGTTCCGGCAATATCACAAAGATATGCGATGTCACAAAGACATATTAAGACTCATTGTGTCCTAGTCAAATGAAAGAATATTTCAAGTACGCTCTAGACTCAATAAGTGATCAAATGAAGTCGGGGACCGGAGCAGAGTGTCTCCCTTTTTCAATATCAACGTCTTCCAAATGAAGAGTCGATAGAAATGTGAAAATCTCCGTGAGAATAAAACAAGCATTTGTTAAGAAATACTTGAGTGGTTAGGTAAAGATGTGCATTGCTTCACTGGGTCTATGAAGTCTTCTTCAATATCGAGAAATCAACAAATGAAATCCGATAGGAACGTGTTGACCCGGCTTTTTGAGAATTTTGGGGAGGGCTTTTATTTCTTTTAGCCCTTTCTCACATCATCATTTTCACCGTAACCTCTCACTTTTCGACTACTCCCTCATGTCCTATTTGCACAAAATCATCACACTCATATACCCTCACAATCTAAAATTGAGAATTTAACTCCGGGGTTAGATCTCATCGGCGATAACAAGATCATGGAGTATTTATGAGTGGCCTAAACTCTCATGTGCAAATCTAACACCGAACTTCTTTGAATTTGATCGAAAATGGTTTGAAAATCTTCCAAAGTGTTTTAAAATGGAAAATGAGTTTAAACACTTGGAAGTTTTGGTTTTATAAACAAACTCCCCCTAAATATATGCATGATATAAACAAAGTTTTTGCATATAAAGGGTGAGTAAAAAGTTTGAAAGTTGCTCACAAACATTAAAAATGAGACAACAAAGGCAGTACACAAAGGCGTTCGATGCCTTGCATCTCATCCTAATACTTTGTGAGTAACTAAAAGACAAATTAAAAATGATGAAAAAAGAAAATCTTTTTGGATTTTTAAAATAAGAAAATGAAAATCTTTTTGGATTTTTCTAAAAAGAATGAAATTATAAACACGGTTTTAGAACGGGTTATACACTGAAGTGTGCATAAGCCACTATTCATCAAATCATTTGGAAATTACTTTTGGAACCCATTTGAGATTGGGTCCAATGGTTTTTGAATTCTTGAATGACCAAATGTAAGTCTCATCGATTTGATGAATGGATGTTGCATTCCACGGAGAACTAAAACCCGGTGGTTTAGTTGAAAAGAGTTTTCGTGGAAGCAACGGTGAAAAATCATTTGAATTCTTTGAAAAACTTCCAATCTTGTGAGATTGAGTTGGAAAATGATTTTTCGAAGCAAAATCATTCACTTTTTGCACGACTGCTTTCACAGGTTTTGGTGCAAGATCAAAAAGTTCCGAAAATGAATATTTGAATGATTTTGACTCAACTGACTTATCTTTAGAAATCGGCTTCCATTTAGATTTAGTCAACTGAGATTTTGCTTGTGAAATATGTCCAGAATTATCCTCAAATGATAGAAAAGACACAAAAGTAGTTGTTCCATCAAAAATAGGTTTCTTAGAGTACTTTTTACCCTTTTGCAAGGAGTAATTAGTAAACTGAGACACCTTTCTTTCAAAAGGTTTTGAAGATTTACCCGTGTAAACCCTCTTTGGAACATCAACTTTTGGTTTGGATGAATTAGATTTTGGAAAACATTTTGACACCTCAGTCTTTGGAATCGTAGAATTACTCGATTGTTTCATGGGTTTTTCAAGATTTGTGTCCAACGATTTTGATTTAAAAGATGCAATTCGGTTCTCCATCTTTTCAAGTTGTTTTGTAACCGAAGCATTTAAATCAGAGAAAGAAATTGTTGACACATCAGTTTTTAATTTCGAAACAAGAGTATCTTTCTCAAAAATTTTGGATTCCAAAGATGAAATGTAATCTTGTTGATCTTTGATTATTTTCGAAAATCTTTGTTCTTTGCTCACAAAAATTGTGGACTTATTTCGCAACTCATGGTTAAGCTCAGAAATCTTTTGTTGCAAAACAAGTTCTTTTGACTGACTGTCCAAAATGTTTTTGTTGAGCTCTGTGGAAGAATTGTCCAACTCATTCGTTAATTTGGAAATCTTTGATTGCAAATGATCATTTTCTTTTTGAAGACTTTCCATGTTGGACAAAATGAGATCATTTGCAGATTTGAGCTCTTTATTTTCAGATTTGAGTTGGTCAATTTCAAGTTGAAGACTTTTTGTTTTGTTCCATTTGGTTCAATTCTCACCCAAAGTGACTCTTTACTCATCAAAGCATCTAACACTGTCTCAAACTAACTTTCGGTTGACATTTTGAATTAAAACTTGAAGACAATCTAATAAAAGAAAATAAAAGTCCAAACAATTTTAGCCCAACAATTAAGAAGTTGACAAGCCCAACTAAAATCTAATAAGACCAAATGAATTTTCTGAATTGTGAAGGATGCCGAGCTTAGATCTCGGCAAATGAAGGAAAAATTTTTGAAAATTTCAAAACTTTGCACCAGGAAAGAATGTTGATCAAAAATGATTTTGAACCAACTTTCACAAAATATGTTGATTTGCCGAGCTTAGATCTCGGCGAATGGCACTTTCACTTAGTCGTTTGCCGAGCTTAGATCTCGGCGAATGGTACTTTCACTTAGTCGCAAATACGAGAATCCTGAACCAAACTTCAATTTCTACTAGATGCCGAGCTAATATCTCGACAAATAGCACTAATTCCAAATTGATCTCCAATTCTTAGACTAATTAAGCTGAACACCTTGTTTGCCGAGATAATATCTCTGCAAATGAACCAAATCAAAATGACTTAGTCACACCAGTGTTGAACTTAGTGTTTCCCGAGCTTAGTTCTCTGCAAATGGAACAACTTGTCCAACACTTAGAAAAATTTCCTTGAAACAATGATTTGCCGAGCTTATATCTCTGCAAATCGCACTATTCGTCCAACACTTAGAAAAATTTTCTTGAAATGATGATTTGCCGAGCTTATATCTCTGCAAATCACACTATTCGTCCAACACTTAGAAAAATTTTCTTGAAATGATGATTTGCCGAGCTTATATCTCTGCAAATCACACTATTCGTCCAACACTTAGAAAAATTTTCTTGAAATGATGATTTGCCGAGCTTATATCTCTGCAAATCACACTATTCGTCCAACACTTAGAAAAATTTTCTTGAAATGATGATTTGCCGAGCTTATATCTCTGCAAATCACACTATTCGTCCAACACTTAGAAAAATTTTCTTGAAATGATGATTTGCCGAGCTTATATCTCTGCAAATCACACTATTCGTCCAACACTTAGCCAGCGACCTCTGCAAACACGAGAATACACTAAATGACAAAATAGACGGTTTCCAGTTGTCTTCTTCGTTCAGCCAAACACTCAAATGCCGAGCTCACACAAAAACTTCAAATTCTCACTCATTCTTGTGAATTAAAACTTGAAAATTGTATCAAAATGTTCAGAATTAGATCGCGAACAAATCCTCGAACAGAATTTGAACAAATTTCCACTCAATTCAAATCCCAATGAAACCTCTGTTTGCCGAGCTCGAACAAAACATGATCAAAAGTTGAAATTGAGGTCTGAAATTGATACTGAATGATGATTTACTATCAACGAATCGATCGGTGAACAAAATTCTAACCAAAACACACTCAAATTGCAGAATTAACTCGAACAGTTAACTCGGCATATGACAGTTTCAGAAAAACTCAAAAAATACCAAAATTAAGCACATAAACAGCTTGATTATTGCTTGTGGATCGTTCAGATATGCTGATTGTGCTCTGATACCAATTGTTAGAATAAAACTTGAGCTTAAATGAGTAACAATGGTGGAATTATGGATAGTGTGTGAAAAGTGTGTTTGTGTGTGAAATGGAGGTTGAAGATGAGTTTAGAGAGAGAAAGTATAAATTAGAGAGAAGTAACTATGTAATTATGAAAGACTTAGTTACAAGTGAAGTGGTTAGGGGTTTATATACATTTAAGCCTATTTATACTAAAACCCCTTCCACAATAACTAATTTACAATTTAACACCATTTTATATTTCTAAATCTGGACAGCGCTGCTGGCCGGACTAATGACCGGATGTAAGCCCCTGCTTGAAGAGTTCACTGTCCAAGATGGACCAGCAGTGACGTTTGGTAATGATCAGAATGGAAAGACTGAAGGATATGGTGTGCTCAATAATGGACAGGTCGAATTCAAAAGAGTTGCATTTGTGAATGGTTTGAAATATAACCTGATCAGTGTCAGCCAACTTTGTGATGATGGCTATAGAGTTTTGTTCGATATTGCTCAAGGCACCATATTTAACAAGGATTGGAAAGTGGTGATGATTGCACCAAGGAAGGGAAATGTGTACATCATGGATATGGAACCAGCTCCAAAAGAGCAGTGTTTGTATACCATGGCTGATGAGGACACCAACTGGTTATGGCATAAAAGATTATCCCATCTTAATTTCAAAAATATTAACAAGTTGTCTCGCAAACAACTGGTAGATGGGATACCTCAGATTTCTTTCAACAAAGAAAAGCCATGTCCAGGGTGTGAGATGGGCAAGCAGAAAAGGGCCAGTTTTAAGACCAGGCAAAACTTTAGCATCACTGAACCTCTTCACATGCTACATATGGATCTCTTTGGTCCAGTGAATGTTCAAACTAGAGCTGGCAAGAAGTATACTCTAGTTGTGGTTGATGAATTCACCAGATATTGTTGGGTGGTATTCATCAGATCCAAAAGTGATGCACCTGCTGAAATCATCTCTCTCATCAAAAGAATTGAGCTCAAATACACTCAAAAAGTTTGTCAGTTACGAAGTGATAATGGTACTGAATTTCTAAATAAAGTACTTGAAACTTTTTGTAATGACACTGGCATCTCTCAAAACTTCTCATCAGCCCACTCTCCAGAGCAAAATGGAGTTGTGGAAAGAAAGAATCGTACACTGATAGAAGCTGCCAGAAGTATGTTATCTGAATCAGGTCTTCCCACCAGTTTTTGGGCTGAAGCAGTTGCAACAGCTTGTCACACCCAAAACAGGTATGTCTACATCAAGAGACACAAGAATCGAAAACCAAATGTTGGATATTTCCATGTATTTGGTTGTCCAGTTTATATCTTAAATGATTCCAGTCAGCTTGGAAAGTTTGATGCAAAAGCTGATGAAGGGGTGTTTCTAGGCTATTCAGATATTCGAAAGGCCTTTAGAGTTTATAATTATAGACTCCAAAAGGTTCATGAGACAATTCATGTCACATTTGACGAATCAAATGATGCAATTAACAAGAGACCAAGCCTTGATATTTCTCCAGTCGTTCCAATAAATTTTGGTGAAACTGACCAAGTTCATCAGTCAGTTGTTTCACCAGAAGATGTTTCCAGTTACACTCAACTGGAACCAGTTAAGAAGAAGAGTACTACCAGTGACACTTCATTTTACCCCTCCATCAGTTTCAACTTACCACAGAAACTGGTGATTGGATGAGATGTACGTGTCACTCTGATGTGTCGTATTTTATACCATTTCCCACATGATTTTAGGACCAATTATTCGTAATTTTTATAGTTTTATATCCAACTTTCGATGCTTTGAGGTAGTGTTGAGTGTTTTCAGGTTGGAGAATGATGATACGGATGAATTGGTTGATTTTGATGATATATGGAAGAAACGAGAGAAAGCTTCAGTTGAAATCGATGGAAAAGCAAAGAAAACAAAATCTGAAGAGCCTAACGCCCGTTACATATGTAACGGCCGTTAGGTGTGTATGCTCTGTAACGGGTGCCTAACTGCCGTTAGAAAATCTTCAGAGGTGTAACGCCCGTTAGCCAAGTAACGGCCGTTAGGGCTTGTTTTGATAATTAGTGCCATTAAATGATTAGGGCTCGTTACTGTAGCCGTGTAACGCCCGTTACACCTTGTAACGGCCGTTACACGGGGTTTGCATATATATACTTGGCTAGGGTTCAGATTGAAGAACGAATTTTGGCATAATTTTGTTTAGTTTTCTCATAGCTTTTAGCACTTTGGAGCAAACAAGTTGTTAGGGTTTTTCATCTTTTCAGCTTTGGATTGTCATCATTATTGCTACCGGATTATTCGCTATTCATTGGTATAATATGATTTCATCTTTATTTGTTTGTTCTTGTCTTTTTAATATGAGTAGCTAATTCTCTTTGCACCCGCTTGGGTAGTGAGCATGTCATAGGGTCGATTTGATGTTATTTGCATTTGTTGAACAAGATTTTTATGTTTAATCGAAGATCCACATTTATTTGAGTTTAAATATTGTTTTTCTCTTTTATATTTATTGATTGATGATTGTAATTAGAAGTTCGGGAGAAATCTATGTCATTGTCAATTGATTTATGAAACGGTTAATCGGTCTTTAATTAACCTAAAGTCGCTGGAGTTCGGGAGAAACTAGCGATAAAGATTTTAAACAATTAAATTCATTTTGAGTGTGTAAACGTCTATGATAGAGGGATCTGATTAGGCGAATAAGCAGTTCGGGAGAAAGCTTTTAAAGATTAAATCATAAAATCAACTTAGGTTTTTAATGCTTAATTGTTTTAAGTAGAAATTATTTGCGGGAGCAATAATTATATTTCGAGCAGTTAAAGTTTCAAGTATAACGGGAGTTCATCTTGATTACCTTTTAAGTCGTTCAACAATGCAAGTAATGTTTAGACCCGATGATTGACATGTAAGCTGATCCAAGTAGGTGTCTTTCAATATTATTGTCTTTAAAATCATTTTTACTTTCGTCTTCCGACGAACCCTGCCCCGGTCATACCGGATTTCATTTCGATTAATCTTTCGGGATTACTAATTCTTACTAACTTTTGCAAAGTGACAATTCGGTCACAAAACCCCCCTCTTTTCTGAATTACTTTATTTTCAACAATTGCTTAATAAGTCCTTGTGTTCGATCTCGATTTACCAAGTAAACTATATTGCATACGATCGGGTACACTGCCCGCAAGTGTGTAGTAGACAGTAGCTAGGTATTTCGTGTTTATAAATTTAAGACTGGAAAATACACATCAAGTTACTCCAATATCAGCACCAGTTCAAACTCCAACTTCTCCAGTTCTTCAAGAAATGCCTTTTAATGAAGAGTTTCATGATCCAAATCGTGACCTCATTGACTCTGATGAGGATATAGAAGTAGTTTGGGCTGATCCTCCTCCAGAAGCTGCTGCAACTGAAGAAGATCGTCAGGTGACTTGCACTGATATTGTTGTACACCAGCCTAGTCAATACAATAAATGGACTGCAGCACATCCAATTGAACAAATTGTTGGAGATCCAAATAGTGGGGTTCAGACTAGAAGAGCCACCAGTGAGCAATGCTTGAACGTCACCTTCTTATCACTGATTGAACCAAAGAAGATTGACGAGGCTATGGCAGACCCAAGCTGGGTAGAAGCTATGCAAGAAGAGCTTATCCAGTTCGAAAGGAACAATGTATGGGAACTTGTTCCTTGTCCTCCAGGTTTGAAGAAAGAACCTATTGGAACTAGATGGGTCTACCGAAATAAGATGGATGAAGATGGCAATGTTGTAAGAAACAAAGCCAGATTGGTTGCCAAGGGTTATTGTCAAGCAGAGGGTGTTGACTTTGATGAGACTTTTGCTCCAGTTGCAAGACTTGAAGCCATCAGAATATTTTTGGCTTATGCAGCCCATCTGCAGTTTAAAGTCTTCCAGATGGACGTCAAAAGTGCGTTCCTAAATGGAACATTGGAAGAAGAAGTGTATGTTAAACAGACTCCAGGCTTCATTGATGAGAAGCATCCTCACTGGGTATACAGACTGAACAAAGCATTGTATGGTCTAAGACAAGCCCCAAGAGCCTGGTATGATACTTTAACTAAACATCTTCTCAAAAATGGCTTTCAAAGAGGTGCAGTAGATAATACCTTGTTTATCTTGAAAGAAAAAGGTAATATCTTACTGGTACAAATTTATGTTGATGACATTATATTTGGTTCAACTGATGATGCAATGTGTAAAAAGTTTTCTAAAATCATGTCATCTGAGTATGAAATGAGTTTAATGGGTGAATTAACATTTTTCTTGGGTCTTCAGATTAAGCAAACTGAAAATGGAATTTTCATAAATCAAGAAAATATGTCAGAGATTTGTTAAGAAAATACAAATATGATTCAATCCCACCAAAAACACACCTATTGCAGCACCTTTAAATTTGGACTCTGACCCAACTGGCAAACCAGTGAACACCACTGAATATCGTGGTATGGTTGGTTCACTGATGTATTTAACTGCTAGTCGACCAGATATAATGTTTGCAACATGTCTATGTGCCAGATTTCAGGCTAACCCAAAAGAATCACATTTGCATGCTGTTAAGCGCATCTTCAGATACCTGAAAGGGTGTCCTAGCCTTGGTCTTTGTTATCCCAAAGGCTCAGGGTTAGATATAATGGGTTATTCAGATTCAGATCATGCAGGTTGTAAGATAGATAGAAAATCAACAACTGGTGGTTGTCATTTCCTTGGAAGAAAACTGGTGAGTTGGACCAGCAAGAAGCAGACTTCAGTCTCTATGTCCACTGCTGAGGCAGAGTACATTTCTGCGGCCAGTTGTTGTGCCCCGATTCTCTGGATCAAGAACCAGTTACTAGATTATGGTCAGAAGTATACAAGGACCCTAATCTTTTGTGACAACACCAGTGCAATTGCTATATCTCACAACCCAGTGATGCACTCCAAGACAAAGCATATTGATGTCAGGTATCATTTCATTCGTGATCATGTTATGAAAGGAGACATTGAAATTCATTTCATCCCCACTGACAAACAGTTAGCTGATGTTTTTACAAAACCTCTTGATGAGAAAACCTTTAAACATCTCATCAGCGAACTGGGTATGTTAAATCCTTAAAACTGGAGATTTCGTTATGAACGCGTCAGTGACACTGATGAAGTTCTCCAGTTGAGGAGGTCCAGTTAATCCTTGCTCGCCAGGCTATCGAACGCCTTTGTGATACTATCCTGGCACTAATTGATTACTGGATCACCATTTTAGGGGGAAAGACTCAAAAATAATTTTCTGACTAAAATTCGTTTTGTTTGAAAATGGCAACTTGAGAACTCTCCAGTTGGTAACTGGCACTGGATTAATCCTCCAGTGTCCATGTTCAGTCTTGTCTTAAAACAGGTGGTCAACCAGATTTCATAACGTTAGAAAATACTTGGTCAATTTTTGTGACACGTGATGGTACTCGAGTGTTTTAACCCACTTGCCAACCGTCATATGACGTGTTAAGGTCATTTTTGTAAAAGATTACACTGTTTATTGGGAATACGAAAAGATAGTGGGTGCGTGGGGAAGTTAAGCCGTCGTTGCATTTAATGCTGACACGGAGAATTAAACTTTGGCTTCAAAATTCAAATTAACTTTTATTAAAAATATCTTATACATTTGATTTTGATAATAAAATATTCTTGGTATTTTACTAGGATCACAATTTGTCCTTATAAATACCCCTTATTTACTCCGCTCACATTTACTTTCTTTTTCATTCCTTCATTTACTCTCCAATCATCAAAAATGTTTCTTTTCTCTCTCTGCTTCTTAAATCAAAAACCCTAATTCCTAAATTCTCAATTTCATTTTCAAATCGTACTAAAATGGCACCAAAATCTCCAAGAAGTAGGGATGTAAATCTGCTTACAGTCCCTTATAAACCATCTGAAAATGTCAAACGAGCCAGTGGTGCCCCCTCTAATTCCACTTCTATAAAATTAAATCCAAATAACCCCATGGCTAGTTTGAGGGGGAATCAAGCCGCCGATACTCTAATCGGGAGAATCCAATCTTTTCTTCGTGATTCTCCCCTCGGCGAGTCTTTTTCCCTCAACCCACGCAAGATGTACCATGAGTACTTGTGTGAGTTTTGGTACACAGCAGAACTTTCAGAAGACTGTTCATCTATCTCCTTCACCCTTAAAGATGGATCAGTCGAGTGTACCATGACAGCAGAAACGTTGAGGGATGCTTTGCACCTCAACTACTGGAGACAGGGTGAGTCTCCAGTTGTGATATCCCAAAGTATAAATTTTCGCCAGGTACTCCTCGATATGGGAAACAAGGAGTGCTTGGAGAATGGGGTATTAAAAACCAAAGGTGCTATGACCTTGAAGGGCCTCACACCATCCTGGAGGTACTTCTTCATTCACCTAGTTGAAAGCATGGGTGGGAGTTCTGGTGGACTGGACCAGATCAACTCCTCACAAGCAGAGATGGCTTACTGCTTATGGAATGGACTCAGAGTGGACTTTGCCGATATCTTATTCAGAAGCCTGGTACAAAAACTGAAGGGCTCCAGGGGATTATGCATCCCCTTCTCCAGGTATTTGTCACTCTGTTTCCTACAACTGTTGGGCAGTGAAGAATATCATAATACTTGTAAGTCCCCTCACACGATGGTTTAACCCACGAGTGTAAAATACAACAAGTCAAGTATGAACTAGAAATGGACTAGTATTGCTTTAATTGTAAATGCAAGAATATAAAGAAAGCAATAAAGACTTAAGCAAGAATATAAATGATGAGACACAATGTAATTTTTTCAAGTGTATTTTATTTATGATGTTAAATAAAATACAAGGTTGTTGCGGAACCTAGATAATACAAATGTAAGTATCTAAACAACCTATGAATTACAAGTGATCTATATTTGCTAAATAAACTCCTTGATCGAAATACTTAAAGGTGTGAAGTATAACTGTTTGGATCGAGAGTATTTAAGCAAATGCACCAAATTGCAAAAAGTAATTTGAACGAGAGAAATGACTTAGTATTTATAGGCAAAAAGAATTAATACTTAATTCTTTTTGTCGTATAAATATGGTTGCATGCATTTAAGGAAGTTACTTTAATTCCTTAAATGCATTGGTTAAAGTACAGGAATAAAGTCACATTGATGTGACTTGTCAACCCTTTAACCAACCACCTTTACACACATATTACTTTTATCAATAGACAAGTGGGTTGTCCGAGTAAAAGTGTGTAAAGGCATAAAGTCAATTCCTCGTAATCAGTGTTCAGACTTGTAAGGTCTAGAACACTGTCAAGGCTCCAGTCGGGAGATCTGGTAAGACTGTCAGTGGGCTCCACTGCTTGTCAGTCTTCTTTCTTCAGACTTCAGTCTTTGACTTCAGTGAGAATGTCTTCAGTAGAATCGATCTTGACTGGAGTGAAGTCCAGTGAACTAATCTGGAGGATTCCAGATTTCCTGTACAAGTAAATAGCTCACTGGTCTTCACATAATTTCTGGACAAATCTTCAGAGGGCTCCAGTCTTCAAGTCTGGAGCGAGTCCAGTGAAAACTGGACCTAACAATACTCAGTCACTATACACTGTCCCAGAGTTGTTGAGGAATCTTGACTCCCTCGCATCTACTGATGAGGAAGTTGAGATTCCAGAAAGAATGCGGCTGGCATTCGCAAAAACCGATGCACCAGTCCAAGGTGAGTCGGAAAGACAACTGGGCGGGCCTCAAAACAATGAGGGACCCACCAGTTCGTCTACTGGAATTATAACTGTTGCTGAACCCATACAACAGTTTAACCCCTCCAGCTCCAGCCTGTCAGTTCCTCAACTTGACACTGGAGACCTCCCAACAGGTCTCCAGGGTGCTCCAAAGGCAAAAAGAACACGTCGCCTTAGGAAACGGTCAGCAATTGCCACTGACGTTAGTAACCCAACCAGCCCTCCAGTTTCCTCCCAACAGGAAACTGGAGATAGTCAAATGGGACGAACCGCAAGCAACCACCCTCGAAATTTTTGTAGGAGAGGGTGGTGAAGATAATACTGGGCTAACCCAACCCAGAGTAGAGTCCGTGTCTGCACAATTTGAGTCTGGCCAAATTTCTGACACTTCCTTACTTGCACGAGCTGATGAAGTCTTCAGCCAGTCACAACTGGAGACTGAAGCTCCAAACTCTACGGCCAGTGATGTTATGATTATGGATAGAGTGATCATAACTGAGGCAACCCCCGTGACCTCTATTCCTGGCGATGATGTCACCACGACTGAGCCAACAACTGATGTTACTCTCCAGGAAACTGGCCAAGTACATCAGGAGACTGAACAACAAGTTCAGCCCTCAGTTACATTCATGGATCTGGACATGAATGTTAATGACGAGGAAATCCTTATTGAATCTTCAGATTCTGAAGGAATTGCTTCAGACATGGAGATTTTTGATTCTTCTGTACAAGATCAAAACCCTTCATCCCATGTCTCGCCTCCAGAAGCTTCACTTTCATTTTTACCATCTCAACAAAATGAGCCCACTGAAACTCCATTTCCCACATATAACTATGTATCTGGCAACAGACGCATGGCACCATCACCATCTGGGCAGTTCGCACTTCTTCGCGAAATGACACCACCACCGCCGTCGTTGGACACACCTGAGCTTTCTCAGCATGTCCAACAACTTGAACTTCCTGTCCTTCCTTCTTCCACCACTTCACTTCTATTCCCTCAACTGCTGCGATGTCAACTGGGGAGGCTTCTCTCAATTTGCCTCCTCCAGTTGCTCCAGTGGTAACTGCTGCTGGTCCAGTGACATCTTCCCCTCCGTCACTGGACACTCAATTTGCCTCTTTCAAACCGACATCCGAAACCTTATTGAAAGGGTGGAGGATGTTCAGAAGGCAATTGACAAAAACACCAAGTCCTTCTCCAGATACAACAAGGAAGCTGTTACAAACTCAAAGGTTGTTGATCTGGGGATAAACAAGTTTGCTCAGAATGAGGACTTGGTGTTCAATAAGCTCAATGAGTTGGTTACTGGCTGTAACAATATGGCCAATACTTTAAAGGAGGCCTTTGACCTTACTCAGACCAAAGTCACTACTTCAATCTCCAACTTGCTGGGTAATACTGTTAGACAATCAGAAGTTGATTTGAAGGAGATTGAAAAGCAGGTTAAGGACTTAGTTGAAAAACCTGGCTTGAATGTGACTGAGCTTGGGCAGCAGTTGATGACTTCAGTTGGTCAGAAGATAGATGATACGTTGGGTGCTAGAGAACAACAATTAATAGAAAAGGTGATGTCTGAGATCACCAAGCTGGCCACTCCTCAGGTTGATCTGGCCCCACTCACTACTGAGATCAACCAGTTGAGGGGCAGCATTGATAATTTAAACACCCAGGTATCAAATCACACCAAGTCTCTTGACAAACTGACAACTGAAGTAGAGAACTTGAAGAAAAAGGATGATGAGGTGAAAGAGAATGTGGTTTCTGGTCTTGCCAAAGATACTAAGATCTTGGAAGAACTGAAGACTGGTCAGCAACAAGTTGCAGCAAATGTTCTGACCGAGTCTCGGGAAACCAACCACCTATGTGTCACACCCTCAAAATATTTATTTTGCGGAAACCGAAGGTGTGAACAATAGAGGAATCACAACACACATATTATAATAAACGACCTCTAAATGAGACGTTTGAGAAACTTTTATACATCAAACCAGTGTTGTTACAAGGAAATACAAATACATATGAAATTCCTTTTTAAACATGGAAAATAGTAACAACTAAACGCATCTCAAATGCTTTATTCCATAATGTGTGGTGACTCCAAAATATGCATCATGTATATGCATCAAACAGCTCAAGTTCCTGAGAAATACACATTTTTAAAGTTTCGTCAACATAAAGTTGGTGAGTTCATAGAGTTTATAATAAGTATTTACCTTTGGATCACAAGATTTATATAAGATATCGTATGCACACGAATATCAAATAACTATGGTTGATTTCAACCAAGTTTATCACATGCTTATACCTTGGAAACCGAATACCTTAACCATACAATTCATGTATATTACCCCTCATGTGATGCTAATGCTTAACGCAATCACGATTAAGTTCAAATATTAATTATCCGTTGTTCAGGTTAGCGCTACTGTTAGAAATATAAATGTAGTAGTTGATTTGTGTACCTTATGTTAATTTGTACTTATATTGTAAACTTGTTACAATGGAAGGGGGCATAGTGTAAATAGCTCATATTTATATAAACCCCCTCCATTATGTTAATTGTAACCTTTCACCAATAATACAATCCAATCTTTCCCTGACATCTCTCTACTCTCTCTCTACTTTCTCTCTCTAGAAACCTCCATTAACACACACACTTACACACACAAAAGCTCGAATTCTATTCTTAACAATTGGTATCAGAGCACAATCAGAGTTGCTGAACGATCCAAAAGCTTATTACAAGCTTAATTTGTGCTTAATTTTGGAATTTGAGTTGATTTTCTGAAAGGTCCATTTGCAGAGCTCACTGGTTCAGTGATTCCTGCAAATTAAGTGTGTTTCTGTTCTAATTTTGTTCACCGATCGATTTAATATCAGTATATCTTCCTTCACTATCATTTTCAGAAGCTAATTTCATCATTTGAGTTGTTTTTGATCGAGCTCTACAAATCGCATGTTCGTGAGGGTTTGATTTCCAGTTGAAATTAGCATCTAATTTGTTTAAGGATTTGTGCGCATTGATTTTCTGAACATTTTGATATAAAGTTCGAGTTCTAATTCGCAAAAATGAAGAAGATATCAAAGATTTTAAGTCTTCTCTGCAAATAAGGGTTTGGCTGAACGAAGAAGATAACCTAACCGACTATTTTGTCATGTTGTGGTTACTCGCATTTGCAGAAGTCATTGGCTAAAGTGTTGTTCTTACTTGTACTATTTGCAGAGCAATTTGCTCGGCAAATACTTGTTTCAGAAATTTGGTAAGTGTGAAGTTCACTTGTTCTATTTGCAGAGCTTTTTGCTCGGCAAATAGTTATTTCAAGAAATTTGGTTAAGTGTGAAGTTCACTTGTTCTATTTGCAGAGCTCATTGCTCGGCAAATAGTTGTTTTTGAGAATTCTTGATTTGAGACTGGTGCTACTTGCATTGTTTGCAGAGGTTTAAGCTCGGCAAACAAGTGTTTTTGGTTGGTGTGACTAAGTACAAGTTCTATTTGTACTGTTTGCAGAGATATTTGCTCGGCAAATAGTTGAAATTGATTCTTCGACCAAGTGACTTTATAAATTGTACTGTTTGCAGAGATTTAAGCTCGGCATTCAGTTGTTTTTGTGTGTTGATCTAAGTACTTGGGTTGACTTGGTCACTTACACCATTTGCAGAGAATTAAGCTCGGCACTTAGTTGTTTTTAAGATTCTTAAATCAAAATTTTTCAAGAAAATTTCTCAAAACCATTTTTCATCAATATTCTTCGCGTGGGTAGGAAAATCAAAATTTTCAAAATTTTCAATATTCTTACTTGTTCTATTTGCAGAGGTTTAAGCTCTGCATTTAGTTGAAATTGAAAATTCTCAAATTTTTCTAAGTCTTTAATTGCTTGAAATGGCTTCAAGGGAAGCTTTAGCACTTGGTTCTGAAGGAAGACCACCTGTCTTGTTTAGAGGATCTTATCCTCAATGGAAGAAAAGGTTTCTGAACTGGATAGACAGGTAGAAGAATGGAAAACTGCTGAGAAAATCTTACAAAGATGGTCCTGAAATTCCAAAGAACCCAGTTAATGAAGAAGTTTTACCTGAAGAGAGTTGGAACACATATCAGAGAAACAGAGTTGAGGCTGACCAAAGTGCAATTGCCTTTCTTTACCAAGCACTTCCTGATGATATCTACTGCAATGTGGATTCCTATGAAACAGGAAAAGACATTTGGGATGAAGTGGAGAAGCAGATGGAAGGATCTGATGTGTCAAACACCATAAGGTTGTCGACTGTTCTGAACATGTATGAAACATTCAAACAACAAAAAGTGAACCATTGAATGAAGTATACATCAGATTCTGCAATGTCATCAATGAGCTGAGAAAGAATGATGTGAAGAGAACCAATATGGAACTGAACATCAAATTCATCAAAAATTTGGAAGAGGAATGGCAAGTGTATGGAACCCAACTCAACCAACAATCAGACTTCGGAAAACTCACCATTCACACTCTGTTTGAAAAACTACAACTTAATGTTGAGGATGTTCAGAGAATTCAGAAGAAGAAAGAAGAGAGTGTACATTCAGATCCATTGGCCTTGGTTGCTGAAAAGAAGACTTCAAGATTGTCAAGACACAATTTTGTTGAAGTTCAAACTGATTCTGATTCGAGTGAGATGAGTGATTCTGATCTGGATGAGAAACAAAAAGAGATGTACAAAGAACTCGCTTATTTCACTAAGGCTTTCAAGAAGAAATTCTTCAAGAAGAAACCAACAAACAATCAGCTTAGGACTTCATCAGTCTCTTCGTATGCTAAAATGCGAATGCTTCTAAGTATGATCAGAAGAAAGATTTTGCTGGTGGTGAGAAGAAGTATGACAATCAGAAAAAGTTTGAGAAGAAGGTCATGGATAAGAGAACTGAAGACAGGAAATGCTACAACTGTGGTATCACTGGACATTTTGCCATAAATTGTACTAAACCTCGACAAAAGAACTCCGAGTACTATAAGTACAAACTTTTGCTGGCAAGACAAGAGGAAAGCGGAATTGCCCTTCTCGCTGAGGATGACAAGTGGTTACATCTTTCTGATGAGGAGACAGACGAACTTGCAGCAAATGTATGCTTCATGACAAAGATCAAGAAGTCAAAGGAGTTGGAGGAAAATGATGAAAGTTCTTCTGAAGTCGAGGATGAGGTAATCTCTTTTCCCAAATCAGTGTTAAAACACTACATGGATATGTCTGATACTGCAAGGAAAGATTGCAGGGAGTTGAGTAAAAAGAATTTAAAATTAAAGAAAGATTTGGAGGACAAAGAAAAAGATTTTCAAATTAAAATTGATTCACTTCAAAAAGATTTTGAGAATTTGAAATCTGAAAAAGCAGCAGTCTCTTTTACTCCAAACTCCAAACTGCATCTTGAGAAACAAGAACTTGAGACCAAAGTTCTTGAACTGAGCAAGAGTGTCAGACAACTTCAAGTTGAAAAGACCAATGAGATGTTTCGAGCAAATGCTTTGGCTGAAGACATTGAGTCTGTGAATGTCAAGATGAAAGAATCTATCCCTGATGTGACGGAATTTGAAAACAAAATTTCTGACCTAAAATATGAATGTTGTATAAAAGATTCTCTTAAACAAAAACTTGATAAAGAAAATGATGAACTGAAAGCTGAAATCAAGTCTTATCAAGAAAAGTTGTATAAGATCAATCGTTCATATCAACAAGTCTTTTTAAATAGGCCAAGAAATTCATAAACAATATTCACATCAGGGTTGGGTTATAACAATCCAAAATGTTTGCTCGAAGCACAAGAAGAAGTCCCATCATTATACAACGAATCTTATTTGAGATGTGGGATGACAGACCAATTTGTGAGACCAACTGATAGTGATTATGAGGCTGATGATTTTCTAGAAAAGGGTGCAAAAGTCTATTTTAACTATGAGTTAATGGATGAGTCATATGATTTCTTCGCTAACTCTACACATAAAACAATCAACGACAATCATGAGGCTATCATACCCGAAATTCTTGAGTGTTTTACTGAAAAACCTTTGGAAAATCCTATTCCTATTCCAAAACCTGAAAATTTGAGACCTTATGTACCACAAAAAGTTTTGGAAAAGGTAATTGAAGATCTGGAAAAGTCTCTTGAGGAAAAGCAATCTTTGATAGAAAATTTGAAGGCTCAAAATCATTATGTCATTGACCAACCCAAGATAGACTCCAAAGTTTGTGATCCATCTGGATGTTCTGTGAGTTATATATGTGAAAGTGTAAATGCTTCAGTCCAAACTGAAAAAGAATCTCAGATCTTTGATATGTGCAAAATTGATTTTGACCGAAAGTTTTCTGAATCATTTGAAAAAATCAATGAGAAGATTTTATCCATGAAAAAGAAAACCAATGTGTTTGAAGAGAATCATCCAACTCATGTTCAAAATGTGAATGTAGACATAAAGAAAGTTGTTCATGTGTCTGTGCAAACTGATGGTGATTTAGATGATGTTCATGATGTTGATGATTATTTCTTCCCGATTACTTCTGAAACTCAGACTTTTACCAAGTTTTCTGAGGGAACTCAATCATACTTGAATGAAATTGATGCTTTCAAACAAAAGTTTGAAAAAGAAAGAGAACAGAGATTAAATGTGCTAAAGGAACTTAATGATTTAAAAGTTGAATTCCAATTTCAGAAAATAGCACTTCAATTTCATAAAGAAAAAGAAAAAGCATCAATTCCACTCAAGCAAAGTCCATGTCCGATAAAGAAAAGTGAAGTAAGTGTGAAGTTGGAAACTTGATGAAATGTCAACATTTTTGGAAGAAAATCATGATTTTGAACCTGAATTTGAAAAACTTTTTGTTCAAAAGGGAAAAACTTGATTTTAATCTAAAGAAGATTCCAAAGTCACACTCTTCACAATCTTCCTCATCCGATAAGTTCCAAAGACCAAAGACCACCCAAAGATCAAAGACCAACCCATCACCCAAGACTGATTCAAAACCAAAGACCAAACCATCAAAGAAAAGTCCCACAGTCCAAAAGACTTCTAGGCAACCAAAGATGTACAAGGTCAAATCTGAACCTCAAGTCACAGAAAGAAGTCAAAACAAGCAGTGGTCCGAAGATTGTTAAAGATTGAAACTTTCTCATTAGGTAACAAACAACCTCAGCAGGTTAGGTATTCTAGTTTTCCTAGGTATTCTCAGAAGAATCCTAAGTGCACTTTACAGAGGGTTAGAGATACTTTTACTGGAATGACTAAATACAAAGACCAGTATGGTTGGTTGTCGCCTAATAACATAAAGAAAGTAAACAAGACCACAGAACCCATCAAGAAGAAACCTGTTAAGAACAAAGTTAATAATTTGTTTGCTAACTCAAAAAATGTTCGTGTTTTAGGTGACGTGTGCTTAACTAGTAGCAGTAGATGGATCCCTAAGGATAGATATTTGAATGCATCTAGTAAAGTCAAGCTTGATGGAAAACCTGCCAATGTCAAACAAGTGTGGATTGTCCGTAGATCGAATACATTAGATAATGCTAATAAATCTAGGACTAGTCCCGCTTGTACCAAAACATGTGTATAAACCTTTACATTTTCTTGCTTGTAATTCGTATTTGTATTTTGAACAATTATGTGTGTTTGTTTATTGTTTGAATAAAAAGTTTACTTGTGTGTCATTTTGCTTGATGCTTATTTTAATGTGTACTTGCATGTTATCCCTCTAACCTGCAAGGACCCAATTTACATGGGTACCTAAATCATATACCTTGTCTTTGCAGGAATTTCTCATTTGTGTTTGGTATGTTGACTCGGGATGTTCACGTCATATGACTGGAAACAAGTCCATTCTTTCGAACTTTGTTGAAAAGTTTATGGGAACTGTCAGATTCGGAAATGATCATATTGCTCCTATTCTCGGTTACGGAGACATTGTTAAAAATGGTCACTATAAAGAGAGTTTCCTATGTTGAAGGATTAGGACACAATCTTTTCAGTGTTGGACAATTTTGTGACAATGATCTTCAAGTATTATTCAGGAGATATGAATGCAAAGTGCAGACTGAAGATGGTGTGGATATTCTTACTGGAACAAGGGACAATAACCTGTTCACTATTGATCTCAACAACATCCCATCTAATTCTTCAGAGATTTGTCTTCTTTCGAAAGCAACTGCTCAAAACTCTTGGTTATGGCATCGCCGTCTTTCTCATCTTAACTTTCAAACGATTAATACACTCGTGGATAAACAACTTGTTGAAGGTCTTCCGGACTACAAGTATGAAAGTGAACATGTTTGTCCAGCTTGTGTAATTGGAAAGATGAAGAAAGCTTCACACAAACCAAAGAAGCATTTAAGTACAGAAGGTCCTTTGCACCTTATTCATATGGATTTGTGTGGCCCAATGAAGTTCAAAGTATCCATGGGAAGCGATACATTCTAGTGATTGTAGATGATTATTCTCGTTATACTTGGGTATTCTTTCTTCATGCAAAGAGTGAAACTCCGCAAGTGATTATTGATTTCATCAAGAAGACCCAAGTCAATCTTAAATCATCTGTTAGAATTGTTCGCTCAGACAATGGCACTGAATTCAAGAATTCAATGATTGATTCTTTCTTCAAGTCCATGGGTATTACTCATCAATTTTCCGCTGGCAGGACACCTCAACAGAATGGAGTAGTTGAAACGTCGAAATCGAACTCTTGTTGAAGCAGCTAGAACAATGCTTGCCTATTCGAAGTTGCCACCGAATCTATGGGCTGAAGCTGTTGCTACTGCTTGTTTTACTCAAAACAGATCCATATGAGGTGATCAACAAAAGAAAGCCCAATGTGAACTTTCTTGCACATTTTTGGATGTGTATGTTATGTTCTCAATGATCGAGATAATCTGGGCAAATTTGAACCAAAAGGCGATGAGGCATATTTTATCGGTTATTCGAGAGAATCGATAGCATATCGTGTATATAACCGAAGAACCAAGAGAATTGAAGAGAGTATGAACGTTAGATTTGATGAACTCTCGGGAATGGTTCTTGAACAACACAGTTCAAGACCCGAACTTCAAAGTCCACAAGCTTCCGCAACAAAGACTGCTTCGAAAGTCAAATCATCATTCTCTACTCCAACAACACAAGATTTGGATATCTTGTTCGAAGAATTTTTCCATGTTTCGAAGAAAGTTCCTGAATCTGATGGAAATGTCAAATGAACCATCCAGTTCAAATTCAAAGAGATGGATCCCAATGAGTCTTCACCATCACAATCATCAGATGTTAATTCATCATCTGATTCTCCTCCACCTACTGATATTTAAGAGTTGCATACCCAACCTCATAATATCTCACAAGTGACAAATCCTACAACCAATCCTGAAGATTATGATCATGATGACTTTGTTGAACCAATTGCAACTTCATTTGAACAATTAACAGAACAACATTCTCCTGATTTTATTGATTCTGAAGAATCTGGTGATCCACTTGATCCAATTCCTCACACAACCAAGTGGACAAGAGCTCATCCTATTTCTAAAGTCATTGGTAATCCAACAACTGGAGTTCAGACAAGATCCGCATCCGCGAATGAATGTCTGTTTGTGAATTTTCTGAGCATTGTTGAACCAAAGACAGTGAATGAAGCTCTAAGTTGTCCAGATTGGGTGAAAGCTATGCAGGAGGAACTGAATCAATTTGAACGACTTGAGGTGTGGAAATTGGTTCCCAATCTTTACAAGAACAAGGAGCCAATTAAAACCAAGTGGATCTTCAAGAATAAAAAGGATGAAACTGGATTTGTTGTACGCAACAAAGCACGATTGGTTGCAAAGGGATATTGCCAACAAGATGGAATTGACTACGATGAGACATTCGCACCAGTTGCACGAATTGAGGCTATTCGGATGTTTCTTGCCTATGCTGCCTACAAGAACTTCACAGTCTACCAGATGGATGTTAAAACTGCCTTCTTGAATGGAATTCTCAAAGAAGAAGTGTATGTTGAACAACCAGAAGGTTTTGTGAATTCAAACATCCGACCTATGTTTACAGGTTAGATAAGGCATTATATGGTCTGAAACAAGCGCCTCGTGCATGGTACCAGGCCAATCCCAAGGAAAGTCATTTCCAGGCCGTTAAACGGATCTTCCGATACCTGAAAGGCACAGTGAACCTTGGTCTCTGGTATCCAAGGGATACTGGGTTTCAGTTGATTGCATATTCGGATGCTGACCATGCAGGTTGTAAGCTTGATCGAAAGAGTACTTTTGGGAGTGTACAGTTTCTTAGGGGATAGATTAGTCAGTTGGTCTTCGAAGAAACAGAATTGTGTATCCACATCTACTGCAGAAGCTGAATACGTTGCTGCAGCAAGCTGTTGTTCACAAGTTCTTTGGATGAAGACACAGTTGACTGATTATGGATTCCAATTCAACAGAATTCCCATTTACTGTGACTCAAAGAGTGCTATTGCCATTTCTTGCAATCCTGTACAGCACACAAAGACCAAGCACATAGATGTTCGGTACCATTTTCTTAAAGATCATGTCGAGAAAGGTAACATCGAACTCTATTTTGTCCCAACAGACTACCAACTTGCAGACCTTTTCACCAAACCTTTGGATGAAAACAGGTTCAATTTTCTGAAAACCAAGTTGGGAATGCTTGATTTACAAACTTAAATGCTTTCATGCCATGTATTCTATGTTCATTTTCTGTCAAACATTGATGTGATTTCCTTGTCATTGCATGCAATGTTTGAGGGGGAGAAAAAGGGTAGAATGCATGATTTTAGGGGGAGTTTGTAAATTTAGTATAGTCTAAAATGCTTAATTTGAGGGGGAGTGTGCAAATGCATGTGAAAATATTTGTTTTTTTGTTTAATTTATTTTTTTTATGTGTGTTTGTTCTAAAATCTGAAAATCAAATACAAAATTAGAAAACTTTAAAAAGATAAAAAGATTTTTCTCAAATTGTTAAAATTTTTAATAAGTGTTTTCTTTAGTTTTTTTTTTCTTTCTAATTTCCTTTTAGTTTTATTTTTATTTTTTCTTGTTTATTTTTATTCTGTTTGTTTTAAGTGTAAACCCAACTAGACCAGCCCAAATTGTGTTATAAGCTCAAAATCCATAACCGCCCAAATTCATATGAGCCCACTGCCATATTACGCCCAAGATCAGTTGAAGACGGTCAACGCGGGTCATACCCAGACCCGCAACCCGTGTTTGATTAAAAGAACTGGGCGGGTCGAAGCATTCATTTCAAATTCAAACCAAAATATCTCATTTTCTTTTTCTCTCTAACCGATCAAAAACCATCACATCAATCAATCAAACTGTTATTTGTTTCATAATAATCCAAGTGGGATTAATCTGGTGATCGCTTTTGTGGATAAAATCATCTATCTTTTCCTTCAGATCATCATTTTTAAAGGTAAAATCACTTGTTTTATTTTCGCACTTCAACTGTTTGATAAAATGCATGAAAGAACTGCCATGATTTTTATGTATGTTTTGATAATTGATCATGTGTATATGATGTTTTAGATGCATGATTAGGTATTATACTTGTTGTTTAAATAATTAGATGCCTTAATCTGCTTGAGTTTATGATTTTTCTGGGTTTGATTGTGCATGGGCTGGGTAAACTGATGTGTTTTTGATGAAAAGTACCATTTGCAGAGCATTTTGCTCGGCAAATGGGTCCTTTGTTCTTGATCATCTTCAAATCATCATAAAGTTTGATTATCATGTTCATATTTTTCCGAAACAAATTTTTGGATCAAAAAGTGTCATTTGCAGAGCTTCTAGCTCGGAAGTTGTTTTTACAAAATCAAGCAAATTTTCACCAAGTCCTTTAAAACAACATAATGCAGAGCATTTTGCTCGGCATTCAAGCCTTTTTGCTTTTCAAACTGGATCTAAGTTTTAATATACACTGTTTGCAGAGCGTTTGCTCGGCAAACAGTGCATTTTGCTTAAAAACTTTTTCCAAGTCTAAATTACAACTGTTTCAGAGCTTTGAGCTCGGCAAACAGTGCATTTTAATAACTTTTCAAGTCTTAGAACAACTGTTTGCATAGCATTTGCTCGGCAAACAGTCATTTTGTACAAAACTTGTTCCAAGTCTTAAATGAACTGTTTGCAGAGCATTTTGCTCGGCAAACAGTACAAATTGGTTTTATTTTGTCAAGACTTGAACCATCCATTTGCAGAGCTTGTGCTCGGCAAATGCATGAAAACTTTTCACTTAGTTTTAAACCAACTGTTTGCAGAGCAATTTGCTCGGCAAACAGTGCATTTTGTTCAAAACTTTTTCCAAGTCTAACAACTGTTTGCAGAGCATTTTGCTCGGCAAACAGTACAAAGTGAAAATTTTAACCTAAGTTTTCAAATGAACTGTTTGCAGAGCTTTTTGCTCGGAAAACAGTACAATGTGAAAATTTTTCTCCAAGTTCTTAATTCAACTGTTTGCAGAGTTTTTTGCTCGGCAAACAGTACAAAATGAGAATTTTCTCAAAGTTTTAAAATCAACTGTTTGCAGAGCATTTTGCTCGGCAAACAGTACAAAATGAAAAAAAATTTCACAAAGTTTTAAATTCAACTGTTTGCAGAGCATTTTGCTCGGCAAACAGTACAATTTGAAATTTTTCACATTGAAATGTTTCTTTAATCAATTGACAACATTTTTGTTGTTCAATTATAGAAAATTTCATACATTTCAAAGGAGTTGGACTGAACTGCTCATTTGCAGAGCTTTGAGCTCTGCATTTACCTGTTTTCAACTCCAAAACAGATCAAAATTTTTTTCCAAAACCAATTTTGTGCAAATTTCCAAAATGTGCTATTTGCAGAGGTTTTTGCTCTGCAAATAGTACAAATTAGAATTTCAAAAAAAATTTTATGTTATTTTATTTTTATTTTTATTCTTTATTTTTTATTCTATGTTTCTTTTATTATTATTTGTGATGTGTTTTAAAATGTTTAACTGTATATGTGTATTGTGTATGTATATATAGTATTTCATAAGTGTTTCGAGTGAGAGGCAAGGTATCGAACGCCTTTGTGTACTACCTTGTTTTTCTTATCTTTTAATACTTATGTGATCCTATATATTGTCATGTTTTGTATATATATTTGAGTGAGATGCAAGGTATCGAACGCCTTTGTGTACTACTTTGTTCTCTCATTTTTAATATATATGCAAAACATTGTTGGTAATAAATGTGTTTCTTAAAAGTTGGTATATTTTGTTATTTTTTCTGTGTTTAACATGTATTTTCTGGTCAAAAACTTTGGTCAGTTTGTCTTAAACAGAAAAATAATAAAGTACCAAGATGGCAATGTTCAGAGAAGGAGATTCATGAAAATGCAAGCCAATCAAGCACTACATATCCCATTTGCTTGCAAATTCCCGATCATTCCAGAGATTCTTAGCTATCATCCACTGAATAATGCTCTGACTGGAGGTGCAATTGTACCTGAGAAGTATGTCTTTGAGTTGTGGCAATCAATTGTATATGTACGAGGAAGTAAAAGGCATAACACAGCAGACTACTTTAAATTTACTCTGGAGTCAGAAGATGAACTGTTTCAATTGTAGATTCACTCTGGATGAATTTAGAACAATCATTGGATTTCCTGTACAAGATGAATACGAAGAACTACCTTCAGTTGAAGAAATGTTGGCTGGAATTCATTCATTGGGATATGCAGGAGAGTTGGCAACAATGAGAGATTTTAGAAGAAGTAATGTAGCTACTCTCTGGCATACGATGTACAATATTCTTACAACTTGTTTGATGCCATCACAGAAAGGGATTGATCTTATGACAAAGGATTCTCTGGCAATCTACTATGCAGTCACTCACAATGTGCAGTGTGACTTTGCAGCGATTATATGGAAAAAGATGATTCAAGTTGTCAAGGGAAAGGATAAACAAGACAGAAAATATATTCCCTTTATCAGATTCTTCACACTAATTATCGAAGATGTTCTTGATAATGCAAAGGAAATTCCAAAATTGGAGAACAGCTTCAAGTGTGTGATTGCGATGTATAAATCCAACTTGAGAGGCACAAGTTGTGAAACTGTAAGACCTTTTCCGATTCCACCATTCCTGATAAATCTGGTTCCTGCTCAGAGTCCTCAACTTAGGGCTTATCTTGAGTGGTTAGTCCCAGCAATGGGGTCTGAAAGCCGACAGACTCCTTCCCAAGCTGAGCATAGGTCGCCAAGTGAGGGTCCTAGTGTGTCAAAAAGAAAAAGAGGGGTTAGTGATGAATGGGCCTCTGAGCAGAGGAAAAGAAAGTCAAAGAGAGTTATGTTTGAGCAAGATGTTGCTTCACCTGAACCTATTTCATCACCTGTTTCACAATCTACACCAACCATTCACTTTCACAATCTTCACCTTTACAATACACCTATACCATCCGTAGTTTCACCGAATCCACCAATTCTAACACCACCTCGTTCATCACCGATTCTTAATCCAACACCACTTGCATCTGCTCTACCTGATGAACCAACTCCACCACCAGGTAGACGACTTAAAATGTCTGCTAGAAGTGTTCTAAAGCAGACTTCAAAGAAGAAGAAATCAAAAAGAAAACATAAGTCGTCTAAATCTGCAAGACAAAGACTTGAATCTACTTCAGCAGATGTGAATGAACAACCTGGTGCCTCAGCGGAGTTTGATGTTGAACAAGCAACAAGAATTGTGGATAATGTTGTATCTGAGTTACAAACTGAGCATGTTAGCACTGGAGATGATGTTGTGCTGGAGGAACAAGGAGGAATGAGGGAGGAGTTGAAAATACCAGAGAGGATGTGCGGTCCGGGTTAGGACAAGGGCATAAAGAAAAGTTGGCCCTCCATTAGTTCAACCAATGTGTCTAGCCGGGTTGTTTACCCTAGGGTAGAAATAGGGAACTGCCCATTCTCGTATGCACCAACCTCTCCAACCATTCTGACTCCTCACAACAGGAGTTAGTCTCAGAAATTCACGGGGAACAGCCACGCTCACCACACTCTCCTCATTTGGAGGATGAGAGTGTTGAAATTAGAGAGGACCAGCCCCACCTCTCGCCTTCAGTTCATGCACAAGAGTCTAGATCTTCTAGGGACACTGATTCACAAGCCCAGTTGAGTACTGGTGCCGGAACAAGCGGAGAGGGACCCACTTTGTGTGACCCTCAAGGACAGCTTGGAAATCCTGCCTTAGCTAACATCACGCCAGCTTTAGCCGCAGGTAACAGTTCTCAAATCGAGACTGGGGACAGTATGAACGCCGTAGTGACACTGCTGTTCCTCAGATCAACCTGAGACTGTATTAACGGGCATTCTCAGTGACCCCGGTGTTGTTAGAGGTGTTGCCCAACCACAACAAGTCCAGGACAGTGATTTATCACAGTCTAGGACATCAATTGATTCGGGTTGCAAAGCCCATGAATCTGAAACTGCTGGTGAGGGTATAACCCGAGGATCCGCAGAAATCCTGAATCAGCATCGCTGAATTTAGGTCACACCACAAGTGTGCCAACAACCTCCGGGTTGGATCCTCCACATCAAACACCAACACAAAGAACACCAACACCAACTCAAATTCCATCAACATCAACAAATCTACCAACCAAAGATTCTGCATGTGAAGTTTTGTTAAATATCTTAAGATCGGAGGGTGATTTGTTGACTGTTACTGAAAGAGGAGTGTTGAATGCGTTGGAAGTAAGAGAAAGGGAGATTGCACAAGAAAAACAAGTAAAGCATCTTGAAGAAAAAGTTCTAAAACAGAAAGCAGAGTATGATGCTAAACTTGCTGCATTTGAGTTAAGATTGTTAGCGTTAGAACGGCCTGTTCTTCTCGACGGGATGATCCTGATTCTGATGATCACCCCGAGGGGGAGAACCAAGGAGAAGGTCAAACGAATATTGATAATACTTCGGCAAGAGTTGAAGGAATTGTTGAAGATGTGGTGATGGAAGAAAGAGCTGAAGGTGGTAACCAAGATGAAAATGAAGAAATTCAAAGAAGACTTAAGGAAGTTTTTGGAACTAGTTCTGATGATGATGATGATGAAGATAATGAAAATGTTGTTGAAAATGAAGATGAAGGATGTGATTGAAAATGAGATAGTTGAATATGCTGAGAGAGATGCAGATATTGAAGCCTTAAAAGATAATGTAACAATGGATGAGCCGGTGATAGTTGAGTATCCAGCAAATGTAGAAGCTGTTGAGGAACCTGTGTTTGAAGACTTCCCAGATCTTGATTATTTTGAAACAGGTTCATCAAGCAGAAAAGATGCTAGAGAATCTTCTACTCAGGGTTTCACAACTCCTCAACACTATACCTTTGAAGACTTCAATAGCTTTGATGAATTGAGAAAGACTCCTGAGGCTGCATCTCAGAACTTCAAGAAATCAACATATAAACAAGTGTTGAAAGATGCAATCGTATCCGAGGAAGTTCTTCCTGATTACTTTCCAACTGAATTAACTGATGAACAAAGGAGGTTCATTAATCGGGGATACTTCTTGAGGGATAAAGAAAGAATGGTTGCACTGGGTGTTAAGCCAAAGGAGGCAGCTAAGAAGTCTAGATTCTTGGAAGAAAGAGCTTTTCCAATCTTTTGTGGAGCTACCAAAGTTACTAAAACCAAAAGACCTGAGTTGGAGTCAATGTACAAGTTTAAGGAAGCAAGACAAGTAGAAGAATACAAAGAGCTTCTTAAACTCACCAAGCAATATAATCCCAAACTCCTTGAAGAACAAAGAAATCACAAGATCTTGGTGCTGATCAAAGTTATTTTGGTTAAAAGGAATACTATCTCAATCCCAAGTTTTCATGTCAAAAGAGATAATGGCAAGAGCTACAGATTTACTGAAACACAGTTCAAGCTGCTGCCAGTTGATGACATTATCTTTCTCTACAATCATTTTGTGAATGCTATGCAGAGATATCGTGAAGATGTTATTGCTTTTGAAGCTGTTAAACGGTATATGTCAAGCTGCATCCAATATGCTTCATTGGAAGATTTTCAGATAGGATTTGAAGTTGTGAAGAGAAAGATTAATGTTCCTTATCCAGATCAAAGTCTATACACTGCTGATATTGAAAAGCTAAGTATTGGTCATTTCATTGAAGAACCATACTTTGGTGTTGTCTTTCTTAACAGCCGAAAGAAGAAGATTTTCATTCGTATGGATGAACTTGCTTCTTATTCTGATGGAACTTTGGAGTTTTGTAAGAATGTGTTGTTGTGCCTGCAAGAAGATGAGCAAGATAAAAAGAAAAAGGAAGTATTTGATAAAGCAATCTCCAAGATTAATCAAAGACTCGAGTACAGAGACAGTATTAGAATGATGAGAGAAGCAAAGAATGTTCAGAAGTCTAAGTACGTCGTACGTCGAAAGGAGGTTGTTGGATCAAGTATGAACCTGGTCATCGTCCAGGTCCTCAGAACATTCCTCCAAGAAACTTTGCAGACAACATGGTTGTTCCTGATGATAGAACCGAAGGAGAAAATTGGTTCTGGCATCCAAACAAAGATAGACCGAATACAAGAGCTTAAAGAAAGACAAAGACTGGATATTTTTCACAAATCACTACTAAGGGGGAGATTGTTAGAAATATAAATGTAGTAGTTGATTTGTGTACCTTATGTTAATTTGTACTTATATTGTAAACTTGTTACAATGGAAGGGGGCATAGTGTAAATAGCTCATATGTATATAAACCCCCTCCATTATGTTAATTGTAACCTTTCACCACATAATACAATCTAATCTTTCCCTGACATCTCTCTACTCTCTCTCTACTTTCTCTCTCTTCTAGAAACCTCCATTACACACACATTCAATCACGAATATTAATTATCCGTTGTCCCGGTTAGCGCTACTAACCAGGATAGGGGTGTCAACCCAATAGTACTATTTATAATATTCGCGTTGTAAACTTTATCGGTCCAAGTTCCATATAGAGGATTTCGAGCCAGAGCATTGTAATAAAAATATAAGCATGGATCATTTAAGCAATTGTGTCCATAAAACAAAACAGTTTATGTATTCTCAGCCCTGAAAAAGTAAATAGGGATCCATGAAACTCACCTTAATTAATTCGGTGAATAAGATCAAAGATCGATGAAAAGATGATGATGAGCTTGTATGTTTTCCTAACATAATAGACTTGATTTAATTTCTTTGTTTTCAATTAATTTAACTATATAGTTATTCATTAACACGCTTGTCAACGTAATTGATTTTGAAGTTATTTCAATAATCTTTGAAACATATACTTGAAATCTTTATAAATGAAATCTCATTTATATTTATTGAAACCTTTAAAAGTCTCTTTTGAAATATCATAAATAAGCTAAGTATTTAGCTTATTAGGTAAAATACGTATATCCTCCAGAAATGAAGATATACCAGATAATTTTGTTTAATCTCAATACGAGATCCATAATGAATGTATTCAAGAATAATTACAAAAATGTACATCTATATATTTATATAGATGGATATTTTAATTGAAAGTATTAATACCAAAATGTATTAATCATTTTAACAAAGAGATATTTTTATTTGTATAATTAATACGAAGAATGTATTAATTCTTGTAACGAATAGATGCTTTCAATAGCAGAGATATGAAAAGATACCTTGAATGGTATGTATTATAATCAATACAAAATGTATTGATTACAATTGAAGAGATACCTTAAATGGCAGGAAAAACCAGCATTTTATTTCCATGTTGTGTTAGGGTTGGCCTTGGGTCGTGTAGTATACCGACGGCGAACCAAGTTGCGTTCGGAATGCTTATTGCAAACCTTTTTGCGAACTACAATCCATTTCGCTGGTATAAGTCAGAGATGCCCAAGGTGCAATCACTTTCGGAAACATTGTGCGGTTAAAAGCGTATCAAGGATATATTCTATCCATAAATCAAACAATTCGAAAATACGAAATAATTCACAGATGGTGAATAGTAATTATATGAATTAGGATAGTTAGGTATATAACTATGCCCTTGTTTATATACCATAATAAGTATTTAAAATGATTTAATAAAAGTTTTACGATTTCTCGTACTTTCACTAATAATACTTGTTTTAGTTAATATGTTCTTGTTAGAATATAGATGAAAGGAAGTTTGTTTTTGTAATCTTCATCACCCAAATTAGATTGTTATCATGACATTTGTTTAATTTACATATATAAATAACTTCTACACATGAGATTAGGTATGTACACTGGTTCCTATCAAACAAGGATGTAGTGTAAACACTGGTTCCTATCAAACAAGGATGTAGTGTAAACACTGGTTCCTATCAAACAAGATGTAGTGTTGTAAATCCATACATGTACACCGGTTCCTATCAATCAAGGATGTTGGTGCAACGCAGTAGGTATATGGGATCATGTGTATAAGTAAATATATATATGTACATGGTTTTCATTATATATATCATTTATATTGTCATGTAATAAAAGTATTCAAGTTTTATAAAATTTGGTATACATCTTTTAATTGAATAACCCAAACCAAGCCATAATCTACAACTTAACACCATTAAATA
>CM067170.1:71675273-71700463 GCA_034093135.1 Erigeron breviscapus
CAGTCTTTCCACAACCATCATTTCCAAAAGTAATGGAGGGTCCATCAGAAATGGTGAACTCCTCCAGCAGGGTCTTACATCCGGTCATCGTCCTGCCAACAGCACTGTCAAGATACCAGATATATTTCTTTCGATCGCCCTGCACATACACCAGATATTTATCAGTTAGATTTGGGAACCCATCGACTGATGGGTTCACTGGACCCTCCCTTATAGGTCCCTGGGGCAACCTGGTTTAGTTCACTTTCTTCAACAGTGGTCTTATTTGAAAAGACCACTGGGTTGATAGTTTTGAAACCTTTTTCTTTTTCTCAACTGGAGAAATAGATTTAACTTTCTTAGCAAAAGGTTTTGTACTTTGTCTAGGGCCAGATGAAGTACCCTCAATAAAGTTTAATCTTGCATTAAAACTTTGAGATTGACGAGTTAGAATTTGAATCTGGCTCTATAACCTGGACAAAATATTTTCTTCAGATGATTAGCCTTTCCAGTTTTAGGTTTATTCCGATAAACCTCTTTAACTGGAGCAGTCATCTGGAATGCTCCAGTCTTCACCTCTGGGGATTGAACTGGGAAAATATTGGCCTTGGGAGTTACAGGCTCATCATAAACAGTGGTGGGCCTGAACCCCTCTGGTAATCGATCGATTACTGGTATTAATGATGCTACATGAGTATTTCCATCTAAATATGCACGTTTTGAGCAGGAAATTGATTTACTCCAGCATCATATGACTTTTTGGTTTCTATCCATGATTTAATTACCAGTTTTTCTTTCTCTAAAATGACTTCAAGATCTTGTTTTTCTTGAATCAATTGTTCAGTTACCAGAACCTGGGCTTGAAATGCCAGTTCAATGTCTTGAAGTTCTTTTAATTTTGATTTTAAAGCAGTTATTTCAGAAGAATCTGTTTCTAGACAATTTACACAATCAGATCTAACAGTTTCTACAAATATCAAATCAGAATTAAGAGCTTCAGCAATGTCCAGTTTTAATTCTTGGTCAGTTGCATTATCATAATCACTAACCTTTTTGATAACAATGTCCACCCATCGTCCAGATGTGACCTCTTCCTTCACCGGGAGCTCTTCGTCTGCCAGAGCCATGTAACAGCAATCTCTTTCTTCTTCTTCATCAGCAGATGATTCATCAGAAGGAACCCACTTCTCTTCAGTTGTTGCGATCATGCACTTATTATTGTTTTCAATTTGTTGTGCCATGAGAGCAATCTGGGCCTTAAGCTTTTTATATTTCAATTTATAGCTATCATCAGGCTTATTATTTGAAGATAATGGACCAGGCTTGGATACAAACTGGTTGGACCTGCAATCTTTCATGAAATGACCCTTTTTGCCACACTTAAAGCATGTCAAATTGGTCTTATCAGTGAAAGAACTGGATGCAAATTGTCCAGATGGCTTATTTGCTCTTGCTTTGAAACGGTTAAACGTTTTAGCAATCATTGCAATGAGGTCATCATCTTTAGTTTCATCACAACAGTCTGGAGAGATTTGACTGGACTCTCCAGAATCCATGAGTTCAGACACCATCTTCTTCATAGAAAATACATTCTCAGAAGATATCAGTGTTGTACTTTGTGGTTCAGTATGACTGACCACATTAGGACTATTGGAGGCATGGTTAAAGGCATCTTGTTTTGCCACCACTCTCTGAGCTAGATTTTCTTCAGTGTACCTGAAAGCTCCATAAAGAGTTGATAGTGTGTGTGTGTGCAGAGTTTTTCCTTGTCGTAAGACCAGGATCATGTGAGACCATTTGGTGGGTAGAATATCACAAAATTTCTCCAGAAGTATATCCTTGTCCTTCTCAACCCAAGACCTCTCAATTGGTTTATGATACTCATAAATCTGGATGGCCTTAATTGCTCCAGTAAAGATCCTCCAGATGCATTCTCCAGTGAAGATCCTCCAGATGCATTCTCCAGTGAAGATCCTCCAGATGCATTCTCCAGTGAAGATCCTCCAGATGCATTCTCCAGTGAAGATCCTCCAGATGCATTCTCCAGTAAAGATCCTCCAGATGCAATCTCCAGTGAATATGCTCCAGATCTAGGCTCCAGTGAAGATCCTCCAGATGCATTCTCCAGTGAAGATCCTCCAGATGCAATCTCCAGTGAATATGCTCCAGATGCATTCTCCAGTAAAGATCCTCCAGATGCATTCTCCAGTGAAGATCCTCCAGATGCATTCTCCAGTGAAGATCCTCCAGATGCATTCTCCAGTGAAGATCCTCCAGATGCATTCTCCAGTAAAGATCCTCCAGATGCATTCTCCAGTGAAAGATCCTCCAGATGCAATCTCCAGTGAATATGCTCCAGATCTAGGCTCCAGTGAAGATCCTCCAATCTCCAGTGAATATGCCCAATTCTCCAGTAAAGATCCTCCAGATGCATTCTCCAGTGAAGATCCTCCAGATGCATTCTCCAGTGAAGATCCTCCAGATGCATTCTCCAGTAAAGATCCTCCAGATGCATTCTCCAGTGAAGATCCTCCAGATGCATTCTCCAGTAAAGATCCTCCAGATGCATTCTCCAGTGAAGATCCTCCAGATGCATTCTCCAGTGAAGATCCTCCAGATGCATTCTCCAGTGAAGATCCTCCAGATGCATTCTCCAGCGAAGATCCTCCAGATGCATTCTCCAGTGAAGATCCTCCAGATGCATTCTCCAGTAAAGATCCTCCAGATGCATTCTCCAGTGAAGATCCTCCAGATGCAATCTCCAGTGAATATGCTCCAGATCTAGGCTCCAGTAAAGATCCTCCAATCTCCAGACTCCAGGCTCCAGTCACCAGTCTCCAATCTCCAGTCTCCAGTCTCCAGGCTCTAGTAGTCTCCAATTCCAGTCTCCAGTCTCCAGTCTCCAGGCTCCAGTCTCCAGTTTCTAGGCTCCAGTCAAGACCCTTCAGTGAAGCTTACCAGTGAACGACTCCAGTCAAGAAATACCAGAATAAAGTCACCAGTTTTGTTCAGTTCAGTTTATTTCGGTGACATGGCAGTGGACCCAATAAAGAAGGAATGGCAGTTGTTGACAGGGATAAGGAAGGCACGTGTGACAACGTTATTTTTAACGGTTTGTGGGCCCTTGTGCAGAAGGAATCTTTCTAGAAGCTTTGTCTGTCCTTTTCCTATTGGTGGATAAATTAGTGGTTGTCCTTAGCACATGACAGCCTTTTATTTATTTAATATTTGTATTTCTTTATTCCTAGAAAATAGCATGTGTGTGGCTATAAATAAGTGCTTAATTTCTCATTGTAAGGCAGTTAGTTGATGTTGAATGAAAATTAATAGAGCAGCCTCTATTTCTTACAAATCTTCTTTTACCTTTATAGATCTTTGATCTTGGTGGTTAGGAGTGACCCCTTTATCAATATTTGTGGTGATTTATTCTTTATCAAATATTGTGGTGAGGTCCTTTAAATCTTCGGTTTCCTTTATCTATAGTCATGGTGGCTAGACCTTTATCGATTGTAGTGGTGGGGCGGAGTGTTTCCTTTATCCTTGATTCCGGTGTCTTAGCCTTTACGAGTCTTGGTGGTGGATTCTTTTATCTATCATTTTACTTTATTGTCTCGTTTAGTTGTTTATTTCATATAAAATCCAGAAAATATCAAAAATAGTCTTCCGCTGTCGTTTGTCGCGTGATTTACGCATCAAAAACCCCTCGAATACTAATGCACAACCTTTTCAAAATGTTAACACCAACCCTCCTCCTCCTACTGCCCCAAACCATGTCCATGTACACTACTCTAACACTCCTGTTCCAAAATTTGATGGAAACAGTGAAACATTCGGTACATGGAAGGCTAGAATGCTTTTGCATTTTGGTGGGATTGAAAGGTATATGTTGAAAATCCTTAAGGATGGACCATATATACCCATGTCCCTTGGGGTCAGTCCTCTTCTTGATCCAACTGGGAAGAAGAGGTTCAAGGGAAAAGCCAGAAGACCATTGGTCTGATGAGGATCATAGACTTGTTGATCTGGACACCAGACTCAAGAACATGATCCTTGGGGCTGTTCCTGAAGATCTAATTCCAACACTTGTGCTGTTCCCCAGTGCAAAATCTATGTGGGACGAATTAGTTATTCAGTTTGAAGGAGGTGATGACACTATTGTCACTAGAAAAGTTGCCTTGAACAAGAAGTATGAATCCTTCTTTGCCCTGCCCAATGAAAGTCTAACTGGTACATACACCAGATTTTCTAGCCTCATCAATCAGTTGAGAGGTTTGGGTGTAGAGAAGGATAAGGATATTCTTCTTGAGAAGTTTTGTGATATTCTTCCTTCCAAATAGGAAAACATGGTTCTTGTCTTGAGACAAGGTAAAACCTTGCACACTCATACTCTTGCATCGCTCTATGGAGCCTTCAGATTCACTAAAGATAATAATGCTGCAAGACTGGTGGCTGAGCAAGATGCCATGAACCATGCTCAGAGTTCCAAGGTTGCTAGTGTACCTGAGCGACCTTGTGCTGCTTTAATGTCTGCTGAGAGTGTCCAGGAACACTCGATGAAGGAGATGTTGAACAGTTTCTTAAACTCTGGACTGACCACTGAAAACAGTGATGGTTGTAATGAAACTTACGATGATGATCTGGTCGCCATGATTGCTAAAACCTTTAATAGGTTTAAGCATAAATCCAAAAGATTTAATGGCCCCAACAATGCTTCCAGCTCCAGCTCTCTGGATAAGACCAATCTTACATGCTATAAGTGTGGCAAGAAGGGTCACTTTATGAAGGAATGCAGATCTAGTCAGTTGAACAACCAAACTGGCCCCCCTGTCCCTAATTTCAATCGGCCTGATGATAGCTACAAAGCTAAATACAAGAAGCTTAAGGCCCAGATTGCCCTCCTATCCATGGAAAAGAAAAAGGATCAGTGCTTAATGGCACAGACTGAGGGAAAATGGGAGTACTCTGATGACTCATCTGATGATGAAGAATAGGAAAGGGACATGTGCTTCATGGCCTTGGAAGATCAACAGCAGCAATACGTGGTAAAAGAAGATGTCATCTCTAGAAGATGGGTGGACATCATACTGAAGAAGGTATGTGACTATGATAACCAGGTTGACTCTGAACAAAAACTGGACCTGGCTGAATCATTAAGTGGTGATTTGGCATTTGTGGAAACTGTAAGAGCTGATAGTGAAAGATATCTTGACACTATCCTAATTGAACTGAACAATGTTAAACCACAACTAAATGATTTGCAAAGTGTCCAGTTGGCTCTCAAGGAGTCAGTTTTAAAGATTGAGGCTTTAGAACTTGATAATCAAAAACTATTTTCTGATCTTGAAAAAGAACAAAAGATTATCAAGTCATGGGTAAAAGCATCTGGCAAAAACTATGATGCATTTTCAAGAACTATCGATGCCCAGAAGAATGCATGGAAATCTGGAGATCTGGAGATGGCAGCTCTCATACCAGATCTTCATGCATTGCCTCCAGCTCTCAAGGTTGAAACACCTTATGATCAACCTGAAGCTGTTGAAACTGAAACCTTTGAGACCACCCCCATTGAGGTTAAAACTGGAGCCAAACAGGCTAAAGCTCCAGTCAAAAAGGCCACTGGTAACAAGCCTTTACCTCAAAAGTCTAAGGTGCCCAAGACCCGACAGACTAAAGCACCAGTTGAACCTAGGTCCAAGGTTCAACTGCCTGAAGAAAATAATATTTTGGTTAATCTGGAAAGTCAACTCCAACTTTTGTCTCGGCAGGTTCAGAGTTGTACTGCCCGGATTAACAATCTGGAAGAAGGTTTATTACCTCCAGTTTTCAAACAAAATATTAAACCACTCCCCTCAATACCTAAACTAAAGAATGTTCCATCTGGAACAAAATCTGGTAAAAATAAGGGGAGTAAGTATCAAATACCAATCGTTTTTACTCCTGCACCTGGAGCTGGTGATAAAGCTCCAGATGCAGCCTCCAGTTCAACATCTCAACAATCAACTAAGACTTCTGTAGAGAAGTCCAGCGAACCCATCAAGAAAAGATGGGTTCACAAAAAGAACTAATGATTTTTGTGTGTGTGTAGGGCGATCGAAAGAAGAATATCTGGTATCTGGACAGCACTGCTGGCCGGACTATGATCGGATGTAAGCCCCTACTGGAAGAGTTCACTGTCCAAGATGGACCGACAGTGACGTTTGGTAACGATCAATCTGGAAAGACTGAAGGATATGGTGTGCTCAATAATGGACAAGTCGAATTCAAAAGAGTTGCATTTGTGAATGGTTTGAAATACAACCTGATCAGTGTCAGCCAACTTTGTGATGATGGCTTCAGAGTTTTGTTCGATATTGCTCAAGGCACCATATTTAACAAGGATTGGAAAGTGGTGATGATTGCACCAAGAAAAGGAAATGTGTACATCATGGATATGGAACCAGCTCTTAAAGATCAATGTTTCTATACCAAAGCTGATGAGGACACCAACTGGCTATGGCATAAAAGATTATCCCATCTTAATTTTAAGAATATCAACAAGTTGTCTCGCAAACAACTGGTTGATGGGATACCTCAAATTTCTTTCAATAAAGAAAAACCATGTCCAGGGTGTGAGATGGGCAAGCAGAAAAGAGCTAGTTTCAAAACTAGGCAAAATATTAGCATCACTGAACCTATTCACATGCTACATATGGATCTCTTTGGTCCAGTGAATGTTCAAACTAGAGCTGGAAAGAAGTACACTCTAGTTGTGGTTGATGAATTCACCAGATACTGCTGGGTGGTATTCATCAGATCCAAAAGTGATGCACCTGCTGAAATCATCTCTCTCATTAAAAGAATTGAGCTCAAGTATACTCGAAAAGTTTGTCAGTTGCGAAGTGATAATGGTACTGAATTCCAAAATAAGGTACTTGAAACATTTTGCAATGACACTGGCATCTCTCAAAACTTCTCATCAGTTCACTCTCCAGAGCAAAATGGAGTTGTTGAAAGAAAGAATCGTACACTGATAGAAGCAGCCAGAAGTATGCTATCTGAATCTGGTCTTCCCACCAGTTTTTGGGCTGATGTCACACCCAAAACCGGTCAGTCTACATCAAGAGACATAAGAAGACTGCCTATGAAGTACTCAGGAATCGTAAACCAAATATTGGATACTTCCATGTATTTGGTTGTCCAGTTTATATACTAAACGATTCCAGTCAGCTTGGAAAGTTTGATGCTAAAGCTGATGAAGGGGTATTTTTAGGCTATTCAGATATTCGAAAGGCCTTTAGAGTTTATAATTAGAGACTCCAAAAGGTTCATGAGACAATTCATGTCACATTTGATGAGTCAACTGAAGCAATCAACAAGAGACCAAGCCTTGATATTACTCCAGTCGTTCAAATCAACTTTGGTGAAACTGACCAAGTTCATCGGTCAGTTGTTTCACCAGAAGATGTTTCCAGTTACAACAAATTGGAACCAGTTAAGAAGAAGAACACCACCAGTGACACATCATTTTATCCCTCCATCAATTTCAACTTACCACAAGAATTGGTGATTGGATCTGATGTACGTGCCACTCCAATATCAGCACCAGTTCAAACACCTACTTCTCCAGTTCTTCATGAAATGCCTTCTAATGAGGAATTTCATGATGCAAATCGAGACCTCATTGACTCTGATGAGGATGTAGAAGTTGTTTGGACTGATCCTTCTCCAGAAGCTGTTGTAACTGAAGAAGATCGCCAGGTGACTTGCACTGATATTGTAGTTCACCAGCCTAGTCAATACACTAGATAGACTCGAGCCCATCCAATTGAACAAATTGTGGGTGATCCAACTAGTGGGGTTCAGACTAGAAGAGCCACCAGTGAGCAATGCTTAAACGTCACCTTCTTATCTCTAATTGAACCAAAGAAGATTGACGAGGCTATGGCAGACCCAAGCTGGGTGGAAGCTATGCAAGAAGAGCTCCTCCAGTTTGAAAGGAACAATGTTTGGGAGCTTGTTCCTTGTCCACCAGGGTTAAAGAAAGAACCTATTAGTACCAGATGGGTCTACCGAAACAAAATGGATGAAGATGGCCATGTTGTAAGAAACAAGTCCAGACTAGTTGCCCAGGGTTATTGTCAAGCAGAGGGCGTTGACTTTGATGAAACTTTTGCTCCAGTTGCAAGACTTGAAGCCATAAGAATATTTCTGGCTTATGCAGCCCATCTGCAGTTCAAGGTCTTCCAGATGGATGTCAAAGTGTGTTCCTTAATGGAACATTGGAAGAAGAAGTTTATGTTAAGCAGACTCCAGGTTTCATCGATGAGAAGCATCCTCATTGGGTTTATAGACTGAACAAAGCATTGTATGGTCTAAGACAAGCCCCAAGAGCCTGGTATGATACTTTAACTAAACATCTTCTTAAAAATGGCTTTCAAAGAGGTGCAATAGATAATACCTTGTTTATCTTGAAAGAAAGAGGTAATATCTTATTGGTACAAATTTATGTTGATGACATTATTTTTGGTTCAACTGATGATGCAATGTGTAAAAAGTTTTCTAAAATCATGTCATCTGAGTATGAGATGAGTTTAATGGGTGAATTAACATTTTTCTTAGGTCTTCAGATTAAGCAAACTGAAAATGGAATTTTCATAAACCAAGGAAAATATGTCAGAGATTTGTTAAGAAAATACAAATATGATTCAATCCCATCGAAAAACATACCTATTGCAGCACCATTGAATTTGGACTCTGACCCAACTGGCAAACCAATTAACATAACTGACTATAGAGGTATGGTTGGTTCACTGATGTATTTAATTGCCAGTCGACCAGATATAATGTTTGCAACATGTTTATGTGCCAGGTTTCAGGCTAACCCTAAAGAATCACATTTGCACACTGTAAAGCGTATCTTTAGATACCTGAAAGGGTGTCCTAATCTTGGTCTTTGGTACCCCAAAGGCTCAGGATTAGATCTAATGGGTTATTCAGATTCTGATCATGCAGATTGTAAGATAGATAGAAAATCAACAACTGGTGGTTGTCATTTCCTTGGAGGAAAACTGGTAAGTTGGACCAGCAAGAAGCAGACTTCAGTCTCTATGTCCACTGCTGAGGTAGAGTACATTTCTGCGGCCAGTTGCTGTGCCCAGATTCTCTGGATCAAGAACCAGTTACTAGATTATGGTCAGAAGTATACCAAGACCCCAATCTTTTGTGACAACACCAGTGTTATTGCTATATCTCACAACCCAGTAATGCACTAAAAAACAAAGCATATTGACATCAGGTATCATTTCATTCGAGATCATGTTATGAAAGGAGATATTGAAATTCATTTCATCCCCACTGACAAACAGTTAGCTGATGTTTTTACTAAACCTCTCGATGAGAAAACCTTTAAACATCTCATGAGCGAACTGGGAATGTTAAACCCTTAACTGGAGCTTTCTTTGTTATTGAACGCGTCAGTGACACTGATGAAGTTCTCCAGTTGAGGAGGTCCAGATAATCTTTGCTCGCCAGGCTATCGAACGCCTTTGTGATACTATCTTGGCACTAATTGATTTCTGGATCATCATTTTAGGGGGAAAGACTGAAAATAATTTTCTGACTAAAATTCGTTTTTGTTTGAAAATGCAACTGGAGAACTCTCCAGTTGGAAACTGGTACTGGACTGATCCTCCAGTTACCAGGTTCAGTCTTGTCTTATTTTTATAACGTTACAAATACTTGGTCAATATGTGTGACACGTGATGATACTCGGGTGTTTTAAACCACTTGATATCGTGATCTGACGTGTTTGAAACCATTTTAGTACTTGACAACTGTTTGTATTGGGAAATCAAAAAGTGAGTGGGCGCGTGGGTAAGATAAGCCGTCGTAGCATTTAATGCTGACATGGAAGCATTTAATGTTTACATGGCAAATCAATATTTTATTTCAAAATTCAAACCAACTTTGTTGAAAATATCTACAAAAAGGATTGTCTTTATTAAAATATAATTTTGGTGTTTCATTGGGATCTTGAATCCCTTTATAAATACCCTTATTTACTCCGAACTCATTTACTTCCTTCTCTTACATTCCTTCATTTACTTCCAATCATCAAAATTGCTTCATTTTTCTCTTTGCTTCACAAATCAAAAACCCTAAAATCCCAAATTTCATTTTCATTCTTTTATGGCTCTTAGATCATCTTGTTCAGGAGATGTAAATCTCTTGACTGTTCCATATAATCCCTCACCAGATGTCAAAGCGGCACCTGGTGCCCCTAGTAGTGCTTCGGTCATCAAACTAAATCCAAATAATCCGATGACCAGACTACGAGGATCTCAAGGGTCCGATACCCTTATTGGTAGAATTCAAAAGTTTTTGAAGAATTCTCCAATAGGACCCTCATTCTCTCTAAACCCACGTAAGTTGTTTCACAACTACTTATGTGAGTTTTGGTACACTGCCGTTCTTTCTTCCGATTATTCCTCCATCAGTTTCACATTAAAGGATCGAACAATCCAGTGTACCTTGTCAGCCGATGTATTGAGGGATGCCTTACGCCTCAATTACTGGAGAGAGGGTGAATCTCCAGTCGTCTTGCCCCCAAATATAAACTTTCGCCAAGTACTTCTTGAAATGGGACACAGGGAGTGTTTGGAGAATGGGGTGTTGAAGACAAAAGGTGCGATGACCATGAAGGGCCTTACATCTTCATGGAGGTATTTTTTCATCCACCTGGTGGAGAGCATGGGTGGGAGTTCTGGTGGACTTGACCAGATCAACTCCTCGCAAGCAGAAATGGCTTACTGCTTGTGGAACGGATTGAGAGTGGACTTTGCAGACATTCTGTATAGAAGCCTGGTTCAAAAGCTGAAGGGCACAAGGGGCGTTTGTATTCCCTTTTCAAGGTTCCTCTCTCTTTGTTTCAAGCATATTCTGGGCAGAGAAGCATATAATAGTACAAATTCACCGTACACTGCTCCAGATATGCTAAGGAATCTAGACTCACTGGTATCTGAAGCTGGTGAGGTCGAACTTCCTGAACGAATGCAACTGGCATTCGCTTCAACTGATGCACCTCTTGCAGGTGAGTCAGAAAGGCAACTAGGCGGGCCTCAAAAATAATGAGGGACCCTCCAGTGTGTCTAATGTTATGGTTGAGGATAGAGCAACCATAACTGAAGCAACCCCCATCACATCTATCCCTTTTGAAGATACTTCGGTATTTGATCCACCAATAGATGTACCCATCCAGGAAACTGGGGAAGGTCATCTGGAGACTGACCAGGTAACTGGTCAGCCCTCAGTTACATTCATGGATCTGGACATGAGTGTTAATGACGAAGAAATCCTTATAGAATCTTCGGATTATGAAGGTACTGAAACAGACCAGGAGATTCTTGATGCTTCTGTACAAGCTCAAGACCCTTCATCTCCAGTCTCATTTCCAGACGCATAAATTTCACTTTCACCACCACAAGGAAATGTGCCTATAGATATATCTTTACCAATATATTCCGCTCCTTTACCAACTGGGCAATTCTCACTTGCTCGAGAAATGCCACCCCCACCGTCGCCGTTGTTCACACCTGAGTATTCTCAGCATGAACAACAATTTGTTTTTCCAGTCCTTTCTTCAACCACCACTCCAATTATATCTTCAACCGCTGGCTTGACAACTGGGGAGACTTCCTTAAGTTTGCCTCCTCCAGTTGCTCCAGTAGTAACTGCTGCTGGTCCAGTGACACCTTCTCCTTTGTCACTGGACAGTCAAGTTGTCTCACTACAAGCCGATCTCCAAAACCTTCTTACCAGGGTGGAGGTGATTCAGAAGACACTTGACAAAAACACCAAGTCATTCTCCAGATACCACAAAGATCATTTGACAAACATTAAGGTGGTCAATCTGGGGATAAACAAGTTTTCATCCAATGAAGACTTGGTGTTTAGAAAGCTTAATGAGTTGGTCACTGGCTGCAACAATCTGGCTGGTACTCTAAAGGAAGCCTTTGACCTAACTCACTCCAAGGTCACCAGTTCAATCTCCAACTTGCTGGGAAATACTGTCAGAACTTCAGAAGTTGACTTGAAAGAGATTGAAAGGCAGGTTAAGGAACTAATTGAAAGACCTGGCCTAGATGTAACTGGCCTTGGAGAGCAGTTGATGACTTCGGTTGGTCAGAAAATAGAGGATACGTTGGGTGCTAGAGAAGAGCATTTGATTGAAAGGGTGATGTCTGAGATCACCAAGCTGGCCACTCCTCAGGTTGATCTGGCCCCACTTACCAATGAGATCAACCAGTTGAGAGGCAGCATAGAGAGTTTGAACACCCAGGTATCTCTACATGCTCAATCTATAGAGAAACTGACAACTGAAGTAGAGCATCTGAAGAGGAAAGATGAAGAGGTAAAAGAAAAGGTGGTTTCTGGTTTGGACGAAGACTCCAAGCTTTTAAATGAACTAAAAACTGGTCAAGAACAAGTTAGTGCAAATGTCTTGACCCAGTCTAAAGAAACCAACCACCTTTGGAGGTCCTTCAGGATGACTATTTTTGATATTTTCTGGATTTTATATGAAATAAACAACTAAACGAGACAACAAAGAAAAATGATAGATAAAAGAATCCACCACCAAGATCAAAGATCTATAAAGGTAAAAGAAGATTTGTAAGAAATAGAGGCTGCTCTATTAATTTTCATTCAACATCAACTGCCTTACAATGAGAAATAAAGGCCTTATTTATAGCCACATACTCTTACCTAGGAATCAACGACAAAATAATAAAATAATACAAAAGCTGTCATGTGCAAGCCACTAATTAATTTGGACCAATAGGAAATAGACACATAAGGCTTCTAGAAACAATCCTCTTCAAGTGGCCCACAATATCGTTAGGAATATTAATGCTTTTGCACGCTCCTTCTTGATCCACTAAAAAGCTGCCACGCGTCCATACCCACGTCCTTATTGACCCCACACAACCTTCAGTTAAAGTAAACTTTATTATAGACAACTGGAACATTTATCTGGAGCACTTCACTGGTGGCCTTCAGTATTCACTACTGGAGTCCTTCAGATGCAACTGGAGCTCGTCAGATGCCACTGGTGATAATTCCCACTGGAGCAAGGTCACTACTGAGACTGAGTTGTTTCAGTAAAAAGATGGTTAAAATGTGATACAGCTGGCAAAATTAACATTGCTTGTTCAGACTGCATGGTTCGCTCAGATTCCTTCTTCGGTTTAGTCAACTGCTTTTCTCCAGATTCCTCCAGCTCAGCTTCAGTCAAACTTGGTTCATTGAATCTGGACATTCCCGCATCACTTGCAGTTTTATTCATTTGTTTCAAAGCACAAGGCTGGAGTTTGCAATGTTGTTGCTGATGCACTATCACGAAGATATTCTTTATTATCAGTTCTGGAAGCAAGAGTACTTGGATTTTCTTTCATAAAGGAGTTATATGCTGCTTATCCAGAATTTTCTGAGAAAGTTACTGAAGCTAACCTGAAAGGACCATTCACTGTTGAAGATGGTTTCTTATTCAAGAATGGTAAGTTGTGCATTCCAAGGTGTTCAATAAGAGATTTATTAATAAGGGAAGCACATGGAGGAGGTCTAGCTGGACATTTTGGAATCAACAAAACTGGAGAGATTCTGACTGAACACTTCTACTGGCCAAGTCTACTGAAGGACGTCCAGAATATTATCAGTCGCTGTCCAACTTGTCACCAGGCGAAGACAACTTTTCACAAAGGTTTGTACACTCCTCTTCCAGTTCCAAACCAACCTTGGGAAGATCTCAGTATAGATTTTATTGTTGCACTGCCCAGAACCCAGAGGGGAAAAGATTCTATAATGGTGGTTGTTGATAGATTCTCAAAAATGGCCCATTTTGTTGCTTGTAATACAACAAATGATGCTTCAGCTGTAGCGAATTTGTTCTTTAAGGAGATTGTCAGATTACATGGAATTCCTAAATCCATTGTTTCTGATCGAGATGTGAAGTTTTTAAGCTATTTCTGGAAGACTCTATGGAGACTGATGGGTACCAGATTGATGTTCAGTACGTCTCACCATCCTCAGACTGATGGACAGACTGAAGTCACGAACAGAACAATTGGTATGTTATTGAGAACACTGGTGAAGAAGACGCTGAAGGATTGGGATCTGAAGCTTGCTCATGCTGAGTTTGCCTTCAATAGAGCTCCAAATTATTCAACCAGTAAATCCCCATTTGAAGTTTGTTATGGTGTCAATCCACTGACTCCTATTGATTTAATTCCTTTTTCGATTGAACCAAAGGCAAGTGTTGAAGCAGAGACCTCTAACTGGAGAAATCAAGAAGATTCATGAACAAGTGAAGACCAGAATTGAGAAAGCAAATGCCAGTTACAAGGCCAAGGCAAACAAGAACAGGAAGCAACCCAGTTTTTCACCAGGTGATCTTGTTTGGGTACATCTCAGAAAGGAAAGATTTCCAGCCAAGAGAAAAAGCAAACTGATGCCCAGAGCTGACGGTCCATTCAAGATTCTGGAGAGATATGGAGAAAATGCTTACAAAGTTGAACTTCCTGGAGATATGTTAGTCTCTAGTACATTCAATGTTGGTGATCTGATGCCCTACCTGGAGGATGAGTATCTCGAAGACTTGAGGACAAGTCTCTTTTTAGAGGGGGAGAATGATGCGGGAATGTCCAGATTCAATGAACCAAGTTTGACTGAAGCTGAGCTGGAGGAATCTGGAGAAAAGCAGTTGACTAAACTGAAGAAGGAATCTGAGCGAACCATGCAGTCTGAACAAGCAATGTTAATTTTGCCAGCTGTATCACATTTTAACCATCTTTTTACTGAAACAACTCAGTCTCCAGTAGTGACCTTGCTCCAGTGGGAATTATCACCAGTGGCATCTGACGAGCTCCAGTTGCATCTGAAGGACTCCAGTGAAAATCAATTCTGAAGGGCTCTAGTAGTGAATACTGAAGGCCACCAGTGAAGTGCTCCAGATAAATGCTCCAGTTGTCTATAATAAAGTTTGCTTTAACTGAAGGTTGTGTGGGGTCAATAAGGACGTGGGTGTGGACGCGTGGCAGCTTTTTAGTGGATCAAAGAGGAGCGTGCAAAAGCATTAACATTCCTAACGGTATTGTGGGCCACTTGCAGAGGATTGTTCCTATGTGTCTATTTCCTATTGGTCCATTTTATTAGAGATTAGAACTTGACAGCTTTTCGTATTATTTTATTATTATGTCGTTAATTCCTAGGTAGGATATGTGGCTATAAATAAGGCCTTTATTTCTCATTGTAAAGTAGTTGATGTTGAATGAAAATTAATAGAGCAGCCTCTATTTCTTACAAATCTTCTTTTACCTTTATAGATCTTTGATCTTGGTGATTAGGAGTGACCCCTTTATCAATATTTGTGGTGACTTGTTCTTTATCAAATATTGTGGTGAGGTCTTTTAAATCTTCGGTTTCCTTTATCTATAATCGTGGTGGCTAGACCTTTATCGGTTGTAGTGGTGGGGCGACATCCTTTATCCTTGATTCCGGTGGCTTGGCCTTTACGAGTCTTGGTGGGAGATTCTTTTATCTATCATTTTACTTTATTTGTCTTGTTTAATTGTTTGTTTCATATAAAATCCAGAAAATACCAAAAAATAGTCTTCCGCTGTTGTTATCGCGTGATTTACGCATCACAGAGTTGTCTTTTGAAATGCGGAAGGTATGAATCTTGGTTTTGATTCTTCAATCTTCGATTCTTTAGTGAAATTCAACTTCTTGAAATAAAGTTTCATGAATATGTACTCTCCCCCTTGATGTATGCATTGGAGTTTCTTGATAAAGTGTTGTTGTATGAATTGAAGATCTTGAATGAAGTGTGTTTGATGAAGACTCTTTTGAAGCTTTACTTCTTTGACTTGAATCTTCTAACCAATCTTTCAACCTTTTTGAAGCTTTGATCTTTGTCACATCAACTTGAACACTTTGGAGAGTAAGCATTTGAATGAAGTTTGGATGAATTTCTTGTGAAGTAATCATGCTCCCCCTCAATCCATGAGTATAAACATTTTTGGAGCATCTTTAAACTTTTGAAACAATCAAACACAAACTTTTCTCCTTGTTTTCCTTATCAATCATTCTTATTTCTTCCTCAATCACTCAATCAATCATAATATTTTCTCCCCCTAAACCTTAAACTTTTGAAACAATCAAACACAAACTTTTCTCCTTGTTTTCCTTATCAATCATTCTTATTTCTTCCTCAATCACTCAATCAATCATAATATTTTCTCCCCCTAAACCTTAAACTTTTGAAACAATCAAACACAAACTTTTCTCCTTGTTTTCCTTATCAATCATTCTTATTTCTTCCTCAATCACTCAATCAATCATAATATTTTCTCCCCCTAAACCTTAAACTTTTGAAACAATCAAACACAAACTTTTCTCCTTGTTTTCCTTATCAATCATTCTTATTTCTTCCTCAATCACTCAATCAATCATAATATTTTCTCCCCCTAAACCTTAAACTTTTGAAACAATCAAACACAAACTTTTCTCCTTGTTTTCCTTATCAATCATTCTTATTTCTTCCTCAATCACTCAATCAATCATAATATTTTCTCCCCCTAAACCTTAAACTTTTGAAACAATCAAACACAAACTTTTCTCCTTGTTTTCCTTATCAATCATTCTTATTTCTTCCTCAATCACTCAATCAATCATAATATTTTCTCCCCCTAAACCTTAAACTTTTGAAACAATCAAACACAAACTTTTCTCCTTGTTTTCCTTATCAATCATTCTTATTTCTTCCTCAATCACTCAATCAATCATAATATTTTCTCCCCCTAAACCTTAAACTTTTGAAACAATCAAACACAAACTTTTCTCCTTGTTTTCCTTATCAATCATTCTTATTTCTTCCTCAATCACTCAATCAATCATAATATTTTCTCCCCCTAAACCTTAAACTTTTGAAACAATCAAACACAAACTTTTCTCCTTGTTTTCCTTATCAATCATTCTTATTTCTTCCTCAATCACTCAATCAATCATAATATTTTCTCCCCCTAAACCTTAAACTTTTGAAACAATCAAACACAAACTTTTCTCCTTGTTTTCCTTATCAATCATTCTTATTTCTTCCTCAATCACTCAATCAATCATAATATTTTCTCCCCCTAAACCTTAAACTTTTGAAACAATCAAACACAAACTTTTCTCCTTGTTTTCCTTATCAATCATTCTTATTTCTTCCTCAATCACTCAATCAATCATAATATTTTCTCCCCCTAAACCTTAAACTTTTGAAACAATCAAACACAAACTTTTCTCCTTGTTTTCCTTATCAATCATTCTTATTTCTTCCTCAATCACTCAATCAATCATAATATTTTCTCCCCCTAAACCTTAAACTTTTGAAACAATCAAACACAAACTTTTCTCCTTGTTTTCCTTATCAATCATTCTTATTTCTTCCTCAATCACTCAATCAATCATAATATTTTCTCCCCCTTATAATGACAAAGTTGGGAACCAATGTCATTATGTAAACATTGATTGATTAAATGTCAAAAGGAATAACATGATCTAAAGCTTAGAAATCGTGCACATGGAGAAATGTCAACCATCAAAACATCAACCCAAACCATTAGCCCCACCCAAGGAATCCTAGGGGTGACTAAAATGTAAGATTGAAGTTGTTGGTACAAACGTTATATCATGGTGTTGGTGTTTTTTGTGTTTGTGTGATGAGAAATGAAACCGGATAAGAATGATCCGTTAGCATGTTCAAAAATCGAAAGGATTAATGAAATGACCGATAGAAATGTATAACATTTTTCGGATTTCCTATGTATCATTGAGATATGCACAAAGCAAGTCTCTAACATAGTTCGGTCTGCGGCTTTACAACCACGAGATTGCTTCAAAGAATATAAATCATGGTTAGTACAGCCGAAGCGTTCGATAACCACAATCTATTATCCTTAAAGACTTTTTAGGGAAAACCGAGGTCACATTTAGACTTCTCGTTAACTCAATAATCACATAAATGTAATCATGAGACCTACGTTCAACGTTGTCAAAGATGGTAGCATTGGTAGGATTTCCATTCGATCATCGTGGAATATCAATTAAGATATCACTACAAATGTTCCGGCTATATCACAAAGATAAGCAATAATATCACAAAGACATGACGCTAATGTGCCCAAAAAAAATGAATGATAATCAAATCAATGATCAATCAAAGTAGCTCTACGAATGTCACAAAGATAAGCAATAATATTACAAAGATATGACTCGAATGTGTCAAAAAAAATGAATGATAAAAGATCAAATTAATGACCAAAGATAGCATCGTGGAATATCATCGTGGAATATCAAAAATATGATATCACTACAAATGTTCCGGCTATATCACAAAGATAAGCAATAATATTACAAAGATATGACTCGAATGTGTCAAAAAAGCAATATATTCACAAAGATAAGCAATAATATCACAAAGATATGACTCGAATGTGTCCCAAAAAAAAATGAATGAAGATCACAAATAATGCAATAATATCAAAAATATGATATCACTACAAATGTTCCGGCTATATCACAAAGATAAGCAATAATATTACAAAGATATGACTCGAATGTGTCAAAAAAAATGAATGAAGATCAAATTAATGACCAATCAAGATAGCTAATATCACAAAGATAAGCAATAATATCACAAAGATAAGCAATAATATCACAAAGATAAGCAATAATATCACAAAGATAAGCAATAATATCACAAAGATAAGCAATAATATCACAAAGATAAGCAATAATATCACAAAGATAAGCAATAATATCACAAAGATAAGCAATAATATCACAAAGATAAGCAATAATATCACGATCATAATATCAAAAATATGATATCACTACAAATGTTCCGGCTATATCACAAAGATAAGCAATAATATTACAAAGATATGACTCGAATGTGTCAAAAAAAATGAATGAAGATCAAATTAATGACCAATCAAGATAGCTAATATCACAAAGATAAGCAATAATATCACAAAGATAAGCAATAATATCACAAAGATAAGCAATAATATCACAAAGATAAGCAATAATATCACAAAGATAAGCAATAATATCACAAAGATAAGCAATAATATCACAAAGATAAGCAATAATATCACAAAGATAAGCAATAATATCACAAAGATAAGCAATTGGATTTCCATTCGATCATCGTGTAATATCAATTAAGATATCACTACAAATGTTCCGGCTATATCACAAAGATAAGCAATAATATCACAAAGATATGACTCGAATGTGTCCTAAAGAAGTGAAGGATGATCAAATTAATGACCAATCAAGATAGCTCTAGACACAACGTGATCAAATGAAGTCGGGGACTGGAGCAGAATGTCGCCCTTTTTCAATATCAACATCTTCCAAATGAAGAGTCAATAGAAATGTGAAAATCTCCGTGAGAAATGAAACAAGTATTTGTTAAGAAACACTTGAGTGGTTAGGTAAAGATGTGCATCGCTTCACTGGGTCCATGAAGACTTCTTCAATATCGAGATATCAACAGATGACATCCGATAGAAACGTGTTTTACCCGGATATTTGAGAATTTAGGGAAGGGTATCATTTCTTTTAACCCTTTTCTCACAACATATCACCTTAACCTCTCACTTTTCGACTTTACTCCCTCCATCCTATTTGCACGAAAACAACATCACTCAAAATACCCTCACTATCTAATGAAAGAAGTGAATACTCTGGGGTTAGAACTCATCGGCGATGATGAAGTTCATGGAGTAAATTTTGAGAAAAACTTAATCGCTCATGTGCAAACTAATCACCGAACTCCTTTTGATTGAAAATCATTGGAAAAACATCAAATGTGTGAATGAAAATATTTGAAACACATTTGAAGTTTTGGAAGTTTTTGAAATCACAAACTCCTCCTTAATCTATGCAAGAATAGATCAAAATGTTTTCCATAGAAAGGTGGAGCAAAAATTGTTTTTGTGAGATCAAAATGAGTAAAATCTTTGTTGTGATATTTTCGGAAAACTTGAGAGTCTATTGTGAACAAGATTTTTCATTTGATAAACACAAAGTTTTGCTTCAACAACAATGTTCATAGTGAGACAGCTAGGGAGTACACAAAGGCGTTCGATCCTTCGCTTCTCATTTCAACAATTGAGAGTTCGAAAACTTTATTCGAAAAACTTAACTGCTATTACACATACATATTCATATAAGAACACTTGGAAGTACACAAAGGCGTTCGATTCCTTGTTATCTTATATCAATCTATATGTATAACGACAGGATCTTAGAATGTATAAACACTCTAAAATAAATATATCATTGAAGAACGGGTTGCATACATAGTATATGCAAGCCACTTGAAATAAATATCTTTTTGTTTATTTTTGAAAATTTGCAATTTTTTATTTGATTTTCTCTTTTCAAATTTTGTATTTTGTTTTTCTGGAATGTGTCAAGAATTCCTTCAAAGGGAAAAAGAGTTAAGGTAGATTTAACATACCAAGCTTGGAGATAAGAAAGTTAAACCTCTTTTCATCCAATGGTTTTGTGAACAAATCTGCAAGTTGAAAGTCAGTACCCACAAAGTAGAGCTCGATGTCACCTTTCTCAATATGATCTTTGAGAAAATGATATCTAACATCAATATGCTTTGATCGAGAGTGGTTTACTGAGTTGACTGCAATGGCAATGGCACTCTGAGAATCACAATAGATAGGGATATGATCATATTTCAGACCATAATCAGTTAGTTGTGTCTTCATCCATAAAACTTGAGCACAACAACTAGCCGCAGCCACATATTCAGCTTCAGCCGTTGATAGTGACACACAATTCTGTTTCTTGGAAGACCAACTCACAATTTTATCACCTAAAAATTGTAAAGTACCGGAAGTGCTCTTGCGATCAAGTTTACAACCAGCATGATCTGCATCTGAATATGCAGTTAGATTGAATCCAGTATCCCTTGGATACCAGAGACCTAAATTGGGTGTACCCTTCAGATAACGAAAGATTCGTTTCACAGCTTGATAATGTAAATCAGTTGGAGCAGCTTGATACCTAGCACACATACATGTTGCAAACATTATATCTGGGCGAGATGCTGTTAGATACAACAACGAACCAATCATACTTCGATATCTCTTTTGGTCAAATGGTTTCCCATTTTTATCAGCATTTATGTTTGTTCGAGCAGCCATTGGGGTAGAAATTGAAGAACATGAAGTCATATCAAACTTTTTCAACATGTCATTTATGTATTTACCTTGTGATATAAAAATACCAGTTGGTAATTGTTTGATTTGAAGACCCAAAAAGTAATTCATTTCCCCAATCATGCTCATTTCAAAATGATCAACCATAAGAGATGAAAAGTTTCGGCAAAATGTTTGACTGGTCGACCCAAAGATAATGTCATCAACATATATTTGAATAAGTAGAACATGCTTACCTTGTTTGCGAATGAACAAGGTAGGGTCAATTGTGCCTTTGGTAAAGCCACCTCTTAGTAAGAAAGTAGTTAAAGAATCATACCATGCTCGGGGTGCTTGCTTAAGACCGTAGAGAGCCTTGTCTAACCTGTAGACATGGTTTGGCCTTTGAGGATCAATAAAACCTTCTGGTTGATCAACGTAAACTTCTTCTTTGAGGTCACCATTCAAGAAAGCAGTCTTCACATCCATTTGAAACACAGTAAAGTTTCGGAATGCGGCATAAGCTAAGAATATTCGAATGGCCTCCATTCTTGCAACAGGAGCAAAAGTTTCGTCGAAGTCAACACCAGGTTGTTGGCAATAACCCTTTGCAACAAGTCGAGCTTTATTCCTTACTACCACTCCATTCTCATCCTTTTTGTTTTTGAATATCCACTTTGTTCCGATTGGATCATCTTTTCTAGGATTTGGAACTAATCTCCATACCTTCAGTCTTTCAAATTGTGCGAGTTCATCTTGCATTGCTGTAACCCACTCTGGATCACGAAGAGCTTCAGATACTGTTTTGGGTTCGATATTGCTAAGAGAAAGTGCAACAAGACACTCATTTACTGAAGTACGAGTAGTTACTCCTGCTTGTGGATCTCCAATTATTTGATTAGTAGGATGGTATTTCTGCATACGTGTCCACTTGTGAGCATGAGGAAGAGGATCTTGTTGTTGAAAATCAACATCACCATCATTAAAACTTGAGTTTTGTTGAGAGATGGAATCATAACTTGGTAGAACTCTTTCCTCATAAGCTGGATGATCAAAGTCAAGTGGTACATACACATTTGGAGTGTTCAAAGGATTTGTTGTCTGAGTAAATCGAGAAGGTTGTTCTTGAACATTCACTTGAGAAGCATTATCAGGAGAGGATGGTGGAGAAGAATCATTAGAAGAGGATCCTTGTTCTGAAGAACTTGATGGTGATTCATGAATGTTGTCAGGAACTGGATCGTTGTTATGAAGAGGTTCATTGTTTTGAATTGGTTCAACGATGACTTGAGGTTCTTGATCATGAATCGGTTTTGAATTATAGAATTCTTCAAAAAGAATATCTAATTCATCACTTGTTGGAGTTGGAAACTTCTTGAATTTAGAAGCTAAGGTAGAATTCCTTGTAGAAGTACTTGAAGCACTTGGATCATTACTTGTTGGTAGCAAACTTTCTTGCTCAAAAATCATGCCTGACATCTCATCAAACCAAACATTCATTGTTTCTTGAATTGTGTTTGTTCGACGATTATAGATTCGGTAGGCAATTGATGTTTTGGAATAACCAACAAAATATCCTTCATTACCTTTCTTCTCGAACTTTCCAAGATTCTCCCGATCATTCAAAGTGTAACAAACACACCCAAATATATGAAAGTAGTTGATGTTGGGTTTGCGTTTGTTAACAACCTCATAAGGAGTCTTTTCGAAACGCTGATTGATAATGGACCGATTCTGAGTGTGACAAGCAGTGTCAACAGCTTCAGCCCACATATTGGATGGCAATTTGGAATAAGCAAGCATTGTCCTTGCTGCTTCCACTAGCGATCGATTTCTCCTTTCAACAACACCATTTTGTTGTGGGGTGCGAACTGCTGAGAATTGATGAGTAATACCTTTGGATTTGCAGAATTCATCAAAAACAGCATTCTTGAACTCAGTACCGTTATCCGAACGGATGTAACGAACTGGAAGTTGAAGATTTACTTGAGTAGTAGTGATGAAATCTATCAACATCTGAGTTGTTTCATCTTTAGATGCAAGGAACTTGACCCAAGTATATCTTGAATAATCATCAACAATAACCAAGATGTATTTCTTCCCATTTCGGCTTTGTACTTTCATCGGCCCACAAAGATCCATGTGAAGCAAATGAAGAGGTGCTAAAGAATTTGGAGATTTCTTCGGTTTATGAGAAGCTCTCTTAATCTTCCCAACAGCACAAGAAGGACAAACATGCTCACTTTCATACTTATAGTCAGGTAAGCCTTCAACAAGATGCTTGTTGACCAAAGTATTGATGGTTTGGAAATTCAGATGAGAAAGCCTTCTATGCCATAACCAAGAATTCTTTGAAGTAGCCTTTGAAATGAGACAAATATTATCGGTTGGTTGGTTATCATCGAGATTGACGGTAAAAAGATTATCATCACGATCACCGCAAAGAATATCAACTCCATCTAGAGTTTGGACTTTACACAGAGATTGTCAAAAAAGAACTTGAAGATTGTTGTCACAGAATTGTCCAACACTGAACAAGTTATGACTTAATCCTTCAACATAGTGAACTTTCTTAATGACAATTCCATTTCGTTCAATGTCTCCATAACCTAAGATAGGAGCGAAATTGTTGTTTCCAAAGCGAACTGTTCCCATGAATCGTTCAACAAAATTCCTGAGCAAAGATTTATTTCCAGTCATGTGTTTCGAACACCCGGAATCGAGTATCCAAACACAGATGGTTATTTCCTGCAATCAAAGAAATTTAACCGTTTTAGGTACCCACTTGAAGACGGGTCCTTTATGGTTAGTTAAAACAGGCAGGGTATATAACTTAGGAAATGCATTCAAACATGTTTTCGAATCAACATAAGCATTAACAAGCACATCATCAACAAACACATTTGAATAAAAAGTACGAACATTAACAGGAACACCCTTCCTCCTCCTTCTTTTCTTCTTTTTCTCAACATCCTTTTGATTACTAGTGATCTTAGGTACTAATGTATTAGCAACCCATCTAGCACCACTATTTATGCTCTTTCCACCTGTTGAATTGAAACTAAGAAGATTATAACGAGGTGTTTTAAACACTTTCATCTTTTTAGAATCTTTTGGAGGTGAGGAAACTTCTTGCTTCTTTGGTTTATCATGTGAAAACCATCCATATCTATCCCTATATCTAGTTGTACCATTTGATGTATCCATAGTTAGCGAAACTGAGCTAGACTTAGACACCTTAGGTATAGAGCTAGATTGAGAGCTAGATTGAGAAGCATTAAGATAGTCTTTCGGAAGTTTCACTTTGGTGTACTTTGTCCTGAGTGGGGTCTCAGCTTGTTCCTTTTTGACATGTTTCACTGGGGTAGAAACAAAGGTTTCTAACTCAATGGTCTTTGGTTCAGTCTTGATGAGTTTGGTCTTAACTCGTTTCTTTGAGTAATATGAAGTTGGAGCTTTGGACAATGGTTTTTGAGATTCCACTTTTGTTTCAACTTTGATTTTGGTAGATTCAATCTTTTTCTCAGTTTCTGAATTAAAAAAATATTCTCCCTCCATGAATTTATCAAAATCATCTTGTGTGACATCTTTTGAAAAAGAAAATTTCAATGGAGATTGATTGGTTTCAAATTTATTTGAAAGTTTTGAAAAATCAGGAATCTTGGTGTCCAACTTCACATCATGGATAGTCTCAGAAATTAGTTCAACTTGAACTGACACATCTTTGGTCTCACAAGAAAATTGAGTAGAAGTATCAACACCTATACTAGCACTAGGCTTAGGGTGAACAACTAACTCATCAACAGTGTTGCTTGTGAAAAACCTATAGAAGTACCATATCAAAACTAAACTATGTGCAAGTTCTGCATCAGATAAATCAGATTGCACATATTATCAGCTATAAATGTAGCAGTATTTTGACAAGTACATTCAAGAGAATCAGTCAAGGTCTGAGTAGAGGTATTGGTA
>CM067170.1:71701463-71763990 GCA_034093135.1 Erigeron breviscapus
CATATTACACACATTTATACTACATTAACATTTAGGCTTACAAGCCTCACACATAACACACATTAACTACATATAAGCATTAAATCTAAAATAGACTGAACGACACACACAATATTGACTTAACGGCATTAGTCAACTAGTAAAGAAAAGTTTGGGATGTTACAATTACCTCCCCTTAAGAGGATTCCGTCCCCGGAATCTCCTCAGTAAGGAACAACTCGGGATACTTTTCCTTCATTACTGCTTCAGTTTCCCACGATAAGCTTTCTCCATGATTATGCTTCCACTTTATCAACACAAGGTCAATCACTTTTCGGCATAACTTCTTTTGCTTTCTTCCAAGTATCGCTACCGGTTCGTCTACTATTTCTTCATTGGGTCAATACTCACGTCTTTAATAGGAATCACACTTGACTCCTCAGCTAAACATTTCCTCAAGTAGGATACATGGAAGGTGTTGTGAATTTCATCCAATTCTGGAGGTAATTCCAACTGATATGCCACATCTTTAATGCGCTTCACAACTTTAAAAGGTCCAATGAAACGTGGACTCAACTTTCCCTTCTTTCCAAATCGAATAACTCTTTTCCAAGGTGATACTTTCAGCATCACTAAATCACCAACATTAAACTCAATCGGTCTCCTTTTCTTATCTGCATATGTTTCTGCCTTTCTCTTGCCACACGTAAGGCTTCTTTAGCTACATTAACCTTTTCAGAGGTAATTTCAATAATTTCGGGACCGGTCAACTGCTTTTCACCGGGCTCCATCCAACAACTTGGAGTCCTACACCTTCTTCCATATAACATCTCAAATGGTGACATTCCAATGCTTGCATGGTGACTATTGTTGTAAGCAAACTCAATCATCTTCAAATGATCATCCCATGCTCCACCGTATTCAAGTACACACGTTCTCAACATATCCTCCAAGGTTTGAATGGTTCTCTCACTTTGCCCATCGGTTTGAGGATGATAGGCGGTACTCAAATTTATTCTACTACCCAACTCCCGTTGAAGACCCTTCCAAAAGTTTGACACAAACCTCGAGTCTCGATCCGAAACTATAGATAAAGGAACTCCATGTTTCACAACTACTTCATCAATGTACATCTTTGCCATCTTCGTTAAAGGCACATCTTGTCGGGTAGCTAGAAAATGAGCACTCTTCGTCAATCTATCCACAATCACCCATATCATATCATTCCCTTTCGACGTTTTAGGTAGCTTCGTTACAAAGTCCATGGTAATATGATCCCATTTCCACTCGGAAATGTCTAATTGATGCAACAAACCATACGGCTTTTGATGGTCCGTTTTCACACGTGCACACGTCAAACACTTTGCTACAAAATGAGCTACTTCCCCTTTAATATCCGGCCACCAATAAATCGGCTTCAAATCTGCATACATTTTGGTGACACCGGGATGAACCGAATATCTACTTCTATGGGCTTCCTCAAGGATCAATTCTCGGTTATCACCAAGCAATGGCACCCAAATTCGACCCTTGTATGTTTTGAACCCACGGCTATTAGTCTCCATCACAAGACGTTTCTTCTTCCCAATGATTTCATTGTCAATGTTATCCTTCATCAATGCCCTCACTTGTGCTTCTTTAATTCGATCAAGTAGCCCCGACTTGGCTTGAACTTGCATACTCATCAACTTACAAGAAGAACTTTGCACCTTCCTACTTAGTGCATCCGCACTACATTGGCTTTACCCGGATGGTATTTGATTTCACAATCATAATCCTTAAGTAATTCCATCCACCTCCTTTGTCTCACGTTCATTTCCTTTTGATTAAAGGCATACTGCAAACTTTTATGATCGGTAAACAAAGTGCATTTTGTACCATAAAGGTAATGTCTCCACAATTTCAATGCAAAAACAACTGCGGCTAATTCAAGATCATGGGTAGGGTAATTATTCTCATGTGGTTTCAACTGGCGGGAAGCATAGGCGATCACCTTGTCCCTCTGCATCAGTACACAACCCAAACCGTGATAGATGCATCACTATACACAACCAAATCATCGGTACCTTCAGGTAAGGCAAGTATAGAAGCTTCACAAAACTTCTTCTTCAACGTTTGAAATGCATTCTCCTGCTTATCGGTCCACTCAAACTTTACTCCTTTCTTCGTTAGTTCAGTCATAGGCTTGGCTATTCGGGAGAAATCCTGAATGAACCTTCTATAATATCCAGCCAAACCAAGAAACTTTTAATCTCAGTAGGAGTCTTTGGCTGCTCCCACTTTGAAACAGCTTCAATCTTTGAAGGATCTACTTTAATACCTTCCGACGAAATAACATGACCAAGAAACTGCACCTCTCGAAGCCAAAACTCGCATTTAGAAAACTTGGCATACAACTTCTTCTCCCTCAACACCTCCAAAACTGCTTTCAAGTGCTCACGGTGCTCATCTTCTGACTTAGAATAGATCAAAATATCGTCGATAAACACAATAACAAAATGATCTAGAAAGGGACGGCATACCCGATTCATTAAATCCATAAACGCGGCTGGAGCATTAGTCAACCCAAATGGCATGACCAAGAACTCATAATGGCCATATCTAGTCCGGAAAGCTGTCTTTGCTACATCCTCCTTCTTAACCTTCAATTGATGATAACCGGACCGTAAATCTATCTTTGAAAAATATGAAGCACCATGTAGTTGATCAAAGAGATCATCAATTCGCGGGAGAGGATATTTATTCTTAACCGTTCGCTTATTCAACTCACGGTAGTCTATGCACATGCGCATAGATCCATCCTTCTTTTTAACAAAGAGAACCGGAGCTCCCCAAGGCGAGGAACTAGGTTGAATGAAACCTTTGTCAAGTAACTCCTGAAGTTGGGACATTAACTCTTTCATTTCTGTAGGAGCTAATCGGTAAGGTGCTTTAGCAACAGGTGTAGCACCGGGAATAAGATCTATCTGAAAAGTAACTTCACGGTCAGGAGGGATACCGGGAAGATCTTCAGGAAACACATCGGGAAAATCGGATACTACATCAACATTAGCAATAGAAGGCTTCTCCTTTCTCACATCAATAACATAGGCCAAGAAATGACTCTTATTCTTCCTTATACATTTAATAGCCTTCATCATACTAATGATCTTTATCCCCCCTCTCTTCTTATCTCCATAAACCGTTACCACATTACCATCGGATGTAGGAAACTGAATAATCTTTTGGGAACACAAAATATTAGCTTCATTTCTAGACAACCAATCCATACCAATCACTACATCAAAACCGGCTAAAGTAGTAGGCAATAACTGGACCGGAAACAAACGACCTTCAATCTCAATGTCACAATCATCATAACCCACACGTATATCACTAACCGTACCATTAGCAATTTCCACCTCTATCGAGCAATCTAAAGGGGTAGTGACTCTTCTTAGTTTAGGAGCAAATAAAGTAGACACAAACGACCTATTTGCACCCGAATCAAATAAAACAGAAGCAGGTTTTGAATTAACAAGGAAAGTACCACTTACCACCTCGTCGTTGTTCTTAGCATCATCCACAGTCATCTGCAAGGCTCTCACTTTTGTTGCTGAAGTGGCTGCTTTCTTCCCGTCATTCTTCATTTGTGGGCAATCGGCAATAAGATGACCCGTTTCCTGACACTTGTAACAACGAGTCTTGTCCCTACATTCCGTTGCAAGATGTCCCGACTTCCCGCACTTATGACACCTTCTTGTCTTGTCGGAACATTGACCTTCATGAACATTCTTGCAAAAAGCACACCAAGACCCATTCTTCTTTTTATCTTTGTCACCACTTGAGCTAGAATTCCCACGAAACTTCTTATTATTGTTATTAGATGACCAATTTGACCCTCTTTTGAACCCTGCTTTCTTGTCATCAACCTTCACCACAACTTTCTCACTTTTGAAGTCATCATCCAACCTCTTTGACTCCTTAATAGCCGCCGATAAAGTCACATGTTGTCTACATAATCCACGATAACTAACGGGGAGACCATCACAATAAGCCTCAATTTGGTCCTCCTGCCTTCGAACCAAGTAGCCAACAAACTTCAACTTCTCCATAAACGAGTGTGCATAATCAGAAATTGCACCGGGTTTAGCAACCAACGATCTAAACTCCTTTTCAATCAACCTTAACTCACGTGTTCCCACATACTCCTCTAGAAACTTCTCCTTAAATGTTCCCCAAGGCATAACTGCAAGTACCTCAGGAGCCATAGACACTGTAGTAGCCCTCCACCAATTACGGGCATTCTTCTTCAACATCCTACTAGCACACAAAACCTTCATATCATCCGGACAATAGCAAGATGCAAAAACTACCTCAATGTCCTCGATCCACTCCATAGCACCCACTGCATTTTGGGTACCATCAAACTCCTTGGCACCACATTTCTGAAAACTTTCATATTTGAAGTTATTAACACGAGGTGCATTAACAACTCTAAGTCCTCCACCATTAACTTCATTAACACCCACGGCTGCCATGGATGGTTCAGCACTTTGAGAGGGATCCCTTCCGAATGCTCACCCCTTTATTCACTCCCAATCCTTTCTGCATTTCTTTCAGCCCTCAATTGAGCTAACTCCTCTTCATTTCTCATTAAGAGAGCTCGGATAGCTCTCAATTCTTCATGTAATTGGGCTTGATTGGGAACCTGCTCTATTACCGGGTTTGCCCTATCTACTTTGGAGGCGGTTGGTGGATCACCAAGACGGCGATTTTGTACACGGGGTGGCCTTTGCTCTACTTCATTTCCAGCCCCGTTTCCATTAGGAGGAACACCACCACCATTTCCTCCTGCTCTCTGGTTACTAGCTCTAGTGTTGCCATTAACTCTACAAAGCAACGACGACGGTTAGCAAGAGTTAAAGAGTGACTACATATGTTAAGGCTCTACTACATATAACTACATTATCACACACAATAAACAAGCCTTAAATCACACACTCACTCACTCCCCAACCCGTCTTAGAGCATTCCACTTCATTAGCTAGGCATCCTACTTAAGCCTAACCTACTTCTCGTCGGTCTAAGTCCAAAATCATACGGCATAAGTCGAATTTTGGTTCACTTAAACCAATGCTTTGATACCAACTTGTAACACCCGACGTTTAAAAATATGGGTTTTCAAAAATCTTTCACCCTACGGTGTTAAAATTGCGGAAGTAAAGACTGTAAAAGTCAAAACCGATAAAAACATTTCGGTTTCTGCATTTAGTTTGTGTTACACGCCATATCAAAAACAATAGTTCAAATGAAAACCCAACGGTTGCCCAACATTAAACAACCGTTCACACATTATTACATATATTCGACATCAAAATGAAATGTAATCAAAAGTCTCCATAATTAGCAACTAGGGGTAGCTAAGGAATCTGCATGCTTTCTACCCACGCTCTCACGTCCTGCACCTACAAGTCCTTCAAGCTAAACCTGAGGGAACAACCACATTAAAGAAACAAGTGTTAGCTATAAGAATAGCTAAGTAAGATCACACTTAATTTAACAGCAATTGTCCATTTAAAACATTTCTTCGTTAATAGACAAACTCATTAGGCACAACACACAACACACATATCTGCATAACAACTTCATATCAATTAGGATAATCATCCTAAATGTGCCTATCCTGCATTAGTTCACACATTGTCACACATATCTTCGTTACTGCATATAAGTGTGCCCTGCATCACACCCGACTGGATGATCAACCAAAGGCTAATCATCGTATGTCGTTAAGGAATGGCAAGCCAATCCAAGAGTAATCCGTACATGGAGGTTGGTCAAACCCCTCGTATTACTCGCCCTGCATTATAAAGACCATGTTGCAAGGAGCCACCCAAGCAACAACTACGTCAACGTACTCGTCCGGCTAAGACTTGTACGGGTTAAGCTTAACACTTTCCCTGCATTATATTTACGAGCTCGATTTCACACATAATAGTTTAGGCAACACACATAACCTAAACATAATCACACATTACCTTCATTTCGTTTGGGCCCTTAAACGTGCAAGTGACATGGCAACCTACCAAGTCTAGTGAGCTAGGTGTACAAGCCATGTAGTATGCATATGTCACACATTAACTCCATTTCTACATTTCACACATAATAAGATACTTCGTAATTCTACATAAACTACATATCAATACACTACATTAAATAATACTTCGTTTCACTACATTAGGGTCTGCATTTCAGGTCTCATGGTCAACTACATATCCCATAGTACCTCCCGTGTAACCGAGATACCCACATATATCATATGTTACCGTTAAGGAAGTTATAAGTATGAAACCTTTGCTTGTTGAACCCTCAGCGTGACAAAAGTAGTGTATCTTACCTTGATACAGCTTAACAACAAGCTACAAGCGCAATACAACGATGACTAGGTGTCTCCAATAACCTAGAACAAGTATAAGATCGAAATATAAGCTAAACGACACATTTTTGTAAAATCTGACCAAGTGGTGCGCCGCACCTTCCAAGTGGTGCGTCGCACCAAACCTCCAGAGAATTTAGATTAACACTAGGTGCGCCGCACCAGCCCTTGGTGCGTCGCATATCGGGGTCCACCAAAAACCCAAACTGGGCAGTGGTGCGCCGCACCACTCCCTTGGTGCGCCGCACCTGGGGTGCAGATCAGCAACTCAATTTTGTTCTTTGATCAAACGAATTCCATACGAACCCATACCCCAAATCCAACCTGGGGACTTAAATTAATCCTTTTAATTGCACTTTCATCAACTTTAACCATCCTATTAATCCTTTTAATTGCACTTTCATCAACTTTAACCATCCTATTAATCCTTTAATCCTTTACATCATGAATCAATCATTTAATCACCCGAATAACATGAAATCGGTGAACGTTTAATCAAAAACTTGGGGATCGGCTAATTTAAGACTCACACAATCATATTTCAAAAGAGGAATACCAATAATACCTGTATTAGGTGACAAAGATCCAAGATCTAAGCAATACACGATCGATTTGGCTCCAAAACGAATAGATCTAGAGAGAAACTTGAGAGGGAAGGAAGGGGATCGGCTAGGGCTTGTTTAGGAGGAAGAAAATCTGCATAATGGCTCTCTAATGACAACCCTAAGCCTCTAAACCCGTTTTTGACTTTGCACACATGTCAAAACTAGCCCCTAAGCTTCCTAATCCTTCATTATTGGTCACAAACTACTTTATTGACCATATACATCATTAATCCTTCATTAAATGTCACTACATAGACATTAATCTTCATATTACACACATTTATACTACATTAACATTTAGGCTTACAAGCCTCACACATAACACACATTAACTACATATAAGCATTAAATCTAAAATAGACTTAACGACACACACAATATTGACTTAACGGCATTAGTCAACTAGTAAAGAAAATTTGGGATGTTACACAAATCTTCAGAGGGACTCCAGATTCCAAGTCTGGAGTAGGTCCAGTAGAACACGATTCTGGTCAGATCTTCAGTGAGGCTCCTGTAGTCGCGTCTGGAGCGAGTCCAGTAAATCTGGACTAAATCTGGACCTAACAGAAAATGAAATACTATTTTTCAACTTTTTGTTTTTGTTGGCTAAAGATTTGATATGAGTTGTCAATTTGATAAAGCTAATCTACATGACTCTTTATCCTTAATCAAAGAAAAGGTAGAGTCGAGAGTTACCTCATCATCTGGGTATTCATCATCAGTGCTTTCTGCTTCAAAAACTTTGTCCTTTGCCAACCTTGCCATAAAGCAAACATTAGCAGAGAGATCTTGATCTTCATCATCTGAGAGTAATAGCCATTTGTCATCTTCAGCGAGCAATGCATGTCCTGCTTCAACTTGTTTGGCTAACAGCATCTTCTACTTGTAATACTCATAATTCCGCTTTCGAGGTTGTTTGCAATCAACAGCAAAATGTCCAGGAATACCACAATTGTAGCACTTTTTGTCTGATGCCTTACCCTTCTCAACAACTTGTTTCTCATAAGCTTCCTTCTTTTCACCATGTTTTGATCCACTAGCTTCACCTTGCTCATTACTCTTAGGATGATAATGTTCCTTCTTGGGAAATGCACTTGTAGAAGCAGTGCGGAGATTGTTGTTTGTTGGCCTCGCTTTGTAAAATTTTCTCTTGAAATGCTTTGTTACCGCGACAAGAGCTTGATATAGTTCATCTGAAACACCATCTCTTGTAGCCATCAGATCATCTCCCTCCTCATCAGATGAAGAAACAACTACTATTTGGCTCTTAAGAGCTTCATAAATCTTCTTCTCAACTATCAATGCCAAAGGATCAGTAGATACAACTTCTGGCATTTTGCTTGATGAAGCTTTCTTTAGGACTTGGTTTTCATTGAGTTTGAAAGATTCATAAAGAGTATGAATGGTGAACTTGGTCAGATTTTGATGTTGCTTGATCTGTGTTCCAAAATCTTCCCATTCTGGACCAAGAGCTTTGATGAATTTGATGTTTAACTCAATCTCTGTTTTCTTGACATTGTTCTTCCTCAGTTCATTTATGACATTGCAGAATCTGTAGTAGACAGCCTCAAGAGTTTCATTTGGCAATTTTGTGAAGTTGTCAAACTCAGTCAAAACATTGGTCAATCTTATCGTTGAAGTCACGTCAGCTCCTTCCATCTGTCTAGCCACCTCATCCCATATTTCCTTGGCTGTATCATAAGAATCAACAGAGCCATAGATTTCATCCGGTAGAGCTTTGTATAAGCATGACCTAGCTCTGTTATCTGCAGTTGTTCGATCTTTTTGTTCAGCATTCAAAAGATCATGAGTTAGAATTGCATCAGTAGTGGGATGGCGATGAACGGCAAGTCCATTAAGGATGGAATCTTTCATCATATGACCATTTGTTTGACTTTCCACATAGTCCATAAATCTTTTCTTCCAGTCCATAGGAACCACGGTAGAGAACTGGAGGTCTTGTATCTGAACCTAATGCCAATGCTTCACGAGAAGCCATTTGAAATTGATTTGATTTGAAAAATTGAATCGAATTAAGAGTTGAAAAAAAAATTAGGAAATGAAACGATCTAGGGAAGATCGTCTTAAAGGAGATCGTCCTAGAGGAGATCGTCTTAGAATAAAAGAAAACTATTTGAAAGAGATTGTTTTGAAGTATCTAGGGAAAGTTGGTTAAGTGAAAAATGAAACTGAAATTGAAGTTTGTTTTGGATTGAAGTTTAGGAAATGAAACGAATGAAGGAAGATCGTTTTGTACATGAAAATGAAACGGTCTTGTCAAGATCGTTTTGATGATTGATAGATGAAACGATCTTATGGAAATGAAAAGGTCTTGTCAGAATGTAATGGAAAGGAATGAAATTTGAGCAAAACCAATCTATAAGATCAGTTACCCAAGAAGAGTATGATTCCCAATCACAACAACTTCAAATGTTCAATCAAAACACACCAATGTTCAAAGGAACTGGGACGATCTTGACAGGATCGTCCTAAGGTCAGTGTGCTGGGACGATCTTGATGAGATCGTCTTAGATTTCTTTCCCAAAACTTTCAAGTATAAAATACTTTCCAAGTATTTGAATTGACCAAACCAATCCTTACGGATTAATTAGCCACAAACAAACACTTCACCACACACCACTTGTCAGAACGATCTTGTGAGGATTGTCCTACAAGCTACCAAGTACAAGAATAAAAAAATGATAGTTCAAAGACTGAGACGATCTTGCTGAGATCGTCCTAGCCAAAATCGTTCTGAAAGCATCTTCTTCATCAGCAAAACAGTTTTATACAAAAACTCCATTAACGACTTCATAAAGCTTCAATAACTTTCGAATTACTAGGAGTTAGAACATGAAATCACTTGCAAACTGTTTGTTTTCACCTTAGCAACACACCGATTAACAAAATTCAACACAAAACACAACAGATTCGAATCCCAAATTTCGCGCTAAAATGCAAAAATTCAAACTCGAGATTTAGATCGAATTGAAACTTGAAACTTGACAGGATTATGTTTTTAACTACCACGAATCTATTGATGAACAAATAACTGTGATTTTATGCGATTTGAGAGGTGAATTTTGATGAAACAGTAGATGAAAAAGACGAACAAAAATGTAAATAATTTTGATTTTTGATGAATTTGTGACTGAATTCAGTTATGGATCGATATCAGAATGATGTTTTTCTCTGATACCACATGTTATAACACGATTTCTATCACCGAATTCACGTCATCAATGGCGGTTTTGGTGAGTGTGTGTTCTTGGTGTTTGTGTGTGTGTTTTGAGAGAGAAAGTGTGTGTGTATAAAAGTTGCTGATTGGTATTAATTGAGGATGTAAGGTTATACCAGAATTATAATCTCAAAGGTATGAGAGGGGTATTTATAGGCTACCTATACAATTATGCTAATTATCACAATTAGCCCCTCAACCTTAGTGATCATTTACCTATGACTTAAAAACAAGAAAGTCCTCTAATCTAAATTACAATTTATCACTATTTTTGGATTTCTAACAATATACAACAACAAACTGACCAATGAGTGGCCTGAGAACTTCGTTCATCAATCTCATGAAAGTACTGGGAGCATTAGATAAGCCAAAAGGCATAACTAACCATTCAAACAATCCTCCCTTGATCTTGAAAGCAGTTTTCCACTCATCTCCATCCTTCATCCTTATCTGGTGATAGCCACTTCTGAGATCAATCTTGGAAAATACCCTGGAGCCATGTAACTCATCAAGCATATCATCCAATCTGGGAATGGGATATCTATACTTAATGGTTATATTGTTGATGGCCCTGCTATCAACACACATCCTCATCGTACCATCCTTCTTTGGGACCAGGAGAGCTGGTACTGAACAAGGACTCATACTTGCTCTCACATAACTCTTCTCAACCAATTCATCGACTTGCCTCTGCAACTCTTTAGCTTCATTAGGTGAACATCTGTAAGCAGCTTTGTTTGGAAGAACTGAACCTGGAACCAAGTCAATCTGGTGCTCAATTCCTCTTACTGGTGGTAAACCTTCAGGTAGGTCTTCAGGGAAAACGTCAGTGAATTCCTTCAGTAAAGTCTTCAGGAGACTGGGGACACCAGTGAACTCCTTCTCTTCAGATTTTTCTACGACCAGTAACATCATAACTGGAGAGCCTTCAGATAACTCTTCTTCGACTTCAGCTTGAGACAAAAACAAAGGCTTACTGGGCTGGTCTTTCTTGACTCTCAACAGTTCATTAGGCTACAAAGAAGTCAGTGTGACCTTCTTTCCACTTATACTCAAAGAATACGAGTTCATTCGACCATCATGAAGAACATAATTATCAAATAACCATGGTCGACCCAATAAAATATGACAAGCATCCATAGGTACAACATCACAAACAATTTTGTCTTGATAAACTGACCCAATTGAAAACGGGATAGTAACTTGATATTGTACCTATGGATGCTTGTCATATTTTATTGGGTCGACCATGGTTATTTGATAATTATGTTCTTCATGATGGTCGAATGAACTCGTATTCTTTGAGTATAAGTGGAAAGAAGGTCACACTGACTTCTTTGAAGCCTAATGAACTGGTGAGAGTCAAGAAAGACCAGCCCAGTAAGCCTTTGTTTTTGTCTCAAGCTGAAGTCGAAGAAGAGTTATCTGAAGGCTCTCCAGTTATGATGTTACTGGTCGTAGAAAAATCTGAAAAGAAGGAGTTCACTGGTGTCCCCAGTCTCCTGAAGACTTTACTGAAGGAATTCACTGACGTTTTCCCTGAAGACCTACCTGAAGGTTTACCACCAGTAAGAGGAATTGAGCACCAGATTGACTTGGTTCCAGGTTCAGTTCTTCCAAACAAAGCTACTTACAGATGTTCACCTAATGAAGCTAAAGAGTTGCAGAGGCAAGTCGATGAATTGGTTGAGAAGGGTTATGTGAGAGCAAGTATGAGTCCTTGTTCAGTACCAGCTCTCCTGGTCCCAAAGAAGGATGGTACGATGAGGATGTGTGTTGATAGCAGGGCCATCAACAATATAACCATTAAGTATAGATATCCCATTCCTAGATTGGATGATATGCTTGATGAGTTACATGGCTCCAGGGTATTTTCCAAGATTGATCTCAGAAGTGGCTATCACCAGATAAGGATGAAGGATGGAGATGAGTGGAAAACTGCTTTCAAGATCAAGGGAGGATTGTATGAATGGTTAGTTATGCCTTTTGGCTTATCTAATGCTCCCAGTACTTTCATGAGATTGATGAACGAAGTTCTCAGGCCACTCATTGGTCAGTTTGTTGTTGTATATTTTGATGATATTCTGGTATACTCAAAATCTGAAGCTGAACATGTTAATCATCTGAAGAGTGTATTTGAACTGTTGAGAAGACACCAGTTGTATGGCAAACTGGAGAAATGTGACTTTATGGTAGAGAGTGTGATATTTCTGTGGTATGTGGTCTCGAAAGAAGGAATTTCTATGGATCCCTCTAAGGTTGATGCCATTAGATCATGGCCAGTTCCAACCACAATCACTGAAGTAAGGAGTTTCCATGGACTGGCGTCATTTTATAGAAGATTCATCAAGAATTTCTCTACAGTTGTAGCTCCAATTACTGACTGTCTGAAGAAAGGTGTGTTCAACTGGCCAAGTTCAGCCCAACTGGCGTTTGAAGCACTAAAGGATAAGCTCAGTTCAGCTCCAGTCTTATCCTTACCAGATTTTGATATACTATTTGAGCTCGAATGTGATGCAAGTGGAGTAGGTATTGGTGCAGTTCTGGTACAAGCCGGGCGTCCAGTTGCATATTTCAGTGAAAAGCTCAATGGCTCTAAACTGAAGTATAGCACTTATGACAAGGAGTTTTATGCAATTATTCGTGCTATCACTCACTGGTCACATTATCTGAAGCCAAAGTAGTTTGTCTTATTCTCTGATCATGAAGCCCTGAAGTTCATAAATGGCCAACACAAGCTTAATGCCAGACATGCCAAATGGGTAGAATTCTTACAGTCTTATTCATTTGTTTCGAAACATAAGGCTGGAGTTTGTAATGTTGTTGCTGATGCATTGTCACGAAGATACTCACTGTTATCTATTCTGGAAGCAAGAGTTCTTGGATTTTCTTTCATTAAGGAATTGTATGCCACTGATCCAGACTTTGCTGATCACCTCACTGAAGCTAACCAGAAAGGACCATTTACTATACAAGATGGTTTCTTATTTAAGAATGGAAAGTTGTGCATTCCCCGAGGTTCAATCAGAGATTTGCTGATAAGAGAAGCACATGGAGGAGGTTTAGCTGGCCATTTTGGCATTAACAAGACTGGAGAGATCCTCACTGAACACTTCTACTGGCCAAGTCTACTGAAGGATGTCCAGAGTCTTATCAGTCGCTGTCCAACTTGTCACCAGGCGAAGACTACTTTTCACAAGGGTTTGTATACTCCTCTTCCAGTTCCAAACCAGCCATGGGAAGATCTCAGTATGGATTTCATTGTTGCACTGCCTAGAACCCAGAGGGGAAAAGATTCGATAATGGTGGTTGTTGATAGGTTTTCAAAAATGGCACATTTTATTGCTTGTAACACAACCAATGATGCTTCAGCAGTAGCAAATTTATTCTTTAAGGAGATTGTCAGGTTGCATGGAATCCATAAGACGATTGTGTCAGATCGAGATGTGAAGTTCTTGAGTTATTTCTGGAAGACCCTATGGAGGTTAATGGGTACCAGATTATTGTTCAGTACGTCTCACCATCCCCAGACTGATGGACAGACTGAAGTTACCAACAGAACAATCGGTATGCTGTTAAGAACACCGGTGAAGAAGACATTGAAGGATTGGGATCTGAAGCTTGCTCATGCTGAATTCGCTTTCAACAGAGCTCCTAACTATTTTACCAGTAAATCTCCGTTTGAAATATGCTATGGTGTCAATCCACTGACTCCCATTGATTTAATTCCCTTTTCGATTGAACCAAAAGCAAGCATTGAAGCCGAAACCAGAGCAAAAGAAATAAAGAAAATTCATGGAGAAGTAAAGGCCAGGATAGAGAAGGCAAATGCCAGTTACAAGACCAGAGCAAACAAGAATAGAAAGCAGCCCAGTTTTTCACCAGGTGATCTTGTGTGGGTGCATCTGAGAAAAGAAAGGTTTCCAGCGAAGAGAAAGAGTAAACTGATGCCCAGAGCTGAAGGTCCGTTCAAGATTCTGGAAAGATATGGCGATAATGCTTACAAGGTTGAGTTACCTGGAGACATAGGCAGTTTCAAGTACTTTTAATGTGGGAGATCTGATGCCTTATCTGGAGAATGAGTACCTCGAAGACTTGAGGACAAGTCTCTTTTCAGAGGGGAGAATGATGCGGAAATGTCCAGATTCACTGAACTGGAGGAATCCAGTGAACTGAAGAAGTCAACTGAACTGATCATGCAATCTGAACAAGCCATGTTGATCCTTCCAGCAGTATCCCATTTCAGACAAGTCTTTTCTGAACCAGTCCAGTCACCAGTGGTAACACTTCTCCAGATGACTGCTCCAGATGGATGCTCCAGTGACCACTACTGAAGGTTGCTCCAGATGGATGCTCCAGTGACCACTACTGAAGGTCCTCCAGTGAAGTGCTCCAGATTTTATCTCTAGTGGTGGTCCAGATCTATGTTCCAGTTGCCAAATAATAAAGTCCCCACTGAAGTCGTTTGTGGGCCCAATAAAGAAGAATGTCAGTTGTTAAGGAAGGCGCGTGTGACGTTTCTAACAATATTATGGGACCACTTGCAGGGGAATGTTTCTAGAAGCTTACGTGTCCATGTCTTATTGGTCCAAACTAGTTAGTGGCTTGCACATGACAGCTTTTATTGTAATATTTAATTTTGTCGATGATTCCTAGGTAGAGCATGTGGCAGGTTTTATCACTCATTGTAAAAAGATTGATGTTGAATGAAATTAATAGAGCAGCCTCTATTTCTTACAAAAATCTTCTTTTACCTTTATAGATCTTTTGATCTTGGTGGTTAGGAGTGACCCCTTTATCAATATTTGTGGTGACTTGTTCTTTATAAAATATTGTGGTGAGGTCTTTTAAATCTTCGGTTTCCTTTATTTATAATCGTGGTGGCTAGACCTTTATCGATTGTAGTGGTGGGGCGGAGTGTTTCCTTTATCCTTGATTCCGGTGGCTTGGCCTTTACGAATCTTGGTGGTGGATTCTTTTATCTATCATTCTAATTTTATTGTCTTGTTTTATTGTTTGTTTCATATAAAATCCAGAAAATACCAAAAATAGTCTTCCGCTGTCGTTTGTCGCGTGATTTACGCATCAAAATTAAGAAACCTTTTTAAACCTGTCTCTAATACCAAATTTGATGCGTAAATCACGCGACAAACGACAGCGGAAGACTATTTTTGGTATTTTCTGGATTTTATATGAAACAAACAATAAAACAAGACAATAAAATTAGAATGATAGATAAAAGAATCCACCACCAAGATTCGTAAAGGCCAAGCCACCGGAATCAAGGATAAAGGAAACACTCCGCCCCACCACTACAATCGATAAAGGTCTAGCCACCACAATTATAGATAAAGGAAACCGAAGATTTAAAAGACCTCACCACAATATTTGATAAAGAACAAGTCACCACAAATATTGATAAAGGGGTCACTCCTAACCACCAAGATCAAAAGATCTATAAAGGTAAAAGAAGATTTTTGTAAGAAATAGAGGCTGCTCTATTAATTTCATTCAACATCAACTTTTTACAATGAGTGATAAAACCTCTATTTATAGCCACATGCTCTACCTAGGAATCATCGACAAAATTAAAATATTACAATAAAAGTTGTCATGTGCAAGCCACTAACTAGTTTGGACCAATAAGACATGGACACGTAAGCTTCTAGAAACATTCCCCTGCAAGTGGTCCCATAATATTGTTAGAAACGTCACACGCGCTTCCTTAACAACTGACATTCTTCTTTATTGGGCCCACAAACGACTTCAGTGGGGACTTTATTATTTGGCAACTGGAACATAGATCTGCACCACCACTAGAGATAAAATCTGGAGCACTTCACTGGAGGACCTTCAGTAGTGGTCACTGGAGCATCCATCTGGAGCAGTCATCTGGAGGACCTTCAGTAGTGGTCACTGGAGCATCCATCTGGAGCAGTCATCTGGAGGACCTTCAGTAGTGGTCACTGGAGCATCCATCTGGAGCAGTCATCTGGAGAAGTGTTACCACTGGTGACTGGACTGGTTCAGAAAAGACTTGTCTGAAATGGGATACTGCTGGAAGGATCAACATGGCTTGTTCAGATTGGCATAAAAAAATAAAAAAAAAAAAAAAAAAAAAAAAAAAAAAAAAAAAAAAAAAAAAAAAAAATTAAAAAAATGGCTTGTTCAGATTGCATGATCAGTTCAGTTGACTTCTTCAGTTCACTGGATTCCTCCAGTTCAGTGAATCTGGACATTTCCGCATCAAAGCACATATCTAAAATCACAAAATTTGTAACCATTGCGAAGTAAAGTTTGTTACGGCACTGCCATAATTGTTATCAAAGCATCGCATCAACACGTTTATGCGACAAGCGTAACTGGTCCGCTCCCTGAAGCCATCGTCGACGGTCGACATCAACAATTTCCGGTATCCCACAACAAATATATATATATTAAAAAAAGGAACCACGGAAAAAATGAACAGATAACAAAAGTTGAAGAAGCAGCCAAAGGCTAATTAAAGTGCTTCTAAGAAGATATCATAACCTTTTTGGAGAAGGTATGATAGATAATGTGTGTTTAGTGCGTATAATAGAGACGATAGATAGAAAGAAACGAACTTAAATATTTTTCTATGGTATGATGTTTATGTTTACTTCAAATTCCAGCCCATAGTTTTTCTTTGGAAACGTGGCTGCCATTGAAAAAATGAATAGATACGTGGCTACTTATTTCTGAAAATCAAATGCTTTGGTGATTTATAAGAAGGTTCAAATTTTACAATATTAAAATTAATAAGTGCAACATCAAAGTATCAAAATCAATTGTGTCTTAAAAATATATTTCATGTAAATAAAATGGTTTATAAGAATTTATAAATTAATAAGTAAACAATGTATTATAATTTGATAAATTTTATAGTTATTATATGATCAAAATATGTTATTTGCTACTACATATGAGAAACTTTCATAAATATAAAGATAATACAAACCAATTTATATATCTGTATTAACAATAAGGGGGTGTTTGGGATTACTTTTTGAGAATAGATTATGCGTTTTTAATAATCAGAATCAAATAATTAGCTGTAACAAAACGTGCTGTTGAAAGATAATGTTTGGATTTGATTATGTTGTATGATATCATAATAACCAGATAATCGACGTTTCAAGTGTTTGGCAAAGTTATATACTATAAAAAGTAAACAAATAAAATGACAAAATAGGACATTATTTAAATAGTCATATAGATATTATGTTGATGATGATATTCCACGATAAACTATGTGATTAATAACATATAAGTACATGGAAGTAAAAACTTGAACACACATATGAACAATATTTCTACACACATCAGAAAGGTGCTAGCACTAAAAAATGAGATTTAAAAATCGATAATTTAAGCTAAATTCTAAATTCCTTGATGTTTAATAAAACAAAATCAATTAAAGGACTTCGATGGAAGCGACATCAATAAAGCACTTGTTTAACATTTCGATTAAAAAGCGAAGTATAATATCATGATTTACGAACGACGGCTATAAGAAAGAAATCATTTAAAAATCAAATGTGGACTTGCAGACGGAAGAAAAAAGGTGAGTGTACGTATCTTATAAGGATACATTTTGGAAGATGTCAAGCTACTAAGGTTTTAAAGGGTATTGGGGTAAATTAAATGATGAGAAATTGATTTTAGAGAATCACGTTTTTGTACCGAGGGGGGGGGGGGGGGGGGGGGGGGGGGGGGGGGGGGTAAGGGGGTAATTGTTAACTGCTTTTTGATAGCTTTTAAACGCAAATAATTGATTCTAAAACTTTTTTGCCAAACACTAAAAATTGATTATTTACGGTTACAAAACTCAATAATCTAAAAATCCATTTCAAAACTCAACCCCAAACACCCTCTAAATCTAGAATAAATTTGTTAAGAAAACTGAATACCGGTAGGCTATCATTCTACGTTAGCAGAATATGAAATTCTTTTCACGATTTACTCGTTTATACACAATTTTCTCCATTTTCTTTTAATAAAGATTCAAATCTGTTAGCTTCTATCACAATATGATATGTAGATTGTACACAGAAACTCGACATGCATATCATCCTTTTCTGGGTGCAGGCAAAACAATACAAACCCAAGATGGATATTTGGAGGATACAACATGCACACATATAAAACACCAACTATTTTTTTTGTCCTTTACAACAAAATCACATAATGCATGGCAGGCTTCTCTTTCACACAGGGCTGGGTGATATACGAGGAAACTAACCATCAACATTATGACAAATCAAAGAATATATACTTATTGCCCCAATTCTGCTTCATCCTTGTCTACTACGGGCTCATATTGCAATCCCGCATGTATGCCTGATCGTAGTCCACAAACCTGTTCCAGTATCCTCGAAACTTGGGTATCCCTATCTCCAGCCATGGTTTCAAATTCCCGTTGTAGTGTATCACTGCTGTTTGATAGCTTTTAAACGCAAATAATTGATTCTAAAACTTTTTTGCCAAACACTAAAAATTGATTATTTACGGTTACAAAACTCAATAATCTAAAAATCCATTTCAAAACTCAACCCCAAACACCCTCTAAATCTAGAATAAATTTGTTAAGAAAACTGAATACCGGTAGGCTATCATTCTACGTTAGCAGAATATGAAATTCTTTTCACGATTTACTCGTTTATACACAATTTTCTCCATTTTCTTTTAATAAAGATTCAAATCTGTTAGCTTCTATCACAATATGATATGTAGATTGTACACAGAAACTCGACATGCATATCATCCTTTTCTGGGTGCAGGCAAAACAATACAAACCCAAGATGGATATTTGGAGGATACAACATGCACACATATAAAACACCAACTATTTTTTTTGTCCTTTACAACAAAATCACATAATGCATGGCAGGCTTCTCTTTCACACAGGGCTGGGTGATATACGAGGAAACTAACCATCAACATTATGACAAATCAAAGAATATATACTTATTGCCCCAATTCTGCTTCATCCTTGTCTACTACGGGCTCATATTGCAATCCCGCATGTATGCCTGATCGTAGTCCACAAACCTGTTCCAGTATCCTCGAAACTTGGGTATCCCTATCTCCAGCCATGGTTTCAAATTCCCGTTGTAGTGTATCACTGCTGCTCTTTCTATATCCTTCTCGCTCACACTTGGGTTATACCCAAGCCCAAGCACATGCCATGATCTCTCTAGCGGGTATACACGTTTCCAGAATGTTATCAAACCAGGTGGCAATGTCCCCAACTTCCACAATTGTCTCTCATGATTCTGCAACCAAACACACAACAGAAGCTCACAACAATATCGACATTTTCAATATTATTCTTACCTAATCAATAATCAAAGATCACTTACCAAATTTTGCCATGTGTGATAAACATCTGTGATGTTTTGCTTCTTCCATTCATCCAAATCAAATACATTCATTCCATATGCCCATCCACAAGCACGCGGGTCAAAGTTTTTAGCTATGATAGGGTTTGAAAAGTTAAGATAGCGGTCAAACCGATGAAAGTTTTCTCCACAGGTCTCAACAGCCCCAATCACCTTGCCCTTCAGATCAATAGACCAAAGACCACTTAAATCCTTCTGGACCACTATATCGTCATCCAGGAACACCACTTTATTCAGTTTCGGAAAAATCTCGGGAAGGTAAAACCGAAGATGATTCATCATTGACAGATATTTTGGGTTGCGAAACTTCAGATTTGAATCAGACTCGGCCTTATGTGTTTTAAAATAATAATCAATCATATTCTGAGAAGCCAGCTGCTTGAGAACTGGGCTATAGCTTGCATTCAACCATGTAAATTCATCAATGTTCTGAACTTGTATTGTAGCCATACCAGGTGGGTTTGCAAGAAACCACATTCTCATTGCAGCATAATTGAGCTTGTCGGTGACAATGTGGAAAACATGTTTTGAAGGATGCTGTCCCCAAAAACATGGCTCGATGTAAGTGAATATAAAATAATATTAAAGGACTATATCACAGACTAAATGCAAAAACGAAGAATTTTACCAAAAAACATAATCACCTTGGCATTGGTAACAGTTGAATTGACTACTACCGCTGTAGCTAACACGTTATCCGAAAACAATGCATAGTGGAACAGCTTGGAATCCTCTAGGTTTTCTTTATTTGAGAATTGTTGTGCAGAAGAATTTAAAGAATAGTATTCAGTCGAAAGGCGTAAGGGAAGACAATGAAGACCCTTAGGAACAGTTTTGGCAGTTAAGTGAGTCAAAAATAAGGCTTGTTTCTGATGGACCCGCAATTGTTCTTCGGTGGAGTGAATGATGGCGCGGAGTTTTTTCACATCGGCAGTGCAATCATCCTGTATTTGTTTGCCTTTAGCCAAAGTCTGGTCCATTGCCTTCAGCTTGTCATAGGAACTAGAAATATGGCAAAAACAACCGTAAGTATACCCCAAAATGAAAACGAAACCAAAATTAATAAAAGAATCACCCGAGCTAATAAGGCATCTATTGCATAGCTACATATACCCCCAATATGAATATCATATATTCTTTTGGAGGGACTTTAACAAGCTTCGAACAATTTACCGTTCTACTTGAAATATACAGAGTATTTATATGAGCCTTACTTTTTTGGTAGATCTGCATCCTTGGTTGCATCACCAAGTGCTCTTTGGACTTCCTTCATACGCAACCGAAGTTCCCTACTAAATTGAGCATTGGTTCTCATCGCTGAAAGGGAAAGGTACACTCTTGCCCTAATCAACTGATCTTTGAGGTACCGAACACGGGCATCAACAAAAACGCGTTCATTGGGTTTCTCAATTTTGGTTTTTGCAGGTTCCCTTTTACCATGTTTCTGCGCCAATTCAATGAATTTTCCACCTTGTTTTGCTTCCTAAGAAACCGGACATTAACAAGAGTTAAGTTCAGATGTTAAGCTTAATTTTCTCATCATCTGGGCAGTGGAATGTAGATTTTTTGTATTTGAATACAGAATACTTCTAGGGAATATTTATCATGCATAAAACCATGTGAAGATCAATGCACATATGGAATGTGAGGCTTTATATACATACATATCAAAAAAAAAATTAATTTATGAATCGTGCCATTGTAGAAATATTTTAAAAACGCTGCCTCAATTCCACTCAAAATATATTATCACTCACAGTCCTCATTTAGCACACACTCCCATTTTTTATCTACAATTTAGACCTCCCATTGCCATCATATAACACGGTTACAAATAAATAAAACACAAATTGTTTCACAATTGAAATAAGAAACAAAATCCAAGATATCTGAGTGTGTGTTCTATAACAAATGATTATTATATTAATATATAGAAAAATCTAGATAATCAGTGTTGGATAGCTTCAGAGAGATCCACTTAATTAAACGTTGATAATGTGAGGCATTTATGTATAATACAACTAATAGCGATACTAACTTTCTAATAAAGTACAGCTAGACATTACCAACTAACTAATTAAATGATTGACAGATAGACACACAGATCATCACAAGAGTCATGAACTTGACAGCAGTGAATAAAATCAAAACTAATTTACTGGTAATAGTCCTTAACAAAGTATGTTAATCAAATACCTTCATCGTTACAGTTTCCATGTTTCCAGCTTCTTCTTCTCCTGCTTTTGATTCCAATTTGTTTGTCACTTGCTGGATCATGGGATCTGAGACAATATTGTCCTTGGATTCTAGTAGCATGTAAATTGCCGTAGATATCGGTAAAATATAATTCCAATTGTAGTTACGGTTACTATAAATAATAATACATAAAAAAACAAGACCAACCTTCATTAAGCTGTCTAGTTTTCCTAGAGCTTTCAGCATCAACAAATCCGAAAGGGTGTTTTGGAACAGATGTGGTTACATTTTCTAAATGAACATCACCCAATGGTTCTTTTTCTGCTTCTTTCGATGGTAACTCCTGATACAAAATCAATATCCATTGTTGTTTAATACATATCATATATAAATGGAATCGAATTGCATTACACTAATTATCCATGTAATAATGGCATTATTATTATTATTATTCTAATAAATACCTGCGGAAGCAAATTTAGGGGTCTCACATCACGATTTAATGACTGAAACCAAAAATATAAACAACTAGTCAATTTAACCGAAAATATTTAGGGATCAAGGCAACCCACACTCCCGACAGACATGTTGGGTGGCCAAATCCCACCAAAGCCGGGAACCCAAACACCCACTGGTTCAACCGGTCTTCGATCCGATTTAACCTTCAGACCAATGATATGATCCATCTCTTCATTCTCTCCCCCCATGCCAATTAAGCTAAAGCTTATTGGCCACCAAAAAAAAAATATAATAATAAAAGAAATAATTTATTTATTAATAAGTAAGGATTGGTAGTACAAGTATTGAAGAAGGCTCTTCCTGGTTGAATTCAAATGTAGCTGCATATATTACAAAAAAAAAAAAAAAAAAAAAAAAAAAAAAAAACACCAATTAGAGGATTAATTAATTAGCATAAAGATAAAGAAGATCTGAGGAGAAAGAGTAAAGTACAAAAAGAAGAAAAAGTAGCGATTCTTGTGTCAGTGAAGAGAACGAGAGGGGCAAGAACAGTCACAAATAGTAAAATCAGGACTGGGACTCTGACTCTCATCTTGTTCATCTTCATCTAAAACCCCAACCACTTGTTTTCTGCTATAATTTTATATGCTCAAATCTTAATGCACATTTTATTATTGAAATGGATTGAATATGTATAATTTTAGGGTTTAAATCAATGAAAAATAAGTGGAGACCCAGATTAGAGTGGAGCTCTCACAAAATATATAGATAGATTTGAAACAAGAAGAAAGAGAAGGGTAGGGTGCTGTGCGGACAATATTTTATTGGGACGTTGTACAGAGACGGAACACAAAGATTGTCGGCGATTGATTCCCATTTACATTTTAGTGGGATCTACGGCCAATAAAATTCATAACTCTTTCTAACCTTTCAGTTTTTTTTAACCCCTTCAACCTTATCTACAGTATTTTTTATTGATCTCTTTTAAGTGTGGGTGGAGATTCTCTCAAATTTCTCGTTAAGAAATTATTGAATTTTATATTTAAAATTTATTTTTAAATCTTGATCTTTGATTATAATTTAATTATCAAGATTTTTTTAATTTAACCCTTCAAATTGAAACTAATTTGAGGATATCTCTACCCTTTAAGTTTCTACCCCTTTAAATTTAGTTTTTTATTATAGAATTAAACTAAATATTTCAAAAAATATATATATATATCATTTCATTAAAAATTAAAAAATGAAAAATATATTGCAATATTTTTTATCATGAAAAAAAATACTAACTTATGTTTTTAATCGATGGTGTTTGAGCGGCTGGGTCATTGAGGTATGCCAACTCTACACCCGATAAATGCTAGATAAGATCATACCGGAGACCATGATTGATGTTTTCGTCATGTAACTCTGGTAGTATACTTGGATCACAAACTACCGGCACCGGTTTGCCGATTATATGAATCGATGATATTACCCTCCCGTCGTCGTTTTTGATGATTTTACAATCTTTTTTTTTATCAAAAACAAAAATCTTTCATTCCCCCTTAAGAACACCAACACACTATTGTTTAGTTAATTTAAGAATAGAAAGGAAAGGAGAGGGAAGGGGAAGTTTTCCTTCCCAATCACCTAAAAAATGAGAGGAAAAGTGTTGAAGCAAAAACAACTACAGTTTCCTCCCTAATCCTCTCCACTCCTTTCCTTTCCACACTTAAAAGAATCTTAAGAATAGATTTTATCATCTCCACTCCTCTCCTTTCCACACTTCAAAAAATCTTAAGAATGAATTTTATGATTTTCCCTCTCCTCTCCATTCTTTTCCACACTTAATTAAACTAAACAATACAGCGCAAAAGCATGATTACACGTGTAATCTGATTCTTTAGAAAACATTTCATGTGATCGCTCTCTCTCTAGATGGGCGATTTTCTTCCTTTTCCTTTCCCTATTTTGATTGATCTTCTGGTAAACAATACGTGTAATCTGATCTTCTTCTTGATCTGATTGCATTTGTTTTTGTGTTTTATAGCGTCTTTTTGTATTTAGGGTTTGTGTTTTTCTGTTCGTGTCACCTTATTTTCGATCTGTTTGTTTCATCTAATTAATTATCTATTGGAATCTGTCGGACTGCAATTTGGTCGATTACTTTCCTATAACTAATTCTGGTGGATAATTAGTCAAGAGGGCTACAATCGTTTTTAGGGTTCTAGAGTTTTAGGGTTTTTGCGAGTTCCTGGTTATTTTGTTTATTTCTTGGTTGTTGCATGGGTTCTTGTGGTGGATGAAGAGAGCTAGTGGTGATTTAAATTTGTATCTTTTACATGACAAATTTAATAGAATACGTAATATGCAAGGTATCCCTATCTAGCCGGTTAGGATTTTGAAGAAAACTGATAAGGAAAACCCTAATGGGGTTAACATTAATTCGGAGTCATTTGCAGGTCAGAAAGAGGAAGTTTCTAAGAATATGGCTTATCATCCTAATTCATCATCTATTTATCATGATCAGCAATCGTTGGGGGGTGAGGTCACAGTTAATGCTGAGGGTAAGAGTGTTCATGAAGGCGAGAAACAAAAGGATGGAAATTTTAAGAAACCAATGTCGTATGCATCTGTAGTTACTAGTGCGAACTCAGGAAGAAAAGTTAATTTTAGATCTTTAACGCTGGATACGACAGTAGAGGGTGCTGATATTGTTATTCCTCGTGCGGATGTTGAATGTGTGAATAGCAGGTTTTCAAATACTTTCTATGGGTTTTTTCTGGGTAATTGGCTTGCGTTTCCAATTGTTGAAAACTATGTAAAAAACACTTGGGGGGAGTATGGATTACGCGATGTCATGATGAACAATATGGGTTATTTCTTTTTCAAATTTGATACAAAAGAAGGTATGGAACAGGTTATGGAGCGTCCTTGGCTTATAAGATTTGTTTATATCCTATTGAATGTTTGGTCTCCAAATTCGAGTTTGTCAAAGAAGGAAATTACTAATGTGGCTATATGGTGAAGATGCATGATGTACCGCTAGTTGCTTTTACTGAGGATGGTTTGAGCATGTTGGCAACTAAGGTGGGGAAACAAGTAATGCTAGATTCGTATACAAGTAGTATGTGTGTTGAATCTTGGGGGAGACACAATTTTGCAAGAGCGTTAATTCAGGTGGACGCTGCAAATGAGTTACGGAAGGAAGTTGTAGTCGCTATTCCTTGCCTGAACGAGGATGGTTATACTATGGAAACGGTGAAAATTGAATATGAATGGACTCCTCCACGTTGTAGTGGGTGTAAAGTTTTTGGCCATAATCATGATAAGTGTCCTCATCGAGTGGTTGAGCTAAAGGAGAAAAAACAAGTTGGAATACAGGATGATGGCTTCACTATAGTTGGGCATCGAAAAAGGAAGGGTAACCAATCAAAACAACCTCGTCAGGTGGAAGGTTTTAAATTAACAAAACCAAAGCCTCAAGTAATTTATCGACCTAAGCAGAAGAATGAGCCAAACAAGCCTGCTGGTGTGGTTTCAGATGTTCCTTCAACCTCTGATCCACAAAAGTCTCCTGCTATGCAATCAGATGTTCCAGGTTCTGGTAGTGTAACTGAAATCCCTTTGAAAAATTCGTATCATTTGCTAAATGATTATGGTTCTGATGAGGAACCGCTTTTCCAAAAACCTGATCTTAAGAGTCCTCATGAGTCGAAGGATAATAAAGGGGAGGATGATGGAAGTGATAGTGATGTTGAGGAAATTATTATTATGGAAAATGAAACATCAGATTTTATGGCAAAACCTAATGATTCGACGGGGGCAAGCACTCCCGGTGTTGATGGTGTCGATGTATAATATAGGTTCATGGAATATTCGGGGTATGAACCAACCTCGGAAATAACAAGAGGTCCGATGTATGATTAATGATAATCGTTTGTGTGTTTGTGCGATTTTGGAATCCCATGTTGATACTATGAAAGTTAATAATTTATGTTCTTTAGTTCTTCCGTCTTGGAGTTGGACGTCGAATGAAGCTGTTTGTTATAAAGGGGCTAGAATTATTCTTGGGTGGAATCCGGATGTTGTTGATCTTATGGTGGTTGCTCAGTCTGATCAAGTTATTCACTCCTAAATTCTGTTTAAAGAGGATAATAATATGCTTATGTGTTCTTTTGTCTATGCTCATAACAAGTATATTGACAGGCGACCATTATGGTGTGATCTTAGTCATCATAAACGATTTGTCAAAAATCGTCCGTGGTGTTTACTTGGAGATTTTAATGCTGCTCTTCATATTGGGGATAAAGCCACTGGTCCTTCTTCAACAGATATTGCTATGCGTGAATTTAAAGAGTGTGTTGAGTCAATTGAAGTTTCAGATGTTAATAAATTCGGGCTTCACTTTACATGGGCACAAAAACCAAGAGGTTTAGATGGGGTGCTAAAAAAGATTGACAGGGTTATGGCTAACATTGAGTTTTCTGATTTATTTATTGGAGCGAATGCAGTGTTTCAACCATACCGTACATCTGATCACTCACCTGCCATTTTAAGGATACCCAAGGTTACTACTTCTAAACAGAAACCTTTCAAATTTTCTAATGTTTTGGTTCATCATGAGCGGTTTATAGAAGTTGTAGATACTATTTGGAAAGTCGATGTTGCTGGAGTGTGTATGTATAGATTGGTCAAAAAACTCAAAAGTTTGAAGAAACCTTTAAGAAAACTTATGTATGAAAAAGGTAACCTTCATAAGAAGGTTAATAATCTTCGAACTGAGTTGGATGAGGTACAAAAAGCGCTGGATGGGGACCCTGCTAATTTAGATCTTCGGGAGGAAGTTGCGGCTTATTTGAATGCCTATTATCAAGCTATTTTAGACGAAGAAAGATTTTTGAAACAAAAGGCTAAAGTAAATTGGTTAAAGGTAGGTGACTCAAATTCAGCTTTTTTTCATAAGGTGGTGAAAAGTCGAGCGGCTAAAGGACGCATTGATTCTATTCTTGATGCTCAGGGAAACCGGTTGGATGGTATTGATGTCCCTAAGGCTTTTGTTGATCATTATGTCGATTTTTTGGGTAAGCCAGGTATCACTCAACCACTTAATGTTCATAGTCTTTTTACTAAAAAGCTTACTACTGAACAAGGTTTACACATGGTGAGAATGGTTACGGATGAGGAAGTAAAAGATACAATTTTCTCTATGGGCGATGATAAAGCTCCGGGGCCTGATGGATTTTTGGTGGCATTTCTCAAGAAAGCTTGGCCTATCGTTGGTAGTGATGTCACTTGTGCGGTAAAGGATTTCTTCTCTAGTGGGAAACTTCTCAAAGAAGTGAACCACACTATTATCTCATTACTCCCAAAGGTAAGGTCCCCTGATCGGGTTAATGATTTTTGTCCGATCTCTCTTTGTAATGTCATTTTCAAATGCATTATTAAGATTTTAGCGAATCGTATAAAGGATGTCTTGTGTCATTTGGTAAACATAAATCAATCTACTTTTGTTCCTGGCCGTCGTATTACTGATAACATTCTGTTGACGCAAGAACTAATGCATAATTATCATCTAGATCGGGGACTACCTCGATGTGCACTTAAAGTGGACATTCAGAAGGCATATGACACGGTTGATTGGAAGTTTTTGAGAGAGATTATGATTCAATTTGGTTTTCATAAGTAGATGGTGGATTGGATTATGGAGTGTGTGAGTAGTACCTCTTTCTCGATTTCTATCAATGGGGTGCTACATGGTTTCTTCAAGGGTAAGCGAGGCCTTCGCCAGGGTAATCCCTTATCGCCATGTTTATTTACTTTGGTTATGGAATCTCTTACTTTGATTTTGCAGAGAAGGATTAGTAGATCTGAAGAGTTTCGTTTTCATCATCATTGTACCAATTTGAAAGTAACTAATCTTTACTTTGCTGACGATTTGTTCATATTCTTGAGGGTGATGCTTGATTTGCTAAAGTTGTATGGGATGCATTAGAAGAGTTTAAAGCGGTATCTGGTCTTGCACCTAGCCTTCCTAAGAGTACTGCTTATTTTTGTAATGTTTTGAATTATGAAAAGCTTGTTATCTTGAATGTTTTACCATTTGAGGAAGGTAGTTTACCTGTTAAATATCTGGGAGTTCCTTTGGTATCTACTCGTTTGGTGTATAGGGACTGTAAAGAACTTCTTGAGAAAATTTATAATAGGGTGAACAATTGGAAAAATAAGTTTTTATCGTTTGCGGGTCGTCTGCAGCTGGTCCAATCAGTTTTATCCTCTATGCATGTGTATTGGTCCTTAGTTTTTATTCTACCAGCTAGGGTTACTACTGAGATTGAACAGATGCTCCGGGGTTTCTAGTGGTGTCAGGGAAAGTCCAAACCAGGAAAAGCAAAGGTAGCTTGGGATGTGGTGTGTTTACCAAAACAGGAGGGTGGACTAGGAATCCGCAGGCTGGAGTTATGGAATGTGGTTTTAATGACTACTCATATTTGGAACTTGCTTGCCTTGAAAGAATCATTGTGGATAAAATGGATACATACGCATAAACTTAGAGGTAAGAGTTTTTGGGAGGTTCCTTTAAGGGGTAATATGTCATGGAGCTGGCGGAAGCTCCTCCAAATTCGTCCACTTGTTCGTAAGTTGTTTTGGTATATGCTTGGTAATGGTAACTCTGTTTTAGCTTGGCATGATAACTGGTCTGACTTTAGTCCTGCAAATTTGGTTACTCGAATGATTAAAGATGCAGGTTTTACTTTAGAATCCAAGGTTGCTGATATTGTTAATAATGGTGCGTGGAAACTGCCAATGACTTGGGATAATCAAGTCTTCAATGTTGCTGCTCCTGTTTTATTGAATCACATTTCTGATAACTTAAAATGGAGAAATAATGCTGGAGTACTAGTTGATGTCTCGGTGTCTACTGCATGGGATGATATGCGTGTTAAGGATCTTATTGTTGATTGGTACCATCTTGTTTGGTACAAACAATGTATCCCAAAATTTTCTTTTCTATTGTGGACTGCTTTCAATGGGATGTTCATCATTGCTCTTCGGTGCCAATGCTTTGCTCATTTTGCAATCTGTGCCCGGACTCTCATTCTCATCTTTTTTTCGAATGCTCGTTTACAACTAGAGTATGGCTCGAAGCTAATCAGGTGGCTGGTCTCCATCAGGTTCTAACTGATTGGGATTCCATTATCATTGGTCTCATGTCTTCTGCGAAGAAGAGTTCTGTTCAAGGTGTAGTTTCCAAGTTGTTATTAGCAACTTCGGTTTATTATATATGGCAGGAAAGGAATAATCGGCTTTTCAAGCAAAGGAAACGATCGGAAGTTCAGATTATTCAGGTTATTATTTCTACAATCCGACTTAAGCTAATGACGTTTCGTTTTAAGAAGTCTCGAAAAGTGGAAGATGCATTGGTCCATTGGAAGCTGCCAAATTCGTTACTTGTTGCGACATAGCTTTTATGTTATAGCTTGTCTAGTGGCGTTTTGATTTGTTTTATGTTGTTTTTTGTAACTAGAAAGGCTAGTTTTTGGGAGTGGTTTTGTCACTCTCCATGTCTAGGTTGTGGTTTTGTCACTCTCCATGTCTAGGTTGTGGTCGTTGCTTTCTATAGCATGTTCATGTACAAGTCGATATGGCATTTAGTCATATCGCCTGAACTTTCATTGATTTTTGGGAATATACTAACCGGGGTATACTTACCCTTTTACCCCCCCCAAAAAAAAGCGTGTTCGACATCTTTTCTTACAGCCTCTTGTGCCCTCTTGAATTTCTTTTCATACGGACCGACTGGATGCGAGTACTTAGGATAGATCAGTAAGCATATAGCCACATTTATGATAGCGCCCGCTTACAGTAAATGAGGTGTCAGGAGCTTTTTCATTTCTGGTAATAAGATTCAACGACCTCTGATTCAACAAATTGATATCGTTGTTTGACCCGGGGGACCAAAAAATGAATGCCAAATCCAGGCATCTTGCAAAGCGACAACTTGAATCATAATACTCGTCACTTTATGATCCCTTCATGTGTATTGGTCTTTCAGCTGCATGTGACAATTCCTCCATTCAATATGTGTACAATCAAGGCTACCGAGCTTCCCTGAAATGTGATGTCTTTCTTCATGCGCCTATTTGATCTTGCGACGTCGTGGAACGCTAGCCTACGTAAGAAACCTCGAGAATATAAATGAATAACCGCGTCACAAAAATGTGTTAGGCACCTGATGAGCATTCATTTTGTGGTTATTTTCCATACCATTAGGCCGTATTTTAATGTCTAAATGAGTTTATAAATGTGAACTTTTGGTACTTAATGAGACTCATTATTAACGCAGGTTCACGGGAGATGCGAACGAGGGTAAATGTCATCTACTAACTCAATTTTGTTAATCTAGGTTTCATTGGACTCGCACCAGATTTCACTGGACTGGTCCAGTCATCTGGAGCCTTACTGAAGATTTGTCCAGAAATAATAGAAGACCAGTGAACGCCTTAGTTGTATAGGAAATCTGGATGGCACCAGATCTCGGTTCACTAGATTTCACTACAGTCACGATCTATTCCACTTAAGGCATTCTCACTGAAGTCAAAGACTGAAGTCTAAAGAAGAAGACTGACTAAATGGCGGAGCCCACTAGCAGTCTTTGTTAGGCCAGTTTTCGAGCAATACTGGAGAGACTCCAGTGCAGACTGGAGTCTAGAAGATTTGTCCAGAAATAATAGAAGTCCAGTGGCCAGTGTACAGTTATGCCACTAGAGCTTCACTCCAGTTGAGATCTGACCAATGCTCGTTATTTTGCCAATAGATCGAGATCAGCCTCTGAAGTACAACATATCATTATTCATAATGTGAGACTTAAGATTGCTACACTTAAGTTCAAACAAGGCATACAAGGTGGGGAGCTGCTCGACAAATGGAGGATACCTTCTTTTCTCTAGAATACAACATCTACTTAGTGTTATGAAGGGGGCCGGCTGAAGTGGTCTTCATTGACTTTATGATGGCGATATAGTTTGTTAATTTTTATTGTCATTGTAATTGTTTTTTGCTTCATTGCATAGTTGTTTAGCATGGACTACATATACATGGCATGTCATGTATGTGAACTAATATGGTACTCTGCCATATTACTTGTACTTAAGTTTCAATGGTTGTTATAATATTGATCGGGGTAACCTTTTACCCCAGTTGAGATCTGACCAAAACTGAATACACTCTAGTTGAAGGCGAAGACAACAAGTGGAAGGAAGAAAACATTCATAGCAGCGAAGCCCAGTAAATGTTTTACCCAGATCAAGACTTGGGAGTTCACCAGTGTAAAGTACTTACAAAGCTTTACACTGATTACGAGAAAGACCTTTTACTTTTATACTCTATTATCCAGACAATACCATTTGTCTATGATAAAAGTACAAAAGTGTATAAAGGTGGTTTGTTAAAGTACCATTTACCTAGTACTTTAACATGCATACTTAAGGAATTAAATGCAATTCCTTAAATGCTCTCAACCATATTTGTAGGGCAAAGTTGACATCCCAATGTCAACCTTTGCCTATAAATAGTGGTCTTTACACATCCAAGAATTAACCTTTGCATATTCTTGGTGAACTTGTGCAATATTCTCTCAATCACAAAAAAGGAACACTTTACAACTTTAAGTGTTTCGATTGTTAAAGAAAGTTTCCAAGTGTAGATCAATTGTATTTCTTGGTTGTTGGGATATTTACATATCTTTGTATTATCTTGGTTCCGCGACAACCTTGTATTTTATTTAACATCAATAAATAAAATACGTTGAAAAATTACAAATTGGTCTCACTAGTTTACTTTACTTGTATTTAATATTTCATTTTCTTATTTACATTGTCACCTAAATAAGTAATCTACCAGTTCTTGGTATATTGTTCACTAGTACTGGCTCCAGTCGAGTCCAGTGAACGTATCACAAAGACTCTCACCATTGACATAAGGTGTCTTCAGTAGTACCATCTCTTGAGTTGGGACTTACAAGTGGTATCAGAGCAGAAGGCTAACATACTTGCCTAGATCTACTTCGATGACTACTACTGAAGGTGAGAATGGTTCGGGTCGTGATGAAACTATTGTTAATAACCCACAACCTAATAAAAATGTTAATAACTCACCTCCTCCTCATCCTCCTGCAACTCCGCATATCCATGTTGCATTATTCTAACACTCCTGTTCCAAAGTTTGATGGAAAAAACTACTTTTGGCTTTGCATTTTGGTGAAGAGTATGGACCACATATACCTATCTCTCCTGGTGTTAGTCCTTTCCTTGATCCAACTGGATCTAGAAGAGGTTCTAGGGAGAAGCCTGAAGACCATTGGTCTGATGAGGATCGTAGACTTGTTGACTTGGACACCAAGCTCAAGAACATGATCCTTGGGGCTGTTCCTGGAGAGCTAATTCCAACACTTGTGTTGTTCCCAGTGCCAAGGCAATGTGGGATGAATTGCTTGTTTAGTTTGAGGGTGGTGATGACACCATTGTAACCAGAAAAGTTGCTCTAAACAAGAAGTATGAGTCCTTCTTTGCACTCCCAAATGAGAGCCTAACTGGCACTTATACCAGATTCACCAACTTAATTAATCAATTAAGAGGCTTGGGTGTAGAGAAAGACAAAGATATACCTCTTGAGAAGTTTTGTGATATACTTCTTTCCAAATGGTCCAACATGGTTCTTGTCCTAAGACAAGGTAAGACCGTGCACTGCCACACTCTTGCATATCTCTATGGGGCCTTCAGGTTCACTGAAGATAACAATGCACAAAGACTTGTGGCTGAGCAAGATGCTTTGAACCATGCCCAGAGTTCCAACGTTGCCAGCTTGACTAAGAAACCTTGTGCTGCATTAATGTCTGTTGAGAGTGTTCAGCCATACTCAATGAAGGAGATGTTGTGCAACTTATTAAACTTTGGTCTGACCACTGATTAGTGATGATTGTCATGAAACTGACGATGATGATCTGGTCGCTATGATTACTAAAACCTTTAATAGGTTTAAGCACAAATCTAATAGATTTGGTGGACCCAACAATGCTTCCAGCTCCAACTATCTGGACAAGGCCAGTCTTAAATGCTATAAGTGTGGCAAGAAAGGTCATTTCATGAAGAAATGCAGATCTAGTCAGTTGAACAATCAAACTGGTCCCCCTTGTCCCTAATTTTAATAGGCCTGATGATACCTACAAGTCTAAGTACAAGAAGCTTAAGGCCCAGATTACCCGCATGTCACTAGAGAATGAAAAGAATAAGTGCATGATGGCTAAGACCACTGATAAATGGGAATACTCTGATGACTCATCAGTTGATGAAGAAGAGGAGAGGGACATGTGTTTCATGGCTTTGGAAGACCAACGACACCTGGTGAAGGATGATGTTATCACTTGAGATGGGTGGACATCATATTGAAAAAGGTCAGTGATTATGACAATGAATCTGACCCTGAATCAAAACTGGACCTGGCTGAATCACTTAACTGTGATTTAATATTTGTTGAAACTGTTCGTTCTGACAACATGACATATCTGGAAACAGTTTTAACTGAATTTAACAATATAAAACCCAAGTTATCTGATTTACCAAGTGTTTAGTTGGCTCTTAAAGAGTCAGTCTTAAAATGTGAAGCTCTTGAACTGGAAAAACAAGAGCTAAAAACTATTTTGTAAAAGGAACAAAAGGTAATTAAATCATGGATGAAAGCTTTTGGATTACCTTATGATGCTGCATCAAATATGCATGTTGTACAAAAGAAAGCATATATTGGTGGATGTGCATATTGCAGCTATTGTACCTGAAATCCACAGTTTACCACCACAAGTTAGGCCAGAAACACCATTTGATTTGTCTAAATGTGTTAAGACTGAGACTGATAAGGCCACCCCATCTGAGGTTAAAACTGGAGCAAAACAGGCTAATGCTCCAGTCAAAAAGGTTAATGGTGACCAACGTTTGCCTCAAAATTCTAAGGAGCCAAAGACTCCAAAGAAAAAAATAATCACTACTGAACCTAAGTCCAAGGTTCAGTTGCCTAAAGAAACTGACATTTTGTCATAACTGGAGAGTCAACTTCAACTGTTGACTCGACAAATTCAAAGTTGCATTGCCAGACTTAACAATCTGGAGGGAATTTCGTTCACTCTAGTAAAACAAAATGCAAAACCCCTTCAAAATCAAAAACAAAAGGCTCAATCTGAAGCTAAAAATGAAAAGAAAAAGGGGAAGAAACCCATTAAACCAATTGTTTTTACTCCTAGCACTGGAGCTGACAAAAAGGCTCCTGTACCAGTCTCCAGTTCAAACCAACAAGAATCAACTGTGACTTCCCAGGGAGAGTCCAGTGAACCCATCAAAAGATGGGTTCACAAAAATAACTAATGATTTTTGTGGGTGTACAGGGCGATCGAAAGAAGCATACTTGGTATCTGGACAGCGCTGTTGGCCGGAGTATGACCAGATGTAAGCCTTTGCTGGAAGAGTTCACTATTCAAGATGGACCAACAATGACTTTTGGTAATGATGGAAGTGGAAAGACTAAAGCATATGGTGTATTAAATAATGGACAAGTCAAATTCACAAGGGTTGCATTTGTGAATGGTTTGAAATATAACCTGATCAGTGTAAGCCAATTATGTGATGATGGTTACAGAGTTTTGTTCGATATTGCACAGGGCACCATATTTAACAAGGATTGGCAAGTGGTGATGATTGCACCTAGAAAAGGCAATGTGTACATCATGGATATGGAAGCAGCTCCAAAAGAGCAATGTTTTTATACCAAGGCTGATTAGGACACCAACTGGCTATGGCACAAGAGGTTATCCCATCTTAATTTCAAAAATATCAACAAGTTTTCTAGAAAACAACTGGCTGATGGGATTCCTCCAGTTTCTTTCAATTAAGAAAAGCCATGTCCAGGGTGTGAAATGGGTAAGCAGAAAAGAGCCAGTTTCAAGACCAGGCAAAACATCAGTATCACTGAACCTCTTCACATGCTTCATATGGATCTTTTTGGTCCAGTGAATGTTCATCCCAGAGCTGGTAAGCGATACACTTTGGTTGTGGTTGATGAATACACTAGATACTGTTGGGTTGTATTCCTCAGATCAAAAAGTGATGTTACTACTAAAATCATCTCTCTCACCAAGAAGATTGAACTCAATTTACTCAAAAAGTCTGTCAGTTAAGAAGTGATAATGGTACAGAATTTCAAAACAAGACACTGGAATCCTTCTGTACTGCCACTGGCATCTCTCAAAACTTCTCATCAGCACACTCTCCAGAGCAGAATGGAGTTGTGGAAAAAAATAATAGAACACTGATAGAAGCTGTCAAAAGTATGCTATCTGAATCTTGTCTTCCTATCAATTTTTGGGCTTAAGCAGTGGCTACAGCATGCCACACCCAAAACCGGTCAGTTTATGTCAAGAGACATAAGAAGACTGCCTATGAAGTCCTTAGGAATCGTAAACCAAATATTGGATATTTTCATGTATTTGGTTGTCCAGTTTACATTTTAAACGATTCCAGTCAGCTAGAAAAGTTTGATGCAAAAGCTGATGAAGGTGTCTTTTTGGGATATTCAGATATTCGAAAAGCTTTTAGAATTTATAATTATAGACTCCAAAAGGTTCATGAGTCAATCCATGTCCCATTTGATGAATCAAATGATGCAATCAATAAAACGCCAAACCTTGATATTTCTCCAGTCACTCCAACCAGTTTTGGTGAATCTGATCAATTTTATCAGTCTAAGGATTCACCTGACAATGTGATAAAGATCAAAATCGAGATTCGAGAGCTTGAGTGTGTGTTTTAGTGAGTGCTAATGGAGGTTTAAGTGTGTGTGTGTGTGTGTTAGTGTGTGTAGTTGAGAGAGAAAGTGTGTGTTATGGAAAGCTTGTATTGCAGTAATGGGTGAAAAAGGTTACAATGTTTCATGTGGAGGGGGTTTATATACTATCTATACAATTTACACAATGCCCCCTTCCACACTTACAAGATTTACAATATAAGTACAAAATACATGTAAAGTACAAATCAACAGTATTACATTAATATTTCTAACAATCTCCACCTTAGTGTTGATTTGTCAAAAGAGCACACCATCTGAATGTCTTCAAGGATTCTTATGAAGCTTCACTTTGTTTGGATGCCAGAACCATATATCACCGGGAGGAGGATCATCAGGAACAACCATATTATAAGCATAATTTGTTGGGGGTTTGTTATGAGGACCCAACACATTACTTAGAGCATATCTGATGCAGCAACCTCCTTTGTGACGAACTACATTCTCAGATTGTTTAACAGTCTTGGCTTCTCTTAACTTCCTTATGCCTTCTCTAAGAATGAGCCGTTTAACATTTTTGGTGATGGCATTATCAAATGACTCTTTCTTTTCAGCATCCTCTTCATCGTCAGAAAAACACTTTAAAACATTCATCCAGAACACCAAGGTACCATCAGAGTAACTAGCAATGTCACTGAAGCGTATGAATATCTTCTTGTTCTGACTATTGATGAAAACAACTCCATATGATGGCTTTTTTATCACAAGACCAATGCTCAGCTGTTCAATATCTTATGTATAGAGTCTGATCTGGATAAGGAACATTAATCTTCCTTTTCATCACTTCAAACCCTATTTGAAAGTCTTCTAATGAAGCGTATTGAATGCAGCTGGAATTGTATCTTTTTACAGCATCAAAAGCTACTTGATCTTAATGATATTTGATCATAGAATTCAAAAAGTGTGAATACAAAAATGTCAGGTCTTCAACTTGTAGTTGACTGAAGTGAGCCTCACTAAATCTACACTTCTTGTTGTTTGTTCTTCTAACAACAAAAATATGCACTGAAATGGCACTCTTTCGGCTCAACAAAACTTCAAGTAATTGCTTGATTATGAACTCTTTGTGTTCTTTTAGTAGAATTGGGTTTATCAACTTGGCTTGTTTAAGAAGCTCTTTGTATTCTTGTGTTTGATGTTCCTCCCTGAATTTGTACATCGACATTGTTTTGGTCAAGAATTACTTATGATAATCAACCTTGAAGACTTAAATCAATTATGTAACCAAACTTTCGTTCGTGAGGTTAAGGGCTTGTAAAATAATGAGTTTCAAAGATGCGTTAAGAATAAAAGACTTGTAAAAGATTTATGTCGACTAAATAAGGGTTTAATGAATAAAGATAATCGTAAATATAAGATCTAAATACGGTAAAATTATGTAAAGAACAAGAGATAGTGCAAATTAAGATGGAAAGCAAATAAAAGCCAGATAAAAGTAAAGAATAAGGAACAAGAACACCGAGATTTGTTATCGAGGAAAAGCCCTTAATCCTTTTGGAGGTGGAGAATCAACTTTCTGAGCTTCCCTTGGTTTTGAGAAATCCATGCCTTCAACATCCTTAGCCTTCTTCTTTCCAAGAAGTTCTGTGAGATATCCTTTACTTAGGAGAGTAGATATCTCCCTTCTCAACATCTTGCAGTCTTCAGTCAGATGGCCAAAGTCTTCATGATAGGCACACCAATGGCTAGGATCCTTCTTTTTGAAATAAGAATCATTCTTCTTTTGTGGCCATCTTTCTTTATCTACAAGATCTCTAAGCGCCATGATAACTCCTGGTGTGTCCACTGAAAAACAATAAGAAGCAAGGGCAGGATATTCAATCCCATCATCTTCCTCAACTGCATTTATTTGGTGATCAACATGTCTGGTGTAAGGCTTATTTCTTGGTTTAAAGACTGGAGTTTCTGCTTTTCGGTTTGGACGGTCATATGATAAGGCGTCTAGTTTTGAAGAGGTTAATTCGTTTTCTTCAAGCCTTATAAATCTTGCAGGGCCTTGGCTTCATCTGGGTTCCTGCATGGCGTCATTATGAGATCCTCCTGGAATTTAGATCCCAGTTTGAGATCTCTCTGCAAAGCATGGATGGCAGTCATCATGTCTAGCTTCGGGATGTTCAACGATTCATTAGTAAACCTGGTCATGAAATCTCTAAGGGATTCGTTAGGTTTTTGAGTGAGCTTATAATGATCATCTGTCAAATTTTCAAAAGTTCTACTACAAGAAAATTGACTGTAAAATAAATTAGTTAAATCTGTAAAAGAGTTAATATATAGAGAAGGCAAACTCTGCAGCCATTTCAAGGCTGATCCTGAAAGTGTAGATGCAAAGCTCCTACATAGGAAGGCTTCTTTAAGGTTGGAAGGAATTGGGACTGTCTCTATCTTCTCCAAATAGAGCTTGCGATGAAATTGTTTGGCATTTGACTCTGCGATGAGTTAGAAAAACCAAAAGAAGCAGTAAAATTAATAGAATTATGTAGACCTGCACCCATGGATGTAGATGTCCCATCAGCATTAGTATTTTGTGGAATATTGCTCCCAAAATTAGTAGTTGCACTCGGGAATGACATGCTTGGATATACAGATCCAGGGGCTGCAGATGGTCCTGGGGTTGAAAAGAGATTTCTTGGAGTGATTGATGGTCTATCGTCTGATATTCTTGACTCCAAGATCTTGAACTGGGCTTGATTATAATGCTGATTTTCTTCAATCTTGTTGGTAAGGTTCTGCAATATAGTAAATAAGTCAGGAATATTATTCTGATTATTATTTTGAGCAGTAACCTTAGGTCCAATGTTATATGGATCTGGTTTGCCATCATCATCATAAAAGCTAGCTCGCTCACTTTGGCCAGATCCCATATCGAATTGGGATGAATTTCCCATAGGGAAATTTCCAGTCGCGTTGAAATCTGCATTCTGTCAGCATGTCCATTGTCCTTGCTTTGATTCTGCCTGGTCATCCTGTTCAAATTGCTCCCTTTTTCCCCACGGTGGGCGCCAAATTGTTTTGGTCAAAAATTACTTAAGATAATCAACCTTGAAGACTTAAAATCAATTATGTAACCAAACTTTCATTCGTGAGGTTAAGGGCTTATAAAATAATGAGTTTCAAAGATGCGTTAAGAATAAAAGACTTATTTATGTCTACTAAATAAGGGTTTAATGAATAAAGATAATCGTAAATATAAGATCTAAATACGGTAAAATTATGTAAAGAACAAGAGATAGTGCAAATTAAGATGGAAAGCAAATAAAAGCCAGATAAAAGTAAAGAATAAGAACAAGAACACCGAGATTTGTTATCGAGGAAAAGCCCTTAATCCTTTTGGATTGCCGGCATAAAAATACCGGGAGGAAGCAATCGTCCCTGCCTTTGTTCTCTTATTAATTATTGTTTAAATGATTACAATGGTGGAACTTAGTAGATCGATTTATGCTAAGTGTGTGAGAAAAAGATGAGAGAGCAGAGAATTGAGTGAGTGTGAATGTAAGTAAGCAGGTGAAATAGTGTGTTGCAATGTGTCCTATATCGATCAACCTTGTTCATTTATATAGACTAAGTGGCTAACTAACTATGCGAAATATCCGGGATCTTCCGGGTCTTGATATTGAGACGTTGAAGAGCATCTTGACTGGCCAAGTGAACGTTGGAGTCTTTTCCAAGGTTGCGGAAGTCGCTATGCGTTCCCAGGTCGGCCGACTAATGAGTTGTGAGTACTCGGGTCTATGTGGTGAGTACTCAGGGGGTCAAAGTGCTCAAGTCGGGGAGTACTCAGAGTAATCGGCCGAATCGGGTCGACTCGTCACCCTACCTTGTAGCGAGTACTTAGAGATTACTCGGCTCGACTCGGTGAGTTTTACAATAGTGGTCTTTTCTCCTCATGTTGAAATCAACTAGAAGTCCGAATATGTAGTGGGGCCAAGTCTTCTTTGCTTGTTGATGAATAAACTCATGTGTTAAATCTGCTTTGCACCGTTAGAGATATTTTCCATAGCCAAATATCCAAATAATAGCGAATATTCTAGAATCTGCACAAGTAACTCATGTGGAAATAATAATAACAAGCATATTATACCGTTAGTAAAACATTCAGTACATTGCTTGAACATTATCAATGTCAAGATCTTAGCACGTAAGGATCTTGGTACTTCAGGATATTGGTACTTGAAATTTCACCAATAACAGACGTGATTTCAGGTTTTTCAACTTTGGTGACCATTGTTGCACCGCAGAAGATAGGAAATCCACGCTCTTCTAAAAATCTAGCTTTGAGAGCAGCTTCTTTTGGTTTCACACCCAATTCAACCATTCTTGCCCTGTCTGCGAAGAAGTACCCTCGATTGATGAATCTCAATTGTTCTTCAGTCCATTCTTCAGGAAATGTATCAGGGAGAACTTCGTCAGACTCATAAACATCCTTCAGAATCTTCATATAAGTAGACTTTCAAAAATTTTGTTTAGCAGCAACCTCTGGTGTTTTTCTCAATTCTTCAAAACTATGGAAATCTTCAAATGAGTATGGTGTTTGATAAGATGTACCAACAACGAAAGTAGAAGATTCACCGACTTCAGTTCTAACAGATGATTCACCAACTTCTGTTCTAACCTTGGGAACTTCTTCATTCTCAGAATCATCATTAAACTCTACTCTCCCTTGTTCGTCAATCGTTAAACCTTCAAACACTTCTTCATCCGGTCTCAAAATACTAACCATCTCTGGATTTGCTTCAGCCTGAGGAACTGTTTGGTCATTTCCTGCCATCTCCAATATATTCTCTTCCATTTCATCATCACTATTCTCATGCTCAACCTCAACATCCTCTTCCATTCTTTCCTCATCATTCCTTTCCTGAACATCAAAATGTGCATCAAATCTTGTCGTTACACTTTCAATTCTATCTATTTCATCTTGACCCTTTCCTTGGTTCTCCCCCTCGAGGTGATCATCTGAATCAGGATCATTCCGCCTTGTAGAAACTGAGGCCGGTCGGCAAGATTCTAGCGCGATCAATCTTCTCTCAAACTCAGCAAGCTTGGTGTCATTCTCAATCTTTTGTGCCTCAAGTCTTTCTTTCAAGTCATCTACTTCAGTTTGACGTTCAAGTTGTTGATCTCTTAATTGTAAAGCATTGAGCACCCCTCGATCATAAAGATTAAGAGTTAAAGCTTCTGAGAGCAAGATGCCAAGAAGTAGATTACACAGTTCATCTTTATTTTGTGATTGTTTTGGTGAAGGAATTTGGGGAGGTGTATGTGTTCTTTACGGTGTTGGGGTTGGTATTTGAGACGGTTATTTAGAAGATGATGATGGTGAAGATGATGAAGGTGAAGATGATGGTGGTGTTTGAATTGTTGTGGTGGTTTCAAGGTAATCAGAGGTAAATGGAAGCATTGGAAGGTAAATCACTTTTGGTAGTCGTGGAATGGCATCTGAATCAGGATTTCCTGCAGATCCTTGGGGTAAACCCTCACCAGCAGTTGATGATTCATTGGCTTTGCAACCTGAATCAGTTGTCTTAGACTGTAATAAATCACTGTCCTGGACTGATGGTTGTTGGGTAACACCACTAACAACGCCAGGGTCACTGAGAATGCCCGTTGATCTAGTCTCAGGTTGATTCTGAGGAACAACAGTGTCACCTTGGCGTTCATACTGCTCCCCATTCTTGGTTTGAGAACTAGTGCCTACGGCTAAAGCTGGCGTGATGTTAGCTAAGGTAGGACTTCCAAGCTGTCCTCGAGGGTCACACAAAGTGGGTCCCTCTCCGCTTGTTCCGGCAACTGTACTCAACTTTGCTTGCAGGTTCATGTCCTTAGGGGATCTAGACTCTAGTGCATCAAATGAAGGCGGGGGACGGGGCTGATCCTCCCTTGTTTCAACACTCTCCTCCTCCAAATGAGAAGAGCGTGGCGAATGCGACTTTTCCCCGAGAATATTTGAGACTGACCCCTGTTTTGAGGAGTCAGAATGGTGAGGAGAGTTATGCATGTAAGAGTGGGGAACTCTCGACTTCTACCCTAGGGTTGTCATCCCGGCTAGACACAGTGGTTTCAACTATCGGAGGGCCATGTTTTTCTTTTTGCCCTTGTCCTATCCCGGACCTCTCACCCTCTCTTACATTTTCAACTCCTCCCTCAATACCACTTTGTACCTCCGGCACAACCTCTTCATCAGTGCCAAAACAATCATTAAGTCTCGTATCAATCACTGCACGTACATCAGATGAAACTAGTTCAACATAATCATCATCAAGTCTACCTTATTCTTCTTGAACATTCTCAGTTTGTATGTCAAAATGTGCATCAAACTCAGCAGTGCAAGGCTCAAGAGGTCTTTGAACCTCACTGGTAGACTCTGATCTCCTTTTCTTATGTTTCTTTGAGATCTTTAGGAGACCAGTAGGAGCTTCACCACATTTAACTTACGAGCTCTCTATTTAATTCTTCTGCCAGATATTGGGGCAGGTTCATTCGATAAAGTGGAAGCGATTGGCGTCGGTGATAAGATTTGAGAAGGAAATTGTGATGGAGAAAGTGTCGGTGGAACTGGTGTTGTAACTGGTGGAAGTGGTGGTGTTGGAATGGGTGGAGTTATTTGTACGGTTGGTGTTGATTGAGTTGACGGTGCAGAAGTAGGTAATGGTGATTGAATTTGAGAAAATGGTGGAGAATTATGTTGTTGTGAAGATTCTGGAGCTTCAACAGATTCATCAAGAACATGTGATTCCCACTCAGTCGACTTAACAATAAGCACATACTTTTCTCCTTTTCTCAACTACTTCCTCTGCCTTGAAGTCCCCTCTCCACTAACCCCTCTTGATCTTTTAAGTGACCTAGGACCCTCACCAGGTGACCTATGTGCAGTTTGGGTAGGAATCTGTCGGCTTGCAGATCCCGTAACCGCGGCTAACCACTCTCTATAAGAACTTAGGTGGGGACTATTGGCAGGCACCAACCTTAACAAAAACGGAGGAATAGGAAAAGCACGAACTGTTTCACTACCAGTACTTCTCAAATTAGACTTGCACATGGCAATCTGGCAAGTGAAAGCATCTTCCAATGTAGGAATCTCATCATTATTCTCCATTGCATTCTGAACAATCAAAGTGAAAAATCTAATGTACGGAATATACTTCCTTTCTTTCATGTCCTTTCCTTTGACAACTTGGACCATCTTGTCCCATGCAATCTTTGCATAGTCACAATGCACATTATGAGTAATGGCATAATAGAAAACAAGGGAATGCTTTGTCATGGCATCTATTCCCTTTTGTGACGGCATCAGGCAATGATTAATGACACAATATAATGTATCGCACAGAGATGCAACATTCATCCTCTTAAAATCTCTGATTGTAGTGAGTTCACCGTCATAACCCAAAGCATGAATTGCAACAAGCATCTCATCTGTGGATGGCAACTCTTCAAACTCTATTGCATTTGGCCTTGAGTTAACTTCGAGAAAACCAATAATACATCTGAACTCATCAAGAGTTAGTGTACATCGATAAGAATCTTTAGAAGATCGAAGAGTGAATGTGAAGTGTTCCTCAGTATGTCTTCTCTTACTAGCCTTCACATATGTAATGGTTTCCCACAAATCATACACATAAGACTCTGGCACAACAGCTCCAGCGGTTAAAGCGACATTTATTGGATGACGACGGAGAATTTCGGTGATTATAGGGAATTTGGATTGAAAAGGAAGGTGTAAGGCATGATTTGCGGCCATTTTCATAGTTGCACCTCTTCAAATAGAGCCATTTTTATGACTTTCTGGAAAATTTATAAAGTTTTGACAAATACACAATTAAGACAAACACAATTTATTTAACACATTTTGCACAAAGACAATGTTTCGCACATATCTTAAAAATGAGATAACAAAGGTAGTACACAAAGGCATTCGATACCTTGCTTCTCACTCTAATATATATAAAAACATCTTGACACATAGAATTGCATAAGTATTAAAAGATAAGACAACAGAGGTAGTACACAAAGGCGTTCGATACCTTGCTTCTTACCCTAATGCTTATGAAAAATTATAACACATATAACATACAACCATTTACTTACATACAAATGCTTATACAAATTTTCAAAGACTTAAACAAAATAAAAGACTTAGAAATTTTTTCAAACACTTAGAAAACTTTCCAACACTTAGAAAGATTTTCTAAGTTAAAACACCCGGTTGCCGAACAGAAACTTCGGCAAATGGCTTATTTGACACAAAGCTGACACAAAAATTGATAAGGAATGAAAAATGGTTTTGACAAAAATTTGATGAAAAAGTGTGATTTGCCGAACAAAAAGTGTAGAAGTGAACCATCGAAGATACCGAGCAAAAACTTCGGCAAACAAGCAAATTTTGATCACGCTTCAATCAATGTATGAAAAATCCTTTGTTTGCCGAACAAGAGTGTTTTGTGAAAACATGCATTTGCCGAACAAAAAGTTCTTCAAATGGCACTTTTGATCCAAAATTTTGTTAAGGAAAAATATGAACATGTTAAGAACAGTCGATGAAGATTGAAGGAAGACAAGAACAAAAGGTCGTGTTTGCCTAACAAACACTTCGGCAAACGGCCAAAATCATCAAATCTTCAAGTTACCCAGCCCATGATCATAATTTCAAACCCAGAATTAATCAATAACACCATAAATGGGTAAAACAAGCAGGCATTCATCATAAAACAACTCTAATCATGCAATTAAAACATCCAAAACACATCACATTTCATCAAATCAATCAGAAATCACATGACAGTTCATACAGGCATTTCATCAAACAGTTGGAGTGTAAAATGGAGATCAAGAAATTTACCTTTGAAACAATGATCTGAATGAAATAAAGTGAAGAATAAGAATCATAAACACGATCAAAGGAATAACCACAAAATTATTATGACAGATTAAGCTTTAGAAAGATTGATTGAAGAAGATTTGATTACGGTTATTATATTTGAGAGAAAATGATTGATATTTGAATTTGAAAAGAAGATAATAAACAAAAACCCGCCCATTTTTCCTTTTATAATTCAAATTCGGGTCGCGGGTATGGGTCGACCCGCGTGTTCACTTTGGACAGATCAATCAGTTGGGCTTAAGGGCTCATTTCTTTTGAATTTTCAATTTGGGCTTAAACAAAATTAAAACAATAACAAAAATTGAAAAATAAAACTAAAAGTAAAAATAAAAATAAAAATAAAACTAAAATGTAGAAAAATAAAAAAAAACTAAAAGTAAAAATAAAAATAAAATAAAATAAAAAATAAAATCTTTTTATCTTTTTGAATTTTCTAATTTTCTATTTGGTTTTTTAATTTTAACAAATATGCAATCAAAAACACATAAAAGAAAAACATCACATAAAATTCACACAAATTACTTAAACAAAATATAGAAGCACACAAATATTTACAAGCCCCACCTCAACATAAGCATGCAAAAATCAAGAAATATTTACAAGCCCCACCTCAACATAAGCATGCAAAAATCAAGAAAAATTTACAAACTCCCCTTAGAATCATGCATTCTACCCTTTTTCTCCCCCTCAAACATTGCATGTAATAATAAGTAACACATCAATGTTTGAACAAGAAAATAAACATAGAATACATGGCAAGCAATCAATCAAGTTTGTAAATCAAGCATACCCAACTTAGTTTTCAGAAAATTAAACCTCTGCTCATCAAAAGGTTTTGTGAAAGGATCAGCAAGTTGGTTGTCTGTTGGGACAAAGTAAAGTTCGATATTACCTTTCTCAACATGATCTTTAAGAAATTGGTACCGAACATCGATGTGCTTGTTCTTGGTGTGCTGATCAAACATCACATAAAATTCACACAAATTACTTAAACAAAATATAGAAGCACACAGATAGTTAGAAGCCCCCCCTCAACATAAGCATGCAAAAATCAAGAAAAATTTACAAACTCCCCTTAGAATCATGCATTCTACCCTTTTTCTCCCCCTCAAACATTGCATGTAATAATAAGTAACACATCAATGTTTGAACAAGAAAATAAACATAGAATACATGGCAAGCAATCAATCAAGTTTGTAAATCAAGCATACCCAACTTAGTTTTCAGAAAATTAAACCTCTGCTCATCAAAAGGTTTTGTGAAAGGATCAGCAAGTTGGTTGTCTGTTGGGACAAAGTAAAGTTCGATATTACCTTTCTCAACATGATCTTTAAGAAATTGGTACCGAACATCGATGTGCTTGTTCTTGGTGTGCTGATCTGGATTATAGGAAATAGCAATGGCACTCATGGAGTCACAGTAGATGGGAATTCTATTATATTGAAAACCATAATCAGTCAACTGAGTCTTCATCCAAAGAACTTGTGAACAACAACTAGCTGCAGCAACATATTCTGCTTCTGCAGTAGATGTGGACACACAGTTTTGTTTCTTCGAGGACCAGCTAACCAGTCTATCCCCTAAAAACTGTACACTTCCAGAAGTACTCTTTCGATCTACCTTATAACCTGCATCGTCAGCATCCGAATATGCAATTAACTGAAACCCGGTATCCCTTGGATACCAGAGACCAAGGTTCATAGTGCCTTTCAGGTAACGGAAAATCCGTTTGACGGCATGATAATGACTTTCCTTAGGATTGGCCTGGTACCTAGCACACATATATGTAGCAAACATAATATCCGGGCGACTAGTAGTCAAATACATGAGAGAACCCATCATACTGCGATATTGTTTCTGATTATAAGGTTTACCATTAAGATCAATATTAATTTTGGTTCGAGCTTCCATGGGTGTTCCAATTGGTTGACAATTAGTCATTTCAAACTTTTTCAACATGTCATTAATGTACTTATTTTGAAAAATAAAGATACCATTTGAGAATTGTTTGACTTGAAGACCAAGGAAAAAGTTTAATTCACCCATCATGCTTATTTCAAAATTCTTAACCATTAATGCAGAAAAATGTTTGCAGTACTTAGGATTAGTTGACCCAAAAATTATGTCATCTACATAAATCTGGATTAAAATGATGTCACTACCTTGTCGTTTGGTAAACAAAGTAGTGTTAATAGAACCCTTACTGAATCTAGCCTTCAAAATATAGGCAGTTAGAGCATCATACCATGCACGAGGAGCTTGTTTGAGACCATACAACACCTTGTCTAACCTGTAAACATGATGTGGACGTTTAGGATCTACAAAGCCCTCTGGTTGATAAACATATACCTCCTCTTTGAGAACACCATCAAGAAATGCTGTCTTAACATCCATCTAATACACAGTGAAGTTCTTGTAGGCAGCATAAGCAAGAAAGATTCTAATGGCTTAAATTCGAGCAACATGAGCGAATGTTTCATCATAATCAATACCATCTTTTTAACAATATCCCTTAGCAACCAAACGTGCTTTGTTGCGAATAACAACTCCATATTCATCCTTCTTATTCTTGAAAATCCACCTTGTTCCAATTGGCTCCTTATTCTTGTAAGGATTAGGAACCAATCTCCACACTTTGAAACGCTCAAATTGATTCAACTCCTCTTGCATTGCCTTCACCCAATCAGGGTCTTGAAGAGCTTCATTAACTGTTGAAGGCTCAAGAATACTTAAGAGGTTAGCAAACAAACATTCGTTGGCAGAAGCAGAGCGTGTTTGAATTTCGGATGTGGGATCCCCAATTATTTAAGAAGTGGAGTGCGGAAGCATAATATGAGTCCATTTGCTGGATTGTGGAAGTGGATCAGCAGGAACATTGGATTCTTCAATATTAACAAAACCAGGAGTGTGTTGTACAACCACTTGTTCAAAAGAAGGTTCAATGGGATCAACAAAGTTATCATCATCATATACTTTAGGATTGGTGCTTGGGTTAGTCACTTGAGTAATATGTTGAGTTGTAACATGCGGAGCAGAATTATCAGTAGGAGGAGGAGAATCAGATGAAGAAGAAGAAACATCTGATGATTGGAATGGAGAAGTATCATCGGGAGATGATGTTTAAGAAGAACTATGTTGATCAGAAGTAGAATTCTCAGGTTCAGTGACATTGGAATTGGAAACTTCAGGTTCAGCCATATCAGTTTCAGAAACATTGGAATGATCATGATAAAAGTGTTCAAACAACATATCAAGATCTTCTGCTATTGGAGTAGGAAACATAGGTTTGATGATAGAGTCAGACTTTGGTGCGGAAGCTTGTGGACATTGAAGTTCGGGTCTTGAACTGTGTCGTTCAAGAACCATTCATGAGAGTTCATCAAATATAACATTCATAATCTCTTCTATCTTCTTGGTTCTTCGGTTATACACTCGATAAGCAATCGATTCTCTTGAGTAACCAATAAAATATACCTCATCGCCCTTTGGTTCAAACTTGCCCAGATTATCATGATCATTGAAAACATAACAAATACATCCGAATATGTGTAAGAAGTTAACATTGGGCTTTCTCTTGTTTATCACCTCATATGGAGTTTTATCGAATCTCTTGTTGATGATTGATCTATTCCGAGTAAAGCAAGCAGTTGCTATAGCTTCAGCCCATAGATTTGGAGGCAATTTAGAATAAGCAAGCATAGTACGAGCTGCTTCTACAAGAGTACGATTTCTTCTTTCAACAACTCCATTTTGTTGAGGTGTTCGGGTGGCAGAAAATTGATGAGTAATACCCACAAACTTAAAGAAAGAATCAAGAGTAGCATTCTTGAATTATGTGCCATTATCAGAGCGAACAATTCGAACTGAAGATTGAAGATTGACTTGGGTCTTCTTGATGATATCAATAATCACATTGGGAGCATCACTTTTGGCATGAAGAAAGAATACCCAAGTATAACGAGAATAATCATCGACAATCACAAGAATGTATCGCTTTCCGTGGATACTTTGAACTCGCATCGGACCACACAAATCCATATGAAGAAGATGTAATGGACCTTCAGTATTAAGATACTTCTTCGGTTTGTGTGAAACTTTCTTCATCTTTCCTATGGCACAAGCAGGACAAACATGCTCACTTTCATATTTGAAATCAGGAAGACTGTCAACAAGTTGTCTGTCAACGAGAGCATTGATGGTTGGAAAGTTAAGATGAGAAAGACGGCGATGCCATAACCAAGAGTTTTGAGTTGAGGCTTTCGATAGAAGACAAATTTCTGAAGAAGGAGTTGGAACATTATTGAGATCAATGGTGAACAAGCTATTGTCTCTAGAACCGGTAAGAATATCAACACCCTCTTCAGTTTGAACCTTGCATTCATATCTTCGGAAAAGGACTTGAAGATCATTATCACAAAACTGGCAAACACTGAAAAGATTATGTCCTAAACCTTCAACATAGGAGACTCGCTTAATGGTGATTCCATTTTGAACAATGTTCCCATAACCAAGGATAGGAGCAATATGATCATTTCCAAATCTCACTGTTCCCATGAACTGTTCAACAAAGTTCTTGAGTAATGATTTGTTACCAGTCATGTGTCTAGAACATCCTGAATCAACATACCAAACACAAATAAGATATTCCTGCAAGAACGTTAAATATGGTTTAGGTACCCACATATACTGGGTCCTTGCAGGTTAGATGTGTAACATGCAAGCACAAAATAAAACTAAATATAAAAGAATATAATAAGAAAAGAAACAAATTAGCACAAAAACAAACATTTTATTATTCAAACAAGTAAACACACAAACTAGTTCAAAAGGAAATATGAATTACAAGATGAAAAACAAGCTAACACAAACAGAGTTACAAGATGGAATAGTCCTAGAGTTGTCTATGACACTTGTCCTATGAACCACCCAAACTTGTTTCACAGAAGTAGAAAATCCATCAATCTTTACTTTCCTAGAAGCATGTAAGTATCTATCTTTAGGGAGCCATTTACTGCTACTAGTTAAGCACTGGTTACCTGAAACTTGAACATTTTGAAAGTTAGAATATGATTTCTTATTAATGTTCTCTACAGGTTTCTTCTTGATGGTCTCTTTGGTCATTGAATTCCTCTTTATGTTATTAGGTGACAACCTACCATATTGATCTATGTATTTAGTAGTTCCTAAAGAAGCATCTCTAATTACCCTTAAGATGCTCTTAGAATACATCGGAGACTGCTTAGGAAAACTAGAATACAAATTAGGCTTAGGTTGTTTGTGACCTGAGAACAAAGACTCTTTCTTAACAAAATTTTGAACTGCAGGAGTCTTGACTTCTTGAGGAGACTTAGACTCAGATTTAACCTTAGTCATATTGGGTCTTTGTGAAACTTTAGGTCCTTTAGAGGTCTTATTCACTTGGGAATTCTTTGGTCTTTGGGAGGGAGTCTTTGGCAATTTGGAAGTCTTTGGTCTTTGGGGAGTCTTTGGTAAGTGTGACTTTGGAGTTTTCTTAGAATAAAAATCAGATTTGACGTCCTTTTTCTCAAATTTCTTTCAATATCAGGATCTAAATCATGATCTTCTTCTATAAAAGTCTCAAAATCAGGAAGTTGTGAATAATCCTTTTTGACATATTTAATATTTGTTGTTGACTCCAACTTCACACTTGGTTCATTGGTCTTGGGAGGACAAGAACTTCCCTTGGATGATTTTGATGCATTAGCTTCTTTTAAGAGAGATTGAAGATGCTCATTGGTAAACATCAACTCCTTGATGATTTTAGTAAATCTCAACTGTTTACTCACAAAAATAGTTGATTTAGTTTGAAATTCTTTTTGAGCTTTGTGATGAGTATCAAACATTTTCATTTTAACACTCTTTTGAGTTTCCAAATCTCGTTTTAATGCGTCAATTTCATTCAAGTAAGTTTGGTTCTCGGTAGAAGTCTTGTTGGTCTCAACTTCACTTTCAAAATCAGTCTCATCAACTTCATATACAACCTCAGGGTCAGTCTGAGTTGATGTCTCAATGGTTTTAACAACATCCCATTTAGTTGGCATAGAAGAATTCACAGTTTCACATACAACCTCAGGGTCAGTCTGAGTTGATATCTCAATGGTCTTAACAACCTCATATTCAGTTTACACAGAAGAATTCACAAACATAGGACAGTCAGTTTGAGTGCAAACTTCAACAATAACTTTGGGTGGGTCAAGAGAGACTGAAATATCATCAGAACAATGATTTTGAGACATTAAATTATCTATCATTTGTTGTTGTTTTTTTGGGTAAGAGGGTAACAATTGTTCCCCGGTTAGTATATATATACCCAAAAACAATAAAAGTTCAGACGACATGACTGAATGTCACATCGACTTATACACATACATGCTTAAATAACAACAACCAAATACCTAGTTGGGATTATAACTACTCCCATACAAGCCTATCTAGTAAATAGAAAATAAAAGAAATCCAAACGAAATTAGACAGGCTTCAAAAGACAAGCTAAAGTGGCTTCAGTAAAGACGAAGGTAACTTCCACCGCACCAGCAGCTCTTCCACTTTACTTGTCCTCTTGAAACAAAATGTCATAATTTTAAGCTGAATATTAGACAGAATTACCTCAATCAATTGATTTTCAGATAATTTCTTTTGTTGGAACAGTCTTGCATTTCTTTCTTGCCACAAATGATAAACCGATGCTGCTAAGATGAGTTTTGAAACAGCACTAACATACAAGTTTTTCTTAGCAACAGGCAGAATGTCACGCACAACAGATACCATAACTCGATTAATACCAGTCGCCTTATTGACTTCAACCCAAACTCTCATACATAAATTACACTCGGAAAACAAGTGAGCTTGTGAATCGGCTTGAGAATTACAAAAAGGACATACCAAACTCAAAGAAGCATTGTGTTAAATATCCCATGCACATAACATGTCTTGAGTCTTGAGCTTTCCATGCATAACAATCCAAAGAAGAAACGAATATTTTAGAACACATTGTTTATACCATACGAGGTGAAACCAATCAACCTTTTTTTTTGGGTAAAGGGTTACCCCGTTTCAACTTTTATATCATCATCAAACAAATATTACAAGTAACATGGTTGTGTACCACATTAGTTCCAACGATGTGACATGCTACATCTTGGTTGATCATAATAAAGATAAGCTACTAAAGTAGATATCACCATACTACAAATAAGAAAGATGCACTAATAGGTTACAAATGGAATTCCTTAAGCTGGTCTATCTTGGCTTGCAATTCGGCTTGCCAAATTCCATTTCTCTAACAGTTTAGTGTCACGATATCCTCCTTTGAATTTCACCGTAGCTATCATGAAACGAACCGTATCAAGAATTATAGTCTTCATCTGGGCTGGAGAACGTGTATCATTTGTAAACATCCAATTGTTCCGCACTTGCCAAACCAAAAAAGTTGTAGCTGCCAATAATGCTATTTGCTGACGTACTTTTCGCGAGGGGAATATCACACCCCGTTGTAGCGGAAATACAGGGTTAACAAATAATTGCGTACTAATCAGAAGGTAAATAGAGATTACATCCATTAATGCCAATACATGTTCAATACAAGTACAATCGTTCAAATGTGGACCCCAAAATACGGATACAAGTCATCCTCATTTGGAACTGTGCCCCCTGAATATGAGTTCGATAAATTGGACAGTCTAATACAATTAAAGCTATGAGAGTCCTCAAATGTCTGGTGCTAATTGTACGTCCAATGTCAAAAGAATGGCCCTATAATGCCATAGACGATTCCAAGACTTACTGTTGGTCACCTGAAAAGCATGAAATTTGAGAGGATCAACTATCGAAATAGTTGGTGAGTTTACAGTGTGTTTGACTAAAAGACCAGTCGTCATTGGAAGCACACAATGACATGTAGTTATTAAGACAAGACAGTCGGGAGCAAGGTCCGACAATAAGACTAATTTCCCTCGCACAGGTCTCCCGTCTATAATGGGGTGCGGACCAGAACCAAGACAGTCAGGCACAAAAACTGACAAGACAACCATCAGGATCTCATAATGACAATAACTACATAGGGGCAACATTTTAGTTCGTCAAACACAAAGAACAATTTAGTCAGCCGATAACATGGCAAGTCAAAGTCATTTACTTCAATATTTCATAAGACATGTATACACATTTTCAGACAGCCGTCAACATGGCAAGACATAAGACAAATGATTTAATTTACCAAATCTCATGGCATAGACAAAGACAAATCATTTATAAAGTAGTCGTGTATACATTACATGCTTTTCAGGCCCAAAGTAAAAGGAAAAAGGGCGCCATAAACTCACCTTAGCGATCGACGAGCTAAAAGTATGAGTAGTCCGAGAAAATGAGCAGTCTAGTCTCCACGTCTATCCAAAACCTAGGATATGAGTACCAATGGTGAGGGTCAAATCTCACGACGACAAGTATCCTATGTAGAACTACTTAGCTATAGACCCTAGAATGCCATAACCGAGAATGTGATTTAAACTTTCATTTTATTTAACTTTAGTTGGTAATATCAATGACGTTGTCATTATAAGGTAGCCTAAAGTACCATTCGATATTCACCAAGTTCAAATGTTCGAGTTATCGAAAACTGAAAATGTTAAACAGGACAAAAACTCACGGCGCGAGATGTCATCTTCGCGGCGCGAAGGCCAAGTTTAACTGATTCGCGTCGCGAGACCTGAAGGGTCGCGGCGCGAAGTACAGCCCTGGGCGCACAAAATGCAGTTTTCGACCATTTTTGCCAAACCAAAACGCTTTCTATTCAATCCTTTTCATTCCAATAAGTGTAAACATGTCAAAGACCTGGATAACATACCATTTTACTAACCATTTCACAAATCCAACTTTTTTGATTTCCAATACCTAAACCTATTTCAAATTAAGTTTCATTTATCCAACTAAACCAAAAATCCATTTCATATTCATAGTCTAACAATCTAATCAACCAAACTATAACAAATCCATTCATTGAATCAATCAGAATCAAAGTTTAATTTCAAAAGTGAAAACTTACCAAATTAAAGTCCTTGAAGAATTTGAAGAAGAAGAAGATGGTGATGATAATAAAACTCTTGAAATTTGCTAGATGATTATCCCCTTTGCCAGAAATCAGATTTTGATGATGATATGATAGAGAGAATTGAGAGTTTGAGAGATTTGATGATTTGTGTGTGTTTTGTGTAGTGTGTGTCGACAAAAAGAAAGGAGAAAGGGGGGGGGGGGGTGTTTGGTGTCCAACTCCCTGCCTTTCAAACAAATTTCGGCCCATGTGGCTTATTTGGGGTATCATTTGGTACCCCTAATTTGGTAAAATGCTTACGATTTAATACCGTTTGACCAAAAGATCAAAATCGAAAGTAAAGGTATTATCCCTTGTCTTATTTTAGTTAAGACAAACCAATAAAGTTTCGTCAAAGTGAACTTTAAAATTTTTAAGTCTAGACAATCTATTTATTTTGTACAAGACATAACCTTTAAATATTCATTTAAAGTTATTTTTAAAGACTCGGCATTCGTCTAAATAGCTAATAGTCTACGTCATCAAGATACGTCTAATTTGACTAAGGCAAAAGTCCAAAAGTCTAATAATTTCCACGTCTAATGACTGTCTAATTGAGATTAAGACTAACCCGATGTTAATTAAATACGAGTTGTCACAGCATCCCCGACTTCTAAGGATTTCGTTCCGAAATCAAGTCTTGCTCAGTAAAAAGATGAGGATAGTTATCCCTCATATAGTCTTCACGTTCCCAAGTCGAGTCGGGTCCGTGTTTTGAGTTCCAACGAACTTTGACCAACTTGATACGACTACGTCTAAGTTGTTTGAGTTGTTGGTCTACAATTTCAACAGATTCCTCGACAAATTGAAGAGAGTCGTTCACTTGCAGCTCTTCGACATGTACTACTAATGTTTCATCAGTGAGACATTTCTTAAGATTTGACACATGAAACGTGTGATGAACGTGTTCTAGCTCTTGGGACAAATCGAGCTTCTAAGCCACGGAACCAATTCTTTGAGCAATCTCAATTGGTGCGATATAACGAGGACTAAGTTTGCCTCGCACACCAAAACGTGCAGTGCCTTTCCAAGGTGACACTTTCAATATGACTTTGTGTCCCACTTGAAACTCAAGTGGTTTCCTTCTACCGTCGGCATAGCTCTTTTGGCGATCTTGAGCCGCCTTCAGTCGTGCCCTAATTTCAACAATTTGATCAGTAGTCTTCTGAACTAGTCCATATTTGTACAAACGACGTTCGCCAGCATCAAGCCAACAGACAGGAGATCTACATTTCCGTCCATACAAAGCCTCATAAGGAGCACATTTGATGCTAGTGTGATAGCTGTTATTGTAACAACCCTACTTTTTAACATTATATATGTGCTAGTTATGTTGTCTACGATCCCGCAAGCCATAGTTATACTCGAAGCTAGTAGATAATGCCCCTAAATTAGCAATCTAAAGCTATTGCTCAATTCTAAATTCGATTTATAAAATACCATTGAACAAAATTTTTATAGATGATCAATCAAATTAGCTAAATAATAATGTAAGTCTCACAAGTTGAGATAACCATCAAAAATCCTTACGAAGGTCCAACAATCTACTCATTTAGCTAATTAAAGTAAATTTGGTCACGAGAATAAAATTTCTATTTCAAAATAGGTTTATAAGTTCATATGCGCACAAAAGAGTTTAAATCATAATTATATATATATATGCTTAAAATAAATACGAGTTTATAAATAAAGGCTTATGTAACAAATCAAGAATACAAAAATATATCCATACATATACATATACACGACATATATATAAATATATATACATACACATGCTAGAATAAAAATCAACTTATACTACAAATAAATACCATTTAACCTTACAAAATATATACATACACCTACATCTAACATACATACACATATTATACACCTTATTACAACAAAATAAAAAGAAAAACTCTTCAATATCCCCCCCTCCTTTTGGCCGTCCCCCATCAAGACACACACACACATCCACCCTTTTCAAACCTTACACTCCACATTCATTCTTGAAACTCCCAACCCTTTCACACTCTTCACACACTTCTTTTCTCTCAAGAAAAACTCTCCATCTCTTCCTCCTTCTCTTCTTCAAATCGGCCAAGCAAGAAAATAAGGCAAGAACAAGGCTAAATCTCATCTAAACTTATATAAATAATAAGGGTTTTAAGTAGATTAATAAAGGGTTAATCCAAGCAAGGTTCAAGGGTTGTTTTAGGCTTAGATTGAAGGTATTATAAGGGTTTGAAGGCCACAAAAATTCTGCCCCTTTTCACCATCAAAAACCAAGTTCAAGAGGGTATAATCTTCATCCTTTTTACTAGATCTAATCTTGTTTTTGTTTATATTCAAAGGTTTTATCAAAAACTCATACTTTCTTCTTGTTTCTTTGTAATATACACTTAATGAGGGCAAAGTTGATAGGATCTTTCTTTCCATGCTCATGCATGTCGAATCTAAGAAGAAAGATCCAAGGATTCAACAAGTTTAAGACCCAAAAGTGTTGTTATAGATTAGTAGCTTTTAAAGTGATTTTCTTGTTGATAGATCTATATGTTTTTGTATATTTTTGAAGAGTATATTCTGAGATTTTTCATATAAAAGATGTTTTTATGTTGTTGAAAGTTAGATCTATAAAAGTTGATAGTAAAAAGTGTTGGTTTGAATGCATGTATGCTAGATTTAAGAAAGTTGGATCTTTTGTTGGATTATGAGATGGATATGGACTTGTTATAAGTGAAAAATATGTTAATATTAATGTTAATATTCTGGAAAAATTGATAAAATATCAAGGATATAAAGCTTGAATCAAAACATGTTAAAATAAGCTAGAAATCATAAACCGAAAACACGCAAAAATGCATTTTGAGCACACACATGCACCATAATATTATGACCAAGGAAATATGATAAACCTACTGGAAATAAGTTGAAATAAAAGTATAAAACTCAGATCTATTGGTTCATGACAACAATAAGCTCAAAAATCACCTTTTCGGGTCAAAAATCACTAACCGAAAGCACTAAATTGCACATATCACACCACCACCACTATCATGATTTTGGACACCAAAATATGATGAACTTTCTGGAAATGATGAAACAAGAATGAAAATCCATTTTGAAGTACCTTAATAGCTTAAGAAATGAGGCTAAAATCACTATTTCAGTAAACGATTTTTAATCATAAAACCCTCAAAATGAGCAAGACACAAGAGAGGTTGAATTGATATGATTTTATATTGATAAAAGTTGCCTAAAAGGCCTGGGATTTTTGACCAAAAGGTTTAGTGATGATTTCTAAGAATTTCCATGAATTATTGAATTTAAATGATAATTAAAAGACATAAAAATCAATAAATAAATTTATAAATCAAGAATGGGGTTAAATCATCTTAACCATTGATAAAAATAACTAAAACCTACTGGAGAAAAATAGTTAAAAGTCAAGAGACATGTGTTATATAATTTAAAGATAAATAATTAAGTAAAAATAACTAATTAAATATTATTATTAAAATTAATGGAAAATACATAAATAAAAGTATAAAACATGAAATTATAAATTAAGAAGCATATATATCAGAAGATAATTCAAATGAAATTATTCATAATTTATAAAGACAATTATGACACTTAAAAGTATTTTTAAGGATTTATTTAGCAAATAAATCAATAAAGTGAATAAATAAATAATTAAATATTATTAAATTAAATATATAATTACAAATCAGAAAATATACATAAAATATTAATATTATAAGACCACTAATGTCAAATATTATTACTAAGCAAAGTGTACAATGGAAATCATATAAATCAAAGCCAAACTACCGAAATTCCAATAAACGTACAAAAACGTATAATGAGAAAACGACTCTTACCACCAAATCTCTTATAACCAAATAATGAGAGCATCATAATGTACTTAAACTCCATAATCTAATAACAACCAAAGATGGGCAAGTCTACTAGTATACATCTCATGATCTAGCTCACTAGTTCATGTCACGCGAACTTACGTCGTGAATATATACGTTATGGTTTAGGCTTGCTTGAGGCGCAACAAATCTAAGCGAAGGAATCGCGTTTGATCAGACCCTTTCACTCTCTAATCAAGTGAGTCATAGCCCCCTTTCAAACTCTTTTATATGTTTTACTTGCGGGGTGAAAAACATGATTAATTAAAATGACTTTCTCTCATGAAATGATTCTTTGGAATAATGATAATGATATGGGAATTATATTGTATGTTCAACGTGTTATATGTTATATGATGAGCTTGAGTAATGTCAAACGGTGGTCCCCTGTACACTACTATTAACTCATTTGAGGCCTGTAGTTAGAGGGTTGCGCAACTAGGATTCGTCCCCTCACTCACCAAGATGGCAGCGGGTTGACTGGCCGCCTGAGTGGCCGCCCTCATCTCCGGTCTGCCTAGGGGTGCTCTAATCTACTTTATATATTATTGCTCGTCTCCATGGCACGACCCATTCATTATTATTATTGCACGTGATTGACAACATGTGTTTCTATTATCATATCTTCGGGACATATTATCATTATTATTATTTTGACGTAAAATGGTCTTAGTAGTGGCTCAAGAACAATCTCATCAAATTATGTCATGGTAGTCTTACCATTGACCCAGAGGTATTGATATTATATTATGGATGGAAATTATTGGTTGAACATACGGTTTGGGTATGGACAGTATGATGGAAATTCTTGGAGATTTTATGACACATTTATTTCTTGACTTGGATTAAATATATACGTGTTGTTAGCTTAAACCTATGAACTCACTCAACTCTCGTAGTTGACACTTTTTCTTCATGCTTTTCAGGTCTAGGACAGTAAGTTAGCTTTTTGGACCGCTCCATGGATGATGTGTTTATTTGTTGCATGTTGGACTAGTAACGCAAACATTTGATCTTTTGATTATGAATTTGGTTATGTAATGTTTATTAAACGTCCACTTGAACTTGTAACCTTTTGAATTTGAATGGCATTTGAAACTTTATGTTGATGTTTTATACTTAAATCTTTTGTACCATGTCGTTCTGTGGCATCTCGTGTTTCCGCTATAGTCGGGGTGTTACAGTTATTATATGAAAATTCAGCTAACGGCAAAAAGGTATCCCAACTACCCTTGAAGTCAATGACACATGCACGAAGCATGTCTTCTAAAGTCTGGATGGTACGTTCACTTTGTCCGTCAGTCTGTGGATGGTAAGCCGTACTCAAATACAATTGAGTGCCTAAGGCGTCTTGAAAATATCTCCATGACTGTGAAGTGAAACTGTGAGTCCCTGAAATACGATGGTTAACCTAGAAGTGTAAAATACAACAAGTCTAATAATCACTAGAATGGAATAGTATTACTTGTAAATAAATGCAAGAATATATAAACAAAGTAATACAAGACTTAAAGCAAATAAACAAGTAAAGTGGAACATTATGTATTTTTCAATGGTGTATTTTATTTATGATGTTAAATAAAATACAAGGTTGTGCGGAATCAAGATAATACAAATAAGTATGTATCCTAACAACCTATGATTACAAATGATCTATATTTGTCAAATAACTCTTTTGGATCGAGATACTTAAAGTTGTGAAGTATCCCAGTTTAAGATCGAGAGTATTTAAACAAATTCACTCTAATGCAAAATGTATGATTAAAAGTATTTTCTCAAAGAAATGACTTTGTATTTATAGGCAACAAAATTCACCAGTGAATTTTGTGCCGTAAAAATATGGTTGCATGCATTTAATGATCCGACAAGAACATTAAATGCATTGGTTAATGGTACAAGGATAAAGTCATATCGATATGATTTTATTCTTTTAGCCAACCACCCTTACACGCATAAACTTTGGTAAAGAACAAGTGGATTGTTCTTTGGAAAGTGTGTAAAGGCAAAAGTCAATTCCTCGATATCAGTGTTCAGACTTGTAAGGTCTAGAACACTGACAATCCTCCAGTGTACAGATCTGGTAAGACTTCCAGTGGACTCCGCCATCTGTCAGTCTTCTTTATTCTGACTTCAGTCTTTGACTTCAGTGAGAACGTCTTCAGTAGAGTAGATCTGGACTGGGGTGAAGTCCAGTGAGCTAATCTGGAAAATACTCCAGATTTCCTATACAAGTATTTGCTCACTGGTCTTCCATTATTTCTGGACAAATCTTCAGAGGGACTCCAGATTCCAAGTCTGGAGGAGGTCCAGTAGAACACGTTTCTGGACAGATCTTCAGTAAGTCTCCAATAGTCGAGTCTGGAGCGAGTCCAGTAAATCTGGACCTAACAAATTCCCCCTATTTGTTTAGAAATAATGCAAGTGTTTTCAAGCTTAAATCTATACATTTTGTATGCTTGAAAAACACAAGTTTTGATTTTAGTCTAAAAATCTAAGTTAATGGAAAACACTTTATAGATCATGAGTGTTTTCAGTTTCATCTTTTAAGTTCTAACTTAGAATAAATCTGATCATTTACTTTTATGAATAAAAAATTGCAACTAATATTACATACATCAACTGATAAATAGTTTACAATTTTCATAAACAATAATTACAATAAGTAAATGATAAGAATCAGGCCTCTCTTCGATGTCTGTCCTGGAGCATCTTCAGAAGCCTTTCTCTTTGGTGATGGAGAAGATGGTACTGATGCTGGCGATTTCATGCCCATTGCAACTTCCATCTGTTGCTTTCTTCTCCATACCTTCTCAATTCTCTTCAGAAATGCTTTAACATCAGTCGACACATTTGTCTTCCCCCTGAACGTTAAAGCAATCTCTTTCAGTTCACTCCATCCAAACGCTTTGACTGAAGTACTCTTTCTTTCATCAGTAAAGTTACCTTCCCTGGTCAACTTTACTTCAAACTTGGACATAAGTTCATGATTACAGCAAGCTTGATTTCTGCACCAGTGATCCGTCTAGCATCAGCCCTGAAATTTAACATTTCATTATACTTGTCTTTCAATTTGGCTGTCTGGATCAATGCTTCAGTTTCCTTTGACACTCTCTTTTGCTCAACAGCAAACTGGAGTTGTTGACGATTAATTTTCAGAGAAGTGTCCAGGGGAATGAATCTGCTTACATCAGCATCTTTAATAGCTTTGATCTGTTTGGCAGTCAGTTTTGGTAAGCCAGTCAGTTTCTTTCTGTACTCTAACTCTAGAGCACTAGCATTCTTCCTTATCTTCCTCTGGAGCATCACCAGTTCCTCCTTCCTCTGCCTGATGAGTTCTGGTACACTAACGCCATAAATTATAGAATCATAAACCTGTTCTTCTTCGGCGTAAAAGGAGCGTACATGAACATCATTCAATGCATTCAGACATTGATGAACTCTAGGGTCTTCCTTCATCTTTTTGTACACATCAATATTTATGCCTAACCTGCCAGCATTGTAAGAGTCCAGAGTCCCCATAGTTGCCATCTCCATTTGATGGGCCAGCAGTTCATCTTTTTGATTTCTCTTAAAGATCTCTATCATTATGCATTCTTGTTCTAGCTTCTTGGAGGTTTCATCATCAGCAGTAGGATACTCTGATGATTCTTCAGCAGTTTGCTCTTCTTCTCCAGATACCATTTGTTGTTTTCCTTTAACAGACTTCAGAGTAGTTGGTATATATGGGAAAGATTCAAACTGGGGCTCACTGGCTTCAGTACCAGCAGCTTCTTCAGTCAGCATAGTGGCTTCAGTGCCAAATGCTCTTTGTGCTAATCGTGCACTAGCATCAGTACCAGTCACTTGTTTTTGGTCACCAGACGACTTTTCCCCCTTGGAATGATCACCAGTTCTGGACTTGAGATCATTCCATAATTGTTCTAGCATATGTCTGTCCAGTGTAAAAATACCATCATTACGTTGAAAAATTTACATGCCACGTAGGATTATAAGATAAATATCTTTAAAAAGTTTGCTTACGTGGCACGTACAATGACCAAGTATTTAAAAAAAATATTATGACTTATTTCAGTGCATCTGGAGGTTGACTGGACACTCCAGTATCACTGGTGGATTAGTCCAGTGAAGTATGCACTGATGGTACACTGGAGGGACACTCCAGTAAAGTACCAGGGAAAACCATTTTGAAAGACTGGTAACCTCAAACGTGCACGTCAACTAATACAGACAAATGAGAGAGACACATTTACAAGGAGACAAAAGTCACCTCAAACACGCACTTCAACTGTCCAGTTACCAGTGAGAGGGACACATTTACAAAGCACTAGTAATATTTTCTGAAGAATTGTCCAGTGAGAAAATAAATTAATAAATTCCCCTTGAACTTAAAACATTTTTAAGAACAAAATATCTTTCAAGTCTTCCCCTGGAATGTTGATCCAGAAATCTATTTAT
>CM067170.1:71764990-71789990 GCA_034093135.1 Erigeron breviscapus
AAGTACCAAAAAGTCTACGGGGTAATAGAAGTCCTCCACCTTAACAATCACATCTCGGACAATTCCTCTAGGAAGTTTAAGGGACAAATCAGCCATCACCAAGGTGGTGTCGACTTTTTCCAACGGTCCAAAGTCATATTGGTCATACAAACTTCCCGGAAGAATGCTCACACCCGCCCCCATATCCAAAAGTGCCTTGTTCATTTTGAAATCACCAACTTGAATAGTAATTAAAGGCGCTCCCGGATCTTGGAGTTTAGGTGGGAGTATACCCATCACAACGGCACTAACTTCCTCATTTAAAACAATTTCTTTGGAAGCTTATGATGCCGTTTTTGGGTACACAAATCCTTAAGATACTTAGCATAAGCCGGAACTTGCTTGATTATGTCAATAAGAGGTATATTGATTTTCACTTGTTTAAAAATTTCCCACATTTCTTCCTCATGGGGACCTCTTTTCTTAAGTGTAGGCCTAAGTTTCGGATCAATCAAAGCCAAAGGAAAAGGAATGGTATTATCCTCCATATCCCTTCCTTGTTTTTCAGAAAATTTACCACTAGACCTATTATTTTCTACCTCTTTAAAAGACACTTTTTTATTTGATTTAGGTAGAACAAGTTCCGGTTCATGCTCACTATCTTCATTCTCATCAACATCCTCCACCACACCATCAACAAGTGATGATGGAGGCACAACTTTATTATCATAAACTTTACCACTACGAAGAAGACTTACATTGTTTATCTCCACATTCTTGACATTCTTTGAGCCGCCACTTTGATGTTATGGATTGATCTTCGTATCACTTGGTAGCTTCCCCGGATTCTTCCTCAATTCTGATACATCCTCCGCCAATTGCCCAACTTGCTTTTGCAAACTCTCAACCGTTTTATCCCGAATCTCATTCTTCCTATCCATCTCTTTCAAGTAATCCATAATCTCCCGGGTTGACACATCATTACCTCCCGAAGGCCCACCTTGGTTAGTACCTTGTTGATAGTTCCTTGGGTAGCCTCTATTGAATCCTCCCTGATTTTGACCACCTTGGTAATTCCCTTGGTTGTAATTTTGGCCTTGAAATGGTTGAGATGGTGCCCCACTGTTTTGGTTATTTCCTTGAAAGTTCGGGTTGAGTTGGTTTGAAGAATTGCCATATCTAAAGTTTGGATGATTTCTCATCCCCGGATGATAAGTGTTAGAGTTCATGTCATATTGCTTCTTCTCTCCATACACTTGATTCACTTCTTCAATTTGATCCAAGTCTAATGGGCATTGCAAAGCCGAATGTCCCAACTCATCACACATTTCACAAATCGGATAGTCTTGAGATACTTGATAAACACCCCGATTTTCAGCCTTCCCCAACTTAGCAAACTTTTGCTCCAAGGCTTCAAGTCTATCTTTTGTAGCTTGATCACTAGTTGATGAAGAGGCTATTGGACGTCTTGCTCTCCTATTCGATTGAGCTTGCCTTTTTGAGTTCACACTCATCTTCTCCAAGAATTCCCAATCAACATCTTCGGGATTTGTCAAAAAAGTACCATTGCTAATGGAATTCACATCTCTTTTCTCTTCCGATAACAAACCATCATAGAAAGCCGTGATCAATTCCCATTTAGCAATTCCATGATGAGGACATACTCTCAACAACTCATTAAACCTCTTAAAAGCTTCATAAAATGTTTCACCCGATTGTTGTTGAAAAGTTCTTATCGAATTCCTTGCATCACTAGTCTTTTGCATGGTGTAATACTCATCCAAAAATTGTTGTTGCATTTCAGCCCATGAAAAGATACTACCCGATGGCAATGTCAAGAACCATTGCTTTGCTTTATCCTTCAAAGTAAACTGAAAAAGAACTAGCTTAACCTCATCCGATGAAAATCCTTGGCCTCCTATAGTACCACAAATCGCCTCAAACTCCGACAAGTGCAAATAAGGCTCTTCCGCCGCCATCCCATGAAAACTTGGCAAAATACTCAAACATTGAGGTCTAACTTCAAATGCTCTACCTCTCAAAACCGGTGGAACTATAGGTGAAGCATTAACGGCTATGGCGGGTCAAAAATGACTATCAACTCCTTGTGGTGGAGGTTGATAGTTCATATTTGGCATGGCCCGGTTATGTGGTTGGTAATTTGGTTGGGCTACACGATGGTTAAAGCGAGGTGGTGGACCTTGAGGAAGAACTCTTGGTCTGTGGTTTATGTATTGAGGTTGGTTATATTGGGGTTGGTTGTATTGAGGTTGAGGATATCGAAGGTTTTGTGGTTGCTCATAATCTCCCCCATGGTTCCAATAATACCCATCCGAATTATTATCAAACCTCCCGTCATCCCAATGATTCACCCTATCATGAAGCCTATCATAAAGCGACCCATCCGCATCCCGTGATGCATCTCCAATATGAGTTGGTGTTCTAGGTCGGCTTGGAGTTGTGTAAGCACTCCTTATTGATGGGTGTGAGTTTCGTGGTGGAGTTCGATTTGGTTATTTGGTTCAGGGTTGGTTTCTGGTGGAGTTATGGTGGGTTGGATGGTTGGTTGTGGATCTGGTTGATCATTCATGTTTACACGATGAAGTATCCGATTCCTTCTAGCTGTTTTCTCAATTTCCGGATCAAACAACAAAGGTGATGTATTCTTGGAATACCTCGTATGCATATACTACTTGAAATCTGCACAATCAACACACCTCGTGTAATACTGAACTACAAAAATGAAAAATGGAACAAACAAGAACTAAAACAAAACAAAACTAAACTAAATATTTTTGGATTTTTCTGAAAATTTTAAGTAAACTAATTGAAAACAAAATTTCAACACTTTGCACACCGATTCCCCGGCAGCGGCGCCAAAATTTGATCGTTGTCGTTTGACCGATCAAAAATATAAACTAATTACCAATAACTAGTATGGATAAGTCGAGTATCGTATCCTCAGGGAATCATGGGAAAGTGTTGAACAATTTACAAACTTGATTAAACTAGGCATAAACTTAAAATTGATTGTTGGATTGATTTGATTAAAACTAAAAATGATTTAAACTTAACAATAGAATTCAATAATAAAAAGGGTAGACCATTCTCATGATCCCAATTATGCTTTCAAAAGTATAACCTAACTTATATTCGTTGGAAATCACATAGACATGATTCGTTATAAAACTTGGAATGAATGAACGTTAAGGACTAATTGATTAGGTGGTGATGATTCACGATAATGAAAACCGAGTAATTGACACAACTAAATTATTTATCCATTAACAAGATTACAATTTCATAAGAGATTATTCCAAGAATTAATGATTAACAAGAAATTGAAATCAAAAGATAGATGGAATTCATTCAAAGTTATAAACAAATAATCATTCATTCAAACCAAATAACATTAGATGCAAAACACTAATGAAGAATTAAACATCTAATCCAACTTGAATATAAGAAAGGTTGAATACAATTGTCTTACATAATTGTTCACATGAGAATGATCTAAAGAGAACTAGCCTTCCATATTCATCAATGAATCTTCAATTTGGATTGTCATCTCCATGGATTTGTGATTGAATGATGATTTGATGATGATTTTGGGGCTTGGGAGAAGTGGTTTGCTGCTCTAGATCTCAGAGATTAGGGTGTGTTTTTGTCTCTAATCGTCTATGAAAAGTATAACTCAAGTTTACAATTAAAACCCTTAAAATTCGAATTCTGCACAGAGCCTGGCGTAACCTACGGTCAAACTGGGCGTAACCTACGCCCCTTGTATCTTCAATCTGCTTCTACACTTCAACTGGCGTAAGGTACGGCCAAGACTGGCGTAACCTACGCCCTTGCATATTTCACCTGGCGTAAGGTACGGCCAAGACTGGCGTAACCTACGCCCTTTATAAGTTCCAGATTTCCAGATTTTGGTTCTTGAATCACTTGACTTGTTTCTTGACTTTGCTTGACCCGTTTATGCTCCATTTAACGCCAAATTATCACCAAAGACCTGAAACACTTAAACAAACATAAAAACGCCCTACTCGTCTATTAACAAGCACAAAGTGATCCAATTTTATCCATTAAGATCATGCGTTTTAGGCATTTATCATAGAGACATGGCACCACGAAGGACCGGCGGAGAGACAAGTGATGAGGCCCGGCGCCAAGAGGAAGAGGCCCAACGAAGGACCGAGTTAGCTGAGCTTATCTCCCAACAAATCAGTACCGCTATGCCAAACATTGCCACCCAAATTGCGGAGAATGTGACCGCTACACTTAACACGGCTAGAAGACAAGATGGGGGAGGCAATGCCAATGAAAGGAATGCTTACAAGACTTTCACGTCTTGCAATCCCAAGGAGTTTTATGGGACGGAAGGTCCTGTTGGATTGCTCACATGGTTCCAAAGCATGGAAGCCATTTTGAACATCATCGATTGCGCACCGGCCGACCGTGTCAAGTTTGCGGCCAGCAAGCTCCAAGGAAGGGCACTCACTTGGTGGAACCTCCGAGTCACTACGAGAGGTCGCGCCGTAATGAACGCTTTGACTTGGGAGCAACTCAAGGAGGAAATGAAGCAAGAATACTGTCCCCGCCCAGCGGTGCAAAAGTTGGAGATTGAGTTTTGGAGCCATGCTATGAAAGGAATGGAGCTGAGGCATATGCCATTCGCTTCCACGAGTTGTGTGTGCTAGTACCTGAGATGGTGAACACTGAGGCTAAGAAGGTTGAAAGGTTTATCTATGGGTTAGTACCTGAGATCAGATTGATGGTCACGGCCGCGAACCCCACCACAATTGAAGAAGCTATAAGCTTGGCAACCAAGTTAGTAAATGACTTGGTTAGGAGTGGAAGATACTCGCGTGGTGAATCAAGCTCTAGGCAAGGAGGAGGAAATCGATTTGGTGATAGGAAAGGTAATGGGCCAGATAAAAGACAAAAAGTAGTGAGAAACTATGGAATTGCTGATGTTAACCCCAACCCAAACGGTGGCATGCCGCCAAGATGTAATCGTTGTGGCAACCACCATCGAGGAGAATGTAGGCAGTACACGACTTGCAACCGATTTGGACACCTTGCTGCCTATTGCCGAAGTGGAGCAAGAGTTGGAGGAAACCCCGGGCATGTCGTGAATGTGGAGCTATGGATCATTGGAGGAATGCTTGCCCTAGGTTGGGAAGAGCTCAAGGAGGTCGTGGGAACATGAACAATAATCGTGGGAATTTTCAAAATGTTGGCAACCGTGGGAATCAAGCAAACCAAGGAAATGGTGGGAATAGAGCAAATGGAGGGAATCAAGGTAACAATGTGAACCGAGGAAACCAAGGAGGTCCAGTAAGAGGACGGGTGTATGCGATGGGAGCAAATGAGGCACGTGATGACCCAAATGTCATCGTAGGTACGTTTCCATTAAATAATGTATATGCCTCTATGTTGTTTGATTCTGGAGCTGAGAGAAGTTTCATTTCCTTTGAATTTAAAGAATTAATTGATAAGATACCTAGTGAGCTTGAGGAAACTTATTATGTTGAATATGCTAATGGAAACGAGTATAAGACTAAGGAAATTATTGCTGATTGTAAGTTAACTTTAGATGAGAAGGACTATAGTATAGACTTGATTCCCATAGAAATAGGAAGTTTTGATGTGATAGTAGGAATGGATTGGTTGTCAAAAATGCGTGCTGAAATACTTTGCCATGAAAAGATCATTAAAATTCCTTTAGATAACGGTGAGGTGCTAATAGTTCAAGGCCATAAGGCGGGAGACCAACCCAAGATAGTGTCGTCTATGAAAGTGAGGAAGTATTTATGCAAGGAATACCACACATACTTGGCACAAGTAGTGGATAAGCGAGTGAAAGATAAGGATCCTCTCAAGGTAACGGTGGTTAGAGATTTTCTGGATGTATTTCCGGACGAACTACCTGGACTTCCCCCAGCGAGACAAGTAGAGTTTACTATCGATTTAGTTCCCGGGGCAGCCCCCGTAGCTAAAGCACCGTATAGGCTAGCGCCCTCCGAAATGCGAGAACTCTCAGAGCAATTGCAAGAATTGCTTGATAAAGGTTTAATCCAACCCAGTTCGTCGCCATGGGGTGCGCCAATTCTCTTTGTCAAGAAAAAGGATGGAACTCTGAGAATGTGCATCGACTATAGAGAGTTGAATAAATTGACGATCAAGAATAGATACCCGCTGCCGCAAATAGACGATTTGTTCGATCAACTGCAAGGAGCGTCGCATTTCTTGAAAATTGACCTTAGGTCCGGCTATCATCAGTTGAGGGTACGAGAAGAAGATGTACCTAAAATGGCCTTTAGAACTCGCTATGGGCATTATGAGTTCCTAGTGATGCCATTTGGTCTCACAAATGCGCCAGCCGTTTTCATGGACCTAATGAATAGGATCTGTAGGCCATACTTGGACAAGTTCGTCATAGTGTTCATCGATGACATCTTAATATACTCTAGAAGTAAGGAGGAGCACGAGAAGCACCTGAGGATAATCTTACAGCTACTTAGAGACGAGAAGCTATATGCTAAGTTTTCTAAGTGTGATTTTTGGCTACGTCAAGTCCAATTTCTGGGGCACGTTGTGAACGAAGAAGGAATCCATGTTGATCCGTCTAAGATAGAAGCAATCAAGAAATGGGAGACACCCAAGACACCAACGGAAGTGCATAGCTTCCTAGGTTTGGCGGGTTATTATAGGAGGTTCATTCAAGGATTCTCTAAGATTGCGGTACCCTTAACCCAATTGACCCAAAAGTCAAGAGAGTTCGAATGGGGTGAAGAACAAGAGCAAGCGTTTCAAACGCTTAAAAACATGTTGTGTGAAGCACCAATACTAGCATTGCCGGATGGAATGGAAGGATTTGTAGTGTATTGTGATGCGTCGAATAAAGGGCTAGGGTGCGTACTAATGCAAAGAGACAAGGTTATTGCATACGCATCTAGGCAATTGAAGCCACATGAGAAGAATTATTCGGCAAAAGAGTTATGCGGATCAAAGGAGGAAGCCCCTAGAATTCGAGGTTGGCGACAAGGTACTATTAAAGGTGTCGCCATGGAAGGGAACCGTAAGATTCGGCAAAAGAGTTATGCGGATCAAAGGAGGAAGCCCCTAGAATTCGAGGTTGGCGACAAGGTACTATTAAAGGTGTCGCCATGGAAGGGAACCGTAAGATTCGGCAAAAGAGTTATGCGGATCAAAGGAGGAAGCCCCTAGAATTCGAGGTTGGCGACAAGGTACTATTAAAGGTGTCGCCATGGAAGGGAACCGTAAGATTCGGCAAAAGAGTTATGCGGATCAAAGGAGGAAGCCCCTAGAATTCGAGGTTGGCGACAAGGTACTATTAAAGGTGTCGCCATGGAAGGGAACCGTAAGATTCGGCAAAAGAGTTATGCGGATCAAAGGAGGAAGCCCCTAGAATTCGAGGTTGGCGACAAGGTACTATTAAAGGTGTCGCCATGGAAGGGAACCGTAAGATTCGGCAAAAGAGTTATGCGGATCAAAGGAGGAAGCCCCTAGAATTCGAGGTTGGCGACAAGGTACTATTAAAGGTGTCGCCATGGAAGGGAACCGTAAGATTCGGCAAAAGAGTTATGCGGATCAAAGGAGGAAGCCCCTAGAATTCGAGGTTGGCGACAAGGTACTATTAAAGGTGTCGCCATGGAAGGGAACCGTAAGATTCGGCAAAAGAGTTATGCGGATCAAAGGAGGAAGCCCCTAGAATTCGAGGTTGGCGACAAGGTACTATTAAAGGTGTCGCCATGGAAGGGAACCGTAAGATTCGGCAAAAGAGTTATGCGGATCAAAGGAGGAAGCCCCTAGAATTCGAGGTTGGCGACAAGGTACTATTAAAGGTGTCGCCATGGAAGGGAACCGTAAGATTCGGCAAAAGAGTTATGCGGATCAAAGGAGGAAGCCCCTAGAATTCGAGGTTGGCGACAAGGTACTATTAAAGGTGTCGCCATGGAAGGGAACCGTAAGATTCGGCAAAAGAGTTATGCGGATCAAAGGAGGAAGCCCCTAGAATTCGAGGTTGGCGACAAGGTACTATTAAAGGTGTCGCCATGGAAGGGAACCGTAAGATTCGGCAAAAGAGTTATGCGGATCAAAGGAGGAAGCCCCTAGAATTCGAGGTTGGCGACAAGGTACTATTAAAGGTGTCGCCATGGAAGGGAACCGTAAGATTCGGCAAAAGAGTTATGCGGATCAAAGGAGGAAGCCCCTAGAATTCGAGGTTGGCGACAAGGTACTATTAAAGGTGTCGCCATGGAAGGGAACCGTAAGATTCGGCAAAAGAGTTATGCGGATCAAAGGAGGAAGCCCCTAGAATTCGAGGTTGGCGACAAGGTACTATTAAAGGTGTCGCCATGGAAGGGAACCGTAAGATTCGGCAAAAGAGTTATGCGGATCAAAGGAGGAAGCCCCTAGAATTCGAGGTTGGCGACAAGGTACTATTAAAGGTGTCGCCATGGAAGGGAACCGTAAGATTCGGCAAAAGAGGAAAGTTGAGCCCCCGATACATTGGGCCATTTGAAATTGTTGCTAGAATGGGCCCCGTAGCCTATAAGTTGAAATTACCCCAAGAATTGGGAGATGTTCATGACACATTCCATGTGTCGAACTTGAAGAAATGTGTGGCGGATGATTCGAAAGTGGTCCCACTTGAAGAACTACGTGTGGAAGATAAGCTCCAATTTCGTGAGGAGCCAATAGAAGTTCTCGATCGCGATGAGAAACGCCTTAAGAGGAGCAAGATCCCTATCGTTAAAGTTAGATGGAATACGAAACGCGGACCCGAGTTTACATGGGAGCGCGAGGACTTTATACGCGAGAAATATCCGCACTTACTCCCTAAGCAAATTCAAATTCCGAGACGGAATTCTTCTAAGGGGGTAAGGATGTAACAACCCTACTTTTTAAATATTATATATATGTACTAGTTGTGTTATATATATTTAAAAGATGATGATCAAACTTATATATATATATATATATATATATATATATATATATATATATATATATATATATATATATATATATATATATATATATATATATATATATATATATATATATATATATATATATATATATATATATATATATATATATATATATATATATATATATATATATATATATATATATATATATATATATATATATATATATATATATATATATATATATATATATATATATATATATATATATATATATATATATATATATATATATATATATATATATATATATATATATATATATATATATATATATATATATATATATATATATATATATATATATATATATATATATATATATATATATATATATATATATATATATATATATATATATATATATATATATATATATATATATATATATATATATATATATATATATATATATATATATATATATATATATATATATATATATATATATATATATATATATATATATATATATATATATATATATATATATATATATATATATATATATATATATATATATATATATATATATATATATATATATATATATATATATATATATATATATATATATATATATATATATATATATATATATATATATATATATATATATATATATATATATATATATATATATATATATATATATATATATATATATATATATATATATATATATATATATATATATATATATATATATATATATATATATATATATATATATATATATATATATATATATATATATATATATATATATATATATATATATATATATATATATATATATATATATATATATATATATATATATATATATATATATATATATATATATATATATATATATATATATATATATATATATATATATATATATATATATATATATATATATATATATATATATATATATATATATATATATATATATATATATATATATATATATATATATATATATATATATATATATATATATATATATATATATATATATATATATATATATATATATATATATATATATATATATATATATATATATATATATATATATATATATATATATATATATATATATATATATATATATATATATATATATATATATATATATATATATATATATATATATATATATATATATATATATATATATATATATATATATATATATATATATATATATATATATATATATATATATATATATATATATATATATATATATATATATATATATATATATATATATATATATATATATATATATATATATATATATATATATATATATATATATATATATATATATATATATATATATATATATATATATATATATATATATATATATATATATATATATATATATATATATATATATATATATATATATATATATATATATATATATATATATATATATATATATATACATATACATATATATATATATATAGATATGATAAAAATTTATTATACTACAAACTAACACATTTAACCTTACAAAACATATATACACTTACATCTAACATACATATACATTTTATACACAAATTTTATAAATAAAAAAAAGAAGAGAAAAACCCTTCAAAACCCCTTTCCCCCATACACTTTCACCAATCAACCATTAACTAATCTTACACTCCCAACACAAATCACTTACACCATTTTTCACACACACAACTCATTTCTCTCTCAAAAACCTCTTCTCTTCTCCTTTTCTTCTTCTCATTTTCGGCCAACACAAACAAAGAAAACACCAACAAAAATCAAGTTAAACACTTAATAATAATAAGGATTAAGTTAGATTACTAAAGGGTTATATTAAGCAAGGGTTTAAGGATTGTTTTTGGGTTAGATTAAGGGTTGTTGGAGGCTTCAAGAGTCACGAAAATTCTGCCCATTTTTCACCATCAAAACCAAGTTCAAGAGGGTATAATCTTCATCCTTTTTACTAGATCTAATCTTGTTTTTGTTTATATTCAAAGGTTTTATCAAAAACTCATACTTTCTTCTTGTTTTCTTTGTAATATACACTTAATGAGGGCAAAGTTGATAGGATCTTTCTTTCCATGCTCATGCATGTCGAATCTAAGAAGAAAAATCCAAGGATTCAACAAGTTTAAGACCCAAAAGTGTTGTTATAGATTAGTAGCTTTTAAAGTGATTTTCCTTTTGATAGATCTATATGTTTTTGTATGTTTTTGAAAATATATTCTGAGATTTTTCATTAAAAAAGATGTTTTTATGTTGTTGAATGTTAGATCTATAAAAGTTGATATTAAAAAGTGTTGATTTGAATGCATGTATGCTAGATTTAAGAAAGTTGGATCTTTTGTTGGATTATGAGATGGATATGGACTTTTTATAAGTGAAAAATATGTTAATATTAATGTTAATATTCTGGAAAAATTTATGAAATAACAAAGAGACAAAGCTTGGACCAAAACTAGTAAAAATAAGCTTGAAATCACAAACCGAAAACATGCAAAAAGCTATTTAGAGCACACACTTGCACCATAATCAAAGGACAAGAAAAATATATTCTGAGATTTTTCATTAAAAAAGATGTTTTTATGTTGTTGAATGTTAGATCTATAAAAGTTGATATTAAAAAGTGTTGATTTGAATGCATGTATGCTAGATTTAAGAAAGTTGGATCTTTTGTTGGATTATGAGATGGATATGGACTTTTTATAAGTGAAAAATATGTTAATATTAATGTTAATATTCTGGAAAAATTTATGAAATAACAAAGAGACAAAGCTTGGACCAAAACTAGTAAAAATAAGCTTGAAATCACAAACCGAAAACATGCAAAAAGCTATTTTGAGCACACACTTGCACCATAATCAAAGGACAAGAAAAATATATTAAACCTACTGGAAATAAGTTGAAATAAAAGTATAAAACATGAAATTATAAATTAAGGAGCATTTATATCAGAAGATAACTCAAATGAAATTATTCATAATTTATAAAGGCAATTATGACACTTAAAAGTATTTTTAAGGAATTATTTAGTAAATAAATCAATAAAGTGAATAAATAAGTAATTAAATATTATTAAACTAAATAAGTAATTACAAATCAGAAAATATACATAAATATTAATATTATAAGACCACTAATGTCAAATATTATCACTAATCAAAGTATACAATGGAGACCATATAAATCAAAGCCAAACTACCGAAATTCCAATAAACATACAAAAACGTTTAATGAGAAAACAACTCCTACCACCAAACCTCTTTTAACCAAATAATGAGAGCATCATAATGCACTTAAATTCCACAATTAAGTAACAACCAAAGATGGGCAAGTCTACTAGCAAACATCTCATGATCTAGCACACTAGTTCATGCTACACACTCTTACATTGTGTATATAAATACCATGGTTTAGGCTTGCTTGGGGAGCAACACGACTAGACGAAGACCTCGCATTTGATCAGCCCCTAACACTCTCAAATCAAGTGAGTCATAGCCCCTTTCAAACTCTTTTATGTGTTTTACTTTCGGGGTGAAAAGCATGATAAATAAAATTGCTTTATATATATGAATGATTCTTGAAAGAATGATTATGAAATGGGATGTATTGTATGTTCAATGTGTTATATGTTATACGATGAGCTTGAGTTCTGTCAAACTGTATCACTTCGGTACACTACTATTAACTCCGAAAGGGGAGGCCTGTAGTTAGAGGGTTGCGCAACTAGGAATCGTCCACTCACCCACTAAATAGGTAACGGTGGAATGTTTGGTCTGCCTTTGTGGCCACCTTCATTGCCAGTCCGACCCGAGCGGTGCTCTAATCTACTTTATATATTATTGGTCGTCTCCATGGCACGACCCCAATTGTGATTAAAGCACTTGATTGACAGCTTGTGCTATGAAATGAAATATTATGTTGTTTGGGACATGTAAATGGTCTTAGTAGTGGCTCAAGCATATACTCATCGAATTATGCCTTTGGGCTGAACGGAAATTATTATTATTGTGGATGGAAATTTATTGATTGAACATACGGTTTGGGTACGGATATTATGAACGACATTCTTGGAAACTATAAGATTTACTACTTCATAATTTGAATTGGTTGTACGTATATTTGGTAGAATAAACCTATGAACTCACTCAACTCTCGTAGTTGACACTTTTTCTTCATGCTTTTCAGGTCTAGGGCAGTAAGTTAGCACTTTGGACCGCCTCATGGATGATGTGTTTATTTGTTGCATGTTGGACTAGTAATGCGAACATTTGATCTTTTGATAATGAATTTGGTTATGTAATGTTTATTAAACGTCAACTTGAACTTGTAACCTTTTGAATTTGAATGGCATTTGAAACTTTATGGTGATGTTTTATATTTAAATCTTTTGTACCATGTCGTTCTGTGACATCTCGTGTTCCGCCTTAGTCGGGGTGTTACACTAGGCCACTGTCTGGGACGGTGGTCTTGGCGTCTGCGACGCTGGAAACTGGGCAGACAGACAGCAACAGCCAAACAAGACCAAATCAACCCAATTCAAAACCAAAACTCATTTTTGACCTATAAATCGGTTTGTAAAGGTTCAAAACACACTTTGGAACATATGTGAACTTAATTAAGCTTAATCCACTCCAAAAACAAGCTCCTAAACACTAAATTATCCCCCAAATTCGGCCCAAGTCAAACCAAGAACAACCAAAACCCTAAATTTGACCTAGAACCCTAAATTGACTTTCAAAAATCGTTTTGATGTCTTCTTGACCCATTTGGAACATGAATGAACGTATTATAACATAAATGGAAGAAACCCAATTTGTAAACTTGAATCAAAACAACCATTTCATGCTTCAACCCGGTTTTGACCCATTATGAACTCAAACAAACCCTAATTCGACCCAAATGGGTTCTTGACCCGAATTTGACCAAGGGCTCATGGGTTTGACTTGGAAACTTGTTTACAACATAAAATGATGATTATGAGATGAGTTTTACTTACCAAATCCGTCACCAAAAGCTCAAATCCGAAATTGACCCGTTTGAAGAGTTTCCTTGCACTTTGTGACCCAAATTTGAGATATGTTGTTAAGAAGATGATATAGATGATTATTCTAACTTAGATCTAAACCAAATAACATTTAATGATGAAGAAAATATAGAGAAAGATATGTAAGAGTATGTGTGTGTTTAATTAGAGAGAGAGTGAGGTGGGTGAATGAATGAATGGATAAGGGATGGGTGGATGGGTTGGGTGTAAGATTGGGAGGGTGGATAGGGTTGGGTCATAATGGATGGGGCATGGGTTTGGGTCAACCCATGGGTTCTAGATTACATTTCTAATTAAGTTAAACCTCAACAAAAATCGCAACACCAAATAAGTCGGCAAATCGACCCCGTCTATCATAATGCACGTTAATAAGTCACAAAACACTCCAATTATATTACTAACTAAATTTGTTAGTCAATTTGTTCATAAAGTCAAATGGTCAAAAGTCACGAGTGTTACAGTTGGTGAGTTCGCAGGTTTAATCATGAGTACACACATCAAGGTTTGATTATAGACTTATTTTAGATACAAGTACACACAGGGATAAGCACACGACACTATCGATATAGCACACAGGGATAGGCCCACGACACTATCGATATAGCACACAGGGATAGCCACGACACTATCGATATAGCACACAGGGATAGCCACGACACTATCGATATAGCACACAGGGATAGCCACGACACTATCGATATAGCACACAGGGATAGCCACGACACTATCGATATAGCACACAGGGATAGCCACGACACTATCGATATAGCACACAGGGATAGCCACGACACTATCGATATAGCACACAGGGATAGCCACGACACTATCGATATAGCACACAGGGATAGCCACGACACTATCGATATAGCACACAGGGATAGCCACGACACTATCGATATAGCACACAGGGATAGCCACGACACTATCGATATAGCACACAGGGATAGGCCCACGACACTATCGATATAGCACACAGGGATAGCCACGACACTATCGATATAGCACACAGGGATAGCCACGACACTATCGATATAGCACACAGGGATAGCCACGACACTATCGATATAGCACACAGGGATAGGCCCACGACACTATCGATATAGCACACAGGGATAGCCACGACACTATCGATATAGCACACAGGGATAGCCACGACACTATCGATATAGCACACAGGGATAGCCACGACACTATCGATATAGCACACAGGGATAGGCCCACGACACTATCGATATAGCACACAGGGATAGCCACGACACTATCGATATAGCACACAGGGATAGCCACGACACTATCGATATAGCACACAGGGATAGCCACGACACTATCGATATAGCACACAGGGATAGCCACGACACTATCGATATAGCACACAGGGATAGCCACGACACTATCGATATAGCACACAGGGATAGCCACGACACTATCGATATAGCACACAGGGATAGCCACGACACTATCGATATAGCACACAGGGATAGCCACGACACTATCGATATAGCACACAGGGATAGCCACGACACTATCGATATAGCACACAGGGATAGCCACGACACTATCGATATAGCACACAGGGATAGCCACGACACTATCGATATAGCACACAGGGATAGCCACGACACTATCGATATAGCACACAGGGATAGCCACGACACTATCGATATAGCACACAGGGATAGCCACGACACTATCGATATAGCACACAGGGATAGCCACGACACTATCGATATAGCACACAGGGATAGGCCCACGACACTATCGATATAGCACACAGGGATAGCCACGACACTATCGATATAGCACACAGGGATAGCCACGACACTATCGATATAGCACACAGGGATAGCCACGACACTATCGATATAGCACACAGGGATAGGCCCACGACACTATCGATATAGCACACAGGGATAGCCACGACACTATCGATATAGCACACAGGGATAGCCACGACACTATCGATATAGCACACAGGGATAGCCACGACACTATCGATATAGCACACAGGGATAGGCCCACGACACTATCGATAAAGCACACACAGGGATAAGCACACGACACTATCGATATAGCACACAGGGATAGGCCCACGACACTATCGATAAAGCACACACAGGGTATCATGCAACATAGTCTATAATCGACAAAATAAAAGAGTATCCATAATGTAACCGAAAATGTAATCCAATATATGTAATCATAAACGTATCCAAAATATGTAAACAGGAGTGTATCCAAATTAGGTAGTCACAAAATACCATATACGTTTTATCAGAAAAGCAGTTTGTATCCTTTCAGCCCCATGAAAACATGTGAAAAGAGGACTACGAAACTCACCTGAATGCCAGCAATAAGATCAAGCTACACAAGATATCAGAAAGCAAGTACTCGGCACACGATCAATCAGTTTCAAGTGATCACATTTAAGTATGTATTTATTTATAGGAAAGCATGCTCATAACGTGCCACCAAGTGTTAACTAAGTTTTCCAAAATCGCACAAGTTTGACTTTGACTAATTTTTACAAGTTTGACCAAAGTTGACTAAACTACGAGTTTGACTAAGTTGACCAAATTGACTAAAGTTGACCAAAGTTGACTAAATTGACCTTCACGAGGTAGTAATTGAAATTCGAGGTCTCAATTTGAATACGGGGTCTTAAATTGAATTTGGTGTCTCAATTGGACTTGGGGTCTTATTTTGAGAGGCTAAATTTAAATAGTATATGGGGTTGTATTTTCACTAAAAGACAGAATTGAAATTAGAATAGTAAACGGTCGCAAATCACGGGGTCACAATTACGGGGTCGCGAATTACAGGGTCGCAATTACGGGGTCACGAATTACGGGGTCGCAATTACGGGGTAGCAATTACGGGGTCACAAATTATGGGGTCGCGAAAAGAGTTGTTCTTCCCCAAAATTTGTTCTAGAAAACCCTAACCGTTTCTTTTGATCTGAAAGGTGTTTTAACATCAGAATGTACTTTTAGACTCTCTAATATGATTGAAAAACAATACCAAAGTTGGAGACTCGAAAACGAACTTAAAACCCGACAACCCATTTGAACAAAGTTTATAAAAAGTGTACAAAAATCCTTAAATCTCAAGATTTTGTTTATGAAATCAAACGAAACTTTGACAAAAGTTGTAGTATATGATTCTAAACGTTTTGGACGTAAAAAGTTTAATACTTGGTGGGTGTAGTGTGTGTATTAAAAGAAAAACCGAAAATGACAAAAAGAAGAGCATAAAGTGGGTTTTGATTTTATACCTTAAATCTGTAAAATATGTGTTTGTAGAGATGTTTGGAAGACAAAAATACAACTTTTGAAACTAAATCTAAACAAAATAAGGTTGGATTTCAACAAGATTTGATGTTTATGAGGTAGTAAAATGGGGTAGCAAAAGTGAGGTAGTAAGGGTTTGTGTGTGTTTTGCTTGGAGGCTAAGTTGATGGGAATGTGAGTTTGTGAAAGAAAGAGAATATTTATATGTAGGGTAAGATGGGAGGGTTTCATGTTATGCCACCTTACTAGTCCAAAATACGATGTCGCTCAGGAAATACGATGCTGGACACGAATTACAAGGCTAAACCAAAATACGATATTGAATCAAAATTTACGAGGTCGTTTTCTAAATACGATGTCAATTTCAAATACGATGCCAACTGACAAATACGAGGTCGCATTTCGAATTAAAACTTTTATTTTTGACTTGAAAGCTTTCATGGTCAACTCACGGGTGTTCCACATTATAGTTGCTTGTCCTCTATACTTGATATGCGCTTATTTTTGTTTGAACGTGTTTTCGGAATTTTAATTTGTTTTCTAAAGATGAAAAACTCCTATTTTCTAAAAAAATGAAAAATGAAAAACTAAAAGACATTTTTCGCAACTAAAACACACCTTTAATGTTTCCGGTTTTTTGGTTAGGTGAAGAACTAGACGTGATTTCTTATTGCACGTAATTCACGATTATGTTACTCCATACGTTTGCAATCAACCCTCAATAGTTAAGAAAATTATTGTTAAAAAGGTGACTTCACTTTTTTAGTTTTTGAAGAAAGACTAGAGTTGTATTGTACCATATATAAAACTTATCTTCTTTTTGCTTGAAGTCAATAAAACTTCATCTTCCCTGTGAATGGTGATTGAAAGGGTTTTCTTTTGTGTTTGTGGGGCAAAGTGTCCCCAGTCGAGATATAAGATTGCCCATAACTTATGGAAGTAAATCACGTACGTTAACTAAATAGACGCGTATTTATCAAATCAAAGCTAGATATGTTGGAGATATATTATTAGGTGGTAAAAGCTAAAGGAATATTAATTTGTCACTCTTTATCCAACCTCACATGTCATCCTGTAATATTGCCATTTCCAATTGTACCATACATAAAACTTGTCTAATTATTATTATTATATCCATTAAAGCCAACTCGATCTAAAAATGAAAAACATATAAAATTTGAGGCTCAGAGCAAGATCGAAAATAAGCCTAATAGTCAATAGTCAATAAACATATACATAAATGTAACAAAAAATATTCAAAAAAGTATTTTAGGTATTTTTATTTTGATAGCATATAAATTAGAAAAATGCTAGAAATACAAACAACTTACAAACAAATTTTTACAAAATGAGTTATCACCAATGAAATTAAGTGAGAGAATAATGAAAGAAAAAAACAACTTGCACTACAAATAATGTTTGTATTTAGTGTGAACAAATGGGGTGTTACAAATTAATCATGAAAGTCTACACTAAAAAGTGTGAACTTTTAGTTCTACACACTTTTTAGTGTGGATAAATTTCTACACACTTTTAATTCTACATATTTTTACACACATAAAAGCGTGAATTTTTTTTTAATTTGTTCACGCTAACTAAAAGTGTGAACAAATGCAACATTATTTGTAGTGTTGACATCTAATTGGTCTTGATTAATTGGTTAAAAGGATATATTGATAAACGCCTAAATTGTCTAACTTTAAGATACAAAAATGACATGTTTTGGTGCTTGTTAATAGACGATTAGGGCGGTTTTATGTTTGTTGAGTGATTTCAGGTCATAAGTAGCAAAATGGAGCTAATTGGATGAAGGAACGAGTCAAGAAAAGTCAAAGCAAAAATCTGGAAAATTTCCATTCCTGGGGCACAGTGCAGGACGCCCACTGCCACCGTCCCAGACGGTGGCATTTGTGCAAAAATCCGAATTTTATGGATTTAATTATTTTTCAGTTTATATTACTTTCAAACACGAACTTGGAAGTTATCCTTCATATTTTTCACACACAATAGCAGTTCCAAAAGTTCCCAAGACCCCAAAATCACCACCATATCACAATTCCATGGAGATCATAGCCAACAGTGAAGAATCATTGATGAAGATGATAGGCTAAGGTTCTTTTGATCATTCTCATGTGAACAATTATGTAAGACATTTATGTTCAACCTTTTTCATATTCATGTTGGATTAGATGTTTAATTCCTTATTAGTCTTTTACATCTAATGTTGTTTGGATTGGTTGAATGATTACTTGTTTATGACTTTGAATGAAATTCATCTATCATTTGGTTTTAACTTATTAATTGATCATTGATTATTGAATGAATCTCTCATGAACTTGTAATTTTACTTTAATGAATTGAAAATCTAGTTGTGTCAATTCCCCGATTTTCGTTATCGTGAATTATCACAACCGATTAATTTAGTTCTTGAGTTCATTCAATCCAAACATTATAACGAATCATGTCTATGTGATTTCCAACGAATATAAGTTAGGTTACATATTTGAAAGCATAATTGGGAGCATGAGAATGGTCTACTTTTGTTTAATTGAATTATTTTGTTAAGTTCTTAATCAATATTAGTTTTAATCAAACTAATCAATCAAATCAATTTTAAGTTTATGTCTAGTTCAATTAACTTTGTAAATTGTTTAACACTTTCCCATGATTCCCTGAGGATACGATACTCGACTTACTCATACTAGTTATAGGTATTTAGTTTATATTTTTGATCGGTCCAACGACATCGATCATATCTCCCCATTCATGAGGTCTTGGGTTCAAGCATTAGGGTGGACATAAGAAGTCCCTCTATGAGGGCTTGACTTGGGTATACTCAGGTTCAAATCTGAAGGGACAGGGTTTACCCCTATTAATCGGTGTGCCTTCGGGCGGATTAGTAGGGGATTTTTCTCCATCGGGTATTTGAAATAGACATTCTACTTCGAGAGAACTCTCTAGCGCGGACCCGGTTAAGACAACGTATGCTAGACCCCGTTGTCGAATCGCGACACGAAATTTCAACGAAATTCACATTTAAAAAGAAAAATACTATATAAGTTTATAAAGATTGTGTATCTAGCATTGCTCAATAAATTAATTGTCGCTGAAAATTATAAGCTTGATAATTGATAGCACTTAAAGTTTTGTTACTTGAAGCATTTAAAAAATTATAAATTAGGCCTTTCTTATGGGCTGACGTGCCCCTTTTCATCATCCACGACGGGTACGACACCATAGGCAGTAGGCACCACCCTTTTAAGCTTGTCGTTCCCCTCATCCAAATTTGGAATTGGTATGGGCCCGGTGTAAGTGTATGTGCATAACTGCATATAGTTTATTTGTTATTTTATTTGGGGACGAGGGATTTGGACTAAATTGTATATAAAGTTATAAACAGAAAGGTAATTAAAAAGTTGGACAAAAATTTGGGCCCGCATATTTTTAAACCCTCTAAGTTGAAACTTTTTATCCTTTGAGCCGGCCTGATCCGTATATTACGAGATTATCATACTAACCGTAAATAATTTAATGTGTTTCAAAACATAAACCGGTTACAATTAAATGTATATAGTGAGTGAACTTTTGAATGTTTTTTCTATCCAACGGCAATCTATTTAACTCATAAGCTACACGAATGTTTAAGATGCAATTTAAGATTTTTGAAAAATCCTTAATAATCCACCTCTACAAATGTGAATAAGTGGGACTCAACCCAGGTTAAAAGACCCTACCAATTGACCACCAATCCAATTGATACATTTGAATAATGCTTGATAATGTCCGATGGTTTGTAACTTAGAATTATATATATAACAAAGCAACAATTTTAGATTGTGACGAGATTACTCTAGTTAAGTTTTACCAACCATGAGTTTACAAGTGTGTTTTTTTTTTATTTCTTTAACTACAAAACAATACAAGTTTTTTGGTGTGACAGAGATTAATGTAAGTAAAGGTACCCTTTAATAGTATAAACTACAACTTTTGTAGCAGCTTACACTTCGATTGATTTAAAAAGAGTACGACTCCTATCATTACAGTCTCATGGATTCAATTAGCTTATTCAATCTTAAGTTGACACAGAGCCAACAACTTCAATATGCACAATCGCACATAGCTAGCTCATTGTGTGAATTTCATTTTTCTTTTAAAAACAGGATATAATTTTTGATGGACTATTTCTGATATATAGCAAGAGTTGGGAGGATCACTTAAACCATTTGATAACCAAGTAATAAACGGTGTTTCGGTGAGCGACTAAACATATATTGCATGTGACATCAATTTTAATTACATGACATTTGAATTCATATAAGAGTATTGTCCGCATCAGTTCAGGATGTTCATCTAACAAACATCTTAATCAGCATGTCACGTCAGATTTTCATCCATTCTTCCCACAAACATCTTTTACCCACAACAATAATATATACATCCTTCTTACAAAAAACCAAATAACTTCCCAACTATTTTTTTGCAAACTAATTCATCATTCATCCAATTTTTGTCCTCAACCTCCAGCATCCTTCACCATCCTTCTACACAAACACTCAAGGATGAATACCCTCCACCTCATCACTCACAACAATACCCTTTCTACAAACATGCATCCTCCATGTTATCACAAATCACCTATGGATACCCTTGTGTGTCGCATTCTATATCTCTTTACCTGTGCGAATTGTCTTATAATGTGAAGTGTGCGAAGCAGTAATACACATCTTTTAATGGTGTTAAATATGTTGTTTTTATTTTAGTTTTCCGTTCCTGCCACGAAGCACGATGAAGTTTAACTAGTCATGATTATTTAAGGGTGAACGGAATGGTGAGAGTAAAATCAAAAAGCCATATCACCACTCACCAATGAAATAATGACATGTCAAATAGGTCTCTTAACCACCGTTTTCAAACCAAAATGATGGGAGTGGAACCTTTGCCTACCCAAACCAATCATAATTGATATAGAAGTATATAGTGAGATAGTCAATCTCGGTTTACAAAACCAAATATTACAAAACATGAGTTAACCGAATTAGTGGCGGTGGTATAGCCGACAAACCAATCCCTTAACCGATGACTAACCGAGTCCATTCCCTCCTCCCTAAGCTAATCCTAAAATGCTAAGTCATTTCGAAAAAAATTGTTAGTACTATCTTTTGACAAATACAAGGATACATTTTACTTTTATATTATTTTGGCTCCGCTATAAAGAATTTCAAGTTAGGCCCCTTGTGTCATCGTATAAGGAATTGTCACTTTGTCACCTCTTTTGTGAACTAGATAGGTCGACTTAATTATATATTGTTGGTCATTATGTTTTTTAGCTAGGTAATTTTCGAATAGCTAAATCTGATCACCAACCTAGGGTCAAAGTCTATTCAAACTGAGATAATCAAAGGTTTTAACCGTGTATCCGCTATATCTAACGTTGAGGGATTTCAAGGAAAACCACACCGTAGCCCCCCTCTAGCTAGTGGTAAACGGGGATCGAACCCCAACCTGGCGTGTATAATTGAGTCACTAAACCAATAAAACTGATATCATTGTCTTGTTGGTGTTATGTTGTCTATGTATTATGTATGTTCGTTTTTGGAGTTTTATCTTCTTTTGTGTTAGGTGTGAGACTCATAGGTGAGAGACTGATAATAAACCGATTATATATATATATATATATATATATATATATATAGTTAGTTATTACGAGAACTAAATACTTGTCGAGAACTGCGAGAACCATCTAAGACCATTGATGATATTGATCAATGGTTATAAATAAATGATATTTTATTTAATTCTTATATAAATTAAATTAAGCTATTAACGAATTAGTTATAAAAAAAGGGTAAAATAGGAATTCAATTTTGAAATAGAAAGTCAAAAGCGCATATGTTTTGCTGGAGAAAAAAACGGACCGATCATTTGATTTTGGAATCATTATTTTTCTATATATAAGGCGTCGTTTTTTCTTCTCAATCCATAAGTGGATATTTTATCAAATAACTATACAATTATAGTATTTATTCTTCAAAATAAATTTAATAATGTAACTATTTTCATTTGCTTTTGGGACATAAAATTTAACATGAATTGTGTACACATGTGTGATTATCTAAAACGTGTGATTATTGTAGTCTTATTCCAGTATATCTCGTTTTGTATAAATATGAACAGGTACCTAATGAAACCTCTCTTTTTTTAAATACTAAAAGTCTTTTATTTTTGTATGCACATTAGTGGTACACTACAAATCTTATTTTATATGAACATGTGATTATCATGTACGTGTGAATGTATTGTGTACACATGTAAACACTGTGTACACATGTATGAACATGTACACATATGTGAACAAATTATATTTTATATGAACATGTGATTATCGTGCAAGTTTGAATGTATTGTGGGCACATGTAAACATATCATTTTTTTCTAAAATACATGTCATAATTACATATGATCGATTCGATATAAATAAAAACATAGAGAAGAAAAACAAAACAAACTCTTGCACTTTTCTATATTTTCGGTATAAAAAACAAGAAACAACCTATTGAGTATTATGTATTTCAAACATTAGATAACTTTCACAAGTACTGAATATAATGAAATAGCAAAGGAATACGATGAAAAAATAACAAAGGAGAAAAAGATTGATGTAGCAAATGAATAATTCAATACCATTGTATTTTTAATTCCTAACGATACAGTGTAAATCTCAAAATTAAAATCTTTTAATTACCATACATATTCGTATATACAAAATAAAATACTCCGTAGTAACTAACATGTGATAATGATCCGAGATTTCAGGGAAGGAAAGTTATGGATAGAGATATTTAATTTAAATGGCTAATTAATTTTTATAAAATTACATTATTATCCTTTCACATATTAATGATATAAGAGTTCTCGTAGTTCTCGACATTTTTTAGTTCTCGATTTAACTTTTTACTATATATATATATATATATATATATTAATATATATATTTTAATATATAATTATTTGTATGTATATATATAGATGGACTCATAATATCCCTTTTAGCATTTTTAACTAGAGTATTATTATTCAGTAACATGGTTGTTTTATTGATGCATTATTGAAGTCAAGACAAGTTCTTACAATAATAATACTAGTATGGTATCCGCGTAATGTGGCGGCGATAACAGTGGCCGCGATGTGGTGGCGCCAACAAAGGCGGACCTATGTAATAGTTAAGTAGGTCCACGAGCTTGAAAGTTTTTTTAGCAAGTATATGGAAAATTGATACAAAGATATTTGATTTAAAGGGGTAATGAATATTTTTTAAAAGATAATGGAATGATTGTGTAAGTTAATTAGGTAAGGGTAAAAAATAGATTTCGCATGTCCCAAAAATCTTAATTTTTCAACATGGGGTATAATATTTATATAGTAGTATAGATAATGCGTTTTGCTAAACTAGAAAAATTGCTCGCGCATAGTGGCGGAAACGATAGTTCCTACTTTTACCTATGTTTTTGAGATGTGTGATTAACTCCGTCGATTGTTATAATTCCGGTGAATTTGAAATCCGCCAGATAGAGAAAAATAAAGAGAGAGAGAGGGAGAGAAATATGAAAGGATCACAGAGACCACAAATGTGAAGGGACCATTTGTCATGTTCTTGA
>CM067170.1:71794990-71844990 GCA_034093135.1 Erigeron breviscapus
TTCAATTTCCTTCGATAAATTGTTCTTTAATTTGTTCTCCTTCCATATATCTCTTTTGACATCATTTTTCTCTTCACGAAAAACAAATGCATGTTTTGTGCAATGATATAGATTAGTTATGCACATAACCATTCAAGTAGACAAAACTTGGCTAACATGTATTATAGCAAGCTAGCTACCATCTTTTTTCAAGAAATAAAATAATTCACAATCATAAAAGTCGAAGATCTTTGGAAAACCGGACTAGCTAGCTTGCCCAAGTCTTGAAAACTTTGTGGCTCTAAACTATATATAGGCCTTATGACCATATATATGACAGCTTCGATATCACTAACGAATATAATGATGCGTATATATGTGTATGATGTTTATCTTGTGATTTTTTTAGTTTTCAGTAAGATAAACTTAATTTTCCATATAAATCTTCACAAACTCGCAACAAATAACATATCTAAAAGTCTTTTAATTAAAAAGCTAGGCTCTCTATGGGCATAGCTAAAAACCACCACCTTTAGTTGTTTGCAATTAATCTTGTTTTGCCACCATGCATACTCCCCTTTTAATCTTGTTGAATTAATAGTATGTATATAGGACCCTTATTTTGAGAACTCATTTTTTTGTAAGAACCGTGAGAACTCTTAAATTTTATATTAAATCACATATTTTTTTTGTTCATTCACATGTGATACGTTATAAAAATATATGTTGCAGAAGAAAAAAAATTCAAAACCTTATATATAGCCGTTTGTCGCATGTGAACAAAAAACGTGAACAAATTCATTCACAAGCTCACAAGAGGCTACTTTGAAGGTTTCTTAAAAAAGTTTCTTCTACAACATACTTTTTTATATCATTTCACATGTGAATGAACAAAAAAACATGTGAACAAATATATAATTTAAGAGTTCTCATGGTTCTTACAAAAAAAATGGTTCTCAAAATAAGGAAACTTTATATATATATATATATATATATATATTGTATATATATATATATATATATATATATATATATGTGTGTGTGTGTGTATATATGTATATGTAATAATATAATTGTTCTCTTTAGATTGCAATCAAGAAGTTAATCTTGTTTTTTAGCCTCTCCAGGTAAGTTGCATAAAGAAATATATTTTCTCTTTTGGTCATCCGCCCATTTTTCTAAAAACAACGTATAATAATTGTAAAGACATGTGATGTGTACGTATAAGCCTAATGAAAAACAATTAGTATTTCGTTTAAGCAACATGTTAATTAAGCACCTCAAAATGCATATTGATTTCATATATGGTATAAAGTCAAATCCCTTGTAAAATAATGGATTACATATGATCACCATAATAATGATAAAAAGTTTGGATGAAATAATGATTTGTTTGGTGTATACATTTTTGTACAATATCTACAAATTTGGTAATTGGTACAAGATCACTAAACACGTACAAACATATATATAACGTGTATATACATATGGTATATACACATTAATAATCACTACTACAAAACTGACGTATTCCCACGGCCAAATCCGTGGGAAATCCGTGGGAAAATAGCCTTTTTCCCACGGATTGAGGTCGTCGTTAAAAGGGGCGTGGGAAATGTTTTCCCACGAATTTTCCCACGGCCATTAATAGTTCCCACGGTTTTCCCACGAGCATAAATTCGTGGGAATATTTCCCACGGATTTTCCCACGACAATACTAACAGATTTCTCACGGATTTCCAACGAATTATATTTGGATATTTCCCACGGATTTTATCTTGCCACCGATTTCCCACGGATTTTTATTTCCCATTGATTTCCCACGAACTTTTTTCCCATAAATTTCCCACGGGTTTCTTTGGAATAGTTTTCCACGGATTTTCAACGGATTAATTATCCACAGATTTTTCCACAGATTGGTTTTCCACGATTTTCCCACAGATATGAATTCTGTTTTTCCCACAAATTTTCCACAAATGACATTTTTAATTAAAATGAATTTTGTGTTTCAATTTTATATTTTCCCCTGTATATCAAAAATACATCACAAAAAGTAACAAATAAATACTTAAATTACTTAAATGCATAATAACCTAAATATTTAAGAATCAAAGTAGATGCGCCAAAAAAAATATTCATACGCATCATTAGAAAAAGTTTCAAATTTTGATGATGATACATCTTGAGATTTAGGTTGATTGAATCATATCGGGGAAGTTCCGCGTCATGGCGGCGATTGTCTCCTTCATTGTTAGTGTTTCGGCCTCATAGCTTCTTTGTTTGCCTTTCTTCACGTCTTTTCATCTCTTCAATCTCTCTTTATTATCTCATGTTTTTCCCGCATCTCCTTCACAGTTTAGATCAACATTTGCACCTACAGATATATATTAAGTAATTGAGTAGATAGATTTAATAACAATTCACCAATATTAAAATATGCCATATGAGCAATTGAACATGATAAGTTGGTAACATACTGTACCTATGTCCATTCCGTATCACAAGTTGTAAATTGAGATAAAATCAATAGTAAAAACTATAATAAAACAATAATACAATTACAAAGACATGCTAATAACTACATCACAGTACACAAACTCATGTCTTGATTGGAAAATGCCAAAATGGAATACTTTAACATCTCCAAAATTGGGACCATTTAATGGAAAGTCATATCGTATATCTTTATTATTACCTCTCAAGCACATTTGGTTTTGCAAGCTCCTGGTAAACTTTCATGGTGCCAGTCAGATGATAAGAGATTGAAGGGCACTTAATAGCTGAAGACTCCTCCATCAATAGCCTAGCTTTCCACTCCTACAAGATACATAAACTTCAAATCGTGCTCAATTATAAATAAAAGAAAATATTTTTTTAACAAGAACTCTCAAGATTCTACTCACTGTTTAAAGACGGATAATCGGTGGGTGCATATCCAGCTCAAAAATATATGACTACAACGGTTTCCCCGTCTCTAAAATCTCTGAACCACTCAATCCAAGAACTTATTCAAACAACAAAAAACAAAAGTAACAAGAATAGATTAAACAACTGATTGCATCGTTATTACAACTTTAAACAGCAAAAACACGCCCAAACATTATTTTTTAAAGACCTTGAAGCTGATTTTATTATATTTCATATTTCAAAATCACACAATGGACCACATGTCTAAACTAGAAAACACCTTTAAGATAGACGTACTCAATGTAGCTTATTCAAAAAAAAGTGTATGGTTGGGTCCTGTTTAGAGGTCTGCCCATTTATGTTAGTGTGCGTTTTTTGATCGGCAACGACAACATTACAGGATGATGCTAACAACAAAAATGAAAGAAATAGTATATTGTGAGCTTTGCATAGAGGGTTAATTACCCTATCAAGGTACCTCTTTTTTTACCATTTTTCAGCATCTTGGAGTGTATATCTAATGATCTAGAGGTAAAAATATCAACTTTCTTCGTTCTGCAAATTCAAGATTAACACAAATACCTTTTAAACCACTTTTACACAATGAAAAAGAGTAAAGCAGTTTGAAAATAAGTCATTTGCATTCATCGCATACTAAGATATTAATATCAATCACATAACTTACATCAAACTTTAATCAAAACTACACCTAGCAGCAAGCACCCATTTCCATTTTTGTATAAATCAAGAAACCCCAAATGCATATTTACAAAAAGAATAAACAATACCTACAAATTCAACACAAACTGTATTTATATATATATATAAACGTTTCCATCTACCAATTAGATATATTTACAACACTAACTGTAATTGTATATATACATATATATATATATATATATATGAAAACATTTTCAGGATCTGTAATTATATATATACAAAAATAATAAATAGTATACCTTTCCATCCACCAAATGACGGGTGCCAAGCATTCGATTATCGGGGTATTTCTCCACGGACATGCTGCAACACAACCATACAAATATACATTTTTTATTTTTATTTTAAATAACAAAATAGTAGAACAGATATGAAGAAAATCCACAATTATAACCCTAAGCAAACATTGAAAACAAATAACAAATTAAAATGACGATTCCTTAAAAGATTTTCAAACTAACAATAAAATTACATACCTATAAGAGTGGTGGTGGCTTACGGTTGTGGAGACAGTACGCTGTGGTGGTCATCGAGTGGTGGTTACTGGTGCTAGTGCACTGTGGTGGTCATGTAGTGGTGGTGAGGCTGCTGTAGCAGGGGAGAGGGTGTTCCAGCGGAAATTATGGCGGCTGTGTTAGGGTTTTGCAGAAAATAGATAAAAGAAGTAAAATGACTAGTGAGAACCGATTGGATCTGAAGATATGTTAAAGTTAATTGACAAGTGTTTTGGTGGGTGGAGGGAAATTAAAGCGGTGGAATGAATTTGGTGAAATTTTTTAAAAGGTTTCAAATTTTGTTATTTCTTTATAAGTTTTTCTTAAACATCTAAATATATTTGATACGTTATTAACTTGAAAACAAAACATTATAACTTTATTTTTTTAAGATTATGGTATTTAGGGATGACAAAAATACTCGTACCCGATAAGGAATCCGATACCCGAACCCTATTTGATCGGGGAATCTCCGAGTTGACCGGGGATGGAGATGTAATTATATTTCCCGGTGGGGATGAGGACGGGGATAAGAGACCATAAATCTTCGATCTTTATACCCGAACCTGAAAAAATTATATATAAATTAGAATCACTTTTAAGTTTTTTCTATTTATTAAAGTCATTTTTATTTCCATATTTGTTAGAATCACATATCCTATAACTTTTTTTAAAAGTGTTTTTTATGTATTACATTTTGTTTATGGATGAGGATTGAACCCATGACCTCTGTCTCCAAAGGCCAAAGTGTTTACCACTGATCTAAACCATGCTGCTTACAATACTCAACATAGATATTAGTTTTATATCTAAAAGAAAAGGTCAAACTACACATTATATTAGTTATGTTCTACTTCAATGATATATGGAGGGATAAATTATCAAACTATATTATATTCTAATCTATATCGGTTGTCTACTATTATAACTCGAATATTAAAAATTTATTATATTATTATTATTGACATATTTATATACTTCCATCACCATTCATATTTTTGATGGTAATTTTAAAATTTTAATTTTTATTCATTGACTAAATAAGGTAAACAAAGAGCTTGGAAGAAAAATGTGGTATAAAAAATAGGGCGTCAAATAACTAAAAACGTGATATCTTCAGCTCATTTGGGCCTATTGGGCCTTAAACCTCATTTGTTATCTCATGGGCCTAATAGGCCCAATATGATTCTCAATCATTTGATAAGTATGATTATGTATAAGTATGAATGTGTGTGTGTATATATATATATATATGTGTGTGTATGTATGTATGTATATATGGATATACTTTTGTCTAATCATTGGGTCTATTAGGCCCAATAGGCCATTGATAGAAGTCGTGAACATATTGGGTCCAATATGTTCGTTATTCACTTGAATGGGCCTATTGAGCCATAAACCTCGTTTGTTATCTCATTGGGCCTAATACGCACAATAAGTTTCTCAAACGTTCGTTTGGGCCTAACATGATTCATCGTTAAGTACGAATGTGTGTGTGTGTGTGTATATATATATATATATATATATATATATATATATAGTATGTCTCAATCATTGGACCTATTGGGCCCAATACATTCACCACTTGTATAATGGAATGGGTCGTGTGTGTTCGTTTTTCACTCGAATGGGCCTATTGGGCCTTAAACATCGTTTGTTATCTCATTAGGCCTAATAAGCCCAATATGTTCCTCAATTATTCGTTTGAGTCTAACATGATTCATCGATAAGTACGAATGTGCGTATATAGTATGTATGTGTATGTATGATTATAAAAACTAAAAGACACGTGTCGCATGTAAGTATTTAGGTAATGTTATTAAGAACCAAAAAGACATGTGTCGAATACGAGAATATTGTATGTATTTAGTGGATAGTGGTATTCTAAGTATTCAGGTAACGTTATTGAAAAATGTAATGTTGATATTTAAGGGATTAGGTAATATAATAGTATATATCATCTATATATGTATGTATTACATGTACGCATGTAACGTACGTTTGTATTGTGTATGTGTATGTATGAAATGTATGTATTTAATATACTTAGATATTGTATTTGTATATGAGTATGACATGTAGGTATGTAATGTGTGTACTAATGTACCAGGTATATATATGGATGGATGGATATACATTAGCATATATGTTCATATGTACATCTACATGCATCATACTTACTTATATACATGATACATACATACAGTATGTACTATATGTATGTATGTGTGTGTGTTTGGGTATTACATATATGTACTTACATGCAATTTACATTCATACGTAAACTATACACACTAAACAATGACAATTATACAAATTTCCCATAGATTTCCCACAGATTACCCACAGAACAATATAATCCGTGGGAAAACCGTGGGAAATCTTAGGAAATCTTTCCCACGGATTACCCGTGGTATATTTAAAAGCTTTTTTATAAAATATTTTCCATGGATTTCTCACAGATTACCCATGAAATAATATAATCTGTGGTTAATCCGTGGGAAATTTTTCCCACGGATTACCCGCAGATTCCCTAAAAATTTTATGTAAAAATATTTCTCATGGATATGATTTATCCGTGGGTAATCCGTGGGTAATCCATGTGAAATCCTTTCCACGAATTTCCCACGGATAATGTAAACATTTTTTGTAAATACTTCCCACGGATTTCCCACAGATTTGATTTTTATGTGGGTAATATGTGGGAAATATTTTCCCACGGATTACCCACGGAGGTTAAAGAAATTTTGTTCAAGGAAAGTTCCCACGACTTCCTTTTTGTGGCAAATCCGTGAGAAATACTTGGGATACTTATTTATTTTCCTTGGATTTCTCACAGATTTCCCACGGATATTTTTTTGTGGGTATTCCGTGGGAAATCTGTGGCAAAATTTGAAGATAATTTGATTCTATAAATCTAACCTCATTCCGTGGGTAATCCGTGGGAAACTTTCCCACGGATTTTATGTCGTGGGAAATTCCGTGGATATACACAGATTTTCTAGTGGTGAATTAGGTGCACATATATACGTATGTGTATATACATATGGTATATACACATTAATTAAGTGCACATATATATACATATGATACATACGTATTCTGTCTCACACGTTAATGATACTGCTAAGAAATTAAGTCCTATTCTGATATAGACGACTTTAAACCAAACTGCATCTTTTTTTTTAGTCTTTGATTTGAATCCTCTTTTGCAAAATTGGAATTACTTGCATTATTCCTCATCTATCTAAAGTGTTTATGCCACTTTAGGCATTTTATTTATTTTCCTTAATTTCAGGTTTTTAGCATAAACATATATTATTGATAGCGATACTTAAATTCCCATATATATATATATATATATATATATATAGGGTAGGGTTAACGTGAGAACCACAAATATGGAGAGAACCGTGAGAACCACTAGTTTTCCTCCCTTTTTCTTCTTTTTTGTGTGGTTTTTTATTTTTTTAATTTTTATTTTTCATTTTTTGAAACTTTTTTTTGTTTTTTATTTTCTTTTAACAAAAACCCATTCCAAAAAAAAAAAAAAAAATTTTTTGTAAAAAATCATATGGGTTACGCGTTAAGAAAACGTATGTATACGGTACGGGCCAGAGGCCCTTATCCGTTCTAAACTGACCGTCAAGGGACGCATATGGGAATCGTATGGATTTGATGGGCGGCGATCCAAGAGATGGTGACGGTTGTATACGGTACGGGCGTAGCCCTTAACTCTAAGGGCAAAGCCCTTAGAGATGGTTTTTTAGTGGTTCTCACGGTTCTCACCATATATGTTGGTTCTCACTTGATCCCTTCACTATATATATATATATATATATATATATATATTAAATTAATATATTGTTATCTAATTATTTTGTTATATTTCGTTTCTTCCGGGACTCTTATGGACTAACTTTCTTTTTGTTTTTATGTAAAATTGAAGAGACGGCAAAACTCAATTCAAGTGAGTGGTATTTCTTCAGCTTTCGTGATCGCAAATATGCAACAGGATACCGAACTAACAGGGCCACAAAAACCGGATATTGGAAGGCTACCGGGAAAGATAGACCGGTTGCTGATCCTAATACTGGTGCTCTAGTAGGGATGAGAAAGACGTTAGTGTTTTACAAAAACCGAGCTCCAAATGGGATTAAAACTGGTTGGATCATGCATGAGTTTCGCCTTGAAAACCCTCATATTCCTCCTAAGGTTTGCATCAATCCCTGACAACATTTATATGTAGTTAATAAAGGTACTTAAGCTATACGGTATATATAATCAATTGGTAGGTTAATACCGTTTTATAGGTTATTCCCCTTCTATGTGAACACAAAGTTACAAAGTACTCAAGAAATAACACATTAATTAATAACTAGGATCTTGTTAAATACAGCTGTAGTTAAGGTGTATAAAATACATAAATACGTACTTAACATAAAATTCAGGGGTGGACTTTTGATATGGAGGGTACAATTTTTTTATATACGTTAACTACAACCTTTAGGACTGTATTTTGCATTTTTATTATAACTTAATTAACACTAGATAATTCATGTTCAAGATTTGACTATAATAAATTGTGCATTTCTAACTTCTAAGAATCTTTATATTTGAAAAAACTAACAATCTTTTCTTGCTTTTTGTTTGGTTGAATTTCATTTGGCAGGAAGATTGGGTGTTATGTAGAGTATTTTACAAAGCTAAAGGAGATAATAGCAACGAATTCAAGTCACAAAACAATGTTACTTCATCAAATACAAACTCATATCCTCTTCATATGACCGATAACCAACCACCCGCGTGTGATAGCTACCACCAGATCACCACCAACACCTCCCACCAAAGTCTATTGCTCCACGACCACCACGACAAATTCATCAACAATTTTCATTCTGTTCTCCCACAACTGTCTCATAACAGTACTAGCCTGCACGAAGAATCTACAAACCAAAAAAGTATTGTACGCTCGAACACCAAGTGTCAAGATCACGAATCTGGTTTGTTTTCTGACCTTGGTTTTGATTTTATCATCCCTTCACCAATGGAATTTGGAGATGACAATAATGAGGAAAATGGCATGGTCTTCTTCTAGTTGTGCTTTGATTACATTAACCAGGTTTAGTATATTAATTAATTAAATAGATAAAGAAAAAACATTAAACAGTCCCCATTTAATTATTTGTGATACATAGTAGTGTGATTGTTTTGGAATTAAAGGTGATGGTTTGTTGTATATGTACAAGTATATATTGATACATTATAAAATATTTGTTCCTTCAAAAATTTTCAACTTTTCAACTTTTCAACAATTTACACCTACTAATGCATAAGGTACAATACATCTATATACATCTCAACCACTCATTTTTCTCTCTCCTCAAATCTCAACAATTCATTTTTCTCTCTCCTCCATAAATCATTTTATTCCTCTAATTCATTCAAAATCTTTTATCTCAAAAACCGTACATCGATAAATTATAAAAATTATATAGGTGTTCTTAAAATTTCATGCTCTTTCATTAGAGATGTCATTCGATATACTTTCGACGAATTTTTAAATCCGAGAGCGGAGCCCATACGGTTAAGGCATTTGGCTATCACACATATCACCTCCTATGACCTATCACACTCTATGACCTATCACCCCCACCTTCTTATCGCCGCAACGCGTACTTACTCTCGTATTGATAGCGGGTTTGTGATTAATATTGTTGAAAGAATGAGTATAAGCTTTAATTTCCACGTTTTAAGTTTTTGTAAATGAGTTTTAAGGATGAGGTGGGAAGTTTTGCTTCTTTGCAGGCCCCGAATTCAAATCCGGACATTGATGTTTAAACCTAACTCGAAGAAAAACTAACTAATAACAACTAGATTGATTTAGCCTGATTTGTAATTAAGGATTTTTTTGGAGTAATTCGGTCTTCCATGTGACCTTGCGCTTAATGACTTTATTTGAAGGATTTATTTTTTTTAGCGGCTAATTTAAATCACTGATATACCACAAGAGAATCAACGTATTATCAATGGCATCACACGATCATATTAGTCACCAATTGAACAGGGAACCCAATAATTATGGAAAATATTTGAACCCTAAGACTTTATGGCTTATGATATCACTAATCCTTATCCTGCAAATAATGTCACTTGATCTATAACCAAGGACATTTAAAGGGTTTACTGGAGTGAATGGAATTATTAGGTTACGAAACCATATATGTACGTGTGACTCTTTGATTTTATATCATTTTTATCATCCACTACTATATCAATGGTTATGTCAATCAAATTGATGGCTCATTGGTAAGATTTTTGATCTTGGAAGGATACAACTGGCTTCGAGTCTTGCTACTCACTATTGTGGGGGTGGATTAATAGGGGTGTTTCGAAAGTCTTAAGTCTCATTTTAACCATGCATGTAATTTAGAGCAGGAGTAGGATATATACAAAATTGTATCAATGGTTATAATATATAAGGATGGCACCATATATTCTTGAGATATATGCAAAATAAATTCATGTAATCATACTTGTTAAATAACAATCAATCTCTTATATTTTCAAAGATAAAATTGTTTTAGATCGATAACTATGGTTGAGTTGAGGTATATATGCCGTTGATCAAGGGAATAACTAATTGTCTCCTTAATTTGTCCGTGTTAGTTAAAATGATACACGTATTAAAGTATTGTTAATAATATGGAGCAATGCTAGAATGACAAACAAACTTTTACTAACGTTTACAAAAAAGTAGTAAAGAGAAAAGAAAAAACGTTGGGACGGTTGTGCGGGTTCTTGAAAGTCGGTGGTTAGTAGTATTAGTATATGATTGCGTTGATAATCTTGTCCCCTCTCTATATAAATCAAGGGTGGCAACAATGTAAAAGTATCCACAAGAAAAACGAATATTAACTTGTGTAAATGAGTTAATTTCGAACAACTCAAGTTGATTTCTACTTTTTGGTTTTTCTTTTTTTGTATAAAATAATGAAAAAAGAAGATTCTATTTCTTAATGAATAAATTAGGATCACAATAGTCATACAAAGAACAAGTAACGACCTAATCATTATAGAAAAGTAGTTATTATATAATAAAATATACGAAGATTCTAATCTTGATATGATTCATATATGTCTAATACTCTTGTACAATAGTAACGGTGATAGAGTTGTATATTACATGACAGATTCCTACTTCTTTCTTGAACCATTTTTTTTTTTAATTTACATGATGGCTTGCTTTGTTTTTCGGATTGAAAACAGGTGATCAACTTTTATCGACGAAATGATCTCTAATAGTATAGAAAAAAAATAATTTGGTAACAAACATGTATATGCATGAATGACGGCTCGATCAACATACTTTGAGTTTGATAGCTAAAAGCAAATTAATAAACGAAAACCATAAAATGAAAAATAAAATAAAATTAGAACCCCACTGATTCACTGAACAAGTGGTCAATGGCCGAATATGTTTTCAAAAGATGTTTTTAATTTTGTTAATACGGTTTTTATTAATGAATATGAAAAAAAAATACAAAACTAAAGAGAAAAGAAAAAACGTTGGGACGGTTGTGCGGGTTCTTGAAAGTCGGTGGTTAGTAGTATTAGTATATGATTGCGTTGATAATCTTGTCCCCTCTCTATATAAATCAAGGGTGGCAACAATGTAAAAGTATCCACAAGAAAAACGAATATTAACTTGTGTAAATGAGTTAATTTCGAACAACTCAAGTTGATTTCTACTTTTTGGTTTTTCTTTTTTTGTATAAAATAATGAAAAAAGAAGATTCTATTTCTTAATGAATAAATTAGGATCACAATAGTCATACAAAGAACAAGTAACGACCTAATCATTATAGAAAAGTAGTTATTATATAATAAAATATACGAAGATTCTAATCTTGATATGATTCATATATGTCTAATACTCTTGTACAATAGTAACGGTGATAGAGTTGTATATTACATGACAGATTCCTACTTCTTTCTTGAACCATTTTTTTTTTTAATTTACATGATGGCTTGCTTTGTTTTTCGGATTGAAAACAGGTGATCAACTTTTATCGACGAAATGATCTCTAATAGTATAGAAAAAAAATAATTTGGTAACAAACATGTATATGCATGAATGACGGCTCGATCAACATACTTTGAGTTTGATAGCTAAAAGCAAATTAATAAACGAAAACCATAAAATGAAAAATAAAATAAAATTAGAACCCCACTGATTCACTGAACAAGTGGTCAATGGCCGAATATGTTTTCAAAAGATGTTTTTAATTTTGTTAATACGGTTTTTATTAATGAATATGAAAAAAAAAAAATAAATGAAATAATAATAAAATAATATAAAATAATGAAAAAAGAAGATTCTATTTCTTAATGAATAAATTAGGATCACAATAGTCATACAAAGAACAAGTAACGACCTAATCATTATAGAAAAGTAGTTATTATATAATAAAATATACGAAGATTCTAATCTTGATATGATTCATATATGTCTAATACTCTTGTACAATAGTAACGGTGATAGAGTTGTATATTACATGACAGATTCCTACTTCTTTCTTGAACCATTTTTTTTTTTAATTTACATGATGGCTTGCTTTGTTTTTCGGATTGAAAACAGGTGATCAACTTTTATCGACGAAATGATCTCTAATAGTATAGAAAAAAAATAATTTGGTAACAAACATGTATATGCATGAATGACGGCTCGATCAACATACTTTGAGTTTGATAGCTAAAAGCAAATTAATAAACGAAAACCATAAAATGAAAAATAAAATAAAATTAGAACCCCACTGATTCACTGAACAAGTGGTCAATGGCCGAATATGTTTTCAAAAGATGTTTTTAATTTTGTTAATACGGTTTTTATTAATGAATATGAAAAAAAAAATACAAAACTAATGCGGAAACAAAGATTTTAAGCATATTGCTAAAATTGGTAAAATAGTTTTACTGCACAAACAATATGGTTTACTATAGTTTTCTCGTACTACATTACTATTCAGTATTCAGTATTCACCCATTTGTCATTTTGCCGGCCAAACTAATAATCAACAACAATAACATCTTAAAAGCATTTGAGGTTGACAAATTCAGTATTCAGTATTCAGTATTCAGTATTCAGTATTCAGTATTCAGTATTCAGTATTCAGTATTCAGTATTCAGTATTCAGTATTCAGTATTCAGTATTCAGTATTCAGTATTCAGTATTCAGTATTCAGTATTCAGTATTCAGTATTCAGTATTCAGTATTCAGTATTCAGTATTCAGTATTCAGTATTCAGTATTCAGTATTCAGTATTCAGTATTCAGTATTCAGTATTCAGTATTCAGTATTCAGTATTCAGTATTCAGTATTCAGTATTCAGTATTCAGTATTCAGTATTCAGTATTCAGTATTCAGTATTCAGTATTCAGTATTCAGTATTCAGTATTCAGTATTCAGTATTCAGTATTCAGTATTCAGTATTCAGTATTCAGTATTCAGTATTCAGTATTCAGTATTCAGTATTCAGTATTCAGTATTCAGTATTCAGTATTCAGTATTCAGTATTCAGTATTCAGTATTCATATTGCTAAAATTGGTAAAATAGTTTTACTGCACAAACAATATGGTTTACTATAGTTTTCTCGTACTACATTACTATTCAGTATTCAGTATTCACCCATTTGTCATTTTGCCGGCCAAACTAATAATCAACAACAATAACATCTTAAAAGCATTTGAGGTTGACAAATCGTTTTTAAATATAACATTTTGCCATAATGCCATTACTAGGAATCTAGGATCAGGTTCATACCGAGCTAAACCGCCTATTATGCCATAATAACTAATTAATCAATTCAAGTCAACTAATAATCATAAAGGACACATAACACAACAGCTCAATAACGATTTACAATAGAATAAACCATTTTAAATTTAGGAACACATATTCCTGTTCATATTCATCATACTAACTTAACTAAAAATACTTTTAAAACTACTAACAAATTAACCAAAACTTACAATTTGCGGAAATAAATCAAATAATTGGGTTTTGTTAGATAAAATATAGGGTAAATTACAAAAATCATTCCTGAGGGTTGTTCAAAACTACACTGGTCATACCTACAATTTAAAAATTACGCGAGACATACCTATCGTTGTCAAAAACTTACACTGACCATACCTATCGCTGACGGCCGTCTATTTGGCTGTTAAGTCAAGTCACGTGCCGTGCATGTGAGGTATCAAAACCGTAATTTCGTGTATACTTTAGGTATCATCCGTGTAATTTACCCTAATAAAAAATTATTAAGATATTTATATTTGTATTTCATTTATTAAAGTGAGTAAATATTCTATATTAAAATTCACGTATATATATATATATTTTATTTTTAAAAAAACCTATTTCAAAATAGAAAATAAAAAAAATGAAAGGATGTCATCAAACGATACAGGTTTTGGCTTAGAAATTCTAAGGTCAGACTAACGACTAACCCTGAAACTTCAAACCCAAAATGATACAGATTGCTAATCTGAGGTATATTCTAAAACCGTGACGAGTCTTTGACTTTGCTTTACCCCTTTAATCTGAGAGGGATGTCATTAAACCATACGAAAAAATTATATTGCTTTTTTAAAAAAAAATTGTATCTATTTAAATAGGTTTCTATTGAAAAAATAAATTATAAAAAATAAAATGAAATAATAATAAAATAATATAAAAATGAAAATTTTAGTGGTTTTCATGGTTCACATCCGTGTTATATTCACTATACACATATAACAAATAAATAATGACATATAATATAGTAAATGCATTCTTGTATCAAGTATTTTTCTCGATATACTTTTCATTGAAAAAAAAACTATCTTTTCATAATAAATTTCATATCTACCCAACTTAATAACCGAAGTATAAATAAAACTCTAAAACTCTAAATAATTATTTTTATGGTGAATTACAAAGATAATACCTGAAGTATGCACGAATTTACGGTTTTGATACCTCACATGCACGACACGTGACTTGTCTTAACGGCCAAATAGACGACCGTCAGTGATAGGTATGGTCACTGTAAGTTTTTGACAATGATGGGTATGTCTCGCGTAATTTTTAAATTGTAGGTATGACCAGTGTAGTTTCGAACAAACCATAGGTATGATTTTTGTAATTTACCCTAAAATATATGTGGGCTCAATTAATGGGCTTTAGTGCAAAAACCATACTATTGGACTAGATGGGAACTTGTGATATAGTATGTGATGGGCTGGTTAAGGAAAAATCAAAAACAATTCGGTGATGGGCCGATCTAAACATGGATTGTCCCATATGACCATATCTCATTATCTCCTAAGAAGTTGGATCAACGTGTGACAACATCACATCTAAAAGTAAGTGCTAATGAGGCATTGAGGCCTGATAAGTGATATAACCTTTTCAAAAGGGAAGTGATATTCGTACCATTTATTTTGATGTATGTACCACAGTTGTGCATTACTTACTTGTACAATTAGCTACACAGTTTGTACATAGTGGTACATTTATAAAAAATGGTGGTATGAATATCAGTTCCCTTTTCAAAATGTAAAATTTATGGTGTGCCTAAAAGAGTAAAAGGTAAATGTAAAGATGTGTTTAGAAAAGTGGAAATGCATGGCAAAAGCTGTGGTGATAATTAAGAAAGTGAAAATGGTGTTAAAATTTCTATGAAGTAGACTTATTTGTAAACATATATTTAAGTTTATGCATCAACAGTCTTTCAAAATAATGATTAGTTTGACAAAAAAAAAAAAGTGTCTGGGAACTATTTCAAGTAAGTTGCTATAGCTCCTCTTTGTATGTGGAAAATTGTTTTACAAGTAGTTCATCTCGAGTATCATTACACATAAAGTGAAAAAATAACTCAAAATGCTGTGATGTCATTACATGTATATACATGAGAATAAAATATAGTCCAGAATAATGAGATTAAATCTTTTAATTTAAAGTAAAAGAAGTAATGGTGTTAACAAAAAACACAAGCTGTCAAGAACAAAGTATTCAGATACAATTATTAAGAAACATAGGTCAAGAATGGTTAGCTAGTGTATGTAAGTGTAACACAATAATATTTGGAATAAGCAACGTGTGAAAGTGCCTAAAAAAGAGTTCACGTGCAGTGCGTGCGGGTGCAAAAACTGATGTTGATCGGTCAAAGCTCTTCTGTGACTCTATTTTGTAATTGCCAACACACACACACACACACACACACACACACACCACAAACACAGAACAACATGTAATTATTATATATACACATATATACTAGCATGGTACCCGCGCAATGCGGCGGCGGTGACGGAGACGACGGTCTAGTGGTGTCGGTGACGGAATTATTGGTGGTGGTGGTGTCAAGTGGTGTAGGTTGATGTAAAAGTGAGAGTGAAATATTTTAGAAGATAAGGGCTTAAAGTGTTAATTATTAAAATAAAAGTTTAGAGTGTAAATTAATTCATTAAGGGCAAATTTGGTAATTTATAAAAACTCTTTCCATAGTGGAGATTTATTAAGGGTAATTTAGTACTTTTGCATCTAACTATTTTCTAACACTTTTCAAAAATATAGGGGTTGATAATTATTATAAAGAAGTATAGATATATATATATATTATATATATATAATATAATATATATATATATATATGGGAAAGATAATTAGAGTACAAGCAATCCAAAAAGTACAAGGGATCAATCCTGGCTATCCGATCAAGGGCTCGGATCAAGCCTTCCTCCTCCTTCTTCCTCGGCCAGCAGCCGCCACCTGCTTCTTCTCCGGCGAGACTGCCGCCGCCAGCCACGACATCCTTCTTCTCCGGCGAGACTGCCGCCGCCAGCCACCACCTCCTTCTTCTCCGGCGAGACAACCACCGCCACCACCATCATCTCCGACCACCCCAACCACGGCGCCGGCAGCAAGGGCTTCGCCCGTACCGTATCAAACCGCCACCATCTCTTGGATTGCCGCCCATCAAATCCATACGATTCCCATATGCGTCCGGTGACAACCAGTTTAGAACGGATGAGGGCAACGCCCGTACCGTATCCACCCGAAAACGAAACTGATGATTGCCGGAGATGTCGCCGGATGTGGTGGCGGTGGTTATCTCGCCGGAGAAGAAGGAAGGAGGAGGTGGTGACGGTCGCCGGAGAAGAAGGTGGTGGCTGGCGGCGGCAGTCTCGCCGGAGAAGAAGGAAGAAGGAGGAAGAAGATGTTTGATCCAACGGTGGAGATTGATCCCCTTGTACTTTTTGGATTGTTTGTACTCTATTTAACCCACCCCTATATATATATATATATATATATATTGTGTAAAGTATTTTTCAAAATAACTAGATATATAGTTTTCAGTGGTAGTAGTTAAATCTGAATTATCTCTTAATACCTTTAATTGGATTTATATATATATATATATATATATATATATAATATATTTATATATATATATATATATATATATAGGGGACCCTTATTTTGAGAACCTATTTTTTTGTAAGAACCATGAGAACTCCTAAATTTCATATTGGATCACATGTTTTTTTTGTTCATTCACATGTGAAACGTTATAAAAATATATGTTGCAGAATAAAAAAAATTTCGAAACCTTATATATAGTCGTTTGTCACATGTGAACAAAAAAGGTGAACAAATTCATTCACAAGTTCATAAAAGGCTACTTTGAAGGTTTCTTAAAAAAGTTTCTTCTACAACATACATTTTTATATCATTTCACATGTGAATGAACAAAAAAAAACATGTGAACAAATATATAATTTAAGAGTTCTCATGGTTCTTACAAAAAAAAATGGTTCTCAAAATAAGAAAACTATATATATATATATATGTGTGTGTGTGTGTGTGTGTGTGTGTATCAAGGCAAAGGTTCATGTGGGAACCATTAGAATTGGAAGAACCATGAGAACCTTTAAATTATAATTTGATTTTCATATGTGATTGATATATGTGAACAAATTAGCTCACATATGTACATCAGATATACTTAAATTACATATGTTCATATGTGAACAGTTCTCACATGAACCTTACCTTGTGCATCAATAATCATCTTTTGAAGTATGTAACTATCATGTTTGATATAACTAGTTAATAATTGTTTGTAGTTAGCAGGAAATTGAATCTTTTGTTAATATATACTAAATTTTGCAAAATCTATATTACTATATAAAAATTATAACCTCATGTTAAAAGTTAAGAAAAATGAAACACGCGAATCGACCAAATTATCTTAATGAATTAAATCACCACAACCTTATTATTAAATTATATCATCAGTCTTTATATTATAAAATATTTTTATAGCCCCTTTAAATCAAACACATTTACATCAATTACCTACACCATTTGACAGCGCCACCACCATCCGCCATCGCCATCACACTGTCGCATTGTACGGGTACCGTGCTAGTAGTTTATAATACAAATATATCAATTTTAAAAAATTGGATATTAGTTAGAGATATATACATAATCCTTTTCTGAAAGCCCAAACATTTTTTCAAATGCTTACTTAAGTTTTGGCGACAAACAAATTAAGCTATATGTGTTTGAGCATTGAGCTTATATAAAACTGCTCCCATAAAATCTTATATATTGCTTGTCAAACATGGGTTAATATATATGTTGAGTCAAGGATTTGCTGACCAGACTTGGTCACTGATGCGTTTCATTAGCGAGTCATCAGTGAGTCCAGTGACTCTTGATCAGCGGGATGTTCTTATCCAAATTGTTTGTCAAGGCGGGAAGAATTTGAATCAAAAGAAGACAAGAGTCACAAGGTGGTTGTTCCAACTGTAATGTACCTTGTATGGCAAAGTTGCAGTTGGATCTAAAAGGAAGGGTTTCTCTCTCATACCCGAATTGGTAAAGAAGACAAAGGCTTCTGATGCAAGTACTTCGAACCAATAGGATCTCAACAACCACCATCCATCACTATCAAAGTAAGGTTGTGTTGCCCTAATTCCTTTTCTATATAAGGCAACACAGCCGCAACACAAACACTTTGTGCTTGTCACCACAAGTGTGTGTGACTTATATTTTTTCTCTTGTAATTGTTTAAGTTTCTAGTTTGTCTAAACTTAACAATTGTATGTTCATTTATTTTCTTATAAGACAAGTTGTAATATCGACCATGTATTCACTGTTTAATCAATGATACATATGATTAGACTTGCTTAGATTCTTGTATTTGAACTTTACTTTTGTTCTTGTTCTTTACTTTCTGTACTTTACATTCTTGTCTAGTTAATTAAATATAAGTTAAGCAAATCGTGGACTGTCAAGTGGTATCAGAGCCACGTCTCTAATCTATTGAGACAAGATCTATTTGCTTACTTATTTCTTAATTTCTTTCTTAATCTTGAACTTCTAAATCTTTTCTAATCTTAAAATATGTCTGCTGTACCCACACTTGTTAATACACGTGACTTTGGTTATGTGTCTGTTCCTCCAAGGTTTGAGTCGGATGACTTTGGATCTTGGAAGGAAAGAATGTTACTACACATAGTGGGTGTAGAACCATATCTTATGAACATCCTTACCAAAGGTCCATATGTACCCTCTCTGGTACAAAGAACACCAGGAGCAACTGCTGATGCTCCTGAGATTGTGATTGACATGGTCAAACCAGAAGTACAATGGACCGATGATGAGCGGAGGCTAGTAAATCTTGATGCTAGACTCAAAAACATGATTGTCACCACTCTTCCCACTGACATCATGAAGCTCATCATCAAATATCCCACCTTTAAACAAGTCTGGGATAGATTGTGCAACATGTATGAAGGTACTGTTGACACAATAGCCACTAAAAGAATTGACCTTAAACGTGCTTATGAAAACTTCTTTTCTAGACCCGATGAGAGTCTTGACAACACATATACCCGATTCAAAGGGTTGCTGAATGATATGACAAACATAGGCATAACCCATGATAATTTTGAGGTATGCCACAAGTTCATTGATAGTCTTCCTATCAAATGGCAAGGGTTAAGACAAATCTTGAGAACCACAAAGCAGATTCAGACTCTTGACTTAGAGTCTCTCTTTGGTATGCTTCAATTTGAAGAAAGAGCTCTTGCTCAAAACCTAAGAGCTGCTGCTGAAGCACGAAAAAGTGCTGGTTCTTCTTCCTCTACTATCTCTTCTGCTTATTCTGTCACTGACCCCCTTGCCCTTGTCTCCGCTGAGCCTAATAATCTTAATGTTGGTGCCAGCCCTTCTAATCTACCACCCTCTATTCAATCTCTTGTTGATGATCTCGATGCTGAAGAGAAACAAGAGATGTTCAGCGACTTCATGGGGTTTGCTCTGATCGCTGGAAAGAGGTACTCCAGAAAGTGGAATAACCGTAAGTCGGTTACTGCTTACAAGCCTCTTGTTGATAAATCTCAAGAAGAGTGTTGGAGATGTGGTAGGAAGGGACACTACCAAAAGGAATGCAGAGTTGCTATTCCAACTCCTGCAGCTCCCAAACCTAACCCTTCTAAACCTGCTGATGAGTACAGGAAAAGTACTACCAGCTCAAGGAAAAAGTGGCCGAAATGGAGGAGGCCAAAACACCAGCAAAAGGACTGGGCTGAGTCAGATGATTCAGACAGTGAAGAGTATGTTGATGCCATGTGCCTTATGGCACTTGCTGATGGCGATGCACTGACAAAAGACCAAGTCCCATCCAGTCAGTGGGTAAACGTCACCATCAAGAAGGTATGTGCTCATTCAGCAGCCACTGATGAAGATAAAACTAAAATTTTTGAATCTTTATCATGTGATATCCAGTTCGTCGAATCTATACGAGTTGAACTCCAATCTAAACTTGACTCTGTCTGCTCAGAGTTAAGTGAAAAATCTGAAAAACTCAATGAGTTGAGGAATGTTCATGTTGAACTCCAATCTCATGAGCTGCTGGCACAAAGACTTCAAATTGAGAATGAAAAACTCAAGCTTGAAGTCGCTAACCTAAAGAAGATTGTGACATCTTGGTCAAAAGCTTATAGGTTTCATCATAAGTGCTTAAATGAACAAGTCCCTGCTCAAGTTCAGGCAGTCATAGGCGGTGACTTTGAGGCCGCTGCCACACTCTCTTACTTGTTCGCTGATGATGTGAAACCTGAGATTTCCATCCCTCCGTCAGCAGTTATGTCTCCTGAGGAGATGAATAAATGGTACTTCTTTAAGGGTCTTAATGATTACCACAATGAAATGGACGCTTGTTCAACTTCTTCCTCTTCCAGCGACCCCTCAACCTCTACTGAGGTAAATGGTGCAAGCTTTTCAGCAAGCACCAGTAACCTCTATCCTCATCTTCCCATTATTGGCATGATGCCAAATGAAGGAAGAGTTCAATACTCTTCTGGGGAATCCTTTGAAGGTAATATTTCCAGCGATGGATTTAAACCTGTCGCTCCTCAGCAGCTAACCATCAAAGCTGCTGAACCTTTCAAAAGAAGTAAGGTTGTTGTTCCTTATGACTATAGCACGCCTCAGCGGGCTAATCCAGTCAGTCAGCAACCTCAACAAGATGTCTCTCAACCTTCTTCTTCATCCTCTCAACCAGTTCCTGCCCACGCTGACAGTAAATCTGATCAACATGAGCGTCTAATGAAAAGACGCGTCAGGTTCAGCGATGCTCGATATCAGCAAGTAGGACCTTCTCAGGTCAGATCTACTGATAATTGTACGTCCAATGTCAAAAGAATGGCCCTGTAATGCCAAATACGATTCCAAGACTTACTGTTGGTCACCTGAAAAGCATGAAATTTGAGAGGATCATCTATCGAAATAGTTGGTGAGTTTACAGTGTGTTTGACTAAAAGACCAGTCGTCATTGGGAGCAGCACCAGTAACCCCTATCCTCATCTTCCCATTATTGGCATGATGCCAAATGAAGGAAGAGTTCAATACTCTTCTGGGGAATCCTTTGAAGGTAATATTTCCAGCGATGGATTTAAACCTGTCGCTCCTCAGCAGCTAACCATCAAAGCTGCTGAACCTTTCAAAAGAAGTAAGGTTGTTGTTCCTTATGACTATAGCACGCCTCAGCGGGCTAATCCAGTCAGTCAGCAACCTCAACAAGATGTCTCTCAACCTTCTTCTTCATCCTCTCAACCAGTTCCTGCCCACGCTGACAGTAAATCTGATCAACATGAGCGTCTAATGAAAAGACGCGTCAGGTTCAGCGATGCTCGATATCAGCAAGTAGGACCTTCTCAGGTCAGATCTACTGATAATTGTACGTCCAATGTCAAAAGAATGGCCCTGTAATGCCAAATACGATTCCAAGACTTACTGTTGGTCACCTGAAAAGCATGAAATTTGAGAGGATCATCTATCGAAATAGTTGGTGAGTTTACAGTGTGTTTGACTAAAAGACCAGTCGTCATTGGGAGCACACAATGACATGTAGTTATTAAGACAAGACAGTCGGGATCAATATCTGACAATAAGACTAATTTCCCTCGCACAGGTCTCCCGTCTATAATGGGGTGCAGGACCAGTATACCTCGCACAGGTCTCCCGTCTATAATGGGGTGCGGACCAGTATACCTCGCACAGGTCTCCCGTCTATAATGGGGTGCGGACCAGTATACCTCGCACAGGTCTCCCGTCTATAATGGGGTGCGGACCAGTATACCTCGCACAGGTCTCCCGTCTATAATGGGGTGCAGACCAGTATACCTCGCACAGGTCTCCCGTCTATAATGGGGTGCAGACCAGTATACCTCGCACAGGTCTCCCGTCTATAATGGGGTACGGACCAGAACCAAGACAGTCAGGCACAAAAACTAACAAGACAACCATTAGGATCTCATAATGGTAATAACTACATAGGGGCAACATTTTAGTTCGTCAAACACAAAGAACAATTTAGTCAGCCGACAACATGGCAAGTCGAAGTCATTTAGTTCAATGTTTCATAAGACATGTATACACATTTTCAGACAGCGTCAACATGGCAAGACATAAGACAAATGATTTAATTTACCAAATCTCATGGCATAGACAAAGACAAATCATTTATAAAGTAGTCGTGTATACAGTACATGCTTTTCAGGCCCAAAGTAAAAGGAAAAAGGGCGCCATAAACTCACCTTAGCGATCAAAGAGCTAAAAGGGCGAGCAAACTTGAGAATGAGCAAGTCTAGTCTCCTTGTCTATCCAAAACCTAGGATATGAGTACCAATGGTGAGGATCAAATCTCACGACGACAAGTATCCTATGTAGAACTACTTAACTATAGACCCTAGAATGCCATAACCGAGAATGTGATTTAAACTTTCATTTTATTTAACTTTAGTTGGTAATATCAGTGACATTATCATTCTAAGGTAGCCTAAAGTACCATTCGATATTCACCAAGTCCAAACGTTCGAGTTATCGAAAACTGAAAATGTTAAACAGAACAAAAACTCGTGGCGCGAGGTGAGCTATTCACGGCGCGATTCAAGATTTACACTACATCGCGGTGCGACCCTGAAGGCTCGCGGCGCGATATTCGACCTGAACGAGTGAAAACCTGGTTTTTGACCCTTTTCGCCAAACCAAATCATTTTCTAATCAACTCTTTTCATTATAATGACCATAAACATGTTCAAAAGACCTGGAACTATCCATTTTATCAACCATTTCACAATTTCAATTCTTTTGATTTCAAAGACCTAATTTTTATAATAATCAATCTCACAACATATGCCAAAACTCATTCCACTTTCTTAGCCTACCAATTCAATTAACAAAACTGATACAACCCCTAATTTGAATCTATTTAAAATCAAAGTTTAATTTAAAAAGAGAATCACTTACCAAATTGAAGTTCTTGAAGAATTTGATTAAGAAGATGAAGATGGTGATGATGATAATACCAATTTATTATTGAAATGATTATCCCCTTTTGATTACTCCCTTGCCAAAACCGATTTTGATGATGATGAGATAGAGAGATTGAGAGAGTTTGAAATTGTGTGTGTGTTGTTTTTGTGTGTGAGGTGATCGACCAAAAGAGAAGATGGGGGGAAACGTTTGGTGTTCAACTCCCTGCCTCACAAAACATTTCAGCCCATGTGGCCTTATTTGTGGTATTTTAATACCCTTAATTCGGTAAAACGCTTACGATTAATTACCGTATGACCAAAAGGTTACAATTTAAAGTAAGGGTATTTTCCCTCGTGTTATTTAAATCAAGACAAGTCAATAAAGTTTCGTCAAAGTGAACTTTATAATATTAAATCTAGACAGTCTATTTATTTTGTACAAGACATAACCTTTAAATATTCATTTAAAGTTATTTTTAAGACTCGACATTCGTCTAGATAGCTAATAGTCTACGTCATCAAGATACGTCTAATTTGACTAAGTCAAAAGTCCAAAAGTCTAATAATTTCCACGTCTAATGACTGTCTAATTGAGATTAAGACTAACCCGATGTTAATTAATTACGAGTTTTCACAGCATCCCCGACCTCTAAGGATTTCGTCCCGAAATCAAGTCTTGCTCAGTAAAAAGATGAGGATAGTTACCCCTCATATAGTCTTCACGTTCCCAAGTCGAGTCGGGTCCGTGTCTTGAGTTCCAACGAACTTTGACCAATTTGATACGACTTCGTATAAGTTGTTTGAGCTGTTGGTCTAAAATTTCAACAGGTTCTTCGACAAATTGAAGAGAGTCGTTCACTTTCAGCTCTTCGACAGGTACTACTAATGTTTCATCAGTCAGACCTTAGGATTTGACACATGAAACGTGTGATGAACGTGTTCTAGCTCTTGGGGCAAATCGAGCTTATAAGCCACGGAACCAATTCTTTGAACAATCTCAAATGGTCCGATATAACGAGGACTAAGTTTCCCTCTCACGCCAAAATGTGCAGTGCCTTTCCAAGGTGACACTTTCAACATGACTTTGTCTCCCACTTGAAACTCGAGTGGTTTCCTTCTACGGTCGGCATAGCTCTTTTGGCGATCTTGAGCCGCCTTCAGCCGTGCCCTAATTTCAACAATTTGATCAGTAGTCTTCTGAACTAGTCCATATTTGTACAAACGACGTTCGCCAGCATCAAGCCAACAGACAGGAGATCTACATTTCCGTCCATACAAAGCCTCATAAGGAGCACATTTGATGCTAGTGTGATAGCTGTTATTATATGAAAATTCAGCTAACGGCAAAAAGGTATCCCAACTACCCTTGAAGTCAATGACACATGCCCGAAGCATGTCTTCTAAAGTCTGGATGGTACGTTCACTTTGTCCGTCAGTCTGTGGATGGTAAGCCTTACTCAGATTCAATTGAGTGCCTAGGGCTTCTTGAAAATGTCTCCATGATTGTGAAGTGAAACGACCATCACGGTCAGAGATAATAGACAAGGGAACACCATGAAGTGATACGATCTTTCAATGTATATTTGAGACAATTTCCTTATCTTCCAACAATGACCCAGATAGTATCATATCCCTTCAGGGTTCGAGGCAGCTTAGTAATAAAGTCCATAGTAATCTCTTCCCATTTCCAGTCAGGAATTTGGGGTTGTTGGAGCAGCCCAGAAGGCTTTTGGTGCTCCGCTTTGACCATTGAACAATTTAGACACTTTGAGACATAAGTGGCGATATCTCTTTTCATACCAGGCCACCAATAAAAGTCCTTTAGTCCATGGTACATTTTGTCAGCACCAGGATGGATTGAATACTTAGATCGATGACTCTCGTTCATTAAGAGTTCTCTAAGTCCATTGTACATGGGAATCCACACTCTGCCCTTGACATGTCGGATCCCATCGCCATCCAATTCAAATAAACGTTCAGCATTCCACAGTGCTTCTTTCTCGATACGCCCTGGCTGTAGGGCAACGTTTTGATCGTCCAGAACTCTATCCCTTAATGATGAGCCAATATAAGAACTTGCTCTTTTTATGACAGATAGGGAAATTTTATCTTTTCGACTTAGCGCATCAGCAACAACATTTGCTTTACCGGGATGATATTTGAGTTCACAATCATAATCACTGAGTAATTCTACCCATCGTCTTTGTCTTATATTCAGCATTTTCTGATCGAAGATATGCTGAAGACTTTTGTGATCTGTGAATACCGTACACTTGGTACCATACAAGTAGTGCCTCCAAATCTTTAAGGCAAAAACAACCGCTCCGAGTTCGAGATCGTGGGTTGTATAATTCTTTTCGTGGATTTTGAGTTGTCTGGAAGCGTAAGCAATGACCTTACCTTCTTGCATAAGTACACATCCCATTCCCTGATGTGAGGCGTCACAGTATACCACGAAATTTTCAATGCCATTTGGTAATGCTAGAATAGGAGCATTACATAGCCTGTCTTTTAACGTCTGGAATGCCTTTTCTTGGGCATCCTGCCAAATAAACTCCTTGGTCTTCTAAGTTAACAAAGTCAAAGGTTGAGCAACCTTTGAGAAATTCTCTATGAATCTTCTGTAATAGCCAGCCAGTCCAAGAAATTGACGGATTTCTGTCGGAGTCTTAGGGGCTTCCCACTTCTTTATTGCCTCGACCTTAGATGGATCTACATGGATTCCATCCACATTCACCACATGACCCAAGAAGTGTACTTCCCTAATCCAGAATTCACATTTTGAGAACTTTGCGTACAATTCTTGATCCTTGAGTAGTTGTAAAATGGTTCTCAGATGACCTTCATGTTCGTCTTTTGTTCTCGAGTAAATCAGTATGTCATCAATGAATACAATGACAAACTTGTCGAGATACGGTCGACATACTCGATTCATTAAGTCCATGAACACAGCAGGTGCATTGGTTAAGCCAAATGGCATAACCAAAAACTCATAATGTCCATATCGAGTTCTGAAGGCTGTTTTAGGAATGTCCGTCTCTCTGACTCTGAGTTGATGATACCCAGATCTGAGATCAATCTTGGAAAAGTGTGATGCACCTTCCAGTTGATCAAACAAGTCGTCAATACGAGGCAAAGGGTACCTGTTCTTGACGGTCAACTTGTTCAATTCTCTATAGTCAATACACATGCGCATAGAGCCGTCTTTCTTCTTAACAAATAAGATCGGAGCTCCCCAGGGTGATGAACTTGGACGAATTAGTCCTTTTGCTAACAACTCTTGAAGTTGTTCGGATAATTCTTGCATTTCTGACGGTGCAAGGCGATAGGGTGCCTTGGCCACAGGTGCAGCTCCAGGGACTAAGTCTATTCCAAACTCGACTGGTCTGTGAGGGGGAAGTCCCGTCAAATCTTCGGGAAATACATCCGGAAAATCTCTAACTACTGGGATATCTTGAATGCCTTTACCCTCTGGTTTCCTTTCAACCACTAGTGCAAAGAAAGTAGGGTATTCTTTTTGTAAGTATCTATTCGCTTTTATCGCCGACACCAAAATCAATTCCTTCCCTGACTTGTCTCCTTGTACTATCAACGTTTCGTCATTTGGTAGAGGTATTCTCACAACTTTCTCGTAACAACCAATATCAGCGCGAACTCTAGACAACCAGTCCATACCAACGATCACATCAAAACTTCCTAGCTCTATGGGAATTAGATCAATTTTAATGGGTTCACCAGACAATGTCAAATTGCAATCTACTAAATGATCTCTAGCAACATACTTTTGACCGTTTGCATATTCGACGATATAAGTTTCTTTCATGGGAATAGCTACTATATTAAATCGAGACTTGAATTCTAAGGATATAAAGCTCTTATCAGCACCAGAGTTGAATAACACAAAGACATAATGATTATTGAGTATGAATGTACCTATCACAACGTTGGGATCACGTCGTACATCAGCAGCATCCAAAGCGAAAACTCGACCTCTGCCTTGTCCTCCTTGATTCCTAGCTTGATTGTTCCCCGCATTGTTCCTCATGGGAACCATAGCATTATTGTTCTGGTTTAGATTGAGTCGTGGATAAGTGGGTTGCATATGGGTTTCGCTCCCACACTCGTAGCATTGATTGGGTGCCTTCTCCTTACAGTATTTTATCAAATGTCCCGTCTTTTTACAACGGTGACAAGTAGGGCAATTTCCCCTGTGATGGAGGTTACACCTATTACACTTGGGGTCTATTCCAGTGTACCTCTTGACGTCTTGAGCAACCACAGCAAAGTTTCTGGCAGTCCTAAACCTCTTGCCATTTCCACCGTCGCCAAATCCACTACTAGAGGCATAATCATTCCTTCTCTTGACAACCTCATTTCCAACATAAGAACCAGTGGTTCTTTTCAAGTCTATCACCATCCGGTTGGTTGCACTAACTGCCGCTTGAAGAGTCAAAGGATTAAAAGCGGCTACCAACCTTCGGACATCAGGTGACAAGCCATAACAGTATCTTTCGATCAATTTCTCCTCCGTATCTACCATACGAGGGACTAGTCTTGCCAACTCATGAAAACGAGTTGTGTATTTCTCGTTGTCTAGTCCAATCATACTATGATTCTAGAATTCACCTTCCTTTTTCTGTACTTCCTCACGAGGACAGTACTTTTCCATCAACATCCTTTTAAAGTTCAACCAAGGTATGCTATTAGCTGGCTCTCGACCACGAGTCCTTATCTGCTCGTTCCACCATGACAAGGCGTGCTTTTGAAATTGAGAGGCAGCATATTCCACTTTGTGCTCTTCGGCACAACGGCTGATATGAAGCACCGCCTCTATGCTTTCTAGCTAGTTGATTAGTCCGACAGGACCTTCGGTGCCATGGAACTCTTTTGGCTTACAATAAGTGAAGGTCTTAAAGTCACTCCCGTGCAGATGAACTCGAGGAATAACTTGTTCAGCCGTAGGTTCGACATTGTTACTATTGTCAGCATGATGATTATTATTGGCGTTCATGCTCGCCGTGATCTGAGCGACTAAAGTAGACATAGCGGCCAACAACTGTTGTGTCACAAATGCTGCCATATTATTTTCCCCGCCAGCATGTGGGGTAGATCCAGGACCAGTGTTTACATTTGCAGCAGCAGTCTATGGTTCTTGCTGGATCATAGGTTCTTCTTGTTCGGCTTCATTGGTTTTAAGAGTTGATCGAGTAACTCTCTTTTGAGCAGTTTTCTTAGTTGGAGCCTTTTTCTGGATTTTGCTTCGCGTCTTGGGAGCCATAAGTCTATGACATGAACAAAAATGTCATTTAGAGATTTCCTTGAAAGGTAAATCGGAAAGTAGCTTTGCGAGACAGATGACAGTACCATGCAAATCATAAATTATAAAATTGTATGAATTCATGTACTAGACAAGACAAGAAATATGGAACATCATATTTTCTAGCGTTAAGAATAAGCAATTGACACAGTTTTGAACAAGTATGTAAGCCAAAAAGACGATCGTATCTCATTGAGGTCCAAAATTTACATAGTCTAACAGGTACGATTCAAAACATGTGGGAACTACATCCACAACGATAGACTACATAGTCAGAGTAATACGACTTAAAGACATGTGGGAGCTACATCCACGACAGATAGATTACAACTCAAAGTACAAAAGTACGAGTTGTTATAAGTTCTAGGCTTACAATACATAACTACTACAAGATTACATCTTGAAAAGAACAACAACTAGCAAAGCCACAACCCAGGTCACCAAAACCAACAGCATGCAGACCAACATTCTAACAGTCTCCTTCCCCTCCTTAGCAACAGTCATAGCATCAGAAGCATGAAGATAAGCTCTAGTCAACGCTTTGGCTTGATTCTCAATAGCCTCCCTAGTACGGATGAGAGAGTTGTTCATCCTTGACATTTGTCGGAGATAATATTCCGACCTATCAGTTGCATCAGCAACTGGCATCACTTCAGCAACATTGGGATTGTAAACAGGCACTCTGGAGGGACCCGCAGCATACGGATCGCCCAGAAGAAAAGAGGGACCAAAAACACGGTTGTCCTGAACCGGTGCAGAAGGACCAGGAGCATTAGGGTCTCGAGGAGCATAAGGCAGATGAGCTCCCTCGGTAGTTCTCCTCTGATATGGAGCTACCGGTGACAAAGATGGTTGAACATGAATAGATACATGTTCATTTCCAGATTCACTGGATGTTGACACCAGGTTAATGGGGCGAGACTCATTGCCCGAAGCCTCAAATTGTTCCTCTTCAGAGAGTGGGGAACACGAGGAATGGAGTTTGCTACAACTGGAACTTGAGGAGTACCAGGAACAACAGCATAAGAGCTAGCTCCGTCCGACATGACAAGTCTGAAATGATAGTCAAAGAATCCATATAAGTCTAATGGAAGAGACAGTACAAGTCAAATGGATGTGACAGTACGCAACATACGAACTTTTCAAAGAAATCTTTGTCTAGACTATACACATACGATTTGGGTTTCTATTAACAATATACCTTCAATGCTTATATATAGGGTCACCCGCAGCCTTCCCACCACATTTACAGTATATTGTTAATATAATCCAAACTATCACGTATATAAGTCCCATGTATACACATACAATTTGGGTTTCTACTCCTAACATACCTTCAATGCTTATATATAGGGTCACCCGCAGCCTTCCCACCACATTTACAGTATATTGTTAATATAATCCAAACTATCACGTATATAAGTCCCATGTATACACATACAATTTGGGTTTCTACTCCTAACATACCTTCAATGCTTATATATAGGGTCACCCGCAGCCTTCCCACCACATTTACAGTATATTGTTAATATAATCCAAACTATCACGTATATAAGTCCCATGTATACACATACAATTTGGGTTTCTACTCCTAACATACCTTCAATGCTTATATATAGGGTCACCCGCAGCCTTCCCACCACATTTACAGTATATTGTTAATATAATCCAAACTATCACGTATATAAGTCCCATGTATACACATACAATTTGGGTTTCTACTCCTAACATACCTTCAATGCTTATATATAGGGTCACCCGCAGCCTTCCCACCACATTTACAGTATATTGTTAATATAATCCAAACTATCACGTATATAAGTCCCATGTATACACATACAATTTGGGTTTCTACTCCTAACATACCTTCAATGCTTATATATAGGGTCACCCGCAGCCTTCCCACCACATTTACAGTATATTGTTAATATAATCCAAACTATCACGTATATAAGTCCCATGTATACACATACAATTTGGGTTTCTACTCCTAACATACCTTCAATGCTTATATATAGGGTCACCCGCAGCCTTCCCACCACATTTACAGTATATTGTTAATATAATCCAAACTATCACGTATATAAGTCCCATGTATACACATACAATTTGGGTTTCTACTCCTAACATACCTTCAATGCTTATATATAGGGTCACCCGCAGCCTTCCCACCACATTTACAGTATATTGTTAATATAATCCAAACTATCACGTATATAAGTCCCATGTATACACATACAATTTGGGTTTCTACTCCTAACATACCTTCAATGCTTATATATAGGGTCACCCGCAGCCTTCCCACCACATTTACAGTATATTGTTAATATAATCCAAACTATCACGTATATAAGTCCCATGTATACACATACAATTTGGGTTTCTACTCCTAACATACCTTCAATGCTTATATATAGGGTCACCCGCAGCCTTCCCACCACATCTACAGTATGTTGTGAGTATAATCCAAACTATAACGTATATACAAAGTCTAAGATATTTATTTTGAGTCTTATATTATTTTACATAATCATCACGTAGTTGATCAGGCTAGGTCTAATTATAGACAAATAATATAACTCTTGATATAAGTATCCTAAACCTTAGTAGACTTAGATTTCCTTTTGAAACGAAAATGGCTATAGATTGAGTTTTTCCAGCGGAAAAACTCTGTATTAACTATAACCTTGTCTCTGATACCAATTTTTGTCACACCCTGTTGTAGCGGAAATACAGGGTTAACAAATAATTGCATACTAATTAGAAGGTAAATAAAGATTACATCCATTAATGCCAATACATGTTCAATACAAGTACAATCGTTCAAATGTGGACCCCAAAATACGGATACAAGTCATCCTCATTTGGAACTGGGCCCACTGAATACGAGTTCAATAAATTGGACAGTCTAATACAATTAAAGCTAAAAACATGAGAGTCCTCAAATGTCTGATGCTAATTGTACGTCCAATGTCAAAAGAATGGCCCTGTAATGCCAAATACGATTCCAAGACTTATTGTTGGTCACCTGAAAAGAATGAAATTTGAGAGGATCAACTATCGAAATAGTTGGTGAATTTACAGTGTGTTTGACTAAAAGACCAGTCGTCATTGGGAGCACACAATGACATGTAGTTATTAACACAAGACAGTCGGGATTAATATCCGACAATAAGACTAATTTCCCCCACACAGGTCTCCCGTCTATAATGGGGTGCGAACCAGTATACCTCGCACAGGTCTCCCGTCTATAATGGGGTGCGGACCAGAACCAAGACAGTCAGGCACAAAAACTGACAAGACAACCATTAGGATCTCATAATGGTAATAACTACATAGGGGCAACATTTTAGTTCGTCAAACACAAAGAACAATTTAGTCAGCCGACAACATGGCAAGTCGAAGTCATTTAGTTCAATGTTTCATAAGACATGTATACACATACGATTTGGGTTTCTACTCCTAACATACCTTCAATGCTTATATATAGGGTCACCCGCAGCCTTCCCACCACATTTACAGTATATTGTTAATATAATCCAAACTATTACGTATATAAGTCCCATGTATACACATTTTCAGACAGCCGTCAACATGGCAAGACATAAGACAAATGATTTAATTTACCAAATCTCATGGCATAGACAAAGACAAATCATTTATAAAGTAGTCGTGTATACAGTACATGCTTTTCAGGCCCAAAGTAAAAGGAAAAAGGGCGCCATAAACTCACCTTAGCGATCAAAGAGCTAAAAGGGCGAGCAAACTTGAGAATGAGCAAGTCTAGTCTCCTCGTCTATCCAAAACCTAGGATATGAGTACCAATGGTGAGGATCAAATCTCACGACGACAAGTATCCTATGTAGAACTACTTAGCTATAGACCCTAGAATGTGATTTAAACTTTCATTTTATTTAACTTTAGTTGGTAATATCAATGATATTGTCATTATTAGGTAGCCTAAAGTACCATTCGATATTCACCAAGTCCAAACGTTCGAGTTATCGAAAACTGAAAATGTTAAACAGAACAAAAACTCGCGGCGCGAGGTGAGCTATTCGCGGCGCGATTCAAGATTTACACTACATCGCGGCGCGACCCTGAAGGCTCGCGGCGCGATATTCGACCTGAACGAGTGAAAACCTGGTTTTTGACCCTTTTCGCCAAACCAAATCATTTTCTAATCAACTCTTTTCATTATAATGACCATAAACATGTTCAAAAGACCTGGAACTATCCATTTTATCAACCATTTCACAATTTCAATTCTTTTGATTTCAAAGACCTAATTTTTATAATAATCAATCTCACAACATATGCCAAAACTCATTCCACTTTCTTAGCCTACCAATTCAATTAACAAAACTGATACAACCCCTAATTTGAATCTATTTAAAATCAAAGTTTAATTTAAAAAGAGAATCACTTACCAAATTGAAGTTCTTGAAGAATTTGATTAAGAAGATGAAGATGGTGATAATACCAATTTATTATTGAAATGATTATCCCCATTTGATTACTCCCTTGCCAAAAACCGATTTTGATGATGATGAGATAGAGAGATTGAGAGAGTTTGAAATTGTGTGTGTGTTGTTTTTGTGTGTGAGGTGATCGACCAAAAGAGAAAAGGGGGGGAAGGTTTGGTGTTCAACTCCCTGCCTTACAAAACATTTCAGCCCATGTGTCCTTATTTGTGGTATTTTAATACCTTCAATTCGGTAAAATGCTTACGATTAATTACCGTATGACCAAAAGGTTACAATTTAAAGTAAGGGTATTTTCCCTCGTGTTATTTAAATCAAGACAAGTCAATAAAGTTTCGTCAAAGTGAACTTTATAATATTAAATCTAGACAGTCTATTTATTTTATACAAGACATAACCTTTAAATATTCATTTAAAGTTATTTTTAAGACTCGGCATTCGTCTAGATAGCTAATAGTCTACGTCATCAAGATACGTCTAATTTGACTAAGTCAAAAGTCCAAAAGTCTAATAATTTCCACGTCTAATGACTGTCTAATTAAGATTAAGACTAACCCGATGTTAATTAATTACGAGTTGTCATAGCTTTCATCTTCTTCACATGGACCTCTTTGGTCCAGTGAATGTCCAAAGTTTAAAGGGTAGTAGATACACTTTAGTCATTGTGGATGAATATTCACGATATACTTGGACTATCTTTCTTCATTCCAAGAGTGATGCTGCTGAAGAGATTATCAATTTCATTAAGAAATGGAAAATCTCAACAGCATTAGGGTTAAAGAACTCAGAAGTGATCATGGCACTGAGTTCAGAAACCACACTCTTGAATCCTTTTGTGCTGATCAAGGAATCTCACAAAACGTCTCTTATGTAAGAATTCCTGAGCAAAATGGTGTTGCTGAAAGAAGGAACAGAACTCTCATTGAAGCAGCACGTACCATGCTCAGTGAATCTTCTCTGCCTAGTAAATTCTGGGCAGAAGCTGTCAGCACTGCTTGTCACACTCAAAATAGATGCCTAATTGTCAAAAGGCATGACAAGACAGCATATGAGGTTTTGAAAGGAAAGAAACCTCAAATAAATTATTTTCATGTGTTTGGATGTCCTGTTTTCATCTTGAATAACAAGGATCACTTAGGTAAATTTGATCCTAAAGCTGATGATGGATACTTTCTTGGCTATTCTTCCATCAGCAAGGCCTTCAGAGTATTCAATACTCAACTTCAAAAAGTAGATGAATCCATTCATGTCACTTTTGATGAAAGTTCATCTGCCCTTAAGGACATTCAACCTTCTTCATCTGAAGTCATTTTCAATGAACTCGCTGACTCTCTTTCTGAGAAAACTGACTCATTTGTTGATGCCTCTGGCTCACTGCCTGAAAATAATCAGCATACCACTCAGCACAAATCAGCTGATGCTGATCAGGAGCCAGTTGTTGCTCACATCTACTCGATTGAGCCGGTTGAGCCTATCTTAAGATCAATCCATGCTGCCTCAGCCAAAACTAGATCACTAGCTGAGACTGTGCATGCTGATGACTCTGTTGAGGAGGAGTTTCATGATGCATCAGCGAATGTTGATGATATGGAGTCAGCTGATGACTCCAACATCAATGATAACTCAAATCAGTTGAATGGCTCAACTGATCACACACCTTCTGAACCCATTCTCACCATTGACTTCTCTTCCTATAATGATCTCTCTACTGTTCCCATCTCTCAGTCTTCCACTGACACTCAACTAGGTTCATCAAGTGTTCCGGCAATTAAATGGACATCTAGTCATCCAGCTCACCAAGTCATTGGTGACCCTCATCAAGGGATCATTACTCGATCAGCTACAAGAAACACATGTCTTTATGTAAATTTCTTGTCCATGATCACTCTTAAGCACATAAGAGAAGCAATGGCTAATCCATCTTGGGTTGAAGCCATGCAAGAGGAACTTACTCAGTTTCAACGACAACATGTTTGGTTTCTTGTTCCTCTTCCTCCTGGCAAAGAACCCACTGGAACCAAATGGGTTTATAGAAATAAAATGGACGAAGATGGTGTTGTTACACGTAACAAGGCTAGGCTGGTTGCACAAGGATACCTTCAAGAGGAAGGTGTCGATTATGATGAAACATATGCACCAGTGGCCCGTCTAGAAGCAATTCGCTTATTCTTAGCACATGCTGCTTACAAAAACTTCACTGTATATCAAATGGATGTAAAGAGTACTTTCCTAAATGGAAAACTCGACGAGGAGGTTTATTTTAAGCAGCCACCTGGTTTTGAAGATCCAGCCAAGCCACACCATGTCTATCATCTTTATAAGGCTCTATATGGTCTAAAACAGGCTCCTAGAGCCTGGTATGACACTCTCTCTGACTTTCTCCTGCCAAATAAGTTTCAGCGAGGATCCATTGACAGCACCCTTTTCATCTATAGAAAGGGTGCTGATGTCCTTTATGTTCAAATCTATGTAGATGACATCATCTTTGGATCCTCCAGCAAGAAACTTTGTACCAAGTTCAGTTCACTGATGTCTTCTCACTTTGAGATGAGCATGATGGGTGAGCTGACCTTCTTTCTTGGTCTTCAAATTCGCCAACTCTCAAATGGCATTTTCATCAATCAGGAGAAATACATTCGAGACATGCTGGCTAAGTTTGACTTGTCCAATGTCACTCCCAAAGCCACTCCTATGTCTCCACCAAATAATCTCCATGCTGATCCAGATGGTAAGCATGTGAACCCCACTCACTACCGGGGAATGATTGGCTCGCTGATGTATCTCACAGCGAGTCGTCCTGATATCATGTTTGCTACTTGCTTATGTGCAAGATATCAAGCATCTCCTAGAGAATCTCATCTTCTCGCTGTTAAAAGAATCTTCAAGTATCTGAAAGGTACTTCCTTGCTGGGTCTTTGGTATCCCAAAGACTCCAGTTTTGACCTAGTTGCATACTCTGACTCTGACTATGCTGGTTGCATGTTAGATAGGAAAAGCACCAGTGGTGGATGTCAACTGTTGGGGGAGGGGGGAAACTGACTAGTTGGTCTAGTAAGAAACAGCACACAGTGTCCATCTCCACTGCTGAAGCAGAGTATGTATCAGCAGCGAGTTGTTGTGCACAATTTCTCTGGATGAAAAATCAACTCGCTGACTATGGCTTAGATTTCTCTAAGATTCCCATTATGTGTGACAATACAAGTGCAATTGCTATCCCACACAATCCTGTTCAACATTCCAAGACCAAGCACATAGATATTAGGTATCACTTTATTCGTGACCATGTCATGAAAGGGGATGTTGAAATTTACTTCATCCCTACTGATGATCAACTTGCTGACATCTTCACTAAACCCTTAGATGAAACCAGATTCAAATATTTGGTCAGTAAGTTGGAAATGCTGAATGGTGAATCAGCGACATAACATGTCTGCTGAAATTCAACTTATCTCTCCTTTCATAAGTTGAAATTTGACTCTTTTGTCAAAAATCTCATCAGCGAGTTTAAGTCTGTCTTGCTCGCTAAACCTAAAAGTAATGAAGAGCTTAAAGACTTCATCTAGTCCAACAGCAAACGGCTCTGGTAAAGACTCATCAAATCCGTTTGTCCCTGTTGCTTTGGGCAAAATCAAAAATAAAGTAATGAAGAGCTTAAAAGTCTTCATCTAGTCCAGCAGCAAACGGCTCTGGTAAAGACTCATCAAATCCGTTTGTCCCTGTTGCTTTGGGAAAAAGCCAAAATAAAGTAATGAAGAGCTCAAAGTCTTCATCTAGTCCAGCAGCAAACGGCTCTGGTAAAGACTTATCAAATCCGTTGATGGCTGACAGTTTGCCAAAAACTGTATTTATTGTTTGTCAGCGACCAACATTAGTTGTGAAGTCGCTGACTGAAACTTATTTTCTAAATAAGGTAACCAGATTTTCTATATCTTCAGTGGATATACTTCAATCTTAACTAGTTTTAACGTGTGAGCATATCCACCAAGCATCTTTATCAATATTTTATTAGTATCTCAAACGGTTACCTCGATTTCCTCCCTAATGGGCAACTTGTACAGTGTATACGCCGTAACCACTCAAGTATTTTTGAAATTATGGTACAAGTTGTCACATCAAACTCCTCTTATACGTTACTCACATGCGTATATACAATATATTTTTATATATAAATTTTCGTATATTATAATTATTTTTCAAAATGTCCTTTATACTAATATACTTTATATACGTATATCTATTTATTACGTAAGAAAGAGAAAGAAGGTGACGGTTCATTTTTTCAGAAGTAGCGGCCCACAACCATACTCAATATATATCAATTCACCCTCATTCTCAGTCTTTTACGCTTCCTTTCTCTCCAATTTCATTTCCAAAATCTTCATTTTCTCTCAAATCTTCCAAATATTTTCTATATTCATTCCTTCCTAACTGTTCATCTTCTTCTTCATATCTCTATTTCTCATTTCAACGGCTTCCTCTTCTAAACGTCAAACTTCTGAACAACAAATTCCTGAAACTCAATCCCAATCTCAAGTTCAAGATCCTCAATCCACCATTGAACCCGAAATCTCTGAAGAAGATCTTGCAATTCAAGAGGCACTGAAAAATGTGCCTGCTTATCTTTGTTCTCCCACTTTTGATCCTGAAACTATTGTAAGGTCAAGCAAAGTCACCTTTCAACCACAAAAGTTAGTTATTAAGGCGAATAACTATCTTGCAATTCAAGTGGCTCGCTGGTGGGTCAGCACCACAAACTCATGTGGTTGTTGGCTCCCTCGCTGAACATACCTCTGGAGCTGGTTCGCTGGAAAACCCCCCAGCAACCTCCAAAGCTCCCAAGCAGACCAAGAAATCTAAGACAAAATCCAAGACAACATCCACTTCCACTTCACCTCCTGCTGATGTCCCAAAACAGAAGCAGCGAGTACCAAAGGGATTACCTACTAAGGTTAGACGTCCTCACTGCCCAAGGACAATAGAAACCCAGCTAGCCCATCAGCAGCCTCAAAAAAGGCTGCTGACGAGAACAAAGGAGCAGCAAGCAACCACCTCAAACTTCTTTAGGCGAGGTTGGTGAAGCACAAGGGTCACCCCAACCCATTAGAGTTGAGTCCACTCCAGAAATTATTCCCTCCTCTTCTTTACTACCCTCTGAGTCGGTGTTAGTCTTTGTCATATCATAGGCAGGACTAAAGACACCTAATTCTACGGCTGATGATGGTTTGGTGCAGCAACACACTAAACCTGAGGTACCCCTTTCTCCCACTCCCTTAAATTTTTCTGTCTCAGGAACTGTTTTAACAGGGACTGAAACACACACTGCTGCCAGTGTTGCCATAACCACAATGTTCACTGACGATTGTGGGGCACTGGATGCATTGTGTGATTATGAAGGAGGAGATGAGGATGATGTTGATGATATTGATTATGAAGGTAGATTTGAAACAGAAGTGGCTGGTGTTGAAGGAGAAACAAACGTAGTGGTTCATGCTGATGAAACTGCTGTTGTGAGTACTGATGGTGGAAATGTTGTTCTGGATGAGGCTGAAAATGTACAAAGTGGCATTCTCGCTGAAGAAAATATTGGTATTTCTGATAATGTTAACAGTAGTGCAGATGCTGGTAATGTTGTGGTGGTCTCTAGTGAAAATGTTGAAAGTGTTTAAGAAATTGTAGAGCTGTAGGATATGGAAGAAGATGAACCCACTGATGACGATGAGTATGATTTGGAGGGGTTGAATGCTGATGAATTTGATGTGGTGGCAGCCACTGAAGGACATGCCAGCGATATGGAAACAGAAACTGAAACTGTTGTCCAATTTCAAGGTGCAGGGGAACCCATTATCTGAAGAAGTTCCAAGCACATCAGTTCCCCCACCTGAACAATCTGAAGTTCCCATTCTAATTCCTCTCTCAGCTAGTGAACGACTAGCAAAAGTTAAAAAGGGTCTTGCTGATCTCACAAAGGCAGCTGAACAGCTGGTCAGTGTGAAAGATAAAGAAGATGACCAGTTAGAAAAAACTCTGACCAGCTGGTATCGAAAACAAGAAGAAAATAGCCAAGACATTGAAATCATCAAGTCCAATTCTGAGACTTTGGCTAACAATCAAACAAGAGCATACTTGCTGGCTCAAAATGTTCTTAATCGTGATCAGCAGATCCTCAAAGCAAAGGATACAACTATTAAGAGGGCTGTCAGTTCATCTACTTATGTTGCCAGAAGAGCGGCTTCTGCTAGTACAACAACTGCTTTTGAAGTTAAGGCTCTCCATGATCTTGTTGCCCCTCTTGCTGAACAACTTGATAAACAAGCATCTGCCATCAAATCTCTTGAGAAAAAGATTGCTGACCTCCCGAAGCCTTATGCCTCCTTTACGGAACTTGATAGGCAAAGACATGAAAGAATGGAAAAAGAGTTGGGAGAAGTCAAGACCTTGCTTCAGCAGCTCGTTGGTCGGGCTGCTGACAAGGAACAACATGTGGTGGAAGTTGCTCGTGATGATGCAACTTCCAAGGGGGAGAAAATTGTTGTGGATAAACCAGATGAACCCTCCACTGCTATTGTGTTTGTCCCTCCATCTGGTGAAAAGGAGGTCGAAACTGAAAATGAAGTTGAAAAAGAGAAAGAAACTGAAGTGCGTCATGCTGGTGAAAAGGAGGTCACTGAACAAGTAAAGGAATATGTGGATGCTGACACTTGGGAAGGTCATGTTATTAATGAACAAGAGTTCCACGCTGCTGTTGAGGGGGAGCAACCTCTTATCCAGGCTATTGCTCAGGGGAGCAAGTTGTACAAGTTGTTGACCCAAATGATCCCAAAGTAATGTGAATCTAGCGCCGTTCTAGAAAAAAAGTAACTGTGAATCTAGCGCCGTTCTAGAAAAAAAGTAACTGTGAATCTAGCCATCTGAAAAAAGTAACTGTGAATCTAGCGCCGTTCTGAAAAAAAGTAACTGTGAATCTAGCCATCTGAAAAAGTAACTGTGAATCTAGCGCCGTTCTGAAAAAAAGTAACTGTGAATCTAGCCGTTCTGAAAAAGTAACTGTGAATCTAGCGCTTCTGAAAAAAGTAACTGTGAATCTAGCGCCGTTCTAGAAAAAAAGTAACTGTGAATCTAGCGCCGTTCTAGAAAAAAGTAACTGTGAATCTAGCGCTTCTGAAAAAGTAACTGTGAATCTAGCGCCGTTCTGAAAAAAAGTAACTGTGAATCTAGCGCCGTTCTGAAAAAAGTAACTGTGAATCTAGCGCCGTTCTGAAAAAAAGTAACTGTGAATCTAGCCATCTGAAAAAGTAACTGTGAATCTAGCGCCGTTCTGAAAAAAAGTAACTGTGAATCTAGCGCCGTTCTGAAAAAAGTAACTGTGAATCTAGCCATCTGAAAAAAGTAACTGTGAATCTAGCGCCGTTCTGAAAAAAAGTAACTGTGAATCTAGCGCCGTTCTAGAAAAAGTAACTGTGAATCTAGCCTTCTGAAAAAGTAACTGTGAATCTAGCGCCGTTCTGAAAAAAAGTAACTGTGAATCTAGCGCCGTTCTGAAAAAAGTAACTGTGAATCTAGCGCCGTTCTGAAAAAAAGTAACTGTGAATCTAGCCATCTGAAAAAGTAACTGTGAATCTAGCGCCGTTCTGAAAAAAAGTAACTGTGAATCTAGCCGTTCTGAAAAAGTAACTGTGAATCTAGCGCTTCTGAAAAAAGTAACTGTGAATCTAGCGCCGTTCTAGAAAAAAAGTAACTGTGAATCTAGCCGTTCTGAAAAAGTAACTGTGAATCTAGCGCTTCTGAAAAAAGTAACTGTGAATCTAGCGCCGTTCTGAAAAAAGTAACTGTGAATCTAGCGCCGTTCTGAAAAAAAGTAACTGTGAATCTAGCCGTTCTGAAAAAGTAACTGTGAATCTAGCGCTTCTGAAAAAAGTAACTGTGAATCTAGCGCCGTTCTAGAAAAAAAGTAACTGTGAATCTAGCCGTTCTGAAAAAGTAACTGTGAATCTAGCGCTTCTGAAAAAAGTAACTGTGAATCTAGCGCCGTTCTAGAAAAAAAGTAACTGTGAATCTAGCGCCGTTCTAGAAAAAAGTAACTGTGAATCTAGCGCTTCTGAAAAAGTAACTGTGAATCTAGCGCCGTTCTGAAAAAAAGTAACTGTGAATCTAGCGCCGTTCTGAAAAAAGTAACTGTGAATCTAGCGCCGTTCTGAAAAAAAGTAACTGTGAATCTAGCCATCTGAAAAAGTAACTGTGAATCTAGCGCCGTTCTGAAAAAAAGTAACTGTGAATCTAGCGCCGTTCTGAAAAAAGTAACTGTGAATCTAGCCATCTGAAAAAAGTAACTGTGAATCTAGCGCCGTTCTGAAAAAAAGTAACTGTGAATCTAGCCGTTCTGAAAAAGTAACTGTGAATCTAGCGCTTCTGAAAAAAGTAACTGTGAATCTAGCGCCGTTCTGAAAAAAGTAACTGTGAATCTAGCGCCGTTCTGAAAAAAAGTAACTGTGAATCTAGCCGTTCTGAAAAAGTAACTGTGAATCTAGCGCTTCTGAAAAAAGTAACTGTGAATCTAGCGCCGTTCTAGAAAAAAAGTAACTGTGAATCTAGCGCCGTTCTGAAAAAAGTAACTGTGAATCTAGCCATCTGAAAAAAGTAACTGTGAATCTAGCGCCGTTCTGAAAAAAAGTAACTGTGAATCTAGCGCCGTTCTAGAAAAAGTAACTGTGAATCTAGCGCTTCTGAAAAAAGTAACTGTGAATCTAGCGCCGTTCTGAAAAAAAGTAACTGTGAATCTAGCCTTCTGAAAAAAGTAACTGTGAATCTAGCCTTCTGAAAAAAGTAACTGTGAATCTAGCCATCTGAAAAAAGTAACTGTGAATCTAGCGCCGTTCTGAAAAAAAGTAACTGTGAATCTAGCGCCGTTCTGAAAAAAGTAACTGTGAATCTAGCCATCTGAAAAAAGTAACTGTGAATCTAGCGCCGTTCTAGAAAAAAGTAACTGTGAATCTAGCCAAATCTGAAAAAGTAACTGTGAATCTAGCGCCGTTCTAGAAAAAAAGTAACTGTGAATCTAGCCAAATCTGAAGCTGAAATAAACTTGAAAGTCCAAAGAGAAGATGGTCACACTTCATATTTAAAAAATATTCAAAGACCAAATCTGGGGGCTACTGAATGGTTTGAAGTGTATATGCTGGTCAAAGAGAAAACAACCCACAGTTATTCACCTCTCAAGGACTTCATTCATGGCTATTTCACTAAGGCAAGGGAAATGGAAAGAAGATTGAAGGTTGATGTGCCAGTACTAAGAAACTATTTTGGCAGCAGCTCAGCAAGGCGTCCTTCAGCACCACCATCTTCCTCAACAGCAAGGAAGCAACCCACTCTGAAAAGAAAAAGAGATGATTAAATGGTACATGTAAATCTCCCTCTTATCTCTGGAGATGCTACCTTGGACACTAGATTGCCCCCACAGGTAGTGTTCCAAGAAGGTCTTGTAATTGAAAATCCATTTGGCATGTTCTACACAAACTTCCAAAATCAGCAACTCTTCTTCAGAGTGAGTGATATTGGGAAGGCATCTGTTGGGTTCTTGCTGGCGATAAGAAAAAGGTGTGCTGACACCACAAACAACATGGCCTTCATTGATTTGATTGATCATGAGTTGTTGCTGCCTCACAGACAAGCTGATCCAACTTGTAGGATGATCAAAGATGAAGACATTTGGGAACAAGCAGCAAGACAATAGATGTTTTAGTTTTAATGCTTGTATGTCAGCATGTAACATGAGTTCTTGCTATATAAAACATCTTTGTTCCTCACTTGTAATATTTTTTTTAAAAGTACTATTTACTCAGCAAGTCTTCTCAGCGAATAGGGGGAGATTGTTGAGTCAAGGATTCGCTAACCAGACTTGGTCACTGATGCGTTTCATCAGCGAGTCATCAGTGAGTCCAGTGACTCTTGATCAGCGGGATGTTCTTATCCAAATTGTTTGTCAAGGCGGGAAGAATTTGAATCAAAAGAAGACAAGAGTCATAAGGTGGTTGTTCCAACTGTGTACCTTGTATGGCAAAGTTGCAGTTGGATTTAAAAGGAAAGGTTTCTCTCTCATACCCGAATTGGTAAAGAAGACAAAGGCTTCTGATGCAAGTACTTCGAACCAATAGGATCTCGACAACCACCATCCATCACTATCAAAGTAAGGTTGTGTTGCTCTAATTCCTTCTATATATAAGGCAACACAGCCGCAACACAAACACTTTGTGTTTGTCACCACAAGTGTGTGTCACTTATATTTTCTCTCTTGTAATTGTTTAAGTTTCTAGTTTGTCTAAACTTAACAATTGTATGTTCATTTATTTTCTTATAAGACAAGTTGTAATATCAACCATGTATTCCATGTTTAATCAATGATACATATGATTAAACTTACTTAGATTCTTGTATTTAAACTTTACTCTTGTTTTTATTCTTTACTTTATGTACTTTACATTCTTGTCTAGTTTATTAAATAAAAGTTAAACAAATCGAGAACTGTCAATATAGATACAAGTTAAAAGAGTGAAGTCTTGTCGCAGAAACAGATTCTCGATTACATTAATGATTTGATCAATTTAACAAACTATATTGAAAAAATTCTGGTTAGCATTTCTTCATATGTCTATTCGTAATATACAATAACATTTAAGGTAAGGCTTGGAAAACTACTTATAATTTTACAAAAGATAGATGATATAGATTGTATAATTTTTTTCAACAAAGTCAATATGGTAACCGGTTTCTAATTCATCCCGTAAACTTGATAGTTCAATGGTAAAAGTATAACTTTTGTATTGTTTCGGGTCCCACGTTCACAACTATGAAAGAAGTACCACCCAATCACCCACTACATAAAGTCGTTAGTAGAAAATGGTTTTGATAGAAAATGGATCAAAGATATGACAATGGTATTGTAACAAATAATATATGGTATTGTAACAAGTTACACACAAATATATAGAAAGATACTTCTCATGTGAGGTGGATCAATTAATTTATTTTTTCTTTCGTGTTTTTATCTTCATGTTTTATTAGTAACCCATGTTTACAAACTTTTATCTATAATTAGTTTGTTAATGTATTGTCATCTCTCTTTTTCTCAAATAATAAGGGGTATTGTGCACATTTTCTAAATGAGTAGGGGGTAGAAAGATGAGCTATAAAAGTAAGGAGTGTATTCAGAAATTTGAATGTGGTTCATGGGTCTAAAACCCGACAAGAGTGACAGAGATTTGACGTATGGAAAGCCCAAGGGTCCTACAATCTCTTTTTACGTGTCTAATCTAAAACATGGTCAAGTTTCGATTGACCGAATTATGCGGGATTTCGTTCCAACATCTAAATATTTTGTTTTCGGCCAAAACTTAGAACATGGAAATGTAAATGAACATCCATGGTTGTTTTTTACGAGTTTTGGATCACCATCGCACGACGGTATATGAAGAAGGCTGAAATATAAATAGTCTTCCATTTACCTATATAGAGGGTGCTTCAAAGTTTCAAACTTGAAACAGAGTTTATGGTATTTGAGTGTATTATTGTTAGGTAAATTATCCATCGGTACAGTATATTGGTATGTGTGTGGTATATATTAGACATTCGACATTGATATCAAATATTGATGGATGTATGCAGATACAAGTAACTGTTTATTTTCTAATTTTTTTTTAGTTTAAGATTTTTTTATAACGTTATTATTAGTAACTGGCATGTGACAACCACCCTTACAATTTGTATATTTTAGCATGGATTGACATGTGTGATGTGATAAGTTCTGATTGAGTGTTGTTATGTCGATTTTTGACACAGCAATTCCTTAAGAGTTTTTTTCTCCAAAAATAAGAAGGTGTTTTACAACTCTTAAATTTATAAATGAACTATGTAATTCATCTAAAACAGATATTAACTTTCAAATTTTATCAAAACTAGAAAGTATTCACCAAAAAAATGATGATGTATCCATTTTATTATTTACTTTTTAATTTTTTTTGCATAAGATATAAGAGAACTTATTATTTACTCTTCGTATCCGAGTGACAATTTTCATAGTTAATCTAGAGATTAAGAAATAATTTTTTTTTTATATTTATGTTATACAAGAAAAATGTTTAAAGTGTTTTATAGTATAAATCTAAATATATGCCTAATAAAAAATAACTGATACATACCAAAATCAATGATAAAGATTAAAAAAAAAAGTATATGTGTAATACATGTGTTAAAAGTTAACTGAATTATACAACGAACCTTTACTATTAACAAATATATACCAATCCAATGTAATGAATCAAACACTTTGTGGTTGGTGAATGGTGATGGATGGTGGTTGAAAAATGATTTGTTTTTCTAATCAATCCTCATAATAACTTTCTTAAGCACATGAACTGACATGTTTGAAGCCGATGATTTGGCCCCATATCGGCGGTATATCGCTTCTTTAATCTTCAATATATATATTCATTTTACTCTAATATTTTGTCATTTCTCTTTTGATTTTTACTAAACCATTAAAAAAAAAATTATTGGTGTAACTCAACAGTTTCCCACTAACTCATTCTTATAATGTAATTTATGTTGTATTATGTTCGGTTACGAAACTTGAACAGTTATATTAAGGAGGCGGAACCCAGTGAAACATAAGTAAAAACAAAATTAGAAGGTTTAATATGTAAGCAAATTATTTTAAAAGAGATATTAAAAAACTAATATTAAAAAAAATAAAAATTGGAGGGGTTGGAAGTTGGAACCCCCTTTTACCCCTTTAAAAGTTCCGTCCATGATTATGTTATAGGTTATGCGATGCGTTATATAGTAAAGGTGGTGATCTTTATGAAAAAATTTTGGTTCCACCTTAAAATGGAGTTTTACAATTCAACTATGTACGGTACTAAGGTCTATATTTTTAATTTTTTATGTAAAAGTAAAAAATTGTGTACAAGTCATTACCATTAAGTAAGGCGCGTGGTGACCCGACCAGTAAACTAGTATCTCGACCCAACTATTTGCAGCGATAATCGCTGCAAATAGTCGTGTACTTAGCCGTACACTGTTGACTGTGACAGTCAACAGTGTGTTTTGTCAATATTCGACTATTTGCAGCGATAATCGCTGCAAATAGTTGAATATAGACAAAACTTTTTGCTTTTATGCTATATATATATGGTACCACCAATTAATTATACGTTACAACTTCAGTATACATTCTAAAACTTACATACTTGTTCTGTTGTACAATCGAGGCAGATGTTTAATATCAAATTTCGGAACTATGTTCATCCAAAGAAAACCCAGGCTTTTATCTTTGAACATGCAGCTTTCATTATAGAATTCTCGCTGGAGTTTTAATTCTTGAATTCTCGCTGCAGTTTTCATTCTTGCTTTCATTTTCAGCGGCTTTCATTCTTTTATTTTTGAAGTGTACGTGTACGTCCTTTTTACTTTCATTATTTAAGTTTCGGTATATGTATATATGTTTAAATATAGTACGTATATATATATATATATGTTTATTAAAATTTTCATACCGTTTATGTATATGTATATATATTTCAGATGGATTTTGAGTGTTTATGGGGAGAAATGGGTGCGGAAGATTTTGAGTTTCACTTAGAAGAACCTGATGAAGAATTTGAGACGCCGGAGGCGGCCCCTCATTTTGACTACGACGCTAGGGCTTTCCACACCGATGAGGTATAATTAAAGGGATTTTATATGTGTTTCGTTGTTAAACAGTTTAATATGTGTTAGTACTATTTAATATGTGTTTGGTTGTTAAATTGATTGCATATGTAAAATGTTAGATATTTATAAGTATATAATTTAATGATAACTTAAAATATGTGTTAGTACTATTTAATATGTGTTGTCATTTAATATGTGTTAGACTATTTAATATGTGTTAGTAATTTAATATGTGTTAGTAATTTAATATGTGTTAGTAATTTAATATGTGTTAGTAATTTAATATGTGTTAGTAATTTAATATGTGTTAGTAATTTAATATGTGTTAGTAATTTAATATGTGTTAGTAATTTAATATGTGTTAGTAATTTAATATGTGTTAGTAATTTAATATGTGTTAGTAATTTAATATGTGTTAGTAATTTAATATGTGTTAGTAATTTAATATGTGTTAGTAATTTAATATGTGTTAGTAATTTAATATGTGTTAGTAATTTAATATGTGTTAGTAATTTAATATGTGTTAGTAATTTAATATGTGTTAGTAATTTAATATGTGTTAGTAATTTAATATGTGTTAGTAATTTAATATGTGTTAGTAATTTAATATGTGTTAGTAATTTAATATGTGTTAGTAATTTAATATGTGTTAGTAATTTAATATGTGTTAGTAATTTAATATGTGTTAGTAATTTAATATGTGTTAGTAATTTAATATGTGTTAGTAATTTAATATGTGTTAGTAATTTAATATGTGTTAGTAATTTAATATGTGTTAGTAATTTAATATGTGTTAGTAATTTAATATGTGTTAGTAATTTAATATGTGTTAGTAATTTAATATGTGTTAGTAATTTAATATGTGTTAGTAATTTAATATGTGTTAGTAATTTAATATGTGTTAGTAATTTAATATGTGTTAGTAATTTAATATGTGTTAGTAATTTAATATGTGTTAGTAATTTAATATGTGTTAGTAATTTAATATGTGTTAGTAATTTAATATGTGTTAGTAATTTAATATGTGTTAGTAATTTAATATGTGTTAGTAATTTAATATGTGTTAGTAATTTAATATGTGTTAGTAATTTAATATGTGTTAGTAATTTAATATGTGTTAGTAATTTAATATGTGTTAGTAATTTAATATGTGTTAGTAATTTAATATGTGTTAGTAATTTAATATGTGTTAGTAATTTAATATGTGTTAGTAATTTAATATGTGTTAGTAATTTAATATGTGTTAGTAATTTAATATGTGTTAGTAATTTAATATGTGTTAGTAATTTAATATGTGTTAGTAATTTAATATGTGTTAGTAATTTAATATGTGTTAGTAATTTAATATGTGTTAGTAATTTAATATGTGTTAGTAATTTAATATGTGTTAGTAATTTAATATGTGTTAGTAATTTAATATGTGTTAGTAATTTAATATGTGTTAGTAATTTAATATGTGTTAGTAATTTAATATGTGTTAGTAATTTAATATGTGTTAGTAATTTAATATGTGTTAGTAATTTAATATGTGTTAGTAATTTAATATGTGTTAGTAATTTAATATGTGTTAGTAATTTAATATGTGTTAGTAATTTAATATGTGTTAGTAATTTAATATGTGTTAGTAATTTAATATGTGTTAGTAATTTAATATGTGTTAGTAATTTAATATGTGTTAGTAATTTAATATGTGTTAGTAATTTAATATGTGTTAGTAATTTAATATGTGTTAGTAATTTAATATGTGTTAGTAATTTAATATGTGTTAGTAATTTAATATGTGTTAGTAATTTAATATGTGTTAGTAATTTAATATGTGTTAGTAATTTAATATGTGTTAGTAATTTAATATGTGTTAGTAATTTAATATGTGTTAGTAATTTAATATGTGTTAGTAATTTAATATGTGTTAGTAATTTAATATGTGTTAGTAATTTAATATGTGTTAGTAATTTAATATGTGTTAGTAATTTAATATGTGTTAGAATTTAATATTGTTAGAATTTATGACTACGACGCTATTTCCACACCGATGAGGTATAACTAAAGGGATTTTATATGTGTTTCGTTGTTAAACAGTTTAATATGTGTTAGTACTATTTAATATGTGTTTGGTTGTTAAATTGATTGCATATATAAAATGTTAGATATTTATAAGTATATAATTTAATGATAACTTAAAAAATAACTATTTTAGGTGTTCGATTCACACGAAGAATTGTTCAACTGGGCCAAAAGTACAGCAAAAGAGCTTGGTTATGTGTTAATTAAACGACGAACAAATTCCAACTTAGCTGGTGTAACAAATAAAGTGACCATAGTCTGTAATCTTTCTGGGAAAATGGATAATAGGATAATCGGGCTCGTTAAAAAGACACTTAAATGTGAGTGCCCCTTTAGAATGGAAGGTCGTTTGACAAGTGATGGTGGTTGGAGGGTAACCGTTATAGACGACACACATAATCACTATCCAGCTAAGAATCTGGGGGTTACGCGTACGCAAGAAGGTTGACTG
>CM067170.1:71849990-72007490 GCA_034093135.1 Erigeron breviscapus
ATCATCATCATCATCATCATCATCATCATCATCATCATCATCATCATCATCATCATCATCATCATCATCATCATATCAACATCATCCTCATCATCATCATCATCATCCAAGTTGACATGATACGATCCACCAGAGAAATGAGAGCCTGTGGCCGACTGCGCGCCCGGCTGAGGAGGAAGAGAAGCCTGTGCATAACTATCATAGTTAAATAAATCTTCGACCCAGGAGGATTGGCTACCTGCTGCATCGATGTTAAGGTCGAGATCTGGACGTGGCTGGCCTGTCTCATGGGCCTGATGAGGCTGGGCACCCTGTCCCTGTGTTAGATGCGTATAGTTATACGCCTGGGTACCTATCTGCCTGATGACCCGCCCTATGCCGCGGCGATGCCCCGGCCGGGATCCAAGTTCGTCGATCAAAATTTGATCCTGCGGAGTTGGATTAGGTTCCCGTTCAGCCTCCTCCTTCTTCTTCTTCAGCTTGGCCTGAATCACGTTACAATATATATAAGGTTGATTATATGGACATTTAATAATAACAAATATATTCGCTTAAAATTAAGAGACACTTACATGTATTTGTTCAGCCACAGGGTGTTCCCAAGGTCGCCCATCAGCTTTTTTCTTGTGCCTTTCTTCGTACAAATCCACCAAGTCTACGTCTCTGTTTTTATGAACCTATAAACACATCAATTTATCATAAGAATATACTTTATTTAACCAATATTTGTAAACACAAGTATTTATATATCACACAAGTATATATTTGATAACAATAACACACCTTTTCTTGGTGGACGTACTGAGAGTAGGATTGTCGTCCATGGGTCCCCGAAAGAACTTGCTTGCCCCTGTTCGTCTTGTTGGTCGCCGACAACTTCACCCGGTCTTCCCGCTGGTAGTACCTCAACAGCGCCCTCCAGTCCTCCGCCGACAAATCCTCTGGAGGAGCAGCTTGCTCCAACTGTGGAACAACTTTCAGCCCCCCCTTGGATTCAAAGTGTTTTCTCTTGAACTGGCTCTTTCTGCCCCGATACTCAGCTTTGCAGTCGGCCTCGACAGCCAGTCTGAACCCCTGTCTGACAGGGTCTAGGGGGTCAGGGGTGTAGATGAAGTGGTCCAACTTGAACCTAGTCTGCAATTTTAAAGTATTAGTTAGCGAATTTAAAAATTTATACAAACATCATACAACAAATTAAAAATTATGATGAGGCGTACGTTTAGAGTCGGGATAACAAATGCCTTTCTCTCCTGAGGCACATGCTCCCATGAGTCGTAAGTCTGCGGGACGGTTCGGATCAGGGTGCCAATCAGGCTCTTGTACATGGGGGCGTTATCACCGATCGCCTGCCACGTCTTAAAATGGGTCGTGTCAAAGTCTATGCTTAGACGACCTCTTTTCGCGAATTCCTCCTCTAAGTTCAGGTTCTGACCGGGCCCCCGCCCCTTTCCCTTTCGTGGGGCTAAAACAAAAAAAACACAAAATTAGTAAATAAACCTAATTAATTAAAAAAGGAACTATAAACAACCATTTTTCTTACCGCCACTCCCTTTGCAGCCCCAGCCTTTCCTCCACCATGGTCTACGAGGGTCTTCATTACCACCATCACCGCCGTGATATGTAGCCATTTATACTGCAAAATACAAAACAAATTATACACATTTTTAAATTACATACAACAAAATGATCAAGGTTAAGAAAGATCCAAAATTATCACATATGTATTTTTTCTAACTTATTTTTGTACGAAGTCTTTAATTCTTCAATTTTTTATATTAATTCTTTTTTATAACTTATTTTTGTACGAAGTCTTTAATTCTTCAATTTTTTATATTAATTCTTTTTTACTATACGTAATCTTTATTACAACTTTTGTTATTACTTATATACTACTTTTTTAACTTACTTTTTATATTTAGTTTTATCTATATTTTTCTTACACTTATTATTTATACATTTTAAGTAGTTTATTTTAATCAATTTTTTTAAAACTTGTATTATGCTTATATGAAGTTTTTAAACCTTTTAAATGTCGTTTTTTTATGTACTTTTTATACAAACTTGTTTATTTAGTTTTATATTTTTTTTTCTAAATTTTTTACTTATTTCTATAATACTTTTTGAAAGTGTTTTTTATTTTTACTTTTATACTTTATTTAATTCTTATTTTGAAAGTTTTATAGAAACTTGTTTTTTATACTAATATAGTTTACTTATATGTTTTTTCTACGTAATATTTAATATTCTTTTTAACTTACATACAACAAAATGATCAAGGTTAAGAAAGATCCAAAATTATCACATATGTATTTTTTCTAACTTATTTTTGTACGAAGTCTTTAATTCTTCAATTTTTTATATTAATTCTTTTTTACTATACGTAATCTTTATTACAACTTTTGTTATTACTTATATACTACTTTTTTAACTTACTTTTTACACTTATTTTGTACTAATATTTCATCTAACAATATTAATATTCTAACAAGTCCAAGTCACACCTAACACTAATCTTTGCCTAACAAAACAAATTACATAGAAATATAATAATACAAATCACTAACTTATCAACAAAACTTAAACTAACAATACTAACAAACCTATAATACAAATCACTAACTAAAACTAACAATACTAACAAACCAATAATACAAATCACTAACTTATCAACAAAACTTAAACTAACAATACTAACAAACCTATAATACAAATCACTAACTAAAACTAACAATACAAACAAACTTATAAATATCTAATAAAACTAACAATACTAACAAACCTATAATTCAAATCACTAACTAAAACTAACAATACTAACAAACTATAATTCAAATCACTAACTTATCAACAAAACTAAACTAACAATACTAACATATCAATATAATCCATTAACAATCAAAAACATAAATAATACAAATCATAACTAAAACTAACAATACTAACAAACTAACAAATGACTAACAAAACTAACAATACTAACAAACCTATAATTCAAATCACTAACTAAAACAACAATATAGAAATATAATAATACAAATCACTAACTTATCAACAAAACTTAAACTAACAATACTAACAAACCTATAATACAAATCACTAACTAAAACTAACAATACAAACAAACTTAATAAATACTAACAAAACAACAATAGTAAAATATAATAATACAAATCACTAACTTATCAACAAAACTTAAACTAACAATACTAACAAACCTATAATACAAATCACTAACTAAAACTAACAATACAAACAAACTTATAAATTGCCTAACAAAACAAATTACATAGAAATATAATAATACAAATCACTAACTTATCAACAAAACTTAAACTAACAATACTAACAAACCTATAATACAAATCACTAACTAAAACTAACAATACAAACAAACTTATCAAATACTAACTAAAACTAACAATACTAACAAACCTATAATCAAATCACTAACTAAAATAACAATACTAACAAACTATAATCAAATCACTAACTAAAATAACAATACTAACAAACATAATAAAATCAAAAAGGGATAATATGGCCGGAAAATACATACCAAAATATGAGATGGTCGGAAAAGTCAGGGGAGGAGAGCCAAAAAACGAACCGGAAATCTGGCCGGAATTCTTGCCGGAAAAGTTGCCGGAAAACGCTAACCCGCGGCGGTGATGTTGGGAAAAATAACTAGAAAGTCGCTGCTAATATTTCGTGGGGAAAAGGATCGAATTATTGGTTGTACTTTTAAAAATTATGTTGAAAAATATATATGGTGGCCGGTTTTTTAATGGAGAAAAAAGGAGGATCGGTTTTTTTTTTTTGAAAGTGTTTTTTATTTTTACTTTTATACTTTATTTAATTCTTATTTTGAAAGTTTTATAGAAACTTGTTTTTTATACTAATATAGTTTACTTATATGTTTTTTCTACGTAATATTTAATATTCTTTTTAACTTACTTTTTACACTTATTTTGTACTATATATATATTTTATCGAGGAGTGTAACACCACCAGGCAAAAAAGTGTAACCCCACCAGAGGCATTATTAGCGGCGACGTCGCCGCTAATACTGCACCAGAGAGAGTATTAGCGGCGACGTCGCCGCTAATACTGCGGCCCCCCATGTCTGTAATGATAAATCTGGCAGAGAAATTAGCGGGCCCCCTGTCAGTGTCAGAGTATTAGCGGCGACGTCGCCGCTAATGCCTTGGTCGGGTTGACTTTTGCCTGGTGGTGTTACCCTGTGCCATCATCATTATAGTACTCGTAAAGTTCAAGAGCGAGGTTATACTCTAATTTTCTTATATATTTATCGGTAACAGTTGCAATGCAAATATTTGACTTGTTCAGTTTTTGTTCTTTAAATCTCAAAAAGTCGACTTATGCTTTTGTATCAATTTGTAACTTGGACGAATATTCCGTTGCATGAAAGTTTCGGTTTTGCTATAAGGAACATCGGCAGCATTAAGTTAAAAGAGTAAATTTGGGAAGTGTTTATTTTAGAGATCGGTTTACAAATATATACTCAAACTTGTCCCGGATTAGATTTTGGATACTCAATTGACTATAAAATATCTATAGTATCTTTTTAAATTCGTATGACGTGAGTACCAATATTCATTAACAAAACTCCATCGTTAACTTTGTTTTATTTATTACGAGTATAATATGTTATCAGTATTATCAGTTTAAGGCCGGTTCCATGGACATAATCAAGGAGTCATCTGAAATAGGGTATTTTGTTATTTGAATTGACAGTTTCCCGCTAAAACTAGACCAGTTTAGCTAACAAATGGATTTTGCACCAAATTTTTAAAGTAAAACTAGTTTGTTTTTTTTTTTGTCAAAATTTGAATTTAATTTCACGTAAAAATTGGATTTTGAAATCCAAGGAAATGATCGACAATTGCAAAAAAATTTGTCAAATTTGATTCGAAAACATTGAATTTTAGCCAAAAACTTTTTTCGCTTGAATCTTGCATAAAAGTACTATTTCTAGTCTTAAAACAATTTCAGTTTTACTCGAGATTTCCTGCCAGATTACATTTTTAAAAAATTAAATTTCTATGGTGATCCACATTTATGAGTAATATTTTTTGGTAAATGATTTGTTGGAAAAGTTCATCGGTAAATTGCTTAGCTTGGAAAAGTCTAAGAAAATGTCTTAAAATAAAATTTATCCTGAAAAATGTCTCGATATTTTTTAAGTGTGAAAAATGGTTAGACGAATACCTTTGTCAAAAAATATTACTTCCTCTAAGGCTCTAAATACAAACTTAATTTAACCGAGAAGAAAATGTGCCCAAAACATTGACTAAAATTCAACCGCCAAAAATCAACTTCAAGTTTGTCGTGAAACCTAGATATTTACCAAGAAAACTTTAAAACCATCAATGGCAGACTCTCGGATCTTAAAACCTCAAACTAACCACTTTAAACTTCGAATTTTCACAATTCAAAGGATTGATCAAAAGCACATTCAATTCTGTGTACAACTAACTAAGAATTTAATCGAATCATCTTTGAATTTACTTGAAAATCGATCAATTTTGCAAAAACTCTATAAGACTATAACTGATCAAAAACTTTAAAGTTTTAGCTTAAATGTTATCAAATTCGTAAAATAAAGCCATGGGTTTGTTCAATCGTGTACATCGACTCTGATAACAATTGTTATAATGTGATTTCAAGTAAGTTAAACTAAAATGAAGCTTTTAGAGCCGTTTAAGACAATAAAATAAAAAAATGAAGTTTTTAGATGTATATTAAGAGTGCGAGAAAAAAAAAAGGTAGAAAAAAGTTTTTTCAATATGCATATAGACTTTTAGTGGCAAATTAAAAGTCTTCTTATATATAGTACGAGTATAAGTTAAGAACTATTATATTATATTATATTATATTATATTATATTATATCTTTTATTATTAGAATAAGATGTGAATAGTAAAAACAAAATTTGAAGTATAAAGTATTAGTATTAAAGCAATAGGAAATATAAAATATTTTTTTTTAAAGAGGTGATGTACGGAGTGCTTTGTGAGTTTAGGGTTCGAAACTGAGCTCCTCTTATTTATGGAGGAGTTTGACATTTACATTTTATCATATTTTGTTTTGTTTTTTTCTTGTCTCTTTTTTTGGGATTTTAAAAAAAGTCATTTTGCTTCACGTGGTTTGCTTCTTTTACATTATTAAAGGAGGGTTAAAAATATGTGGTTGTTATGAACCTAATTAAGCTTAGAAACTCTCACATTTTATATTTTAATCCATAAAATTCATGGGGGTCCAATAATTTATTTATTATATAAAAAATTAAAAAAATTAGTATGTGAAAGTTATGTAATCTTAAATACATAACAGCCAAATATCACATTTCTTTTATTAAATTTCTTTTATTGGTAACAACCTGTAATATATATTATGCTGTATTTTTTGGTTTTCTTTTTATACTTGGCTTCTTTTTATTCACATTTTGTTTAATTTTGGTTTTACTTTGGGTAACATGTTTTTTTGTTTTTTTATTTTTAATTTTTTTTTGGCTTTTTAGCATTTTTTCCCCTGAGAACATGTTTGTTTTTATTTAAACTTTTCATTTGTTTTTTTCCTTCGACTATTAAACACATTTACGATATTGTGTTTGTGGTATAGTTGCTTTTTAAGAAAAAAATGCAAAAAAAATAAAATAAAAAATAATTGCAGCCCTACAATGCGGGTTGTCGAACTTCCTAGTTTATATACTAATACCATCTTATACAATCATTATTATATTATTATTTTAGTTTAGTTCTAACATAACCCTGGAAATGACTCGTAGTTAAAAAGAAGAGTGAAAGCAAGCTGGTAGTAAGAAAAAGAAGTTTTACTAAAGTAGAAAAGCAATATTTACTACATAACTAGTTATGTAACCCGGGCGTTGCCCCAGGAGACATAACGTTGCTTTCAAAAAGTTTATACAGGCGGGAGATACATTCGTTTGTTTCATATTTAAATGTGTGTCTGAAAATGTATTGTCGTGTATAAACATAAGTTATATTAATCATTAAATAATCAATTCTATGAATAGTTGAAGGGGGGAAAATAAATGTTAATAGTGTATCAACTATATATGATTAATTGTAGAAAATGTGACAAAACGTGGGAAAAAAAAACAAAGAAAACGTACTAAAGTTATAATATAATATATGAAATGCAAAAAAAAAAAACAAAGAAAACGTACTAAAGTTATAATATTATATATGAAATGCAAAAAGAAATGGAAAGTACCATATAAATCATTTTAGAAAATAAATAAGAACTTTAGGAGCTAACCCCCTGTTAGAAAACGTACTAAAGTTATAATATTATATATTATGCTTGCGTGTGAACCGCGTATAAATATATATATTATGCTTGCGTGTGAACCGCGTATAAATATATATATTATGCTTGCGTGTGAACCGCGTATAAATATATATATTATGCTTGCGTGTGAACCGCGTATATAAATAGGCTATGCTTGCGTGTGAATCGCGTGCGTGTGAACCGCGTATAAATATATATATTATGCTTGCGTGTGAACCGCGTATAAATATATATATTATGCTTGCGTGTGAACCGCGTATAAATATATATATTATGCTTGCGTGTGAACCGCGTATAAATATATATATTATGCTTGCGTGTGAACCGCGTATAAATATATATATTATGCTTGCGTGTGAACCGCGTATAAATATATATATTATGCTTGCGTGTGAACCGCGTATAAATATATATATTATGCTTGCGTGTGAACCGCGTATAAATATATATATTATGCTTGCGTGTGAACCGCGTATAAATATATATATTATGCTTGCGTGTGAACCGCGTATATATAAATAGGCTATGCTTGCGTGTGAATCGCGTGCGTGTGAACCGCGTATAAATATATATATTATGCTTGCGTGTGAACCGCGTATAAATATATATATTATGCTTGCGTGTGAACCGCGTATAAATATATATATTATGCTTGCGTGTGAACCGCGTATAAATATATATATTATGCTTGCGTGTGAACCGCGTATAAATATATATATTATGCTTGCGTGTGAACCGCGTATAAATATATATATTATGCTTGCGTGTGAACCGCGTATAAATATATATATTATGCTTGCGTGTGAACCGCGTATAAATATATATATTATGCTTGCGTGTGAACCGCGTATAAATATATATATTATGCTTGCGTGTGAACCGCGTATAAATATATATATTATGCTTGCGTGTGAACCGCGTATATAAATAGGCTAATGCTTGCGTGTGAATCGCGTGCGTGTGAACCGCGTATAAATATATATATTATGCTTGCGTGTGAACCGCGTATGAATATATATATTATGCTTGCGTGTGAACCGCGTATAAATATATATATACATGCGTGTGAACCGCGTATATAAATAGGCTATGCTTGCGTGTGAATCGCGTGCGTGTGAACCGCGTATAAATATATATATTATGCTTGCGTGTGAACCGCGTATAAATATATATATTATGCTTGCGTGTGAACCGCGTATAAATATATATATTATGCTTGCGTGTGAACCGCGTATAAATATATATATTATGCTTGCGTGTGAACCGCGTATAAATATATATATTATGCTTGCGTGTGAACCGCGTATAAATATATATATTATGCTTGCGTGTGAACCGCGTATAAATATATATATTATGCTTGCGTGTGAACCGCGTATAAATATATATATTATGCTTGCGTGTGAACCGCGTATAAATATATATATTATGCTTGCGTGTGAACCGCGTATAAATATATATATTATGCTTGCGTGTGAACCGCGTATAATATAAATAGGCTATGCTTGCGTGTGAATCGCGTGCGTGTGAACCGCGTATAAATATATATATTATGCTTGCGTGTGAACCGCGTACAAACACCAACCACAAATTCAACAATCATCAACCATCAATAACTAATTCAAAATAAACTACACGCACATACACTTAGGAGGATTCTACTTTCATCAAGTTCTAGATGCTTATGTATAGGGTCACCCGCAGCCTTCCCACCACATCTAGAACTCTTTGAAGGCATAACCGACTTCCATGTATGCACGTCCATCCTAAATAGTAATAGTAATAATAATAATAATAATATATATATATATATCGCAATCCTTTACCAAAATCAATCATAACTACATTGCACATACATTTCATACGACTTTACTTTTAAGGAATCATAGATGCTTATATATAGGGTCACCCGCAGCCTTCCCACCACACCTAAAACCCTTTGAAAGTAAAGCCGACCTCCATGTATGTGCTTCTATCCTAATCACAATATACAAGTAGAGGCGAAGCATGACTTACAGTGAGCCTCTAAGTAACACAATATCGTCCACAATCAAGGTTACACAAACAAGTAAGCGTGTAATAAATGTGCACAAATGATGTAAATATCAATACAAGTGCTAAATGCATAAACAGTCATAAAGCATATCATAATGTATATCAACTGCGTATCAATAACGTCATCAATGTAACAATAAAAGTATGTTTGAGTGTGCACCGCACAAGTCAAGTATAACAAAGCGTATATGAACATCCCAACACATTCCCAATATCCATCAATTCCTCTAAACAACGCGTACATCCACTTCGGAGGGTTTTACTTTCATCAAGTCTAGATGCTTATGTATAGGGTCATCCGCAGCCTTCCCACCACACCTAAAACCCTTTGAAAGTAAAGCCGACCTCCATGTATGTACTTCTATCCTAATACCTTACAATAACACAATCACATTCGTAAATCATCACACAATCAATCAAAACTATCTGTCAATCAACAATTAATCAGAAATTAACTAGACAGTCAATCAAATCAACCAAACAATCCAACAAACACGTAAATGTACACTTTTCAGTCCGAATCTCTATTGAGTAGGGAGCTACGAAACTCACCTTGATCGGCAAAGAAGCTTAAGTCGAGTAAATGAAAGATTAATAGCGAGTATTGGGCCCCACGTGTTCACAACCTATCAAAGCATGCCATATATCATACTGTCAACTTTATAATTATAAATAAGTTGGTTCCTTAGGTTTAAGTTGAGTCACGAATCCCACAATTACTTTCTTAACACTACCAAGTGTGAAACATAACACTTTGACTAGACATTTTTAGAAATGCACGAAGATTCACACAAAATGAAGGTTACTACGTGAAACTAGACTCTCTTACGATTCCAACGATAGGTCGTCAGACTTGTTTGGTGTAACAACCGTCCTAGAAATGTTCTAAATAAATTCTTTAAGAAGTACTTTCGCCACTCGAATGGCTAGACAGTTCAATTTATTTAGGTTCTTGACGTACTTTAGACCTAAATTATATGCTTATATGAAGGTCAATTTGATCTTAAAATCTTAATTTATTTGACGAGTTCCTGATTAAGTGCGATGAAATACTAAAGAGCAGTACGTAAACGTTCGTGTTCATAAAAGTTCTAGTTCAAGATGTTCGCAAATGGTCCTTGCATTTATTAAGTTCATCATTATGGGAAGACTATAAATAGATGAAGTTTAGAGGGTGAAAACCCTATTCATCATCTCCTTCATCTTTCACTTCTCTCACTAAAAACACACTCTGGCAGCCATAAAACACACAAAAATTCATCTTTTGATTTTGGATTGTTAAATCAAAATCGTTTGTACTTTTAGCATCCTTGTGATAATCAAAACATATTTCTGGAATCAAATCTCAGGTAACAACAACGAATTATGAGTTTTTGACCAAATTAAAAGTGTACTTTTTCAAGTTTATGTTCTTGATGATTTGGTCCAGTTCTTGAGCGAAAATCATGTTCAATGTTAATGGGTTTGTGTCTAAATGTGTTTAACAACATTTGTGTGAACAAATTTGGGTCATAACATGCTTTAATCTACAAAACCCATTTTTGAAAATGAAAGTACAACTTGTTCTTGAAGTCATGACTTGTTTATGTTATATTTGATCTTGGAAATCAGTAAAAGTGATATAAAATGATGTTATTGTGCATATAAGTACTAGTGCTATGCTCTAACATGTTTAAAATCGATCTAGACCTTCGTATTATGTTCATGTTCTTGTTCAGCCGTTTTTGGCCTTGGGACGATCCTGAATGGGACGATCTTGGTTCCAAGATCGTCCTAGGCAGCCCACCTTGGTACCTTGAGCTTGTTCGTGACTTTGTGTGGTGTGGTGATGTGGTGTACTTATTGGGTAACTGATCCTTTAGGATCGGTTTTGCTCAAACAAACGATCTTGACTTGAACCTAAGACGATCTTGACTTTGAACCTAAGACGATCTAAATGTTAAACCATGAAACGATCTTGTGCTAAGAACCTAAGACGATCTTGACTTTGAACCTAAGACGATCTAAATGTTAAACCATGAAACGATCTTGTGCTAAGAACCTAAGACGATCTTGACTTTGAACCTAAGACGATCTAAATGTTAAACCATGAAACGATCTTGTGCTAAGAACCTAAGACGATCTAAATGTTAAACCATGAAACGATCTTGTGCTAAGAACCTAAGACGATCTTGACTTTGAACCTAAGACGATCTTGAAGTGCAACCAGGACGATCTTGACCTCTAGTCAGCTAAAACGATCCTGATCAAACAGTGGGACGATCTTGAAGTCCAAAACCCTAGACGATCTGGTACTCTTTAGAAAACAACATGAACTTGTTCTATAACATACCACACTTGATCATTATCACACGATCAATCACATTCAAGGCTATTCATTGACAATAAAGCTAGTTCCTAAATCGATCTAAAACAACGTACATTGTGCAAACCCTAATTGAAGTACACCAAAGACATGTTCTATCTTAATTACTAAAGTACGAGTTCTATGAACAACTAAATTGAGTTCTTAAGGCCAAAGTTCATTAGTTAAGACACGTTCAACTCATTAACACGATAAGTACTTATGTGTGAGTTCTAAGACGTACAGTTCGAGTCCAGTTCATATACTTGAAGTTCATTCAAACTCTTTTTGAGTCAAAACGTTCAAAGAGCTTCAAAGGGACCAAATCATCAGTTCGTCAAGGACATTTCAGTAATTAATTAGTCATTTGAACTAATATGTGTGCATATCTATGAACAATAACTTGTACTTAGGCATCCATCAAGACGTACTTGGAATCTGATAGATATAACTTATCTACTTCTGTGCTTGTTCTCTGTGCTTATACTACTGTGCTTGTACCAGATCACTGTGAGTTCACTAATCCCCTTTTGTACATTTTGTTCAAGTTCTTTTATCGGGGACTGAAAAGCATGAAAACTACTTTGTACTTGTACATATGTTCTTGAACTACTTTACGTACTATATGATAATCTTGAACTATTTCACGTACTATTTTATGATCTTACGAGGTACTTATGATATGATTCCTAATTATTTGGAAGAGTATTTAAGTCTTGAATGGGCAGGATCTTAAATACATTTATACTGTTTAAAGGAGTATTTAAGTCTTGAATGGGCAGGATCTTAAATACCTCCTTACTACTATATTGATCTTTAACATGTTCTAGTTCGTACTTGTACTTGTTCAGTTCTTATTCACTGCTATCAATTCATATCCCACAGTTCAGGGATTGAACCGTAGATAATTATGGACAGCGCTGTTTAGGGTAGGCCCACCCTCATTCTCCGCAGTTCTGGAGGGTGCATATTATCTGTTCTTGTTCTGCTTTAGACCTTCGTGAAGTACTTGATTATTATGTACTTAAGTTCATTACAGTTCAGTTCTGGCCAATCGGGTTAGCAGTGACAACTCATTTAAAGTTCATTATATGTTCTTGTACTGTTCTTACGGTCATAAAGCACTTTTGTTAAACGTACAGACCTTATGACTTGTTCTTACTCTACATATTATTATATGTATACGTACTAGTACTTTATGTGAATCTCACCAACTACTTTTGTAGTTGACCTTTGAACTTACATGCTTTTCAGGCTAGGCTAGTAGATCTCTTAGCATAGGAGTCTTCCTCTTTAAAGCTCATCCCTTTTGGCGATTGATTCGTACGTTCAAGACCGGAAGCTGTGAAGATCTCCCTTTGCTTATTCAGTTCAGACTCCAGTACTTCAAGACAATTGTTCTGTCTTTTGATTATTAACTATTCTGGGTATATCCCAAGTGCTGTAATAACTTTCATACTTCTTTTCTTTTATGTTATTGGCTGTGTTGGAACTTGTACTGTGTGCTTTTGTGCTTGTCTGTACATCCCGTATATTCCGCTTTAGCGGGGTGTTACAGTTGGTATCAGAGACAAGGTTATAGTGAACACCGAGCTTTTTCCTAAGGAAAACTCGAGCTATAACTGGAATCTACTCTGAGGTGATCCTTTGTATGACCGGTTTGAGTAATGGGAACTTTTCCCTAATTAGATGTAACCTGATCAACTACATCTAATTGCGGATATAGTTCCTAGTACTCAAGGTGTGTCATTGAAGGTGTCACCCATTTCTTAGAGCCTTAGTAAGAACCTCGTGCAAACTCGCTCTTCAATCATATCAGTTCTAGTTCACTCGTTCTCTTATGACATACGTTCTAGTGCTTCGAGGATAGGCCTTAGAGCTTATACGACTATAGGTCCTTATCGTGCGACCGACGACTGTTCTTGTTCATATATTGTGCTAACGACGATCGTTTATTAACGTACTACGTACTTGGAGCTATAGACTTGTGCGAAACGTAACCGAGTTCATATTTCTATCTTATTAGGGGCATAAGGAAGAATGCCGCCTAAACGTGGACGAAGAGCTAAGACCGCACCAGCTGTTGAACCTACTCAACCTGGTATTAATGCGAATGTCAACTTTACTTTGAATGATGTAGCAGACCTCATCACTGACCGCATGAATGCGATGATGCCAAATCTTGCTACTCAAGTTGCTCAGATGCTAGAAATTCCACTAACTGAAGGTACTAGAACTACTAGAGCAACTCAGAATAGGAGGACTCAAGAAGAACCCGAACAGAATCAGGAAGTGAACAGTGATTCAGATGGGGCTAGTCATAACAACACTCGAGCTACTGCTGAGGACAGAGTCAGCCAAAGCAGAGGGTGTTCATTTAAGACCTTCACTCAGTGCAAACCCCCAGTCTACACAGGGGAGAAGGGAGCTGCAGAACTATTGATGTGGTTCGAGAATATGGAAGAGGCCTTGTACCACACTCAAACCTCTGAGGACAGGATGGTGGAGCATGCGACCAGCCAATTTGATGGTGCTGCTAGGTCTTGGTGGACTGGCATCGTCACCACTGTTGGCAGGAAGACCGCCTATGCTCACACTTGGGAAGAACTTCAGAAGATGATGAGAACAGAATTCTGTACTAAGGATGCATTGCAAGAGTTGGAACAAGAGTTTTGGGATCTGAAGATGGAAGGTGTGGAGATTGAGAAGTACATTTTGAGGTTTAATGAGCTAGCTAGACTTGTGCCGCATTTAGCTTCTACCGAAGAGAAGAAGATTGACCGCTTTATTTGGGGTTTAATTTCTGAGATCCGCCGTGACCTCACCAGTAAAGGCCCCAAGACCATGTCAAGAGCCACTGTACTGGCTAAGACCTTGACCAAAGATATTATCCGGTCAGGAGGTTTGACTGAGAATGCTGATAAGGGGAAGAGGAAGGCTGAAGAAGTGATGGAAAAGAAAGTTGAACCCCCAACTAAGAAGGGGAGGATCTTGAGGAACTATGCGGTGACCGCAGTGCCTGAACCAACAAGATATTCGGGAGCTTATCCAAAGTGTGCCCGTTGTAACCTTCATCACACTGGTGCTTGTCCTGTTTGCTATAAGTGCCAAGGAATTGGGCACATGGCAAAGTACTGTAATGCTGGCTCAGTGAACTTGATCAGAACCAACCCCCCGCCAGTCAACAGAAATCCACCAATGAGAAATGCCAGACCTCCGCTACCACCTGCTGTACCAGTCCAAAGGAACCAGAACCAGAACGCCCAAGTTCAGCGTGTTGCTTATCCACGCGGGCCAAGGAACCAGAACCAGCAGAACAATCAGCAACAGCAAAACCAACAAGGCCCTGCTAACGCCCGTGTTTTTGCTCTGAACGCTGAGGAAGCTCGTCAGAACCCTCGGGTTGTGACAGGTACTTTTCTTCTGAATGATCATTATGCTTCTGTACTATTTGACTCCGGTGCCGAACGTAGCTTTGTTGCATTAGACTTTAAAGCTAAGACTAACATGATAACTGGCAAACTAAATGATAAATATGTGGTAGAGTATGCAAATGGCCAAAAGTACGGTACCAACGAAATCGCTCTAGATTGTCCTTTGACCTTAGTAGACAAGAACTTTACAATTGATCTAATCCCTGTCAAGATTAGTAGCTTCGACATTATCGTGGGAATGGATTGGCTATCCAAACACCACGCGACTATTTGTTGCCACGAGAAATCAGTTCATATACCGCTACCGAACGGCGAGATCTTGATCGTACAAGGCGATAAGTCCACGAACGAACTTAAAATCGTCTCAGCAATGAAATTCCGTAAGTACTTGGACAAGAAAGATCATCTGGTGTACCTAGCTCACGTCATTGATAAAAGTGCTAAAGAACAAAAAGTTCAAGACATTCCCATTGTTCGGGACTTCCCAGATGTCTTCCCTGACGACTTACCAGGCATTCCACCTGTTAGACAAGTCGAGTTCAATATTGATCTAGTTCCCGGTGCAGCACCAGTCGCTAAAGCACCGTATCGCTTAGCTCCTCCTGAAATGCAAGAACTGTCCAATCAATTACAGGAACTTTTGAGCAAGGGCTTTATTCGTCCTAGTTCATCTCCTTGGGGAGCACCTATTTTATTTGTCAAAAAGAAAGATGGCTCCATGAGAATGTGCATAGACTATCGTGAACTGAACAAATTAACCGTTAAGAACCGGTATCCCCTACCTCGCATAGACGATCTGTTTGATCAATTGCAAGGTGCTTCGTACTTCTCTAAGATCGATCTACGTTCAGGTTATCACCAGATCCGTGTTCAGGATGGTGACGTTCCAAAGACCGCTTTTCGTACTCGTTATGGCCACTACGAATTTCTCGTTATGCCATTTGGTCTGACTAATGCTCCAGAGATTTTTATGGACTTAATGAACCGTGTCTGTCGTCCGTTCTTGGACAAATTTGTTATTGTATTCATTGACGACATACTCGTGTACTCTCGGAACAAGACGGATCATGAACAACATTTGCGTTCCATTCTTCAACTCCTTCGAGAAGAAGAGTTGTACGCTAAGTTCTCTAAGTGCGAGTTCTGGCTTCGCCAAGTACAGTTCCTCGGCCACGTCGTAAACGAACAAGGCATTCATGTCGACCCGGCCAAGATTGAAGCAATTAAAAAGTGGGAGACTCCGAAAGCTCCTACTGAAGTTCGTAGTTTTCTTGGACTAGCTGGTTATTATCGTCGTTTTATCGAGAACTTTTCTAAGATCGCACTACCCTTGACTCAGCTGACTCAAAAGACCAAAGATTTTATTTGGGGTGAACAACAAGAACGAGCGTTCCAAACTCTGAAAGACAGACTGTGTGAAGCACCTGTTCTAGCTTTACCAGAAGGCACCGAAGACTTCGTCGCGTATTGTGATGCTTCACATCAAGGACTAGGCTGCGTACTGATGCAAAGAGGCAAAGTGATCGCCTACGCATCCAGACAACTCAAAGTGCATGAGAAGAATTATACCACCCATGATCTAGAACTTGGAGCAGTTGTTTTTGCTCTAAAGATTTGGAGGCACTACTTGTACGGAACTAAATGTACTATCTTCACCGATCATAAGAGCTTGCAACACGTGTATAATCAGAAAGAGCTGAATATGAGACAAAGGCGCTGGGTGGAGTTACTAAGTGATTACGATTGTGACATCAAGTATCACCCCGGAAAGGCGAATGTAGTAGCTGACGCTCTAAGCAGAAAGGAACGAGTCAAAATCTTGTCTATCAAGGAGGCCGATCGTACAGACTTGAAACAACGTGTGATCGCAGGTCAAGAGATCGGATTGGAGTCAAAAGAAAACATAAAGGCAGAACGGTTAGGCCCAATCGCTCAAGAACTGGGAATTGATGACGAAGGAGTCAGGAAGTTCAAAAACCGAGTTTGGATCCCTGCAGCTAATGGTGTTAGAGAGATCATCATGCAGGAAGCTCACAGTTCAAGGTACTCGATTCATCCGGGCGCAGACAAGATGTACAAGAACTTAAAGCAAGACTACTGGTGGCCTGGGATGAAGAGAGAGATCTTTGAGTACGTCAGTAGATGTCTGACATGTTCTAAAGTTAAGATCGAACATCAGAAACCTTCCGGGTTATTGAAACAGTTAGAAGTTCCGGTGTGGAAGTGGGAGGATATTACCATGGACTTCATCATGAAACTGCCTCGTACAAAAGACAACCATAACTCTATTTGGGTTATCGTAGACAGACTGACGAAATCAGCTCGTTTTCTTCCAATTCGTGATGACTACTCACTGGAAAGACTCGCTGAGATCTATATAGACGATATTGTGACCAAGTACGGTGTCCCTTTATCAATAGTGTCCGATCGAGACCCTCGCTTCACATCTGACTTTTGGCAGTCACTTCAGAAGCATTAGGTACTAGACTTAACTTGAGCACCGCTTATCACCCACAGACGGACGGGCAAGCGAACGTACTATTCAGACCTTGGAGGACATGCTCCGTTCTTGTGCATTAGAGTTCAGAGGAAGTTGGGATAAACATCTTCCATTGATCGAGTTCTCGTACAACAATAGCTATCACACTAGCATTCAGTGTGCACCGTTCGAAGCCTTATATGGGCGTAAGTGCAGATCACCACTTTGCTGGCTAGACGCCGGTGAAAGAAGCTGATGAAGCTCCCAGTTGTACAGTTCACTATTGACAAAATCGCTGTTATCAAAGAAAAGCTTAAGGCTGCCCAAGACAGACAAAAGTCCTACGCTGACAAACGCCGTAAACCCTTAGAGTTTCAAGTAGGCGATAAAGTTCTATTAAAAGTTTCCCCGTGGAAAGGTACTGCCCGTTTTGGCAAGAAAGGCAAATTGGCGCCTCGGTACATCGGACCTTATAAGATCATTAAACGGATTGGACCAGTTGCGTACAAACTGGAACTACCCCTAGAACTTGGCAGTGTTCATGACACCTTTCACGTGTCCAATTTAAAGAAGTGCTTGGCTGACGACCCGACCGTCATTCCTGTTAAGGATGTTCATATCGATGAAGGGCTTGAGTTCACTGAAGAGCCCATCGAGATCATTGATAGGGATGCTAAACAGACTAGACAGAGCAGAGTACCACTAGTTCGTGTACGTTGGAGTGCTAGACATGGATATAATGACACTTGGGAACGCGAGGACTTCATTAAGCAGAAGTACCCTCATCTTTTTGATCGGCAAGACTCTTAATTTCGAGGACGAAATCCTCTAAGTAGGGGAGAATGTAACAACCGTCCTAGAAATGTTCTAAATAAATTCTTTAAGAAGTACTTTCGCCACTCGAATGGCTAGACAGTTCAATTTATTTAGGTTCTTGACGTACTTTAGACCTAAATTATATGCTTATATGAAGGTCAATTTGATCTTAAAATCTTAATTTATTTGACGAGTTCCTGATTAAGTGCGATGAAATACTAAAGAGCAGTACGTAAACGTTCGTGTTCATAAAAGTTCTAGTTCAAGATGTTCGCAAATGGTCCTTGCATTTATTAAGTTCATCATTATGGGAAGACTATAAATAGATGAAGTTTAGAGGGTGAAAACCCTATTCATCATCTCCTTCATCTTTCACTTCTCTCACTAAAAACACACTCTGGCAGCCATAAAACACACAAAATTCATCTTTTGATTTTGGATTGTTAAATCAAAATCGTTTGTACTTTTAGCATCCTTGTGATAATCAAAACATATTTCTGGAATCAAATCTCAGGTAACAACAACGAATTATGAGTTTTTGATCAAATTAAAAGTGTACTTTTTCAAGTTTATGTTCTTGATGATTTGGTCCAGTTCTTGAGCGAAAATCATGTTCAATGTTAATGGGTTTGTGTCTAAATGTGTTTAACAACATTTGTGTGAACAAATTTGGGTCATAACATGCTTTAATCTACAAAACCCATTTTTGAAAATGAAAGTACAACTTGTTCTTGAAGTCATGACTTGTTTATGTTATATTTGATCTTGGAAATCAGTAAAAGTGATATAAAATGATGTTATTGTGCATATAAGTACTAGTGCTATGCTCTAACATGTTTAAAATCGATCTAGACCTTCGTATTATGTTCATGTTCTTGTTCAGCCGTTTTTGGCCTTGGGACGATCCTGAATGGGACGATCTTGGTTCCAAGATCGTCCTAGGCAGCCCACCTTGGTACCTTGAGCTTGTTCGTGACTTTGTGTGGTGTGGTGATGTGGTGTACTTATTGGGTAACTGATCCTTTAGGATCGGTTTTGCTCAAACAAACGATCTTGACTTTGAACCTAAGACGATCTAAATGTTAAACCATGAAACGATCTTGTGCTAAGAACCTAAGACGATCTTGACTTTGAACCTAAGACGATCTAAATGTTAAACCATGAAACGATCTTGTGCTAAGAACCTAAGACGATCTTGACTTTGAACCTAAGACGATCTAAATGTTAAACCATGAAACGATCTTGTGCTAAGAACCTAAGACGATCTTGTACCCTAGAACTTAAGACGGTCTTGTGCTTGAACCAGCTAGGACGATCTTGAAGTGCAACCAGGACGATCTTGACCTCTAGTCAGCTAAAACGATCCTGATCAAACAGTGGGACGATCTTGAAGTCCAAAACCCTAGACGATCTGGTACTCTTTAGAAAACAACATGAACTTGTTCTATAACATACCACACTTGATCATTATCACACGATCAATCACATTCAAGGCTATTCATTGACAATAAAGCTAGTTCCTAAATCGATCTAAAACAACGTACATTGTGCAAACCCTAATTGAAGTACACCAAAGACATGTTCTATCTTAATTACTAAAGTACGAGTTCTATGAACAACTAAATTGAGTTCTTAAGGCCAAAGTTCATTAGTTAAGACACGTTCAACTCATTAACACGATAAGTACTTATGTGTGAGTTCTAAGACGTACAGTTCGAGTCCAGTTCATATACTTGAAGTTCATTCAAACTCTTTTTGAGTCAAAACGTTCAAAGAGCTTCAAAGGGACCAAATCATCAGTTCGTCAAGGACATTTCAGTAATTAATTAGTCATTTGAACTAATATGTGTGCATATCTATGAACAATAACTTGTACTTAGGCATCCATCAAGACGTACTTGGAATCTGATAGATATAACTTATCTACTTCTGTGCTTGTTCTCTGTGCTTATACTACTGTGCTTGTACCAGATCACTGTGAGTTCACTAATCCCCCTTTTGTACATTTTGTTCAAGTTCTTTTATCGGGGACTGAAAAGCATGAAAACTACTTTGTACTTGTACATATGTTCTTGAACTACTTTACGTACTATATGATAATCTTGAACTATTTCACGTACTATTTTATGATCTTACGAGGTACTTATGATATGATTCCTAATTATTTGGAAGAGTATTTAAGTCTTGAATGGGCAGGATCTTAAATACATTTATACTGTTTAAAGGAGTATTTAAGTCTTGAATGGGCAGGATCTTAAATACCTCCTTACTACTGTATTGATCTTTAACATGTTCTAGTTCGTACTTGTACTTGTTCAGTTCTTATTCACTGCTATCAATTCATATCCCACAGTTCAGGGATTGAACCGTAGATAATTATGGACAGCGCTGTTTAGGGTAGGCCCACCCTCATTCTCCGCAGTTCTGGAGGGTGCATATTATCTGTTCTTGTTCTGCTTTAGATCTTCGTGAAGTACTTGATTATTATGTACTTAAGTTCATTACAGTTCAGTTCTGGCCAATCGGGTTAGCAGTGACAACTCATTTAAAGTTCATTATATGTTCTTGTACTGTTCTTACGGTCATAAAACACTTTTGCTAAACGTACAGATCTTATGACTTGTTCTTACTCTACATATTATTATATGTATACGTACTAGTACTTTATGTGAATCTCACCAACTACTTTTGTAGTTGACCTTTGAACTTACATGCTTTTCAGGCTAGGCTAGTAGATCTCTTAGCATAGGAGTCTTCCTCTTTAAAGCTCATCCCTTTTGGCGATTGATTCGTACGTTCAAGACCGGAAGCTGTGAAGATCTCCCTTTGCTTATTCAGTTCAGACTCCAGTACTTCAAGACAATTGTTCTGTCTTTTGATTATTAACTATTCTGGGTATATCCCAAGTGCTGTAATAACTTTCATACTTCTTTTCTTTTATGTTATTGGCTGTGTTGGAACTTGTACTGTGTGCTTTTGTGCTTGTCTGTACATCCCGTATATTCCGCTTTAGCGGGGTGTTACATTTGGAGTTATGGATCAAAAGTTATTAACGTTTTAAAAAAATCGACGCGCATATTTTCACAGAACCTATCCACTGCGCCGCAGTGAGCCAGAACCATGCTCACTGCGCCGCAGTGGCCACAATCTGCAGCCAGCACCTGCAGTTTATGCAGGAAACACGAACCAAAACCCCCAAATTCGACCCAAACCATTCCAAAACGACTTGTAAGGACTTTTAGCCCATTTTGAAGTATAACCAAACATCATTAACCATTAATACACATAACCCAACCCACAAATTCGACCAAAACATCATAATCACTCATAATCCTTCAAACCCTAACCCTAACCCTAATTTCCATTTTTACCATTTACAAGACTTGGAATCACATCAAAACGACTAGAAACATAAAAACAAGCATAAATGGAAGTAAAAGAGTTGAATTAGACTTACACAAACTTCTCCTTGAGCTAGAACCCAAATTAGGTCAAAATGGCTAAAATGCAAGACTTCCACCTTTGATTCTTTGATATGACGATAATGTTGTATAGATGACGATGATTCTAGCGTTATAACCTTTCCAACACTAAGTAGATGGTAGGGAGAAGAAGAATGAAATGGTCTTGCTTTGCTTTTGAGAGAAAGAGAGAAGGAGATAGATAGATAGAAATGAAAATGAGAGGGGGAGAAGGGATAAGGGGGGGAGAAATGGGTCTTGGGGCTGGTGGGTCATAGACTACCCACGGGCCGACCCGTTTCTCTTTTCAAGCCAAGTTACGATCGTTACACTATTAAACATCGAATAACCATATTAACGACCCGACCAACATACCACATAGTCATATAATCACAAATGGGCCCAATTATTTCATTCAACAAGTTTGTTAGTCAAATTACACAAAAAGTCAATGGGTCAAGATTCACAGATGTTACACCCCCTGTTAGAAAAAAGGACCTGATTTGCAACATTTTTTGTAACTTCCGTTAAACACCTTAAGAGAACTTAACGATCGTTAACTGATGGGGACCATTAATGCAAAAGTTTTAACGACAGGGACTATGTTGAGAAAGTAACAGCCGTTAACTGGTAAGGACCATTATTGCAAAAGATTTAACGACAGGGGCTAATGTTGCAGAAAGAAGTGGCAGCAAAAACGTACTAAAGTTATAATATTATATATGAAATGCAAAAAGAAATGGAAAGTACCATATAAATCATTTTAGAAAATAAATAAGAACTTTAGGAGCTAACCCCCTGTTAGAAAAAAGGACCTGATTTGCAGCATTTTTTGTAACTTCCGTTAAACACCTTAAGAGAACTTAACGATCGTTAACTGATGGGGACCATTAATGCAAAAGTTTTAACGACAGGGACTATGTTGAGAAAGTAACAGCCGTTAGCTGGTAAGGACCATTATTGCAAAAGATTTAACGACAGGGGTTAATGTTGCAGAAAGAAGTGGCAGCACGGAAACCAAGTAACTCAAATTATATATATATATATATGATAGAATTGATGGATCAATTCAACTTTAGGACGTCTACCTCAATAACAAAGAATTATATATTGTCTGCCAATTTCCTTTGATCAGTGTCTCTTTTCTTATTCATGTTGAAACGACAACACTAAATAATAATGACTCATATTCCACCCCATAACGATTTGGAAAGCTAGATTACCATATGTAATCTTTCTTACCCGAATCCTTTAAACCTAGAATACTCACTTTTTGTATAGCGAATATTTGCACCAAGAATTATTTGGGGATAACTACTATAAGTAGTATCATTTACAACAGGAATAACTTCATTGATCAAGTTATACTAAACATTTGACACAACAATTAATAATTAAGAGAAAGATGTATAATCGTATATGGATGGATTTTGATAATCATAACATTATGATTAAGGTTATTATGTATGAAACATAAAAAATTAGGAAAATACTAAACGCAGTTGCACTTAACGTGCATAAAAAATTTGTACATTACATATCAAAAGTCCACTCGTAAATTTTATGGTAAATGTACATTTTTTTTTTTTTAAAATAGCGAGTTGGTAGTTCTAGTGTGCTTCTTAAGTCATCAAAACCCAAAAAATTACTGTAATAAACACTAGGTTGCAATGTTTGAAAGCATTTTGGGTATGCAGTTAATATTTCTGATCAAAATCTTACAAGATTTGTTTGACTGTAGTCAAACTTGAAATAATTTTACCTGGTCAAAAGAACGAAAAGAAAGAAACACAAGATCCAATAGAATTATATATTGTCTGCCAATTTCCTTTGATCAGTGTCTCTTTTCTTATTCATGTTGAAACGACAACACTAAATAATAATGACTCATATTCCACCCCATAACGATTTGGAAAGCTAGATTACCATATGTAATCTTTCTTACCCGAATCCTTTAAACCTAGAATACTCACTTTTTGTATAGCGAATATTTGCACCAAGAATTATTTGGGGATAACTACTATAAGTAGTATCATTTACAACAGGAATAACTTCATTGATCAAGTTATACTAAACATTTGACACAACAATTAATAATTAAGAGAAAGATGTATAATCGTATATGGATGGATTTTGATAATCATAACATTATGATTAAGGTTATTATGTATGAAACATAAAAAATTAGGAAAATACTAAACGCAGTTGCACTTAACGTGCATAAAAAATTTGTACATTACATATCAAAAGTCCACTCGTAAATTTTATGGTAAATGTACATTTTTTTTTTTTTTTGAATAGCGAGTTGGTAGTTCTAGTGTGCTTCTTAAGTCATCAAAACCCAAAAAATTACTGTAATAAACACTAGGTTGCAATGTTTGAAAGCATTTTGGGTATGCAGTTAATATTTCTGATCAAAATCTTACAAGATTTGTTTGACTGTAGTCAAACTTGAAATAATTTTACCTGGTCAAAAGAACGAAAAGAAAGAAACACAAGATCCAGCAGTTAGATATATATATTTGATCAGTCTAACCATGAACAAATACAAGTAGTTCTTGTCTTTGATTATATATATATATATATATATATTATATATATATAGATAGATAGATAGATATAGATATTACTAGTACTTCCTTTGATCAAAGACTTTAGATATGATCACTTGTAGGAAAAGAGAGAGGTTGAAATGCCGAAAAGCTTGAGTTGAAATGTTGAAGTTCTTGTGTTGGACCAACTCTCTTTCGTTTCTTTTTCTCATAGCTAATTCCTCTTGCTTTTGATTGCAAATCACGAACCTCTCGAAGGTAAAGTCTAACGGCTCGAGCCCCAAAAGGGTTAGTCTCGGTTGGCCAACCATTTTCTTCATAGGCCGCCCTAAGGCGGCCTATCAGGGCATCTAAACTGCCCCATGCCTGTCTAAGTGGACAAGGACATGGGGCAGGTGGATTTGGATGCCCATAAAATGGGCATATTGGGGTATGGACTTTAGTCTTTCCAAATTGGTCAAGGTAGCGTAGGAATTCAAGGACATGTGCGCCGCTACACCGTTGGAGTGAGAGCGGCGGACGGTGGTTTTTTAGGTATTGACTGAAAGTGTTCCAGTCTCTACGCTTTTGGTTTTCGTAGCGACTTGGAGTTGAAGTGATTGATGGTGAAGTAGAAGAAGAGATCGCTGACCCGCTGACCAAACTGCTGACTGAGTTGTTACAACTTTCCATTTCTGGATAAAGATCCATTTTTTTCCCACTAAATTCTTGACTTAGAGATATGATGATCTAGCTAGGTTTTCCTGATTTGGGTTCTTTTATAACTAAAGATCTAAGGTATGATTCTCTTTTTCTTGGTCTATTTAGGGTTTTTTTTCTTGATCAGAGAACTAACACATAAAAAGAAAGAAATGATAAAAGAGCCAATATATATATATAGTATAAACATAAGTTCATAATAATATTAATTAAGCTTAATCCATAGTTTCATTACATTCAAAAGACAAATTAACCTAAAGAAAAGCAGCCCTAGAGGCAAGTAATTAATCTTGATAACTCCACAACTCCGGATATATATATATATTATATATATATATATTATATATATATATATATATTATATATATATATATTATATATAGTGTATTATATACGGGTATTAGTATATATATATATATATATATATATATATAGATAGATAGATATAGATATATACTATACTTCCTTTGATCAAAGACTTTAGATATGATCACTTGTAGGAAAAGAGAGAGGTTGAAATGCCGAAAAGCTTGAGTTGAAATGTTGAAGTTCTTGTGTTGGACCAACTCTCTTTCGTTTCTTTTTCTCATAGCTAATTCCTCTTGCTTTTGATTGCAAATCACGAACCTCTCGAAGGTAAAGTCTAACGGCTCGAGCCCCAAAAGGGTTAGTCTCGGTTGGCCAACCATTTTCTTCATAGGCCGCCCTAAGGCGGCCTATCAGGGCATCTAAACTGCCCCATGCCTGTCTAAGTGGACAAGGACATGGGGCAGGTGGATTTGGATGCCCATAAAATGGGCATATTGGGGTATGGACTTTAGTCTTTCCAAATTGGTCAAGGTAGCGTAGGAATTCAAGGACATGTGCGCCGCTACACCGTTGGAGTGAGAGCGGCGGACGGTGGTTTTTTAGGTATTGACTGAAAGTGTTCCAGTCTCTACGCTTTTGGTTTTCGTAGCGACTTGGAGTTGAAGTGATTGATGGTGAAGTAGAAGAAGAGATCGCTGACCCGCTGACCAAACTGCTGACTGAGTTGTTACAACTTTCCATTTCTGGATAAAGATCCATTTTTTTCCCACTAAATTCTTGACTTAGAGATATGATGATCTAGCTAGGTTTTCCTGATTTGGGTTCTTTTATAACTAAAGATCTAAGGTATGATTCTCTTTTTCTTGGTCTATTTAGGGTTTTTTTTCTTGATCAGAGAACTAACACATAAAAAGAAAGAAATGATCAGAAGAACAACAACATACACAAGAAAGTGTAGATTTCTTTTAAGGATGAATTAAGAAGGGAAAAAGAGGGGGTGATGTGAAGTAGTAGTAGCTAGTACTACAAAGTGAATTGATTGATATGTTTAGAAATATATTTCCATATATGTGATGAGAGAGAGATTGATTGATAAGGGTTTGATGAATGAAGGTGTGATGTTTGAGGATAAATAAATATAGAAGTTACAAGAAAATCTTTGGGTGGACGAAAAAAAGTAAATGTGTTTGTATATAGGTGTAAAATTGTGAAATGTTCAATTTTCAACCGGGTTTCTTAAAATAGGGCATACAAACCATCACAATTGTATTATTGGTGAATATGAGAAGCTAGATTTAGCGTACACTGTCTTAATTGGATCCGTGCTGTAGAGCTTTCTTGCCAAACAAATTCCTAATTTAAACTCATTAATGAGATACAATAATTAATGTTAATTAATATTTGCTAATTGCTAGTAATTAAGTATATGTTTGTTTTGGTTAATTTGAATTTGTTTTCACTAATGAATCATGCATTAAGTGTAATGTAGTACGAGTGATATTTAGTTATTTACGAGGGTGTTAGATATAATGCTATATATAGAGTGAAATCTTTTTCTTTTTTTTTTCCAAAAATTCAAATTTAAAAAGAGAAATGTTTTATTAGGTTTAGCCCATTAGTCTACGGTTTAATGTTTGACACGGAGTTAGGAATAAAATAGATTTATCATAAAAAAGGCAATTATTAATAATTATAATTATTAATCCTATTAAATTATAATACTTTTTACGAGCATAGCTGCTGTCATTGGTTGAGTTTGAAAGAGCGTGACCTCCATTGGCTTGTTTGGTCACTTCATTGTTTAGATTCTATTTTTTATACACTTTTCTTAGTACGGAGTAGTAGTGTTTTCACTTCATCGGTGGAATTCTGTTTTATACTATTGTTTTTTCTTTCGAATACCCATTCAGTAATTAATAATTTTTTAAAGTTTGTTTGATTATTTTGTAAAGAAAAAGTGACAGATTAACCCTTTTTCTTAGCTTAGGTGGCATTTGTTAGTGACATGACTCTGTATATGGACTTTTGTTGACACATTAGATTAGATTGATCAGGTTTGTACATACACAATCCTTTTCTATTTCAACATATCCAAAGAGTATGAGATTGAGAGATCCTTTAAATCAATCGAGAGTATGTCAATCGAGTATGAGATTGAGATCCTTTAAATCAATCGAGAGTATATATGTCAATCCTAATTAATTATGTGGATAAATATCAACCCCACAAGAAAATTTTTAAGATGCTTAAATTCTCTAGATGATAATTGATATTGTTAAATAAAATGTAAGTAGAGGTGTTCACTTTTAGATATAGCTTAACCTAATTGTTCAATAGAACAATTTGGATTGACTTTTTGGATTGGTTTTTTAGATTGGTTCAGAACAAAAACGAAATTGATATTAATCTTTACATGTTGGTTTGCTTACTATCATACTTAGTTGTCGACTCGCAACTATTGGCTCGACTCAAAAACCATAATTTTTGACCCATGACTTGAAACGTGACTCAAATCATAAGAGTCAGTACAATTTAATATATAACTTAATATGGTATAACATTGTATAATTATTTATATGTGACATATTTAGAAGCAAAATATAAGTTGATTATCGTAATCCATGACCTAAATATAACATATTCGATAGTTTTGAGTCATAAACTCTAAAATTGCACTAAAAGGATAAAAAAAATGCATATATGAGATACAATGATCTAACCATAAATATAATATAATCAAGGATAAATATAATATAATCTATAGGGTGCATGAATATAAAACTACAACAATAATAGATTCATTGTTCTTCTTCTTATTTGAACGAGTTTGTGACTCGCTTTAACTCGGACTGAGCCACACCCCGATATGTAAGAGTCGGAAGCAAATAAGAGTCACTTTAAAAGTCCCTTGTTATTGGTGTAATACGACTACATCCGTAAGAGTTTAACAACTATGCTAGCATATATGAACTGAGTTATGCATACAAATGAAATAATAATTTGGTTATGCATTTATTTTTCATGTATATTAAATATTTAATTAATAACTACTAGATTTTAGACCCGTATCCAACACTGGACACGGGTTGACGATATTATCAATATTAGTACTTCATACAATTAAGTCATAAAAGCTTATAACTTTGAAAGTTGTAGTACAATAATCATAGGTTCGTCACTGTCATTATTAGTTAAATAATATTTGTTTTAGCTGAGACATATTGATGGAATTGTTTGCCGTAGTCATTCCACAAGGCACATGCTATAATAATTTATCTATAATAGAATTTTTTGAAACCAGTTGTACTCATAATGTGATATTATTATGAAAGATAATTAAGAATTAAAATATAAACATACTTGTGATCTTGTACTTGACATTCAAGTATATGTACTTGATCATGATGCGAACTCATAACACGCATAGGTTTATTTTCAATCACATGTCCTATGATAATTAGATAACAATTAAGATTGTTTTCATATTCTTTGATAACAATTAGGACTCTTGATTTGAGTGACAATTGTAACTTCAAACATTAATACGCAAAACTAATATATAAAAAAGGAGAAAATTATGTACCTTTTTTATTGAGAGATAAAATGAATCTTGAATGGAGTTCATATTGATTTAGATTTAGTATTCAAGTAACCTTCTGTTGTAAATCATGCTTTGTTCTATGATCGTCCCATGTTCTATGATTCCTATTGGAATAGGATAAGTATGTTGTATATCGTCATCTGTTATTATGTTTGGGATATGTATCTAGAGTTCAAATTGTGTTTATATTAAATATTAAACTAAATATTAATATTTATAATTTATAAAAATCTAATCTAATATTTGTTAATAAGTCATTAGGTTTTGAAATATTTTTTTGTAGACAATATTTCATATGTTGAAATTTTTTTAATTAATTAAATGATTGTAAATTTTAAAAAATTATCTCAAGTTATGGCTAAAAATAAATATAAATTAAGTATTCAAGGCTAAAAAGTGTAAATTATTGATGGAAAACAAAAAAGTGTAAATTAATGAGACTTTTTCTACAAATTAATATAAATACTAATATAATAATATATTTGGATAATAATTATTAGGATTTTTAATTTATAGTTAATCTAAATGATGACATAAGCGAGAGTCAATTTGATGAAATTGAGCGATTTGATTGGTTAATAAGTCATTAGTTCAACTGTCTTATAGTATATATTAAGATTAAGATTAAGATTAAGATAAGATTGTAATAATTATAAGTTAAGTATTTAGTGAGGGTAAAAAGTGTAAATTATTGATGGAAAACAAAAAAGTGTAAATTAGTAAGATTTTTTCTACAAATATTAATATTAAATATAATATACTAATAAATTTGAATAATGATTATTAACTTATAATTAAATTAATAATGACATCATCAATTTCCAATTTGATAAAATCGAAAGCTATGATTGGTTAATAAGTTATTAGGTCAGTTGTCTTTTAGTATAGATAAAGATAAAGATTTACATATTTGTTAAATATTTCCATATTGATTAAAATGTGGTAAAAGTGAATGTATAAAACAACACTATCCAATTTTTGCGTTTCCTCTCACATTAAAATTTTAATCTATTTATAAAAAAATCAAAATAGATTAAAAGTGTTGATGTGCGAAAAATCACGTCAAAATTAGATGTTGTTTTAAAGCTCATCACTTGGTAGTAAATCCCAATAAGTGGGCCAGCTTTACATGTTTATAGTCCAAAAGATTTTACTTTAGCCCATTCTATTACTATTGATATATATTGGGCCAAACTTGAAGAGCGACCGCGTTAGTCATATCGATGGCAATATAGGAATTATGGATAGTGGATTAGACCAAGATTCATGAATTGAACATTCATGTTTTATATGCTGAATAATTCGTCTGTAATTTTTTTGGGAAAATTACATTTTTCGTCCCTGAACTTGGTACGTTTTGCACTTTTCGTCCTTAAAGTGAAAAAATAGCAAAAAAAACCCCTAAACTTGGCACTTTTTTCACTTTTCGTCCCCGCGATAACGGTGTTAGTTTTTCTCCGTTAAGGTTGTCAACATTCGTTAGTTTTTTTGTTCACTTTTCGTCCTTCCCATTTTTTTCCACTTTTTTTCATTTTGATAATTTCAAAACTGCCCAATAGTGTATAAACCGTATTTGAAAGTAGAGTAAGAGATATATTACAATTTTTTTATATTTATATTTATATTTATATTTATCAAAATATATTTATTGAAATTTAGATAAACAATATACTTAACAAAAACATTATAGTATAACTGTGGGTTGGTTTGATGATTTGTAAAGTTCAATAATCGAAAATGTTAGAAAAATAATTTACGTATATATGTTTAATTAGATATGATCATAATAAATATAATACTAATTTTAATAATACTAAAAGTATGAATATTTATTGTTTATTATTGGTATCTTAAAATATAATTTTTTAATTAAGTATAGCCTAAAAGAGACATGCGTCATTTAAATATAACAAGAAATAATACCCGCGCTTCGCTGCGGTTCAGATATATATAGGTTTTTTTTATCGATTATATAATATTTATCTTGAATACTTTTTACCAAACTTAAATAACCAACCAAGAATATTCTTAATTGTTATATTTGACATGTAATAATAAATTTCCTTATTACTTGGCATTAATCATGACATAAAATCCTAGTAAAACATCTCTTATTATTTAGCAAATTGCTCTTATTAGTTAGCTGTAGTTGTAATGTTAAAAATAAAATAAAGTTATTTGTTAGTATGTTGTAATTAATTAAATGTTTCACACTTAAATAATTGATGAAAGTTGGGAAACGGTCTAAAATGTTTACCAATAATAGAATGATACAAACAATAAGGGCGCGTTTGGTTCACAGATTCTGATGGAATTGGAATTTAATTCCATTCCGTAGTACGTTTGGTTGTCAAAAGATGATGGAATTTCATTCCATTGGAATGTAAACATTCCATCATTTGATGGAATCTAATTCCATTCCGTAGTACGTTTGGTTGTCAAAAGAGGATGGAATTTCATTCCTTAATTCTCTTGAATTTTAAGAACACCAAAAACATTCCATCAAATTCCATTCCTTCAGAATCTAAGGGCGCGTTTGTGATCGTTGTCGTTGGACCGATCAAAAATATAAACTAATTACCAATAATTAGCTAGGGTAAGTAGAGTATCGTATCCACAAGGAATCATGGGAAAGTGTTGAACAAGTCACAAAAGTTGTTTAAACTAGACATAAACTTAAAATCGAGTTTTGTATTGATTTGATTAAACTAAAAATGATTGTAAACTTAACAATAGAATTTAATAATAAAAAGGTAAGACCATTCTTATGATCCCAATTATGTTTTCAAAAGTATAACCTAACTTATATCCGTTGGAAATCACATAGACATGATTCGTTTTAATGCTTGGAATGAATGAACATTAAGGACTAATTGATTAGGTTGTGATGATTCACGATAATTAAACCGAGTAATTGACACAACTAAATTATCTATTCAAAAATCAGATTACAAGTGATAAGAGATTCTTCAATAATTAATGATTAACAATAAATTGAAACCAAAAGATAGATGGAAATCATTCAAGGTTAAAAACATGTAATCATTCATTCAAATCCAAACAACATTAGATGCAAAACACAATTAAGAATTAAACATCTAATCCAACATAAATATAAGAAAGGTTGAATACAATTGTCTTACATAATTGTTCACATAAGAATGATCTAAAGAGAGATTAGCCTTCCATGTTCATCAATGAATCTTCAATTTGGATTGTCATCTCCATGATCTTGTGATTGAATGATGATTTGATGATGATTTTGGGGCTTGGGAATGGTGGGTTGCTGCTCTAGATCTCAGGAATTAGGGTGTGTGTAAGTCTTAATTCGTCTCTCAAAAGTATAACTCAAGTTTACAATTAAAACCCTTAAAATTCGAATTCTGCACAGAGCCTGGCGTAACCTACGGTCAAACTGGGCGTAAGGTACGCCCTCTGAATTTCTGCCCAGCGTAACCTACGCCTGAATTAGGCGTAAGGTACGCCCTTTGTATCTTCAATCCACTTCTACACTTCAACTGGCGTAAGCTACGCCTGAGACCAGCGTAAGGTACGCCTCCTTCAGTTTTGCTTGGCGTAAGGTACGCCTCTTCTGGGCGTAAGTTACGCCCTTTGTAACTTCAGTTTTCCATAATTCCAGAATTGCATCTTGACTCGTTTCTTGATCCAAATGACTTCAACTTGTAACCTATTACCTGAAACACTTAACAAACATAAAGGTGCCCCTAATCGTCTATTAAGTTTCACAAAACAAGTTGATTTTACATCTTAAAGTCATGCATTCTAGGCGTTTATCACATTCCCCAACTTAATCCTTTTTCGTCCCGAAAAAGACATTCATCATGTGACAAGCCAATTTACAATCCTATAATACTTCCTATCACCAAAGAAACACTATATAAGAGTTATATCAATTATACATATTTGTAAAACTCAACCCTCAAGTAATCTTCAAAGTACACTTGGGTGAAACCAAACAATGCAAACCAAATCACATAACACAACCAACTCATAAGACTTACAACTATCAAAAGATTTACGACTAGCAAATAGAAATATATAAAGGTGCAATTAAACCTAATAAACCTCAAGTTTGCCACAACACTTGTATCACACTTCTCACAATTTGCACTCCCCTCGGTTCATATTTTGAGTGATTTAGCAAAAGATGTGCTAATATGTATATTTGAAGCTCACAACCTATTATTGCAACACTAAAAGTCATAGGCTAGTGCACAAATCGAACCAAAACCTCATAACACCAAATTATCACTTCGGCATTCATACAAGATTGGTGGAAATATGGAATGAAACACAGTAATGATTCTCTTTTTTTTGTGATTTACTAGAATGATTTTTGGAACATTTCACTTTGGTTCTCTTTTTGGTCAATTTACATGGATTTTCACTTTTGACCATATACTTTGACTTTTCAACCGGATATTGCAATTTTGACTTTGATTTTTGTTCTTTCTTTCAATTCATCATAAACAACACAACTTTGAACAATACTTGAATTTCATGGTGAAGTGAGGTGGAATATAGAGTGAATTGTATGATTGTTTTCATCATTTTAAGCACATAATCCGGGTTAAAGGTCTCGACACGATAAGTGCACTAGTTCTAACCTAATGTACAATAATGGTTCACACAATATGATCATCACGAGAATTCAAGCTACGCTAACAATCTAACCAATCATTGACGAGGCTTTTTTTTCTCTCATGAAATTGAAGGATATAACGGATATATAAAGTGTGATACATGCATTGGAGCTCACAATTGGCATATTACCCATATTTGCACATTTGTATGTTTTCACTTGCTAGCAACTCTATCAAGACGCTCATAAGTCAACCCTGTCATGCAATCTAATCTACACTACCTAGCCCCACTTACATGTACAAATCCAATCACAAGAAAATCTCATTTTACAACCATGTATAGCTAATATAACTCGAATATTTTGTCTCTTTGATTCAATTCCGCATCACAAGAAGGTAAATCAACATTTAAACTAAAAACATAAATGAAATCAACAAGAAAATGAAATCTACCTACTAATTGAAAATGCAAAAACACAAAATAAACACATAATCACATAGTTACACAATAAGGACAGAAAGATAAATGGAAGGTACCAATCACTGCTGTGGACCTTGCCGTCCAAAAATCGACTCCATTAGACCCCGATATAGAGATTGGATGCAGATGGATGAGATATGTGTGGGTGAAGAATCAAGAAAATCGGTTATATGTGGCTATAAATTAAAAAGCTTTTTCGGATTTTAAAAAAAATAATTAAAAATTTTCGAACCTGGCCTGGCGTAAATTACGCCAATACTGAGCGTAACCTACGCCCATTTATTATTGACTTACCGTAACATACGCCTTGGATCACCGTAACCTACGCCCGGTCTAAATCCTGAACTACCTTATTTGTGCAACCGTAAGCTACGCTTGAATGGACCGTACCTTACGCTGGCTCAAAAACAACTGGCGTAACCTACGCCCCATTGGACCGTACCTTACGCCCTTCTAGAAAATGCATTTTTGACGTAAGGTGGGCGTCTGGTAGGCCGTAAACAGTAAATTTTGGGCGTAAAGTCCATTTGACACTTCCAGGGCACCGTAAGTTACGCCCCAAGGGCCGTAGCTTACGCCCCTTAGAGAATTTTTTTTATTTTTAACTACAGCCACAAACAACTTTCAAAACTTGCAATTTACATTAAAATTAAACTCCCTTCCCCAACTTAAAGGTACATTGTCCCCAATGTACACCCGAAATTAGAAATGAGTTCATCGGCTCGAAAAATTGCAAAAACGACTCACTTTTTCACCCAAACCGACCTTCCCCAACTTAATTCTCAAGCATAGGTGCTGAGAATTAAGTTCCTTGTGTGATTATGCAACAAAAACAACTAAACAAATAAAACACAAGTAACGAAAAAGAAAACATACCGGAATTGAAGCTATAAAACAAATAAACAACGGGTTGCCTCCCGTTTAGCGCTAAGTTTATTGTCCTCAGCCCGACATTACCTCAAATGATGTTCAAGCAACCTCATAGGATGGTGGACTTGATATGAAGTTCACCATTTCCTTTGTAGCTCCATTGATGTCGGTTGCATCCAAATACGGCTTTAAACGGTGTCCATTGACCATTTGCTTCACACCATCTTTTGGATCTTCAATCTCAATCTCTCCAAACTTTCCAATTCTTGTGATGATATATGAACCCATCCATTTGCGCTTGAGCTTTCTGGGAAAGAATTTGAGTCTTGAACTATAAAGCCAAACCTTTTGGCCAACTTCGAACAACTTCTTTTTCAACTTCCGGTAGTCAATGCACACCCTGGCCATAATCTCCCATTCTTTCTCCTTCTTCTTCAATGCTTCACTATGCTCCATGATTAACCTGTCAACCAAAGCACAATTCTCCCGTATGTCTTCCTCATTTACATGAGAAATGCACTCATCAATGACGTCCGCCATAAAGCATTCGTCACTAACTACGGGGTTCGGAACACTAGCTAAAACATTCAATCTTATCTTACGGTTGCCAAAAGTCATTTCAACCGTACCCCTTCTACAATCAATTAATGCATTAGCGGTGGCCAAAAAGGGTCTACCCATGATGACATTGGGTTGCCTAACAATACCGCTTGGTGCAAAATGAAGTACCAAAAAGTCTACGGGGTAATAGAAGTCCTCCACCTTAACAATCACATCTCGGACAATTCCTCTAGGAAGTTTAAGGGACAAATCAGCCATCACCAAGGTGGTGTCGACTTTTTCTAAAGGTCCAAAGTCATATTGGTCATACAAACCTCCCGGAAGAATGCTCACACCTGCCCCCATATCCAAAAGTGCCTTGTTCATTTTGAAATCACCAACTTGAATAGTAATTAAAGGCGCTCCCGGATCTTGGAGTTTAGGTGGGAGTATACCCATCACAACGGCACTAACTTCCTCATTTAAAACAATTTTCTTTGGAAGCTTATGATGCCGTTTTTGGGTACACAAATCCTTAAGATACTTAGCATAAGTCGGAACTTGCTTGATTATGTCAATAAGAGGTATATTGATTTTCACTTGTTTAAAAATTTCCCACATTTCTTCCTCATGGGGACCTCTTTTCTTAAGTGTAGGCCTAAGTTTTGGATCAATCAAAGCAAAGGAAAAAGAATGGTATTACCCTCCATATCCTTTCCTTGTTTTTCAGAAAATTTATCACTAGACCTATTGTTTTCTACCTCTTTAAAAGATACTTTTTTATTTGATTTTGGTAAAACAAGTTCCGGTTCATGCTCACTATCTTCATTTTCATCAACATCCTCCACCACACCATCAACAAATGGTGGTGGAGGGACAACATGATTATCATAAGTCTTACCACTACGAAGAATACTTACATTGTTGATCTCCACATTTTTGACATTTCTGGAACCGCCACTTTGATGTTGTGGATTGATCTTCGTATCACTTGGTAGCTTTCCCGGCTCTTTCCTCATTGATGCCACATCCTCCGCCAATTGACCAACTTGCTTTTGCAAACTCTCAACCGTTTTATCCCGAATCTCATTCTTTCTATCCATTTCTTTCAAGTAATCCATAATCTCCCGAGTTGACACATCATTGCCTCCCGAAGGCCCACCTTGATTATTACCTTGTTGATAGTTCCTTAGGTAGCCTCTATTGAACCCCCCCTGATTTTGACCACCTTGGTAATTCCCTTGGTTGTAGTTTTGGCCTTGAAATGGTTGAGATGGTGCCCCACTGTTTTGGTTATTTCCTTGAAAGTTCGGGTTGAGTTGGTTTGAAGAATTGCCATATCTAAAGTTTGGATGATTTCTCATCCCGGATGATAAGTGTTGGAGTTCATGTCATATTGCTTCTTCTCTCCATACACTTGATTCACTTCTTCAATTTGATCCAAGTCTAATGGGCATTGCAAAGCCGAATGTCCCAACTCATCACACATTTCACAAATCGGATAGTCTTGAGATACTTGATAAACACCCCGATTTTCAGCCTTCCCCAACTTAGCAAACTTTTGCTCCAAGGCTTCAAGTCTATCTTTTGTAGCTTGATCACTAGTTGATGAAGAGGCTATTGGACGTCTTGCTCTCCTATTCGATTGAGCTTGCCTTTTTGAGTTCACACTCATTTTCTCCAAGAATTCCCAATCAACATCTTCGGGATTTGTCAAGAAAGTACCATTGCTAATGGAATTCACATCTCTTTTCTCTTCCGATAACAAACCATCATAGAAAGCCGTGATCAATTCCCATTTAGCAATTCCATGATGGGGACATACTCTCAACAACTCATTAAACCTCTTAAAAGCTTCATAAAATGTTTCACCGATTGTTGCTGAAAAGTTCTTATCGAATTCCTTGCATCACTAGTCTTTTGCATGGTGTAATACTCATCCAAAAATTGTTGTTGCATTTCAGCCCATGAAAAGATACTACCCGATGGCAATGTCAAGAACCATTGCTTTGCTTTATCCTTCAAAGTAAACTGAAAAAGAACTAGCTTAACCTCATCCGGTGAAAATCCTTGGCCTCCTATAGTACCACAAATCGCCTCAAACTCCGACAAGTGCAAGTAAGGCTCTTCCGCCGCCATCCCATGAAAACTTGGCAAAATACTCAAACATTGAGGTCTAACCTCAAATGCTCTACCCCTCAACACCGGTGGTACTATAGGTGAAGCATTAACGGCTATGGCGGGTCGAAAATGACTATCAACTCCTTGTGGTGGAGGTTGATAGTTCATATGTGGCATGGCCCAGTTATGCGGTTGGTAATTTGGATGCCCTTGGTAGTTTGGTTGAGCTACATGATGGTTAAGGCGATGGGGTGGACCTTGAGGACGAACCCTTGGTCCTTGGTTTATGTAGTGAGGTTGGTTATGTTGGGGTTGGTTGTATTGATGATATTGACGATTTTGTGGTGGCCCATAATCTCCCCATGGTTCCAATCATACCCATCCGAATTATTATCAAACCTCCCGTCATCCCAAAGATTCACCCTATCATGAAGCCTATCATAAAATGACCCATCCGCATCCCGTGATGCATCTCCAATATGAGTTGGTGTTCTAGGTCAGTTTTGAGTTGTGTGACCACTCCTCATTGATGGGGTTGGGTTTCGTGGTGGAGTTTGATCTCGGTTATTTGGTTCAGGGTTGGTTTGTTCTTGAACTATGGGTTGGACGGTTGGTTGTGGATTTGATTGATCACTCATGTTTCAAAAGTATAACCTAACTTATATCCGTTGGAAATCACATAGACATGATTCGTTTTAATGCTTGGAATGAATGAACATTAAGGACTAATTGATTAGGTTGTGATGATTCACGATAATTAAACCGAGTAATTGACACAACTAAATTATCTATTCAAAAATCAGATTACAAGTGATAAGAGATTCTTCCAATAATTAGCTAGGGTAAGTAGAGTATCGTATCCACAAGGAATCATGGGAAAGTGTTGAACAAGTCACAAAAGTTGTTTAAACTAGACATAAACTTAAAATCGAGTTTTGTATTGATTTGATTAAACTAAAAATGATTGTAAACTTAACAATAGAATTTAATAATAAAAAGGTAAGACCATTCTTATGATCCCAATTATGTTTTCAAAAGTATAACCTAACTTATATCCGTTGGAAATCACATAGACATGATTCGTTTTAATGCTTGGAATGAATGAACATTAAGGACTAATTGATTAGGTTGTGATGATTCACGATAATTAAACCGAGTAATTGACACAACTAAATTATCTATTCAAAAATCAGATTACAAGTGATAAGAGATTCTTCCAATAATTAGCTAGGGTAAGTAGAGTATCGTATCCACAAGGAATCATGGGAAAGTGTTGAACAAGTCACAAAAGTTGTTTAAACTAGACATAAACTTAAAATCGAGTTTTGTATTGATTTGATTAAACTAAAAATGATTGTAAACTTAACAATAGAATTTAATAATAAAAAGGTAAGACCATTCTTATGATCCCAATTATGTTTTCAAAAGTATAACCTAACTTATATCCGTTGGAAATCACATAGACATGATTCGTTTTAATGCTTGGAATGAATGAACATTAAGGACTAATTGATTAGGTTGTGATGATTCACGATAATTAAACCGAGTAATTGACACAACTAAATTATCTATTCAAAAATCAGATTACAAGTGATAAGAGATTCTTCCAATAATTAGCTAGGGTAAGTAGAGTATCGTATCCACAAGGAATCATGGGAAAGTGTTGAACAAGTCACAAAAGTTGTTTAAACTAGACATAAACTTAAAATCGAGTTTTGTATTGATTTGATTAAACTAAAAATGATTGTAAACTTAACAATAGAATTTAATAATAAAAAGGTAAGACCATTCTTATGATCCCAATTATGTTTTCAAAAGTATAACCTAACTTATATCCGTTGGAAATCACATAGACATGATTCGTTTTAATGCTTGGAATGAATGAACATTAAGGACTAATTGATTAGGTTGTGATGATTCACGATAATTAAACCGAGTAATTGACACAACTAAATTATCTATTCAAAAATCAGATTACAAGTGATAAGAGATTCTTCCAATAATTAGCTAGGGTAAGTAGAGTATCGTATCCACAAGGAATCATGGGAAAGTGTTGAACAAGTCACAAAAGTTGTTTAAACTAGACATAAACTTAAAATCGAGTTTTGTATTGATTTGATTAAACTAAAAATGATTGTAAACTTAACAATAGAATTTAATAATAAAAAGGTAAGACCATTCTTATGATCCCAATTATGTTTTCAAAAGTATAACCTAACTTATATCCGTTGGAAATCACATAGACATGATTCGTTTTAATGCTTGGAATGAATGAACATTAAGGACTAATTGATTAGGTTGTGATGATTCACGATAATTAAACCGAGTAATTGACACAACTAAATTATCTATTCAAAAATCAGATTACAAGTGATAAGAGATTCTTCCAATAATTAGCTAGGGTAAGTAGAGTATCGTATCCACAAGGAATCATGGGAAAGTGTTGAACAAGTCACAAAAGTTGTTTAAACTAGACATAAACTTAAAATCGAGTTTTGTATTGATTTGATTAAACTAAAAATGATTGTAAACTTAACAATAGAATTTAATAATAAAAAGGTAAGACCATTCTTATGATCCCAATTATGTTTTCAAAAGTATAACCTAACTTATATCCGTTGGAAATCACATAGACATGATTCGTTTTAATGCTTGGAATGAATGAACATTAAGGACTAATTGATTAGGTTGTGATGATTCACGATAATTAAACCGAGTAATTGACACAACTAAATTATCTATTCAAAAATCAGATTACAAGTGATAAGAGATTCTTCCAATAATTAATGATTAACAATAAATTGAAACCAAAAGATAGATGGAAATCATTCAAGGTTAAAAACATGTAATCATTCATTCAAATCCAAACAACATTAGATGCAAAACACAATTAAGAATTAAACATCTAATCCAACATAAATATAAGAAAGGTTGAATACAATTGTCTTACATAATTGTTCACATAAGAATGATCTAAAGAGAGATTAGCCTTCCATGTTCATCAATGAATCTTCAATTTGGATTGTCATCTCCATGATCTTGTGATTGAATGATGATTTGATGATGATTTTGGGGCTTGGGAATGGTGGGTTGCTGCTCTAGATCTCAGGAATTAGGGTGTGTGTAAGTCTTAATTCGTCTCTCAAAAGTATAACTCAAGTTTACAATTAAAACCCTTAAAATTCGAATTCTGCACAGAGCCTGGCGTAACCTACGGTCAAACTGGGCGTAAGGTACGCCCTCTGAATTTCTGCCCAGCGTAACCTACGCCTGAATTAGGCGTAAGGTACGCCCTTTGTATCTTCAATCCACTTCTACACTTCAACTGGCGTAAGCTACGCCTGAGACCAGCGTAAGGTACGCCTCCTTCAGTTTTGCTTGGCGTAAGGTACGCCTCTTCTGGGCGTAAGTTACGCCCTTTGTAACTTCAGTTTTCCAGAATTCCAGAATTGCATCTTGACTCGTTTCTTGATCCAAATGACTTCAACTTGTAACCTATTACCTGAAACACTTAACAAACATAAAGGTGCCCCTAATCGTCTATTAAGTTTCACAAAACAAGTTGATTTTACATCTTAAAGTCATGCATTCTAGGCGTTTATCAGTTTGGTTCACAGAATGTTTTTGGAAGGAATGAAATCTTTTAAAGGAATTGGAATCTGATGGAATGGAATTTGACGGAATGTTTTTCATTTTTTCAAGATTTAAGTGACGGAAGGAATGAGATTCCTTCCCCCATCCCCATGGAATGGAGATTCCATCAAATGAGGGAATGTTTACATTCCAACGGAATGATATTTCTTCATCATTGAACAACCAAACGCACTAAGGAATGGAATTCAATTCCAATTCCATCAGATTCCGTCAGAATCTGCGAACCAAACGCGACCTAATTCCTTTGACAGATTCCACTCCTTACAAAAATATTCTGTGAACCAAACGCGCCCTAAGCATTTTGATTTCAAAATTTTCTCCCATTTGTTTACCACATAGTACTACACAAGTACACGTGCAGTGTAAGTCCTTACATCTAGCCACATATAATATCCAAAGGCAAAACCACTATCTACCATTCTACCTCTTTCACAAACGGTGGGTTGGTTTTATGGTCCATATTTCCATTTTCCTCTCTCTTTTATGTTTAAGCATTTTACCACATTTCCATTATTTTCTTCTACTCTTCGTTTCTATCAGATCAATATTTCCTTTTTATTTGATGTTAACATTTTTGAGAAACAATCAAAATTCATAGCCGGGGAAAGTGATCGGTGATCTACACCCAGCATACCCGGCAAACAGACGGTTGAAAAGCCTATATTCAACCAACATCAGTCTTTTTAAGCATGTGGCCGACTTTGTAGATTTTATTGAGTGCCTAGTTTAGTGTATTGTTATTGTAGATAAATACTTAAATAGTGGGTTTCAAAGAGTATTTTTTTTATCATCCAGGCTACAATTGTCAGGAAATTTTTTATCGAGATTATGAACAGTGGCGGCGACCGGCTTTTTACTGTGATTATGGTGGTGGTTTCCTGCAAGGGAGGATCTAAAATTCGCCTGACGCGTTCTTTTCCGGTGAGAGGTGACGGATGCTTATAAGATATGGCGGCGGTTTCCGGCAGGAGAATTCTGAAATTTGGTCGGGAGTTGTTTTCCGGCGAGAGGTGAATGCATTTCACAAAGTGTAGAAAAAAAAATGTTGTGGCAAAACCTAAGAAGTAAAACTTTGGTGGTCAAACTGTAAAAGTGTGAAACTCTACTGTTCCTGAGGCGACGGCAAATGTAATATATATAATGTCATACGTCACTTAAATAAAACCCAATATTATTCTAAACTTTTAGTACATTGGTAGAAATGACATATTATGTGTTTGATTTATTAATTCATCGTCTCAATTGTACCTTTATGTAGTTGTCGCGTTTAATAAATCATCATGTGTTCATAGATATTCGTGCTTTCTTTGTATTATTTGATATTGACTTTACTCAGTCAATAGTTTCTTTTAAGATTAGTTGTCTACTCTTTTATGATTTCTTTGTATTATTTGATACTGACTTTACTCATTCAATAGTTTCTTTTAAGATTCGTTGTCTACTCCTTTACGATTTCTACATCGCTTGACAGTTTTGACATTTTCAAAATTAAAAAAAAAAGTGAAAAAAAGTAAAGGACGAAAAGTGAACAAAAAAACTAACGAATGTTGGCAACCTTAACGGAGAAAAACTAACACCGTTACCGCGGGGACGAAAAGTGAAAAAACTGCCAAGTTTAGGGGTTTTTTTGCTATTTTTTCATTTTAGGGACGAAAAGGGCAAAACATGCCAAGTTGAATGACGAAAAAAGTAATTTTCTCTTATTTTTACTAATTCATAAAACATAAAAGCAATACATATGTGACCTTTTCATTTAAGTTATTATGTACATGTTATATTCAAAACAAAGACACCCTTATAATAAAAGGGAGACTGTATTTTCTCTTTTGAAGACAAATTTTCTGTTTTAAGATACATATTTATTAGGGTAAATTACAAAAATCATACCTATGGTTTGTTCGAAACTACACTGGTCATACCTACAATTTAAAAATTACGCGAGACATACCCATCATTGTCAAAAACTTACAGTGACCATACCTATCACTGACGGTCGTCTATTTGGCCGTTAAGTCAAGTCACGTGTCGTGCATGTGAGGTATCAAAACCGTAAATTCGTGCATACTTCAGGTATTATCTTTGTAATTCACCATAAAAATAATTATTTAGAGTTTTAGAGTTTTATTTATACTTCGGTTATTAAGTTGGGTAGATATGAAATTTATTATGAAAAGATAGTTTTTTTTTCCAATGAAAAGTATATCGAGAAAAATACTTGATACAAGAATGCATTTATTATATTATATGTCATTATTTATTTGTTATATGTGTATAGTGAATATAACACGGATGTGAACCATGAAAACCACTAAAATTTTCATTTTTATATTATTTTATTATTATTTCATTTTATTTTTTATAATTTATTTTTTCAATAGAAACCTATTTAAATAGATACAATTTTTTTTTAAAAAAGCAATATAATTTTTTCGTATGGTTTAATGACATCCCTCTCAGATTAAAGGGGTAAAGCAAAGTCAAAGACTCGTCACGGTTTTAGAATATACCTCAGATTAGCAATCTGTATCATTTTGGGTTTGAAGTTTCAGGGTTAGTCGTTAGTCTGACCTTAGAATTTCTAAGCCAAAACCTGTATCGTTTGATGACATCCTTTCATAATTTTTTTATTTTCTATTTTGAAATAGGTTTTTTTAAAAATAAATATATATATACGTGAATTTTAATATAGAATATTTACTCACTTTAATAAATGAAATACAAATATAAATATCTTAATAATTTTTTATTAGGGTAAATTACACGGATGATACCTAAAGTATACACGAAATTACGGTTTTGATACCTCACATGCACGGCACGTGACTTGACTTAACAGCCAAATAGACGGCCGTCAGCGATAGGTATGGTCAGTGTAAGTTTTTGACAACGATAGGTATGTCTCGCGTAATTTTTAAATTGTAGGTATGACCAGTGTAGTTTCGAACAAACCTCAGGAATGATTTTTGTAATTTACCCTATTTATTATTGATTATATGGCATCTGCTTTGGCAATAACTGACGTCTTACTGATGTTTTCATTTGTGAACAAGAATTCGGAAAGGAAATAACTCAATTTCTTGTGTGGGCTTCATTCTGCTGCGTAACAGTACTTCGTCTATGAAACATTGGAGCTTTCTTAGAAAATGTTGCAAATTCATGACGCTTATTATTTGAATTAGCCTATCCTTTTAGTAAAATAAGTGACCTATTAATATTTTGGTGGTTATATTGATTTTTGTTTTCTTCATTTGTGACCGTTGAATTGTACTTCGGGTGTTAAAAAGACTCGAACACTTTACTGAAAACAATACATCGACTTGCACATTACAATCTTCAACATCTCACATTTGACACCAAAAAGCACTGATATTTTCGTGCTGATTTTTCTTAAAATCCAAGTATTGCTTGTTATAATCTAAAGAGGATTCGTGTAAATACAGGCATTTGTGAGTCAAAATACTGCTTAATAAGGACAACGATCAAAGCATTATCCAAGTGAATCTCATTATCTGCATTCCCAAATTCAAATATCATTTGCTTATAAATTGGTTGATTGTCCCTATAGAAAAAATGATTACCTGATCAAAGTTAAATGGGTCCAAAGTCACCCAAAATGTATTTGTGAATGTAGGCAACCTTATAATTGTTTAACTCATAACATAGCTTACTAAGCTAAATTTACCATCTATTAATCATTTTTTAACTATATAATAAACGGAAAAAAACATCTCACCAGTTAACTAGCCCATCCACCGTAAGAATTCTATGTGCCAAGTTTCCACCGTAAAAAAAGTCTCTTACTTACTAAGGCTAAATAGTTTTTGGTTTGCATAGGACAATTTGTACAAGAGCTATTACAGCACACGTACAATCTCTCTTCACTTAAATTACATTCGCAACATCACCTTTTGTAGAACTATCACAACCATCTGAAATATGTTCGTTCTAAGAAATACGAGTAACATTTATATTGAATTAAAGCCAGTATATATGCAAGAAGCCAAGAATACCTGTACTTGAGTCTATGACTAATGTTGGCGCACATGTTTGGTTCCTGTTATAATGGTGCTAGATGAAAGACGTTGCCAAGTCACCATCATGCTTATTTTGTTGAGATAGCGAAAATCCTCATAACCTTGCCCGACAAATTGGACAACTTCCTTGTTTAGATTCAATCTCATGTAGACATGACATACAACTAGCCATATGTCCACAAGGTACACAAGCTCCTTCAACCCGAGCTTCCCAACACACCACACATAATGCATCCCCATTCTGGCCTGCATTCTTTGAAGCCACATCTTTCTCTGTCGAGTCAAAATACAAATGATCTGAAATATTAGCAATTGGGTATTCATAACCCTCCCCAGGAAGTGGTGGAGCTGAAGGAACAAGTGAAGGAGCCCAAGATTCGACTTCTAAAGGTCTTGATACTGTAAATAAAGTAGTACCGATATCAATATTTGCTTGTGTACTAACGGGCTCATGTCCAGGCTCATTTATACATACGTTACTACATGATTTAGAAGTTGCAGATTGACCAACACGACTCCACCCGTTGCACCCATCTGCAAGTGGCTCAATCTTCATCCATCCATTGCTAGTTGTCTCTGGAGTTGCAGATTTACTCCCCGAGCCAGAGCCCCATCCATTATACTCATCTTTAGGCTTATCACACGTCCATCCATTGCTAGATGTTTCTACTCCAGGAAGTGTGCCCGATGAGCCCGGGCCCCAACCATTGTGGTGTCTCTCGGGTGGCTCATCGGCCCATCCATTTGTCATTTGTCCACTTGAACTAAGAGATAAGCCCCAACCATTAAAAGTGGTGCACTACAAAAAATATGTCATTTATTCACACTTACTTTAAACAAGTGTGAAGAAATTGCTTAATTTGTTCACACTTAAAAAAGTTTAAAAAGTATTCACCTTTAAAAGTGTAAAGAAATTTAAAAAAATATAACTTTTTCAAACTTATATATATGGAAAAAAAGTTTCACAATTATAAGTGTGTAAATGTATATTAATTGTTCACACTTAGAAGTGTGAGGATTAATTTGTAACACTAAATTTCTTCACACAAGAGAAAGAGAAGTGTGAAAATTTAAGTGTTACAATTTGACTTTCACACTTTTAAATGTGAATATGTTTGACATTTATTCACACTTTTAGGTGTGAACTTTTTCTTTCCACATATATAAGTGTGAAAAAATTATAATTTTTTAAATTTCTTCACACTTTTAAATGTGTATACTTTTTAAACATTTTTAAGTGTGAACAAATTAAGAAATTTTTTCACACTTCTTAAAAGTAAGTGTGAATAAATGACATTTTTGTTGTAGTGGTGTTATCTATTGTATCCTTCCAACCTTTTTCATCATTAGATTCAGACTTTTGAGACCATTTTAATAAACTAGTAAGAAAAGCTGGTGTTCTCTTCTCCATTGACGTCAGAGAAGAATAACCTGTAAATAGGGATAGTTTTCATTGATACATATAGTAATTTACATAGAAATAAAAGGCAAACGGGCAACAAGCTGCGCCGCCACTCCTTTTTGTATAGCAAAACTAAGACGTTTAAAAACTACATTCATCGATCGTGGCGTCATAACATTACTATGCATGACCCGTTGGACCCTTCCAAGTAGCTCGACGGCCTCAGGTGCAAGAAATCCAAAGGTATCAAATGCAAAGGGTATAAATACGTGTTGGTTGTCAAGACACGCCTTCTCGTGTTTGGCCACTTTGCATGAGGCAGCTTTTAAAGCAGCAAGACCGGCTGTGAAGCTACACCCTAAGCCCACAAGAGGAGAGACTCCTGTTACATCCACACATGCATGTTTTCCCCAGTCCAACCAAAGACCAAAATGTCAGCAGGTCTGAGAGTAGATCTCTCTTCCAACGGGTCAGTCAAGAAATTCACTGGCGCTTCCTTCTTAACAGAAATCCCAGCCCGCCTAAAAATGTCAAAGAGAACATCCCTAACCAAATCGTGTCTGTATTTGAACCCCGGGAGCTCTTTACAGTGAAGCGCATGCTCCCCAAAGGAATCCAAACAAGCTTTCCGACAAATAGGGCATATCTCATCAATAGGAAATAAAGGGATCATGAGACGGTATTTTAGTATAGTGCGATACTCTACCGGTGACATATGTTGTCCTAACCCATCTATAGGGACAACAAGGAGATAATCTTGAGCATGTGGTGCCTGCAGACACTTAAAAATGGCTTTTTGTCTGATTGTCAAGTCAAAGTGTACCTCCATATCTTGGACAGTTTTACTAAAAAGGGCACTCGCCAATACATGGTGGGCTTTAGGGGGGACGGTGTCCTTGTTAGTGAAACCATCAACATCAAAGCTGGGAATCGTATCACGAAAACCAGCCAAGGCACAAGCATAATCAGAATCCATACCGCATATACCACTGTCTCGTAAGATGTGATCCTGTAGAACCCAAGATTGGGCCCTTGATGCCACAAATGCATAAGATGAAACCTCAACTGCCGAATATAACCCTAAACCCTCAGACCTGATAGGTAAGGAAGCCAATCTCCATTGGAGGTCCCCAAAAAAAGGACCACCACAAACCACAATGTCTGCAATAGCGCCACACAGTCCCATGTCAAATAAACGCGCTGCCTCCTCCACATGAACAGGTTGACAGGTCCTCAGACCAAAAAAAAGTTTGGCAATAGGAAATAAAGGGATCATGAGACGTAGATAGAAGCTCACTCATACATGATCGTAGTAATAGAAGCTCAGTCATGTAAGTAAACTTTCACTTTCCAATTGAAAAGTTTTGGCAACGTGCATTATCAATTTCGGGTAGATAATGTTACTTGGTAAGGATGGGGCGACTACAAGTCTGCTGGCCCTGACAATCCGGATTTTAGCTTACTCTAGTCTTTCTATAATTCTCTACTTATGTAAGAGCTCACGGCGACTCCATCACACGTGGACACCACGCCGTGTTAGGGGTGATCATCATATAGGATGCCACAACGCATAGTATCCTACGCAATGAGGTGTGATTGGGATTACTTTTTTCATTTTTCAGTTCTTAAATGTTTATGCCGGGTAAAAATAGGAATTCACTGTAAAACAGTGGGTAGTGTAATAATGTCAATAACTCAATATGACAATGTGATAGGGTTATCTCATTCTCTAGTTAAAATCGAGCATTAGCATTTAATTACTACCTCGGAGATAACTAACTACTAAAAACTATAGTTACATTTGCCGTTAAAAATATAATATAAAACAATCTAGATTGAATTAGTAGGTCACTTACGCTACCGAAGCACGTAAGTTCTGCATATTCTTTGATTTTATTCTAGTTGTCACCAATTTTAGGAAGTAATAGCAAATTGATTAAGATGACATGTATATATACACACGAGAATTAGCAGATATACATCTTTCATTCTTTTATGATGAGTAAAAAGTAGTTTGTTAATTTTTGGTCGACCATAAAACTGACAAAACATAGATACAGATAACAGATATATATGTTCATTCATATTTATATAACTAGGTGGTTTACATGCCCCCGATGGGGGGCATTGTTCAGAGCTGCTTATATGGAACTATGATTCGCAGTGTACTAAAGTTGACATGCTCTTTTTCATACATAACATATGATACACTTTTGAAGGTACAAAAGATATAAAGTTTACATTACACCTGATTATTAGTATTTTGGTACATGTGCTACAAAAGAGTTTTGGGCTTCGTCAAGTGAAACTACTACATAGTATTGATGTCACAAAAGATATGATTTTACATTACACCTGGCATATATTGTTTTTTACGTCTGCAAAAAAGGGCTGGCATGATATTGTACCTAGTTGGTTACCAAAAAGTTAGGATTACGTGATGTAACTTATTTGTTGTTTTTTTCTTCTTTGAGCCTCTGCTTGGGTGATCTGCACAATGTTGTATGGAATATGGTTAGGATGTTAATTTAGTGTATGAAGTGTATGGATTTATGTGTTTACCTTGTGAGTCAAAGTCCAACCTTTTGCTTACGGTGGATGTTTTGTGGATGGTTTGAGGTGTAGCTGGACTGGAGTTTGTTGTGTTAATGATGCAGTCGGTTTATTTGTTACATTTGGCAGCATTTCAATGTTGGTGACCCTCTGGACGTTGGCTTTCAATTTTGCTGTTCTTTGTCCTCGGTAAGCTTCAAGATGGAAAGTCATTGATCTTCCTTTGATTGATGTGACCTCTGTTGGTATCGCATAGTCAGTTGTACAAGCCGAGGTTATTCTTAGTTGAAAACATTGTGAATTTAGATAAATATACAACAATGGATGAAGGGGTTAATGATCAAACCTGATTATCAGAGCTTGGCTTTGGGGTACTTGTGGATTAAGGTAAACAAACGTGTTGCTAGTTGATTGTAGTTGCGGTCGTTCTGCAATTATGTAAACATTGTTAGTTATTTTGAAATAATTTCACGCTGGTTACAACTTTTATGGTTTAAACTTACTTGAGTATGTTACGACTTTCATTGTGCCTTTTCGATCGCTTCACGGTCGAACCTAATTGTGACCGTGCATATTTCCTTCCAGAGAGTGACCAGAACTATTTCGTTGCTGTATATGTAGCATTTTTAGTGTATGCATGTATAGATTAGTAAATATAAATGGTTTAATCATACCTCGAGTCCATCAGATTGAAGGCCACGAATGGGTCACCATCCCTCTTGCTTTTGTCTTCAATAGGTTCTTGTAGTATGCCAGAGTAATCTGATATGCTGTTTAAGAACACATACCATGTCAGTTTTAATTTTATTTAGGTTTAATATATAATGCTAATATAGGAAATCGATTACTTGTGGTCTCATCTTTTTTGCCGCAAATTTCTTTTAGTTTCTAATAATTGTCAAACGTGAAATAGAAGTCATCTAATAACTCGTTTGAACTTTTTCCAGGACGCTTCCTCACTGGTTGCATCCTATATCCAGAACAAAGAGCATATAATCAAATCAAAAGAACTCTGGATCATTTTATAACTTTAGTAACGTCAATCAGATATGAAACAAATAGTGATTCAAATATTCAAAAGATATATCGAAGAAATCAATTATGGAATTGTTGCTGTTTATGATAAAGTGAAAAAACAAAACACAAATGAGATATGACCAAGCTATGTATAAGTGAATACTTCCAATTAAAATCTTTTTCTTGTACTGATAATCTATTATCACCAATATATATAACAAAATTGAAATTTATAGGACAAAAAATATATAAAATTTTATTTTTGGACCTTTTCTAAATTGAAATACGATTTGGTGATGTGAATTATGCGGTGGTTTGTAAAAAAAATGAATATGTTATTGTTGCCGACAAAAACGTTTTTATCGGACGAATAAGTGAAAAACTAATGTAAAATGCTGATTAGGATATTTGTAGGACTGGTGTTTGTTAATGATGCAGTCGGTTTATTTGTTACATTTGGCAGCATTTCAATGTTGGTGACCCTCTGGACGTTGGCTTTCAATTTTGCTGTTCTTTGTCCTCGGTAAGCTTCAAGATGGAAAGTCATTGATCTTCCTTTGATTGATGTGACCTCTGTTGGTATCGCATAGTCAGTTGTACAAGCCGAGGTTATTCTTAGTTGAAAACATTGTGAATTTAGATAAATATACAACAATGGATGAAGGGGTTAATGATCAAACCTGATTATCAGAGCTTGGCTTTGGGGTACTTGTGGATTAAGGTAAACAAACGTGTTGCTAGTTGATTGTAGTTGCGGTCGTTCTGCAATTATGTAAACATTGTTAGTTATTTTGAAATAATTTCACGCTGGTTACAACTTTTATGGTTTAAACTTACTTGAGTATGTTACGACTTTCATTGTGCCTTTTCGATCGCTTCACGGTCGAACCTAATTGTGACCGTGCATATTTCCTTCCAGAGAGTGACCAGAACTATTTCGTTGCTGTATATGTAGCATTTTTAGTGTATGCATGTATAGATTAGTAAATATAAATGGTTTAATCATACCTCGAGTCCATCAGATTGAAGGCCACGAATGGGTCACCATCCCTCTTGCTTTTGTCTTCAATAGGTTCTTGTAGTATGCCAGAGTAATCTGATATGCTGTTTAAGAACACATACCATGTCAGTTTTAATTTTATTTAGGTTTAATATATAATGCTAATATAGGAAATCGATTACTTGTGGTCTCATCTTTTTTGCCGCAAATTTCTTTTAGTTTCTAATAATTGTCAAACGTGAAATAGAAGTCATCTAATAACTCGTTTGAACTTTTTCCAGGACGCTTCCTCACTGGTTGCATCCTATATCCAGAACAAAGAGCATATAATCAAATCAAAAGAACTCTGGATCATTTTATAACTTTAGTAACGTCAATCAGATATGAAACAAATAGTGATTCAAATATTCAAAAGATATATCGAAGAAATCAATTATGGAATTGTTGCTGTTTATGATAAAGTGAAAAAACAAAACACAAATGAGATATGACCAAGCTATGTATAAGTGAATACTTCCAATTAAAATCTTTTTCTTGTACTGATAATCTATTATCACCAATATATATAACAAAATTGAAATTTATAGGACAAAAAATATATAAAATTTTATTTTTGGACCTTTTCTAAATTGAAATACGATTTGGTGATGTGAATTATGCGGTGGTTTGTAAAAAAAATGAATATGTTATTGTTGCCGACAAAAACGTTTTTATCGGACGAATAAGTGAAAAACTAATGTAAAATGCTGATTAGGATATTTGTAGGAAGAATAACTTGTAATTGATGCGGCTAGCCTAATGTTAACGACTAGATTATTTCAATTTTTAAGCCGATTTTACGGATTTTTCGCTATTTTTAGTGTTTTATAAGAGTTTTAGGCTCTTAACACTTTTGTTAGTTTTCATTTACCATTTTGTTGCATAAATATGTCTCTATAAGAGGGTTGGCATCGGATCTCCCACTTTTATCTCCATACCTCACTCCTAGTCAATCCTTTATGCCATCTTAGCTTCACTTTATTCATACCACATTTCACGATTTTGTTGACAACTCATCTCTCACCCATACCTCACACCACACTATACCTGATAAGAATTCTCAAAAGTTAAATACAACTTCATAGTTAAAGTTAGATCATCTTCACCCTTAGATTAAAATGAAAGGTCAAGATTCAAACTTGATCTTTTAATTTTAACCATTGATTTGAATCAAGGGTTAAAATTGCTACAACTTCAATAAAGTTGAAACAACTTTAGAGGATCTCTATCCAACTATACCTCATATAATAAAAACCCCACTAAAAACCAAATTATACCCACCAAAAGAAAAAAATATAATAAAAACCCCACTAAAAACCAAATTATACCCACCAAAAGAAAAAAACTTACCTTTACCATACATTTTGCCGTGTGGTAAACTATACTACACTTCCTTTGTCACACCGCGAAAAATAGTGTTGTCGGCGGTGTTCCCACATGGTAAAGTCGCATACCGCATTCATGATATATCGGATGCCAACACTCCAAGTTTTATTATGTAAAAATACTTCAAATGTTTAGAGTACTTTACATTGGCTTGTATTTCAAATTTCTTTTTTCGGTAAAAGGCCGTCACCCCTGGTTAACTTGTATTAATCACAAATAAGAACAGGCAACATGGCTGAATGCCAGTTGACTTAAACATTTACATAGTAAATGCCCTCACGGCCCCCGCAAATAATAAAGGGGACCCGTGATGCAGGAAATGAATCAAGTGATTGACTGGACAGGCCCAGAACACCCAAGAACAATCGAACTAGCAATATAACAATAAGAATGAAAAACAAAGCTAGTAGCAATCTTTATAAACCAAACATCTACATGAACGGATCAGTGTCACCTTCAATAGATTCAATTTCATCGCTATCAGACTCATCCTCAAAATCATCATCAGCAGGAACAATAGGCTCAACAAGGGGATTACTAACCTCATCAGTGTTAATCTGACAAAGTGCATCATACTGGTTCCGAGTCTCAACAACAGGTGCAGGAGGAATAAGAATAGAATCATGATCTGTAGTAACCTGTGTACCTGAATGAGTTTCTGGAACTGCAGAAATAGGAGTGTGAATCTGGAGTGGTATCTGAGGGACTGAAGCTGGAGCAGTAGGAAAACTGACTGGAGCTGATGAATCTGTAGTGGCTGAAGCAGATGAAGCTGCTGCTGGAACTTTACCCTTTGAATCTTGGGCCTTTTTAGGAATATACATGATCTTGGGCTTGGGAATAGCAAATGAGGGAGCTTTTTTGGGCCTCCTCTTACGTCTCTTAGGCTTCTGAAACCCATCTTCTACCTGGGCTTCTACTGGATCAACCTGTTTAGCCCCTAATGGGCCAATCTTAGTCCCTGATGGACCAACCTGTGATGCTGGAGCTGCATTAGCCATACGGGCTTCCATCTCTTTCTGTGTCCTTGGCCTCACACTACAATCATCAAATTTATGCCCAAAAATCTTGCAATGTGAGCACCTAGGAGGTAGCCAATAATACTCAAGTCTGAACCTTCTTACAGAATCTAAAATCTCAGCCTCAGCGAACATAGGGATATCTCTCAGAGAGTTAAACTCAACCAAAACTCTAGCAAATACTGCTCTACCTTTCTTATTTTCACACATTTCAGCAGTATATCTATCAACATCAATATGGATACCAATAGAACTGACCAAATGGCTGAGAATGTTATAACTCCACATAATGGCTGGCAAATCATAAATATTAACCCAGAGGGCAACCTTATCATTAGTTGGTTTGTCAAACCAGATTTCAGGTTCTCATTTCCTAAGCATGATGGGAATATCATTAAATAACCATGGCCCATTCTCAAACATATGCAATTGACCCTGTTCAGACTTGAACTTAAACAAAAAGAAATCCTGGTCATTCAAGATCACATCCTCCAAACCAAACTTTTTCCACAAACGATTAGCATGAAATTGCACAAAAGGAAAAACAGGACGTTTGCCAATGAAATGATCAACTAAAGTATTATTCCAGCATTCACTTTGTTGCAACAAAAGATCACGTGGAATAACAGCTCTAGGTACACCAGAAGTGATAACAGGAGGGGTAAATCTCAAAGTACCTTTCTTGCGAATGTTTGCAGCTTCTTGAAATATAGAGGCATAAGTGCGAGGCTGCTGGGTCTTGGGACTATCCGGGTGTCCATCAAGATCATTCGGGGAGACATCATTCTTTGGTGCATCTTCTGTAGTAGTATGAATGTCATTTGCATGACATGCAGCTGGTTTAAAGTAAGTAGCACCTGGAGGAAACTTTGGAGGATCCGGCATAGGAGGCATATGAGAAACACCAACATTTGCATGCAAACCATGCCAAGTTGGTTCAGCAGTCGACTTCAAATTTCTTTGTCGTATCACTAATAAGAAAACCAATTTATTTCAAAATAAATTCATATTAAGCGAACCCGGACCGGGCTATGTTATCGCGGTAGTTCTGGCCCAAATTTTAGTTTTGTCGATTTCATGTCTCTTTTTTTTTTAAATTTGTGTGAACATCCAAAAAGTTCTTATATATTTTTTAATCTCTCAAATCTCAAGGAAGTGGATAAAATCAAAATGGGTAGAGGTGAATAATGGGTTGGAATTTCGGATCATCCAACTTGTAAGTATTTCATTCTCAGTCTTTTTTATTTGGGATTAGTATTCTGAAATGTAACAAACTTTGGATGAATGTCTATAGTGTGAAATAACTAAAGTTGTGTTCATTGTATGTAATCATCTTTAAATTATGTGTATTGTATGTAAGAAAATGTATCCGACCAATCAAAAACTAACAAGTGGCAGCTATATATGGTTGCCACGTATGCATTCTTACATACAATACACATAATTTAAAGATGATTACATACAATGAACACAACTTTAGTTATTTCACACTATAGACATTCGTTCAAAGTTTGTTACATTTCAGGATACTTATCCCTTTTTATTTTTAAATTCTTCTCTTTATGTTAGAAGTAGTTGATAATTTGAACTTTGGGGGTAAGGTTAACAATAACTAAGGAAAAAACATAAGATAACGCGTTTAACACTCTAATATCTTTTTTCGAAAATCAAGAACAAGTTATTGTTTAATTGAAAATACTATTGGTAAGTTTTAGTATGTAAATTTTAGTGTACTAATTAGATAGCAGTTTGGTCTATATCAACTAATAACTAATCCAACGTGAATTTCAGTATGATGTGATATAATAGCTTTATTCGATATAATCGATTAACCACACTCCATGCCCAGCCTAAACACATCTTAAGCAACTTCCATGTAATCATAATCATACGTGATTTATCAACTGATAATAACATCCATTGACAAGTTCCTAAATTTACCATAAGCCAAGAAAACTAAAATGTAACATAAATACAAACAAACAACTTAAATTTACCAACGTACCAAGAAAACTAAAATGTAACATAAATACAAACAAACAACTTAAATTTACCAACGTAAGCCAAGAAAACTAAAATGTAACATAAATACAAACAAACAACTTAAATTTACCAACGTAAGCCAAGAAAACTAAAATGTAACATAAATACAAACAAACAACTTAAATTTACCATAAGCCAAGAAAACTAAAATGTAACATAAATACAAACAAACAACTTAAATTTACCATAAGCCAAGAAAACTAAAATGTAACATAAATACAAACAAACAACTTAAATTTACCAACGTACACACCAGTAAAAAAAACAAAAATGTATCTAGTATATATATGAGCCATTTTTCATTACAGTTCAATTTTGCTCTTCACGACAAGCACCAACAAGGATACACAAAACACACTTGTACACAAAAATACTGCCACTCCTCCAAGTGTTAACATTTTTCATGGCATAACATCATACATGTCACTTCCTCCTTCACTTTCTTCCCCTATAAAACCCTCCTTTTGCAATCTCTATTCGCCACACACCACCACAAAAAACAATTAACAATGGCTTACAAAGCTTCTTTGTTCTTAGCTTTCTTTCTTCTTGTTTCCACTTCACTTGCTCGCCAGCAACAACACCAACAGCAGCAGCAACAGCAGCAACAACTAAGAAATGTTTGTCAGCTTCGAAACATCGATGCTCTCGAGCCAAACTCTGTTGTTCAAGCTGAAGCTGGTCTGACTGAGTTCTGGGACGCTAACAACCAACAGTTCCAGTGTGCTGGTGTCGACTTTATTCGTCATAGAATCCAACCTGGTGGCCTTCTTTTGCCTTCCTATGTCAACACCCCCATCTTGGCCTTCATCGAAAAAGGTATATATATAGCTATATATATGTTATTGTCTGAATTATATGATCTATATATACAGGTAAGGCTGTGCAAGGAGTTATATTGCCAGGATGTCCAGAAACCTTTGAAATTTCACAGCAGCAACAGTTTTCTAGCCAGGGCCAGAGACAGGGCCAGCAACAGGGTCAGAGATTTGATCAGCAAGATCGTCATCAAAAAGTAGAGAACTTGAACCCTGGTGATGTCGTTGCTGTTCCCACTGGCGCTGCCCACTGGCTTTACAACGACGGTGATAACGAACTTGTTGTCGTTGTCTTCTTTGATATCCAGAACAGCGATAACCAGCTCGATCCAAACCACAGGGTATAGATATACACATTATTACATTAAGTATTTACGAATTCAAATATATATTAAATTTCTGACCCTTAAAGAATTCAAGTATATATTGAATTTTTTATAAATGATAACTAACAGTATTATATTTTTCTAGAGATTCTTCTTGGCTGGAAACCCACAAGATGAAAGCCAACAAGGTCAGGGACGACAACACACACGTGAACAACAACAACATCAACAACAACAACAACAACAACAACAACAACAACATCAACAATCTCAACAACAACAGAACGCCGGCAACATCTTCAGAGGATTCGACACCGAATTCATCGCAGAAGCATTCAAAGTCGACCAAGAAACCGCCCAAAAACTTCAAGGAGAAAGTGACCAAAGGGGCCACATTGTTAATGTAGAACAAGGCCAACTTCAAATCATCCGTCCACAACAACAACAACAACAGCCATGGGGGCAACAAAAGGGGCAAGGACAACAACCACAATTCCCATGGGGGCGACAACAACATCAAGGCGGATCCGGATCCGGTAGAAACGGGTTGGAAGAAACCATCTGTAGTTTAAAGGTTAAAGAAAACATTGACAACCCAACACACGCCGATTTTGTGAACCCACAAGCGGGACGAATCTCGAACCTCAACAACTTCAAATTCCCAATCCTTCAACTACTCCAACTCAGCGTTGAACGAGGCGAACTTTACCCAAATGCAATCCAGGCCCCACACTACACATTCAACGCCCACAACCTTTTGTACGTGACGGACGGAACCTTGAGGGTACAGATTGTGAACCACGAAGGAAACTCGGTTTTTGATGACGAACTTAACCAAGGACAAGTAGTGGTCATTCCTCAGAATTTTGCTGTGATCAAGAGAGCTGGTCAACAAGGAGCCAGATGGGTTTCTTTCAGGACAAATGAGAATGCGATGATCTCGAACCTTGCTGGTCGTGTGTCTGCCATCAGGGGCATGCCGGTGGGTGTTGTTGCGAATTCGTATCAGATTTCGGTACAAGAGGCTCAACGTTTGAAGTATAACCAGCCAGAGACTGTTTTGCTTACCCCAGGTTATTCCAGGGAACAAATCCAGAAGGCTGCGGCTTAAGTTTAGTATGATCGTCGAGAGGTTAAAATAAAGTGTATGATGAGAGTTCTTGTAACATACGAGTAATAATAAGAGCTTTTAAGTAATGTAAGAGTAATACTATGCGCTTAATTACGACTTCTAATAAACTCATCTAATTTCTGTCTTATCATGTGTTGAAATTTCTTTACCTTAACCTTCAAACTTCAACCTTTTATATGTGAATTTGTTTGAAGGTAGAAACGGGTTGGAAGAAACCACTCATAGCGGTTTGGTCTATATCAACTAATAACTAATTCAATGTGAATTTGTATGATGTAATATAATAGCTTTATTCGATATAATCCATATTACCACACTCCATGCTCAGCATAAATACATCTTAAGCAACTTCCATGTCCCTCCGTCCCATATTAAGTGTGCACGTTTGACTTTTTGAGTCTTTTGCTTTCAAATTTGACCGTAAATATTTTTGTTTCTGTTATATAACACTTGGTATAACATATATGAATTGATTGAGTTTTAAACGTACATTTCATTAATATAACTTTCATCAACTAATATATAACACAAATAAAGATATTTACGGTCAAAGTCGGAAAAAATAGACTTGACCAGTCAAAATAAGACAATTAAAATGGGACGGAGGAAAATAAACTTCAGTCCTTACGATAGTGGTTTAGTATCGGAAAAAATGTAGCATAAAAGCTCATGATCAAAAATTCAAATCTCATAACTTCCATTGACCAGTTCATAAATGTCACACCCCGTTGTAGCGGAAATACATGGTTAACAAAAAATTGCGTACTAATCAGAAGGTAAATAGAGATTACATCCATTAATGCCAATACATGTTCAATACAAGTACAATCGTTCAAATGTGGACCCCAAAATACGGATACAAGTCATCCTCATTTGGAACTGGGCCCACTGAATACGAGTTCAATAAATTGGACAGTCACAATTAAAGCTAAAAACATGAGAGTCCTCAAATGTCTGGTGCTAATTGTACGTCCAAGTCAAAAGAATGGCCCTATAATGCCAAATACGATTCCAAGACTTACTGTTGGTCACCTGAACCAAGACAGTCAGGCACTAAATCTGACAAGACAACCATTAGGATTTCATAATGGTGATAACTACATAGGGGCAACATTTTAGTTCGTCAAACACAAAGAACAATTTAGTCAGCTGACAACATGGCAAGTCAAAGTCATTTAGTTCAATATTTCATAAGACATGTATACACATTTTCAGGCAGCCGTCAACATGGCAAGACATAAGACAAATGATTTAATTTACCAAATCTCATGGCATAGACAAAGACGAATCATTTATAAAGTATACGTGTACCTTTTATATGTGAATTTGTTTGAAGGTAGAAACGGGTTGGAAGAAACCACTCATAGCGGTTTGGTCTATATCAACTAATAACTAATTATATGTGAATTTGTTTGAAGGTAGAAACGGGTTGGAAGAAACCACTCATAGCGGTTTGGTCTATATCAACTAATAACTAATTATATGTGAATTTGTTTGAAGGTAGAAACGGGTTGGAAGAAACCACTCATAGCGGTTTGGTCTATATCAACTAATAACTAATTATATGTGAATTTGTTTGAAGGTAGAAACGGGTTGGAAGAAACCACTCATAGCGGTTTGGTCTATATCAACTAATAACTAATTATATGTGAATTTGTTTGAAGGTAGAAACGGGTTGGAAGAAACCACTCATAGCGGTTTGGTCTATATCAACTAATAACTAATTATATGTGAATTTGTTTGAAGGTAGAAACGGGTTGGAAGAAACCACTCATAGCGGTTTGGTCTATATCAACTAATAACTAATTCAATGTGAATTTGTTTGAAGGTAGAAACGGGTTGGAAGAAACCACTCATAGCGGTTTGGTCTATATCAACTAATAACTAATTCAATGTGAATTTGTTTGAAGGTAGAAACGGGTTGGAAGAAACCACTCATAGCGGTTTGGTCTATATCAACTAATAACTAATTATATGTGAATTTGTTTGAAGGTAGAAACGGGTTGGAAGAAACCACTCATAGCGGTTTGGTCTATATCAACTAATAACTAATTATATGTGAATTTGTTTGAAGGTAGAAACGGGTTGGAAGAAACCACTCATAGCGGTTTGGTCTATATCAACTAATAACTAATTATATGTGAATTTGTTTGAAGGTAGAAACGGGTTGGAAGAAACCACTCATAGCGGTTTGGTCTATATCAACTAATAACTAATTATATGTGAATTTGTTTGAAGGTAGAAACGGGTTGGAAGAAACCACTCATAGCGGTTTGGTCTATATCAACTAATAACTAATTCATGTGAATTTGTTTGAAGGTAGAAACGGGTTGGAAGAAACCACTCATAGCGGTTTGGTCTATATCAACTAATAACTAATTCAATGTGAATTTGTATGATGTAATATAATAGCTTTATTCGATATAATCCATATTACCACACTCCATGCTCAGCATAAATACATCTTAAGCAACTTCCATGTCCCTCCGTCCCATATTAAGTGTGCACGTTTGACTTTTTGAGTCTTTTGCTTTCAAATTTGACCGTAAATATTTTTGTTTCTGTTATATAACACTTGGTATAACATATATGAATTGATTGAGTTTTAAACGTACATTTCATTAATATAACTTTCATCAACTAATATATAACACAAATAAAGATATTTACGGTCAAAGTCGGAAAAAATAGACTTGACCAGTCAAAATAAGACAATTAAAATGGGACGGAGGAAAATAAACTTCAGTCCTTACGATAGTGGTTTAGTATCGGAAAAAATGTAGCATAAAAGCTCATGATCAAAAATTCAAATCTCATAACTTCCATTGACCAGTTCATAAATGTCACACCCCGTTGTAGCGGAAATACATGGTTAACAAAAAATTGCGTACTAATCAGAAGGTAAATAGAGATTACATCAATTAATGCCAATACATGTTCAAAGAACCTGGTAACAATCCTTTTCGCCAACCATTTCACAAATCCAACACTTTTGATTTCCAAAACCTAATTTCTAAATAAATTCATTTATACAACAAAACCCTCAATTCATATTATGTTCCAAGTCTATTTAATCAATACATCATAACTGAAATTAACCTACAAGATAAATTTAGACAAATCAAAAGTTTGAAGGAAAAGTTTACTTACCAATATTTGATGTTCTTGAGAAAAAGAAGAAAATGGTGATGATGATGATAAAACCCTAATTATTATTGCAAAGTGATTACTTCCTTTGATTTCCTTGCCAAAACTGAATTTGAGATTCAAGTGATTTTTGTGTGTGTGTCGACAGATCAAAGAAAAGGGGGGGGGGGAGGGGCTGTTTTGTTGTTTCTTTTCCCTCCACACAATGTAGAACCGACCTATGTGGCCAAATATTGATATTTTGGTACCCTTAATTTGGTACAATGCTTACGATTAAATACCGTACGACCAAAAGGTTATAATTTAAAGTAAAGGTATTTTCCTTCGTGTTATTTAAATTAAGACAAGTCAATAAGGTTTCGTCAAAGTGAACTTTATAATATTAAGTCTAGACAGTCTATCTATTTTGTACAAGACATAACCCTTAAATATTCATTTAAAGTTATTTTTAAAGACTCGGCATTCGTCTAGATAGCTAATAGTCTACGTCATCAAGATACGTCTAATTTGACTAAGTCAAAAGTCCAAAAGTCTAATAATTTCCACGTCTAATGACTGTCTAATTGAGATTAAGACTAACCCGATGTTAATTAATTACGAGTTGTCACAATAAATTTACCATAAGCTTTAAACTCCATCCATTTACCCTAAGAAAACTAAAGTATAACATAGACACAGTAAAAAGATGAGGATAGTTATCCCTCATAAAGTCTTCACGTTCCCAAGTCGAGTCGGGTCCGTGTTTTGAGTTCCAACGAACCTTGACCAACTTGATACGACTACGTCTAAGTTGTTTGAGCTGTTGGTCTAAAATTTCAACATGTTCTTCGACAAATTGAAGAGAGTCGTTCACTTGCAGCTCTTCGTCAGGTACTACTAATGTTTCATCAGTCAGACATTTCTTAAGATTTGACACATGAAACGTGTGATGAACGTGTTCTAGCTCTTGGGGCAAATTGAGCTTATAAGCCACGGAACCAATTCTTTGAACAATCTCAAATGGTCCGATATAACGAGGACTAAGTTTCCCTCTCACGTCAAAACGTGCAGTGCCTTTCCAAGGTGACACTTTCAACATGACTTTGTCTCCCACTTGAAAGTCAAGTGGTTTCCTTCTACGGTCGGCATAGCTCTTTTGGCGATCTTGAGCCGCCTTCAGCCGTGCCCTAATTTCAACAATTTGATCAGTAGTCTTCTGAACTAGTCTATATTTGTACAAACGACGTTCGCCAGCATCAAGCCAACAGACAGGAGATCTACATTTCCGTCCATACAAAGCCTCATAAGGAGCACATTTGATGCTAGTGTGATAGCTGTTATTATATGAAAATTCAGCTAACGGCAAAAAGGTATCCCAACTACCTTTGAAGTCAATGACACATGCCCGAAGCATGTCTTCCAAAGTCTGAATGGTACGCTCACTTTGCCCGTCTGTTTGGGGATGGTAAGCCGTACTCAAATTCAACTGAGTGCCTAAGGCGTCTTGAAAATATCTCCATGATTGTGAAGTGAAATGACCATCACGATCAGAGATAGTAGACACAGGAACACCATGAAGTGACACGATCTTCTCAATATATAATTGAGACAATTTCTTTATCTTCCAATTCTCCCGTATGGGAATGAAGTGTGCAGACTTCGTTAATCGATCGACAATGACCCAAATAGTATCGTATCCCTTCAGGGTTCGAGGCAGTTTAGTAATAAAGTCCATAGTAATCTGTTCCCATTTCCAGTCAGGAATTTGGGGTTGTTGGAGCAGCCCAGAAGGCTTTTGGTGCTCCGCCTTGACCATTGAACAATTTAGACACTTTGAGACATAAGTGGCGATATCTCTTTTCATACCAGGCCACCAATAAAAGTCCTTTAGTCCATGGTACATTTTGTCAGCACCAGGATGGATTGAATACTTAGATCGATGACTCTCGTTCATTAAGAGTTCTCTAAGTCCATTGTACTTGGGAATCCACACTCTGCCCTTAACATGTCGGATCCCATCGCCATCCAATTCAAATAAACGTTCAGCATTCCACAATGCTTCTTTCTCGATACGCCCTGGCTGTAGGGCATCGTTTTGATCGTCCAGAACTCTATCCCTTAATGATGAGCCAAGATAAGAACTTGCTCTTTTTATGACAGATAGGGAAATTCTATCTTTTCGACTTAGCGCGTCAGCAACAACATTTGCTTTACCGGGATGATATTTGAGTTCACAGTCGTAGTCACTAAGTAATTCTACCCATCGGCGTTGTCTCATATTTAGCATTTTCTGATCGAAGATATGCTGAAGACTTTTGTGATCCGTGAATACAGTACACTTGGTACCATACAAGTAATGTCTCCAAATTTTTAATGCAAAGACAACCGCTCCGAGTTCAAGATCGTGGGTTGTATAGTTCTTTTCGTGGATTTTGAGTTGTCTAGAAGCGTAAGCAATGACCTTACCCTCCTGCATAAGTACACATCCCATGCCTTGATGTGAGGCGTCACAGTATACCACGAAATTTTCAATGCCATTTGGTAATGCTAGAATAGGAGCATTACATAGCCTGTCTTTTAATGTTTGGAATGCCTTTTCTTGGGATCCTGCCAAATAAACTCCTTAGTCTTCTGAGTTAACAAAGTCAAAGGTTGAGCAACCTTAGAGAAATTCTCAATGAATCTCCTGTAATAGCCAGCCAGTCCAAGAAATTGACGGATTTCTGTCGGAGTCTTAGGGTCTTCCCACTTCTTTATTGCCTCGACCTTAGATGGATCTACATGGATTCCATCCACATTCACCACATGACCCAAGAAGTGTACTTCCCTAATCCAGAATTCACATTTTGAGAACTTTGCGTACAATTCTTGATCCTTGAGCAGTTGTAAAATGGTTCTCAGATGACCTTCATGTTCGTCTTTAGTTCTTGAGTAAATCAGTATGTCATCAATGAATACAATGACAAACTTGTTGAGATACGGTCGACATACTCGATTCATTAAGTCCATAAACACAGCAGGTGCATTGGTTTAACCAAAAGGCATAACCAAAAACTCATAATGTCCATAACGAGTTCTGAAGGCTGTTTTAGGAATGTCTGTCTCTCGGACTCTGAGTTGATGATACCCAGATCTGAGATCGATCTTGGAAAAGTGTGATGCACCTTCCAGTTGGTCGAACAAGTCGTCAATACGAGGTAAAGGGTACCTGATCTTGACGGTCAACTTGTTCAATTCTCTATAGTCAATACACATGCGCATAGAGCCGTATTTCTTCTTAACAAATAAGATCGGAGCTCCCCAGGGTGATGAACTTGGACGAATTAGTCCTTTTGCTAACAACTCTTGAAGTTGTTCGGACAATTCTTGCATTTCTGACGGCGCAAGGCGATAGGGTGCCTTGGCCACGGGTGCAGCTCCAGGGACCAAGTCTATGCTGAACTCAACTGGTCTATGAGGTGGAAGTCCAGTCAAGTCTTCGGGAAACACCTCCAGAAAATCTTTAACAACTGGAATATCTTGTATGCCTTTACCCTCTGGTTTCCTTTCAACCACTAGTGCCAAGAAAGCGGGGTATTCTTTTTGTAAATATCTATTCGCTTTTATCGCCGACACCAAAATCAATTCCTTCCCTGACTTGTCTCCTTGCACTATCAATGTCTCGTCATTTGGAAGAGGTATTCTTACAACTTTTTCGTAACAACCAATATCAGCGTGAACTCTAGACAACCAGTCCATACCAATGATCACATCAAAACTTCCTAGTTCTATGGGAATAAGATCAATTTTAAAGGTTTTACCGGACAATGTCAAACTGCAATCTACTAAATGGTCTCTAGCAACATACTTTTGACCGTTTGCATATTCGACAATATAAGTTTCTTTCATGGGGATAGCTACTATATTAAATCGAGACTTGAATTCTAAGGATATAAAGCTTTTATCAGCACCAGAGTCGAATAACACAAAGACATAATGATTATTGAGTATGAATGTACCTATCACAACGTTGGGATCACGTCGTGCATCAGCAGCATCCAAAGCAAAAACTCGACCTCTGCCTTGTCCTCCTTGATTCCTAGCTTGATTGTTCCCCGCATTGTTCCTCATGGGAACTATAGCATTGTTGTTCGGGTTTAGATTGAGTCTTGGACAAGCGGGTCGCATATGGGTTTCGCTCCCACACTCGTAGCATTGATTGGGTGCCTTCTCCTTACAGTATTTTATCAAATGTCCCGTCTTTTTACAACGGTGACAAGTAGGGCAATTTCCCCTGTGATGGAGGTTACACCTATTACATTTGGGGTCTATGCCAGTGTACCTCTTGACGTCTTGAGCAACCACAGCAAAGTTTCTGGCAGTCCTAAACCTCTTGCCATTTCCACCGTCGCCAAATCCACTACTAGAGGCATGATCATTCCTTCTCTTGACAGCCTCATTTCCAACAGAAGAACCAGTGGTTCTTTTCAAGTCTATCACCATCCGGTTAGTTGCACTAACTGCCGCTTGAAGAGTCAAAGGATTAAAAGCGGCTACCAACCTTCGGACATCAGGTGACAAGCCATAACAGTATCTTTCGATCAATTTCTCCTCCGTATCTACCATACGAGGGACTAGTCTTGCCAACTCATGAAAACGAGTTGTGTATTTCTCGTTGTCTAGTCCAATCATACTATGATTCCAGAATTCACCTTCCATTTTCTGTACTTCCTCACGAGGACAGTACTTTTCCATCAACATCCTTTTAAAGTTCAACCAAGGTATGCTATTACCTGGCTCTCGACCACGAGTCCATATCTGCTCGTTCCACCATGACAAGGCGTGCTTTTGAAATTGAGAGGCAGCATATTCCACTTTGTGCTCTTCGGCACAACGGCTGATATGAAGCACCGCCTCTATGCTTTCTAGCCAATTGATTAGTCCGACAGGACCTTCGGTGCCATGGAACTCCTTTGGCTTACAATAAGTGAAGGTCTTAAAGTCACTCCCGTGCAGATGAACTCGAGGAATAACTTGTTCAGCCGTAGGTTCGACATTGTTACTATTGTCAGCATGATGATTATTATTGGCGTTCATGCTTGCCGTGATCTGAGCGACTAAAGTAGGCATAGCTGCCAATAACTGTTGTGTCACAAATGCCGCCATATTATTTTCCCCGCCAGCATGTGGGGTAGATCCAGGACCAGTGTTCACATTTGCAGCAGCAGTTTCTGGTCTTTGCTGGATCACAGGTTCTTCCTGTTCAGCTTCATTGGGTTTAGGAGTTGATCGAGTAACAATCTTTTGAGTAGTCTTCTTACTTGGAGCCTTTTTCTGGATTTTGCTTCGCGCCTTGGGAGCCATAAGTCTATGACATGAACAAAAATGTCATTTAGAGATTTCCTTGAAAGGTTAATCAGAAAGTAGTTTTGCAAGACAAATGACAGCACAATGAAATTACAAATTGTTGACTTAGATGAATTCATGTACTAGACAAGACAAGAAAAATATGGAACATCATATTTCTAGAGTTAAGAATGAGCAATTGACATAGTTTTGAACAAGTATGTAAGCCAAAAAGACGATCGTATTTCATTGAGGTCCAAAATTTACATAGTCTAACAGGTACGATTCAAAACATGTGGGAACTACATCCACAACGATAGACTACATAGTCAGAGTAATACGACTTAAAGACATGTGGGAACTACATCCACAACAGATAGACTACAACTCAAAGTACAAAAGTACGAGTTGTTATAAGTTCTAGGCTTACAATACATAACTACTACAAGATTACATCTTGAAAAGAACAACAACTAGAATGATCTCAAATGCTGGTTTCCGTTTGAATTCTAAAGTTTCTGATATAGTGGTTAATGGGTCTTGGGGTTGGCCGGTTACTTGGGATTCTCGATTTTCTGTTGGGCCGCCTCCAAGCCTTGATCTTGAAAAACATGATGTTGTAAAATGGAAAGATAGAACTGGTAGAATTCTGGAATTTTCGGTTGCTTCTGCTTGGGAGGATTTGCGTACTAGATCCGATAAGGTTGTTTGGTATCATTTGGTTTGGTTTAATCAATGTATACCGAAACACTCCTTTGTTTTATGGTTGGTTGTTCTTCGAAAGCTGAAAACTCAAGACATGCTAAGGTTGTGGGATGTGGCTGATGGCACATTACTAGATGATCTTCGTTGCCCTTTGTGTGAAGCTGTTCCAGATTCGCATTCTCATTTGTTTTTTGAGTGTATTTACTCTTCAAAAGTTTGGAATTTAGTTCGTTTTAAAGCTAATTTCCTGAATTCTTCGATCTGTTGGGACGACATTGTTTCTGACGTCCTAACATTTGCGCACAAGAACTCCATCAGGAGTGTGGTCACTAAACTTATTCTTGCTGCTTCGGTGTACTATATTTGGCGGGAAAGAAATTCAAGACTCTTTGCACAAAAGAAAAGAACACCGGATGACTTGGCTGCTTCTATCATTCATACTGTCCGGCTGAAGCTGTTTACATTTCGTTTTAAGAAGTCAAGACGATTGGATGAATTAAGGATAGCTTGGGATATACCTTTTTATATTACCCATGTTAGATAATTCGTTTTGTATCGTTCTGTAATATTTTAGGTATAGTGAGTTATTTGGTTCACTTTGACGTTGCACGTTTTGTGCATGGGACGTAAAAGCCAATCTAGTATCCAACTAGATTGCCTGTTTTGTATTGATTTTTTATATAACCAGGGGTGACGGCCTTTTACCGAAAAAAAAAAAAAAGAACAACAACTAGCAAAGCCACAACCAAGGTCAACAAAACTAACAGCATGCAGACCAACGTTCTAACAGTCTCCTTCCCCTCCTTAGCAACAGTCATAGCATCAGAAGCATGAAGATAAGCTACAGTCAACGCTTGGGCTTGATTCTCAATAGCGTCCCTAGTACGGATGAGAGAGTTGTTCATCCTTGACATTTGTCGGAGATAATATTCTGACCTATCAGTTGCATCAGCAACTGGCATCACTTCAGCAGCATTGGGATTGTAAACAGGCACTCTGGATGGACCGGCGACATACAGATCGCCCAGAAGAAAAGAGGGACCAAACACATGGTTGTCCTGAACCGGTGTAGAAGGACCAGGAGCATTAGGGTCTCGAGGAGCATAAGGCAGACGAGCTCCCTCGGTAGTCCTCCTCTGATATGGAGCTACCGGTGACAAAGATGGTTGAACATGAATAGATACATGTTCGTTTCCAGATTCACTGGATGTTGACACCTGATTGATGGGGCGAGACTCATTGCCCGAAGCCTCAAATTGTTCCTCTTCAGAAGAGTGGGGAACACGAGGAATGGAGTTTGCTACAACTGGAACTTGAGGAGTACCAGGAACAACAGCATAAGAGCTAGCTCCGTCCGACATGACAAGTCTGAAAGGATAGTCAAAGAATCCATATAAGTCTAATGGATGAGACAGTACGCAACATACGAATTTTTCAAAGAAATCTTTGTCTAGACTATACACATACGATTTGGGTTTCTATTAACAATATACCTTCAATGCTTATATATAGGGTCACCCGCAGCCTTCCCACCACATTTACAGTATATTGTTAATATAATCCAAACTATCACGTATATAAGTCCCATGTATACACATACGATTTGGGTTTCTACTCCTAACATACCTTAAATGCTTATATATAGGGTCACCCGCAGCCTTCCCACCACATATACAGTATGTTGTGAGTATAATCCAAACTATAACGTATATAAGTCCCATGTATACACATACGATTTGGGTTTCTATTAACAATATACCTTCAATGCTTATATATAGGGTCACCCGCAGCCTTCCCACCACATTTACAGTATATTGTTAATATAATCCAAACTATCACGTATATAAGTCCCATGTATACACATACGATTTGGGTTTCTACTCCTAACATACCTTCAATGCTTATATATAGGGTCACCCGCAGCCTTCCCACCACATATACAGTATGTTGTGAGTATAATCCAAACTATAACGTATATACAAAGTCTAAGATATTTATTTCGAGCCTTATATTATTTTTCATAATTGGGACGTAGTTGATCAGGCTAGGTCTAATTATAGATAAATAATATAACTCTTGAAATAAGTATCCTAAACCTTAGTAGACTTAGATTTCCTTTGGAAACGAAAATGGCTATAGATTGAGTTTTTCCAGCGGAAAAACTCTGTATTAACTATAACCTTGTCTCTGATACCAATTTTTGTCACACCCCGTTGTAGCGGAAATACAGGGTTAACAAATAATTGCGTACTAATCAGAAGGTAAATAGAGATTACATCCATTAATGCCAATACATGTTCAATACAAGTACAATCATTCAAATGTGGACCCCAAAATACGGATACAAGTCATCCTCATTTGGAACTAGGCCCACTGAATATGAGTTCGATAAATTGGACAGTCTAATACAATTAAAGCTAAAAACATGAGAGTCCTCAAATGTCTGGTGCTAATTGTACGTCCAATGTCAAAAGAATGGCCCTATAATGCCATAGACGATTCCAAGACTTACTGTTGGTCACCTGAAAAGCATGAAATTTGAGAGGATCAACTATCGAAATAGTTGGTGAGTTTACAGTGTGTTTGACTAAAAGACCAGTCGTCATTGGGAGCACACAATGACATGTAGTTATTAAGACAAGACAGTCAGGCACAAAAACTGACAAGACAACCATCAGGATCTCATAATAACAATAACTACATAGGGGCAACATTTTAGTTCGTCAAACACAAAGAACAATTTAGTCAGCCGACAACATGGCAAGTCAAAGTCATTTAGTTCAATATTTCATAAGACATGTATACACATTTTCAGACAGCCGTCAACATGATAAGACATAAGACAAATGATTTAATTTACCAAATCTCATGGCATAGACAAAGACAAATCATTTATAAAGTAGTCGTGTATACAGTACATGCTTTTCAGGCCCAAAGTAAAAGGAAAAAGGCGCCATAAACTCACCTTAGCGATCGACGAGCTAAAAGTATGAGTAGTCCGAGAAAATGAGCAGTCTAGTCTCCACGTCTATCCAAAACCTAGGATATGAGTACCAATGGTGAGGGTCAAATCTCACGACGACAAGTATCCTATGTAGAACTACTTAGCTATAGACCCTAGAATGCCATAACCGAGAATGTGATTTAAACTTTCATTTTATTTAACTTTAGTTGGTAATATCAATGACGTTGTCATTATAAGGTAGCCTAAAGTACCATTCGATATTCACCAAGTTCAAATGTTCGAGTTATCGAAAACTGAAAATGTTAAACAGGACAAAAACTCGCGGCGCGAGATGTCATCTTCGCGGCGCGAAGGCCAAGTTTAACTGATTCGCGTCGCGAGACCTGAAGGGTCGCGGCGCGAAGTACAGCCTGGGCGCACAAAATGCAGTTTTCGACCATTTTTGCCAAACCAAAACGCTCTCTATTCAATCCTTTTCATTCCAATAAGTGTAAACATGTCAAAGACCTGGATAACATACCATTTTACTAACCATTTCACAAATCCAACTCTTTTGATTTCCAAAACCTAAACCTATTTCAAATTAAGTTTCATTTATCTAACTAAACCAAAAATCCATTTCATATTCATAGTCTAACAATCTAATCAACCAAACTATAACAAATCCATTCATTGAATCAATCAGAATCAAAGTTTAATTTCAAAAGTGAAAACTTACCAAATTAAAGTCCTTGAAGAATTTGAAGAAGAAGAAGATGGTGATGATAATAAAACTCTTGAAATTTGCTAGATGATTATCCCCTTTGCCAGAAATCAGATTTTGATGATGATATGATAGAGAGAATTGAGAGTTTGAGAGATTTGATGATTTGTGTGTGTTTTGTGTGGTGTGTGTCGACAAAAAGAAAGGAGAAAGGGGGGGGGGGGGGGTTCAGTGTCCAACTCCCTGCCTTTCAAACAAATTTCGGCCCATGTGGCTTATTTGGGGTATCATTTGGTACCCCTAATTTGGTAAAATGCTTACGATTTAATACCGTTTGACCAAAAGATCAAAATCCAAAGTAAAGGTATTTTCCCTTGTCTTATTTTAGTTAAGACAAGCCAATAAAGTTTCGTCAAAGTGAACTTTAAAATTTTTAAGTCTAGACAGTCTATTTATTTTGTACAAGACATAACCTTTAAATATTCATTTAAAGTTATTTTTAAAGACTCGACATTCGTCTAAATAGCTAATAGTCTACGTTATCAAGATACGTCTAATTTGACTAAGTCAAAAGTCCAAAAGTCTAATAATTTCCACGTCTAATAACTGTCTATTTGAGATTAAGACTAAGCCGATGTTAATTAAATACGAGTTGTCACAGGGAATCAAGTAGTCAGATATATCTTCTAATTTTGCTAGAATGTGTTGCATATCCGCCATGTCATGAACCAGGTTCCACACTTGGGTAGCAAAAGGGCATTCGAAGAAGAGATGATCATGAGAGTCTCGACCTGTTTTACAAAAAGAACAACAAACAAGATTAAGGTTAACAGCTCCCCCAACCTCCTACGGTTTCAACCTGTCCTGGGTCTTCAGTTTCTTATTCATTGCCATCCATAACAGAAACGAGTGCCTAGGAATACAACTCGAAATCCAAACCACATCAACCCAATTCACAGGATCTCTTTTACACCCAATCAGCTCCCAAACATTAGATGCTGAATAGTCCTTTTCCACGCCCTCAAAAGTACACAATAAAAGCCTATCTTTGTCGTTGTGATTAAGAACTGGAACTATACAATTTATTAACACAAGAAATAGATAATACCATGCAATTGGCCATCTCCATGCACCATTTTCAACGAGATCAACAACTGTATTTGTCAAGGAGAAGCCTGCCCTATAAATCTCACGAGGAGATATAAAATTGCACAATGGACCAATGTGACTCCAATTATCATACCACTTTGAAGTGGATCTGCCATCTCCAATCTTATGTTTTAATAAGGGTCGAATAGCATGTCTTTGTTGCAGAATTTTCCGCCATCCCCAGCTCATACTTCCCTTCGGTTGCACTTGCCAAAAATTAGCTCCTCTTAGCTTATGTGTGTGCACCCATTGGACCCATAAAGAGTTACGCTTAGATAGAATGCTAACAATATGTTTTGTCATGAGCGATTTGTTAACATCAGCCACCCTACGTATTCCCAAACCACCTTCATATTTCGGTACACATATAGCTTTCCATGCTACCTTTGCTTTTCCTTTTTGCATCGAATCATGACTCCAAATAAACTTTCTCGTTTTTTGTTCTAATTCAGCAACGAGACGTGCTGGAAGAACAGAAACAAAGGCCCAGTAGTTGTGTAGCGATGAAAGGACATAGATAGTTAACTGAAGTCTTCCCGCAAATGACAAAGATTTATTACGCCAATCATTTATTCTGTTCTCCATTCGTTCCAGTAAGACTTTGCAGTCTTGGTATAACAGCCTAGATGATATAAGAGGGACATCCAAATATTTAATCGGTAAACTACCTTCTTCGAATGGCATTATAGCAAGAATTTCATGTTTCACCTGGTCAGATACGTTACAAAAAAATATGGTACTTTTAGGAATGCTAGGAACCAGACCTGACATGTTCTTGAAGTTGTTCATGGTTTCCATTATCATTCTATCTGAAATGATATCACCATGGGCAAAGAGGAATAAATCATCCGCAAAACACACATTGATGATACGTTGTTCATCACACTGTTTATGAAACTGAAAGCCATTGGTGTCTATAGCAGCTTGTTTGAGATGGAGGGTGAGGACCTCCATAACTAGTGTAAATAGGTATGGTGACATAGGATCCCCCTGTCTAAGTCCTCTTTTCCCCTCAAAGAAACCATGTAAATTACCATTAACACTGATGGAGTACGTAGGAGTAGTAACACAAGCCATGACCCATGCAACCATCTTTGGGTGAAATCCGAATTTGAGCATAATGGTTCGCAAGAATTTCCAAGCCACTGTGTCATAGTCTTTCTGAATGTCAATTTTAAATGCACACCTCGCAGCTCCTCTATCCAAGTGGTAATTGTGCATCAATTCCTGAGTAAGAAGTATATTATCCGAGATGCTCCTTCCTGGAACAAAAGCAGATTTGGAGGTACTCACAATATCATCTAATGCTTCCTTCAACCTGTAAGTAAGTATTTTACTGATACATTTATAAATAACATTGCAACATGAGATCGGCCTGTAATCAGTAATAAGACTTGGGGACGTTTTATTTGGGATAAGAGCAAGAATGGTATGGTTAGTACCTTTAGGCAGCCTACCATTACAAAAGAAATCTTTAATTGCAAGACAAACCTTTTTACCCACTAAGTCCCATGCATTCTTGAAGAACACTGAAGAAAAAGCATCCGGGCCTGGTGCCTTATTATCTCCAATTGAGAACATAGCCAACTTGATTTCGTCATCTGTCACATGCCGGGTCATAGCTAGAGCTTTCTGCTGGTCGATCTTTTTGATGAAAATATTGTCATTTGGGTTTATAGTAACGGCCCCTTCCCTTCCCAGAAATAAATCATAATGATTAACAATCGCAGATGGGACTTCGCTACCCTCAAAAACATGACCATTGGAGTCTTTTATCACGTCAACACGGCAACGGTGATTCCTACTTTTAACCGAGTTGTGGAAATAGGCAGTGTTTGAGTCATCCACTTTCAGCCATTCTATTTTAGCTTTCTGTTTTAGAAAACCCTCTTCATCAAGCATAGCACTCTTGTATTCGTTTAAACAGTAAGCCTCTTGATCTCATAAACTACAGTTTGAAGGATCTTTATCAATTGCTTGTTGAAGATCCTCAAGTTGTTTTCTCAGATTTGTAACTCTTTCGTGCAGGTTCCCTTGTTTGTGAAGAAGACTTCTTAGAGGATGCTTAAGAGCCTTTAATTTTTGGGTTATACGATACATATTGTGGCCCTCTACCTCAGTTTTCCAAACCCGTTCAATAATCTCTCTATATTCTGGTTTGGTGACAAGGAAATTTGCAAACTTAAATTGTTGGGGCCTGTGCCGCGCGATTGAGGGGAGTTTTAGGACACATGGGCTGTGATCCGAAACTCAATACGGTTGAAAAATGGCATGGGACGCGGGAAAGTCAACCATAAAATGAACATTACCCTTATCAATTTTCTTGAGAATACCCGTTCCTTTCTTTGGCTTTTGGTTCCATGTAAAGTGAAGGCCCGAACTATTGATATCCATGACTTCAATGTCAGCAGCACATTCTTTAAATTCTCTCATTCCAATAGAAATCTTGGATGAGCCCGCAAACTTATCATTCAAATTGAGCGAAGAATTGAAGTACCCAAGTATACACCAAGGTCCGTTAGACACGAACTGTTTGTGCATACTCAAATCCCGCCACAGTTCTCTTCTATCTTTATAATGATTGTTGGCATACACAAACGAGTAAAACACAACTTTATTATCAACTTTAAAATGGATTAGCATATGAATTACCTGATTAGTTTGAGAAACGATCATAAGATCCACCATATCAGCATTCCAACCTAGTATGATTCGAGTGCCCTTAGAACAAAGATTGCCATTAGACGTCCAGTCCCAAGAGCCACAAATTTTCTTACAAACATCAACTAGTTTCGAAACATCCATATGTGATTCCATGATTGCACACACATAAAGGTGATTGTCCCGAACTACTTGTCGAACCTCCTTTTATATCAGGTGCCTGTTCAAGCCCCTAATATTCCATGTTGCTATACTACCCATTGGACACCGTTGCTACGGGAGTGCTTGCCCCCTCAGACACCGGTGGAACCGTTCCTTGTGAACCAATCAACCTTAGCAGCTCTATTACGTAAATCATTCCATGCTAATGACACACAAAAATCTTCTAACCTTCCAGCAGTAGAGCGCCATTTGAGAATATCTCGAGAACTTGACAAAACAGGTACTGTAAAAGAAGAGCACACCCAAGATGATGGCACTCTCCAGTTGCCATTATTAACGATATCATCATCTCTTGAATCCAAATCAAACCCCACATCTTTTATCATTCTAGGAGTAACATAGTTAATAAGTGGGCATAAATCAGCCCAATTATCAAACCAAGGCGATGCAGAATATCCATTACCAATAGAATACCAAAAGTGTTTTCTAACCAAAGGACGAATTTGTAACAATGACACGTTACACCGTAACGGAATCTGCCAGAACCACTTACCTTGAAGCCTATGCGTATGGATCAATTTAACCCATAATGACTCTTTCGAATTCAGGATATTCCAAATATGAGTAGTCATTAAAACAACATTGCAAAGATCCAAACGTCAAATGCCTAACCCACCCTCCTGTTTTAGGTGGCAAACCTCCCACGCAATCTTCGCCTGCCCTTTTTTTAATGCTCCTTGACTCCAAAGAAAACGACGAAGTATCTGTTCGATTTCAGAAGTAACTCTAGCAGGCGGAATAAAAACGGATGACCAATATACATGCATAGAAGACAAAACTGACTGAACCAATTGCAATCGGCCCGCAAAAGAAAGGAACTTACTTTTCCAATTGTTTACCCTATTTCTAACCCTTTCCAACAGTTCCTTACAGTCCCTGTACACTAGACGTGTGGAAATAAGTGGAATCCCAAGATACTTGACTAGAAGAAATGGTAAAATGTTTAAAATCGCAAGCTTTATGTGATTAAGAACATTACAAAAATAAGCAGTACTTTTAGGAAGGCTAGGAGTTAAACCTGAAACAGCCTTGAACTCTTCTAGAACGTCCCAAACCACTTTAGCTGAGTCGACCTCCCCGCGCAAGAAAATAAATAAATCATCAGCAAAACAAATATTTGTAATTTTCAGCTCATTACAATAATGATGATATTGAAAAACTCCCGCTGCATAGATCTTTCGCTACAAGATCAAAGATAAAACTTCCATGACAAGAGTAAATAAGTATGGCGATAAAGGGTCTCCCTGTCTTAATCCTCGTTTTCCTTTCAAGAAACCATGAAGTGTGCCATTAATGCAAACAGAAAATGAAGATGTAGTCACACATTCCATAATCCAATCGATCATCCTAGTGTGAAATCCAAAGTTCTTCAAAATAATCTTAAAAAATTCCAATCGACTGTATCATAAGCTTTCTGAATATCAACTTTAAATGCACAATGAGCCCTATCCAAATGGAGGTTGTGCATAAGTTCTTGTGTAAGAAGGATGTTATCGGTAATGCTTCGACCATGAACAAAAGCGGATTGGTTGATACTCACCAAACTAACCAGAGAATCCTTGATACGGTTTACAATGATTTTAGTTATACATTTAAAAACAACATTGCACAACGAAATCGATCGATAATCACCAACTCTAGAGGGCGAGCCAACCTTAGGCAGTAATGAGATAATCATATGATTAATTTCCTTTAACAATTTGCCACTCGAAAAGAAATTTTAAACAGCAAGAATAACATCATACCGACAATGGACCATGCACCTTTAAAAAAAGCAGCCGAATAGCCATCCGGACCAGGAGCCTTATCATCACTCATGGAAAATATCACCTTCAAGGGCTTTCTGAACCTCATCTAACTCAAATCTTAACTTAGTAACCTTAGCATGGATGTTACCTTTATCAAACAGGAGTTTTCACATAGGTTTCTTCAAGTTTTTTAGCCGCTTGACCAGACAATACATAGACACCCCAGAAACATGTAATCGCCAAGCAGAATCAACAACAGATAAGAAATGCTCATGATGAACCAGCAGATTTGCAAACATGAAAGGTCTACATTTAGAAGACGATGTCATGGGAATCCTTAACATAGCAGGAGCATGATCTGAAGTACGGTAAGGCTCAAAAATGGCATTGGCACCTATAAAAAGATCAAAAAAATTCAACATTAGCCCTAATTCTATCAATCTTTTTGAGAACCCCATCCAAAGCTTGAGGCTTTTGAGTCCAAGTAAAATGAAGACCGAATTTATTAACATCCGACACCCCAATGGATTCAATGCACTCCTTAAAATCACGCATAGCAACATCCATCATGGAAGAACATGTGGCTTTATCATCTAAATATAGGGCATCATTAAAATCTCCAAGAAGACACCAAGGTTTGCCTCGTACAAAGACATTATGATGCCCCAAATCATGCCATAAAGCACGCCTCTGAATGTAGTTATTATGAGCATAAATAAATGAGCACATCACCATTTTATAATCATCTTTAAACAAAATTTGCGAGTGTACTACTTGATCAGATTGTACTACCACCATTAAATCCACAACATCCGAATTCAACCCAACAATAATTCTAGTTCCCTTCGAACAAAGAGAAGCAATTGAAGTCCATAACCAATTTGAGAAGACTTTTGAACAAATATTATCAAGCTTAGAAGATGTAACATGCGATTCTAAAATAGCACAAACACATAAACGATTATCAAGAATAACCTGTCGTACCTCTTGTTGTTTGGGAGCAAGGTTCATGCCCCTTATATTCCATGACGCTAAATTATACATGAGGACCATCAATACCGGGAGTGCTTGCCCCCTCAGAGTTAGCTATCGCCATGTAGTTGGAAGTTTCATTATCAACAATTTCAATTTCCTCCACGTCACTTTCCTCATTGTCCCCCTCTTTTGTCGAAAACTCCTTTGCCATATTAGAATTAGGATCAACTTCTTGTAATACAAGTTCATCAAGTGTACCATAGTCATTCAGCAAGTTGTAGGAGTTTCTCAAAGGAACTTCAGTGCTGGTATTAGAGGATGAACCAACATTCGAAACAAGAACAGGTTTATCAGGTACAGGTTTCTGTTTGGGTTTATATATCATTTGAGGGTTGGGTTTAGTCAACCAAATACCCTCCACCTGTCTAGCATTTTGTTGTTTGCCTCTTCCTTTTTTCCTACCCACGACAGTAAAACCATCATCAGTTTCCTCTTACAGATTATTCTCCTTGATAACAATAACACGCTTCGGACATTGCTCATGTACATGGCCAAACACTTTGCAATCCTTACATCTCGGTGGTGTCCATTCATACTCAATTTTAACAGTCTCCAGTACATATCCATCCTCATTTAAACTAGGAATTGCTACAACAACCTCTTTACATAACTCCTTAGCCGCATCAACCTCAATAAGAGCTCTTGCATATCTGTGCCTTCCCCATGAATCCATACACATATTGCTGGTGTATGAATCCAACATAACAGGCGTCCCTATTTTTGTAGCCAATTGTTGGAATCAATCTTGCAATATGAATAAAATCACAGGTATGTATGAATATAAACTTGGTATTCGATTGATACTTTCAAATATTCATACAATCTGATGGACTTATCATTGGGTATGTTATACCCTTTGATCGTCCAGACACACACACACTAAAATGACACACGACATACATATATATACACAACGAAAAGGCGCCAACGAACAGGTGCAACCCTTCAAATAGACAGAAGTCGGTTTACTTTCAAGGGTTGTGTCCTTTCCTAATTGACATTCCCTTTTAACTTAATAACCGACCATAACTTCCATACTTTCTGGACTTGTCATATTTAACCCAAATTTTAGGTTAAGAATCAACAGCCAACATACTCAAACCATCTTCAGTAAACGCAACCAAAGGTACACCATGAATTTTAACCCAAGTAGATACCTTGGTAATTTCTTTTTTGGTCAAGCTTGAATTCGGTGTCCATACATTAAGAAGGATCGGAACTGATCTTATAAGGCATGGCCCACGCTCCATTACCTGCTCCATGCCTTCCTTCGTGTCAAACTTAAAAAAGAAAAAACCCATAGTATTCATCATTACATTGCGCAATCCAAACTTTGCCCACGCGTTCCTGACATAGTTTTCAACAATTGGAAAAGCAAGATGATTCCCCAAGAAATACCCATAAATAGTATTCGCATACCTTGCATTAACCCGTTCCACATCAGCTCGAGGAATAACAATATCTGCACCCTCAACTGAATTATCTAGTGATAAAGACCACAAATTAACCTTCCTTACCTGATTGACATTCGTGACCACCGAAGCATAAGAGATAGGTTATTTCTGATTTATCACCTACGAATTCCCACTATCATTCTCACTTGAAACAGCTTTTCCCTTTGAGCTCTCATCCTGTTGGTCTAAACTTTGAGGTTTTGGAGGCATAGGAGGCATATCTTCAACACTCTGGACTGAACCAGAATTCTTCAGCCCACCATTAGGATTTTCCTCATTAGGATTAGGGTTTATCCCATCTGATTTCTTGAGAATACGAACAGGTGGGGTGGGAATTCCTGTCATACCTTTTATACGATCTAATCTAGCACGTATAGCTTCAAAATTTAAATCTAAATCTGACACAGCTCTCTTCATCCACCGCAATCACCCATGCAGCAACAATGATGAAAATAGAACAAAGAAAAAACGAAACCCTAAATCTCAGTAAAGACGAAAATAGAAAGAAAAAACCCTAAAACGAGTGATACTAAGAAAACCAACACACAGGACAGATATAATCTAATCAGAAGGATCAGATTACACCAGAACATAGGTGGAATTAACATGCATGCAAATGAATTAGGGAAGAAGAAAAGAAAAAATCGCCCATGAGAGAGAGAGCGGCTAGGGTTCTTCTAAGAAAAACAATTCGTATTCCAACGATATTTGTTGTTTTTCTTCAAGAGTTCTTTTCAAATCTTCAATTTGTTTTTCCAAAACACTTTGTGGAACATAAGGTCTTAAAGGAGAGTTTTGAAATTGGAATTTCATCTTCCGAATCAGACTCATTTGAAGGAAAAACATTTTTTCTTTCAGTAAAACATTCATCTATTTCAACAATTTCCACTGAGTGACTTTTCCTAACAGGAGTAAGACTTAAGAAATCATACGTCCCATTGATTAGTTCACTGTTGAAATAAATATTTGGATTTCTTTCTAGATAATCATCAGCCTCATAATCACTGTCCCTCGGTCTGACAGATTGGGTGGTCATGCCATAATGCATAAGATTGGCATCATACAAAGGTGGAACCTCTTGTTGTGCTTTGAGCAAAAGTTATGGATTTTGATAACCCAACCCTTGTGTAAATTCAGTTTCAAAATTTCTGGGCCTGTTCAAAAAGAGGGTTTGATATGTTCGATTGATCTTATACAACTTTTCTTGATAGAATTCAATTTCTTCTCTAATTTGATCATTTTTCTTATCAAGTTGTTGATTATAAGCATCTTTGAGACAACAAGCATAATTTAAATCAGAAATTGTATCTTCAAATTCTTTGAAATCAGGAGTGGGTTCTTCCAATTTCAGTTTTAAAACTGCAATATCATCCGACAAAGCTTTTGCTCTAAGCATCTCATTTGTCTTCTCAAGTTGCACCTCTTTGATGGTCTTATTCAATTTAAGAACTTTGGACTCTAGTTCTTGTTTTTCAAGATGCAACTCAGATGCTAAAGTAAATGGAACTGAAACTTTGCTTGTTTTAAGTTCATCAAACTCTTTTTGAAGTGAATCAAATTTGACTATATCATCATGCAAAACTTTTTCTGTTACTTCCAAATCTTTGGTTAGAGTTGACACTTAGCTTCAGTCCATTGACTTTGTTAATGTTTAAACTCATGAACAGACATAACAACAGGTTTATCAGTGTGAGAGACTACCTCATCATCCTCCTCAGTAGTAGAACCTTCGTCTAACTCCTTTGATCTCTTGATCTTAGTCATGAAGCACACATTTGGTGAAAGCTCCTCAGTCTCATCATTAGTGAGGTGTAGCCATTCTTCTTCAAGATTCTTGATAAATTTGATATTCAATTCCATGTTGGGATTCTTGATATCATTCTTTCTCAACTTCATCCCAAATTTCTTTCCCTGTCTCATATGAATCAACATTGCAGTAGATATCATCAGGAAGAGCTTGGTAAAGAAAGGATCTTGAAAGCTTGTCTGCATAAGAACGATCCTTTTGAGCATTCCATAGGTCTCTGGTTAAAATGTCACCAGTGATTTGATTTTTGTGAACTGCAGGGCCTTCATTATCAGATTCCTTAATGAGATCACCATTTTGTATCTATCCACAAAATCCATAAACCTCTTCTTCCATTGTGGATATGAGCCACGGTACAACACAGGAGGTCTCGTATCAGAACCAAGAGCCAATGCTTCCCTTGAATCCATCTTAACAAGACTTGAGATAGAAAAACACTTAAAAAAAAAGTTTCAACCAAAAGGTGGATTTGGCGAACTGTTTCTTCGGCAAATGGATCAAAAAAATTTAAAATTTTCAAAAGCTTGCACAAGGATTGATAATTGAACAAAAATAATATTTGAACAATTTTCTTGAAAAAGGTTGATTTGCCAAGGTTTTTCTTCGGCAAATGGCTATTTCACTTGATCACTGAACACGACAACAATACAACCCTTGCTGAACCAAAATGTCGATTTGCCGAACAGTTTCTTCGGCAAATGGCACTTTCACTTAACACAATCACAACACAAGTCTTTGAGTCCAAAAATATCGATATGCCAAACAGTTTCTTCGGCAAATGGCAATATTACTTAGTCACTAATAACAACCACAACACAAGTCTTCGTATCACAAAAAGTTGATTTGCCGAACAGTTTCTTCGGCAAACACTACAGAACCACTTCACTTGATCATGAGTCACTAACACTTGATTTGCCGAGCAATTACTTCGGCAAACACTACAAATCACTTAACCAAATATCAAGTCAAATACCAAACATGTATTTGCAGAACAAATACTTCTGCAAATGGCACAAACTGATCAACACTTAACCAGATCCACTGAACAACGTATTTGCAGTACAAGACCTTCTGCAAACAACACTTAGTAAACGAGAACACACCAACGACTTCGGCAAACACTAGTAAACCACAAAACGAAAAAATAGTCGACTACACTTCATCTTCTTCACAAGAAAACACCTCATTTGCATAACAGAAAGTAAATCTTTGATTTCTCACTCAATTTTGAGAGTTAGAACTCAAAATTTATATCATAAGGCTCAGAATTGAATCGCGCACAAACCCTGACACAATTTAAACATCAATTTTGCTTCAAATCAAAACCCTCTGAAACTGTGATTTGCCGAACAAAATCAAAAACACTTCAAACGATGAAATTAAGCTCTAAAATTGAAATATGTTGTACAATATGGATACTAGAACCTAATTACGAACAAAAATTGAACAAAAACACACTAAAAATGCAAAATTAAAAAGGAACAGTAACTTCAGCAAATGAAGGTTTCTCAAAACTCAATTTTGAATGAATTTAAGCACAAATTCAGCTTCAATTAAGCTTCTGGATCGTTCAGATTAACTGATTGTTCTGTGATACCAAATGATAAAGATCAAAATCAAGATTCGAGAGCTTGAGTGTGTGTTTTAGTGTGTTAATGGAGGTTTAAGTGTGTGTGTTAGTATGTGTAGTTGAGAGAGAAAGTGTGTATTATGGAAAGCTTGCATTGCATTAATTGGTGAAAAGGTTACAATGTTTCATGTGGAGGGGGTTTATATACTATCTATACAATTTACACAATGCCCTCTTCCACACTGACAAGATTTACAATATAAGTACAAAATACATGTAAAGTACAAATCAACACTGTTACATTAATATTTCTAACACAATGTTTCTAGTCACACTGACTTGGAACCAGTTTCACTGAAGAAACCCACCAGTGACACTTCATTTTATCCTTCAATAAGTTTTAAATTACCACAAAATCATATTATTGGATATGATGTACGTGCCACTCCAGTTGTTAGGTCGAAAACGACTAAGTATAATTTGTCCAGAAAATAGTTGAAGACCAGTGAAAAATACTGGTACAGGATTCTGAAACATCTCAGTTTCAGAATGTTCACTGAGCTTCACTTCAGTTCAGATAAGACAACTGAAAGCATTCATCCAAAGTAAAAGACTGAAGATTGAAAAAAGAGAATCAGCTCAGTAGCTGAGCTCAGAAGAGGATTCTACGTGATCGATGACTGAAGCCATTTCAGTGTAAAGTACTTACAACACTTTACACTGATTACGAGGAAGCCTTTTTGACTTTACCAACCTTTACCCGGATAATACCATATTGTCTGGAAAAGTACAAGGTTGAGAATAAAGGTGTCATGTCACATCAAAGTGACTTTCACACACATGCTTTATTTACGCATGTTAAAGTATTGATTTCAGTTCCTTAAATGCTCTCAACCATAATTTGTACGGCTTAGTCCACGTCATCATGGACTTTGCCTATAAATAGAAGGCAATCTCATCAGTTGCTAAATGCTCGAAACTTTGGGATTGCAACTTGTGAGTTATATTCTAAGTAATTTATACGAGTATTTCAAAGTTATTTAGATCACTTGTATTTCAAGGTTGTTTAGATATTACACTTGGGTGTTTATCTTTGTTCCGCAACAACTTTGTATTTTGTTTAACAGAATTAATAAAATACATTGAAAAGTACATTGTGTTCCTTTGCCACATACTTGATATATATATATATATATATATATTTCATCATATTTAATTTCTATATTTATATATATATTGTAATATATAGTTTCAGTCATTTAGTTCTTGCAGTTGTATTTACTTTACTTATATTCTGAAATACTGGATCGTCTTGCTAGACTGGTTTATACATCAGATTAGCATAGCTTGCCAGTCATTGTTATTGACATTGAGGTGTCTTCGGGTAACCCATCAAGTTAGGCCTTACAAGTGGTATCAGAGCAGAAAGGTTGAAGTTACATTCTATAACCTAGATCTGTTGTGATGGCTAACTGCGAAAACAATGAAAATCCTAACCCTAACCCTAATAACCCACCACCTGTCATCAACAACAATATACCACTGCATAATGTCCATGTTCATTTTCCAAACAACCCTGTACCAAAATTTGATGGTAACAGTGAATCTTTTATAACACATAAAGCTTGCATGTTAAATTATCTTGATGGTGTTGAAAGAAACTTGACCACTATTTTAAAGGAAGGAACTTATGTTTCAAAAAATGTTTCTACTGTTGTCTTTAATACTGATGGGACTCCTAAGTTAACACCTAAGGAGAAGGATCATTGGTCAGAGGAAGATCATAGGCTGGTAGATCTTGATACTAAGCTTCAGAATATGATCTTGTATGCAGTTCCTACCCTCTCATGCCCACACTTGTACTACTTGAAAATTATTATAATGTGGGAGGAACTCATGACTCAGTTTGAAGGCACATCTAAAGGAATTGTCACAAGAAAAGTAGCCTTGAATAAAAAAAATATGAGTCTTTCTTTACACTCCCTGCTGAATCTTAAACTCAAACTTACATTAGATTTACTAATTTAGTGAATCAGCTGAGAGCATTGGGTGTGGAGAAAGACGAAGAAATCTTGCTAGAAAAATTTTGTGATATTTTACCTTCAAAAAGGGAAAATTTAATCTTGGTCTTAAGACAAGGCAAAACCTTGCACAGTCACACTCTTGCATCCTTATATGGAGCCTTCAGGTACACTGAAGAGAACAAAGCAGAGAGAGCTGTGGTTGAGCAAGATGCCAAAAATCATGCTTCTACCAGTTCAGTTGTGGTTCAGTATTCTGAGCCACATGGAACTGCACTTCTATCTTCTGAGAGTGATCATTCTAACTCAATGAAGAATATAGTGTATGATTTATTAAACAATGGTATTACTGATGGTATCTCACATGGTTGCGATGAGGATGCCAATGATGATCTGGTTGCCATGCTGGCTAAAACGTTTAATCGTTTTAAGGCCAAATCTAATCGATCTGGCAAATCATTTGCTTCCAGCGCTTCTATTGATAAGTCTGATCTTGAATGCTTTAAGTGTGGCAAGAAAGGACATTTAATGAAGGAATGCAGATCTAGTCAACCCTCTTCATCACAATCTGGTCCCCATTCTTCTAACTTTCAAAAAATCTCTATATATAGCACATTTAAGGTTGCATTACTAAATCCGAGTTGGCAAGATAACGGCCTGTCCACGTCAATTTCTACACACAATGGCTAAGGTCATCTATGTTTTTTCGTATATAAAATTTTCCTTATACGTATAATATCTTTGCAAATCTTGTTAGGACCAGTTCACCTGGAACTGGCCAGTCACCAGTTCACACTGACCAGTTCACCAGTTGCATCTGGTGACCAGTAAACTGGTGACCAAGAAGATTTGTCGAGAAATATATTGAAGTCCAGTTGCACCGTACAGTTAACGCAACTGAAGACTTCCTCCAGTTGAGAACTGACCAAGTTGAAGAAACATTCCAGTTGAAGTCGAAGACAACAAATGGAAGAAAGAGAATGACAATGGCAGCGAAGCCCAGTTGACATTCTAGTCAGTTATAAACTGGAGACCATCAGTGGAAAGCCCTTACAAAGCTTTACACTGATTACGAGGAATTGACTTGTATACTTTATGTACCTTTACCCGGATAATAAGCCTTATCTTATTATTTGAGTATTAAAAGGTACATAAAGGTGGTTGTGTAAAGTCACTTTAACATGCGACTTTACAACACTTTTTAAGGAATTAAATGCTATTCCTTAAATGCTTCCAACCACATTTGTACGGCTAAAGTTAACATCCCAATGTTAACTTTGCCTATAAATACAAGTCATTGCACAACCAAGAATTTAAGTTACTTCACAAAAAACGGATAACTTCATACTTTGCAAACCTGCAATATTCTTGGTGTACTTGTGCAATATTCTCTCAATCGCTAAAAGGAACATTTCACTACTTTAAGTGTTTCGATTGTTGAAGAGAAATTCCGAGTATAGATCAATTGTATTTCATAGGTTGTTAGGATATTTACATTCGTGTATTATCTTGGTTCCGCATCAACCTTGTAATTTGTTTAATATCAATAAATAAATTACACTTGAAAACTACATATTGTCTCATCAAGATTGTTTACAAGTTATTTGTATTATTGCATTGTTCTTTACTTATTGTCTTTTATAAGTAATCTATCTAGAACTTGGTATATACCACTGCAACTGGTCGTCTCCAGTTCAGTAAGTATATTGCAAAGTAACTCCATCATCGACATAGAGGTGTCTTCAGTAGTACCATCTAACAAGTTGGGACTTACAAGTGGTATCAGAGCAGAAGGCTAATAAACTTGCCTAGATCTGCAAAGATGAACACTACTGAAGGTGGAGATGGTTCTGGTTCAGGTGAAAACCCATCGAACACTAATGCACAACCTTTTCAAAACGTTAACACCAACCCTCCTCCTCCTTCTACCCCAAACCACGTCCATGTACATTACTCTAACACTCCTGTTCCAAAATTTGATGGAAACAGTGAGACTTTTGGTACATGGAAAGCTAGAATGCTGTTGCATTTTGGTGGTATTGAGAGGTATATGTTGAAAATCCTTAAGGATGGACCATATATACCTATGTCTATTGGGGTAAGTCCTCTTCTTGATCCAACTGGAAGAAGAGGCTCAAGGGAAAAGCCAGAAGACCATTGGTCTGATGAGGATCGCAGACTGGTGGACTTGGACACCAGACTGAAAAACATGATCCTTGGGGCTGTCCCTGAAGACCTAATTCCAACACTTGTGTTGTTTCCCAGTGCCAAGTCTATGTGGGATGAATTAGTGATTCAATTTGAAGGAGGTGATGACACAATTGTCACCAGAAAAGTTGCCTTGAACAAGAAGTATGAATCCTTCTTTGCCTTGCCCAATGAAAGTTTAACTGGTACATACACCAGATTTTCTAGCCTCATCAATCAGTTGAGAGGTTTGGATGTAGAGAAGGATAAGGATATTCTTCTTGAGAAGTTTTGTGATATTCTTCCTTCCAAATGGGAAAACATGGTTCTTGTCTTGAGACAAGGTAAAACATTGCACACTCACACTCTTGCATCGCTCTATGGAGCCTTCAGATTCACTGAAGATAACAATGCTGCAAGACTTGTGGCTGAGCAAGATGCCATGAACCATGCTCAGAGTCCCAAGGTTGCTAATACAATTGAGCGACCTTGTGCTGCTTTAATGTCTGCTGAGAGTGTCCAGGCACACTCGATGAAGGAGATGTTGAACAGTTTCTTAAACTCTGGGCTGACCACTGAAAACAGTGAAGGTTATGATGAAACTGACGATGATGATCTGGTCGCCATGATTGCTAAAACCTTTAATAGGTTTAAGCATAAATCTAAAAGATTTAATGGCCCCAACAATGCTTCCAGCTCCAGCTCTCTGGATAAGACCAATCTTACATGCTATAAGTGTGGCAAGAAAGGTCATTTTATGAAGGAATGCAGATCTAGTCAGTTGAATAACCAAACTGGCCCCTCTGTCCCAAATTTCAATCGGCCTAATGATAGCTACAAAGCTAAATACAAGCAGCTTAAGGCCTAGATTGCCCTCCTGTCCATGCAAAAGGAAAAGGATCAGTGCTTAATGGCACAAACTGAGGGAAAATGGGAGTACTCTGATGACTCATCTGATGATGAAGAAGAGGAAAGGGACATGTGTTTCATGGCCTTGGAAGATCAACAACAGCAGCATGTGGTGAAAGATGATGTCATCTCTGGAAGATGGGTGGACATCCTACTGAAAAAGGTATGTGATTATGATCACCAGGTTGACCCTGAATTAAAACTGGACCTGGCTGAATCATTAAGTGGTGATTTGGCATTTGTAGAAACTGTTAGAGCTGATAGTGAAAGATATTTAGACACTATCTTAATTGAACTGAACAATGTCAAACCACAACTGAATGATTTGCAAAGTGTCCAGTTGGCTCTCAAGGAGTCAGTTTTAAAGATTGAGGCTTTAGAACTTGATAATCAAAAACTGTCTTGTGATTTTAAAAAAGCTCAAAAGATTATCAAGTCCTGGGTAAAAGCATCTGGCAAAAACTATGATGCATTTTCAAAAACTATCGATGCCCAGAAAAATGCATGGAAATCTGAAGATCTGGAGATGGCAGCTCTTATACCAGATCTTCATGCATTGCCTCCAGCTCTCCAGGTTGAAACACCTTATGATCAACCTGAAGCTGTTGAAACTGAAACCAATGAGACCACCCCCATTGAGGTTAAAACTGGAGCCAAACAGGCTAAAGCTCCAGTCAAAAAGGCCACTGTTAACAAGCCTTTCCCTCATAAGTCTAAGGAGCCCAAGACCCGACAGACTAAATCTCCAGTTGAACCAATGTCCAAGGTTCAACTGCCTGAACAAAACAATATTTTGGTTAATCTGGAAAGGCAACTCCAACTTTTGTCTCGGCAGGTTCAGAGTTGCACTGCCCGGATTAACAATCTGGAAGGAGGTTCACCACCTCCAGTTTTAAAACAAAATATTAAATCACTCCCTTCTGTACCTAAACAAAAGAATGTTCCATCAGGAACAAAATCTGGTAAACTTAAGGTGAGTAAGTATCAAATACCAATCGTTTTTACTTCTGCACCTGGAGCTGGTGATAATGCTCCAGATGTAGCCTCCAGTTCAACACCTCAACAATCAACTGTGGCTTCTGTAGAGAAGTCCAGTGGACCCATCAAGAAAAGATGGGTTCACAAAAAGAACTAATGATTTTGTGTGTGTGTAGGGCGATCGAAAGAAAAATATCTGGTATCTGGACAGCGCTGCTGGCCGGACTATGACCGGATGTAAGCCCCTACTGGAAGAGTTCACTGTCCAAGATGGACCGACAGTGACGTTTGGTAACAATCAATCTGGAAAGACTGAAGGATATGGTGTGCTCAATAATGGACAAGTCGAATTCAAAAGAGTTGCATTTGTGAATGGTTTGAAATATAACTTGATCAGTGTAAAGCCAACTTTGCGATGATGGCTTCAGAGTATTGTTCGATATTGCACAAGGCACCATATTTAACAAGGATTGGAAAGTGGTGATGATTGCACCAAGAAAAGGGAATGTGTACATCATGGATATGGAACCAGCTCCAAAAGAGCAATGTTTCTATACCAAAGCTGATGAGGACACCAACTGGTTATGGCATAAAAGGCTATCCCACCTTAATTTCAAGAACATTAACAAGTTGTCTCGCAAACAACTGGTTGATGGGATACCCCAGATTTCCTTCAATAAGGAAAAGCCATGTCCAGGGTGCGAGATGGGTAAGCAGAAGAGAGCCAGTTTCAAAACTAGGCAAAATTTTAGCATCACTGAACCTCTTCACATGCTTCATATGGATCTTTTTGGTCCAGTGAATGTTCAAACTAGAGCTGGAAAGAAATACACTCTAGTTGTGGTTGATGAATTCACTAGATATTGCTGGGTGGTATTCATCAGATCCAAAAGTGATGCACCTGCTGAAATCATCTCGCTTATCAAAAGAATTGAGCTCAAGTACACTCGAAAAGTTTGTCAGTTGCGAAGTGATAATGGTACTGAATTCCAAAACAAGGTACTTGAAACATTTTGCACTGACACTGGCATTTCTCAAAACTTCTCATCAGTTCACTCTCCAGAGCAAAATGGAGTTTGTTAAAGAAAGAATCGTACACTGATAGAAGCGGCCAGAAGCATGCTATCTGAATCTGGTCTTCCCACCAGTTTTTGGGCTGAGGCAGTTGCAACTGCTTGTCACACCCAAAACCGGTCAGTCTACATCAAGAGACATAAGAAGACTGCCTACGAAGTACTCAGGAATCGTAAACCAAATATTGGATATTTCCATGTATTGGTTGTCCAGTTTATATACTGAACGATTCCAGTCAGCTTGGAAAGTTTGATGCAAAAGCTGATGAAGGGGTATTTTTAGGCTATTCAGATATTCGAAAGGCCTTTAGAGTTTATAATTATAGACTCCAAAAGGTCCATGAGACAATTCATGTCACATTAGATGAATCAACTGAAGCAATCAACAAGAGACCAAGCCTTGATATTTCTCCAGTCATTCCAATCAATTTTGGTGAAACTGACCAAGTATTTCACCTTCTTCCCTTCCCTCCCCTTCCTCCTTCCCCCCTTTCCCCCCCAACGGCTAGCGGCTTACAGTTTGCCCCCCCCCCCCTTATACACCGAGACCCTGCTTCCAGTCCTTAACACACAAACTGGGCAGAATAGTCCGTTAAAGAAGAAGCACAACTTTCAGTTTACCAGTGACACCATACATTTGTATCCCTCACTCAATTTTACCAACTTACACAAGAATTGTGTTGGGTTGGATCAGCAGTACGTGAGCACTTCCAATATCCAGCACCAGTTTCCACCCAATTTTAGCATCCCTAGTTTCTCCCCGCCCTTATCATTGAAAACCCTTCAATGAGGAACTTTCAGATGCCATATATCGAGACCTCATGACTCTGATGAGGATGTAGAAGTTGTTTGGACTGATCCTTCTCCAGATGCTGCTGCAACTGAAGAAGATCTCCAGGTGACTTGCACTGATATTGTAGTTCACCAGCCTAGTCAATACACTAGATGGACTAAAGCCCACCCAATTGAACAGATTGTGGGTAATCCAACTAGTGGGGTTCAGACTAGAAGAGCCACCAGTGAGCAATGCTTAAACGTCACCTTCTTATCTTTAATTGAACCAAAGAAGATTGACGAGGCTATGGCAGACCCAAGCTGGGTGGAAGCTATGCAAGAAGAGCTCCTCCAGTTGAAAGGAACAATGTTTGGGAGCTTGTTCCTTGTCCACCAGGGTTAAAGAAAGAACCTATTGGTACCAGATGGGTCTACCGAAATAAAATGGATGAAGATGGCCATGTTGTAAGAAACAAGGCCAGACTAGTTGCCCAGGGTTATTGTCAAGCAGAGGGCGTTGACTTTGATGAGACTTTTGCTCCAGTTGCAAGACTTGAAGCCATTAGAATATTCTGGCTTATGCAGCCCATCTGCAGTTCAAGGTCTTCCAGATGGATCTCAAAAGTGCGTTCCTTAATGGAACATTGGAAGAAGAAGTTTATGTTAAGCAGACTCCAGGTTTCATCGATGAGAAGCATCCTCATTGGGTTTATAGACTGAACAAAGCTTTGTATGGTCTAAGACAAGCCCCAAGAGCCTGGTATGATACTTTAACTAAACATCTTCTTAAAAATGGCTTTCAAAGAGGTGCAATAGATAATACCTTGTTTATCTTGAAAGAAAGGTAATATCTTATTGGTACAAATTTATGTTGATGACATTATTTTTGGTTCAACTGATGATGCAATGTGTAAAAAGTTTTCTAAAATCATGTCATCTGAATATGAGATGAGTTTAATGGGTGAATTAACATTTTTCTTAGGACTTCAGATTAAGCAAACTGAAAATGGAACTTTCATAAACCAAGGAAAATATGTCAGAGATTTGTTAAGAAAATACAAATATGATTCAATCCCATCGAAAAACACACCTATTGCAGCACCATTGAATTTGGACTCTGACCCACCTGGCAAACCAGTTAACATAACTGACTATAGAGGTATGGTTGGTTCACTGATGTACTTAACTGCCAGTCGACAGATATAATGTTTGCAACATGTTTATGTGCCAGGTTTCAGGCTAACCCTAAAGAATCACATTTGCACGCTGTGAAGCGTATCTTTAGTAGACCTTGAAAGCGGCTGTTTCTAACTCTGGGTATTTCGGCGTACATTACAACAGGTCTTCCCAGGATTAGATCTAATGGGCGACCGGTATGCAGACGGTCATGAGGTCATGCAGGTGGTGTTAAGATTCGATAGCAGTTTTCTAATAAAGCCACACAATGCTCCCGCTGGTTGGTACAGGTCACCGTGGGAGGAATCAACCCCACCCCCCCTTTGCCCCCCCCCCCACCCCTGCCAAGGAATTACTCTTTTTTATTCACCTGGTGGTTGTCATTTCAACTGATGAGTTGGACCAGCAAGAAGCAGACTTCAGTCTCTATGTCCACTGCTGAGGCAGAGTACATTTCTGCGGCCAGTTGCTCTGCCCAGATTCTCTGGATCAAGAACCAGTTACTAGATTATGGTCAGAAGTATACCAAGACCCCAATCTTTTGTGACAACACCAGTGCAATTGCTATCTCTCACAATCCAGTGATGCACTAAAAAACAAAGCATATTGACATCAGGTATCATTTCATTCGAGATCATGTTATGAAAGGTGATATTGAAATTCATTTCATCCCCACTGACAAACAGTTAGCTGATGTTTTTACTAAACCTCTCGATGAGAAAACCTTTAAACATCTCATCAGCGAACTGGGAATGTTGAACCCTTAACTGGAGCTTTCTTTGTTATTGAACGCATCAGTGACACTGATGAAGTTCTCCAGTTGAGGAGGTCCAGATAATCTTTGCTCGCCAGGCTATCGAACGCCTTTGTGATACTATCTTGGCACTAATTGATTACTGGATTATCATTTTAGGGGGAAAGACTCAAAATAATTTTCTGACTAAAATTCGTCTTTGTTTGAAAATGCAACTGGAGAACTCTTCAGTTGGAAACTGGTACTGGACTGATCCTCCAGTTACCAGGTTCAGTCTTTGTCTAAATTTTTATAACGTTACAAATACCTGGTCTATATGTGTGACACGTGATGATACTCGAGTGTTTTAAACTACTTGATATCGTGATCTGACGTGTTTGGAACCATTTTAAGTACTTGACAACTGTTTGTGTTGGGAAAACAAAAAGTGTGTGGGGTCATGGGTAAAGTAAGCCGTCATAGCATTTAATGCTGACATGGAAACATTTAATGCTTACATGGAAAATTATATTTTTATTTCAAAATTCAAAATCATTTTGTCAAAATATCTTCAAATTGATTTGGTTTAATAAAATATGATTTTTGGGTTTACATTGGGATCTTGAATCCCCTTATAAATACCCTTATTTACTCCAAAACTCATTTAATTTCTTTTTCATTCTCTTCATTTACTTCCAATCATAAAACATTGCTTCATTCTTCTCTTTGTCCAACATTCTACAAATGACAGCATAAATCCTAACTGGTTCAGTTTGCGTTCTATAGGCTGCCTATGAGTGTCATCACACGTTTCCGAGTGCGATGCTAAACTTCCTCATCCCACGATCGACTTTCCTTCCACCTATTATAGCCCTCGCCTGGACATTACACGCAGTGTCGCCAATCCCACCCGGCTACCGGTGCCCTTCTTTTTTTATATTGCTGTGACAACTACCACAACGCAAATCCAAATAATGCCTACCCTGGCCAGCCTACGAGGAAATCAAGGGTCCGATACCCTTATTGGTAGAATTCGAAAGTTTTTAAAGAATTCTCCAATAGGACCCTCGTTCTCTCTAAACCCACGCAAGTTGTTTCACAACTACTTGTGTGAGTTCTGGTTTACACTGCCAGTCTTTCTTCTGATTGTTCCTCCATCAGTTTCACTTTAAAGGATGGAACAATCCAGTATACCTTGACCTCTGACGTGTTAAGGGATGCCTTACGCCTTAACTACTGGAGAGAGAATGAATCTCCAGTCGTCTTGCCCCCTAGCATAAACTTTCGCCAAGTGCTCCTGGAAATGGGACACAAAGAGTGCTTGGAGAATGGGGTGCTCAAGACAAAAGGTGCGATGACCATGAAGGGTCTTACCCCTTCATGGAGGTATTTTTTCATCCACCTGGTGGAAAGTATGGGTGGGAGTTCTGGTGGACTTGACCAGATCAACTCCTCACAAGCAGAGATGGCTTACTGCTTGTGGAACGGTTTGAGGGTGGATTTTGCAGACATTTTGTACAGAAGCCTGGTACAAAAACTGAAGGGCTCCAGGGGTGTATGTATCCCCTTTTCAAGGTTCCTCTCACTCTGTTTTAAGCAAATTCTGGGCAGGGAAGCATACAATGATACAAATTCACCATTCAATGCTCCAGATATGCTTAGGAATCTAGACTCACTAGTATCTGAAGCTGGTGAGGTTGAAATTCCTGAAAGAATGCAGCTGGCATTCGCTTCAACTGATGCACCTCTGGTAGGTGAGTCAGAAAGGCAACTGGGCGGGCCTCAAAACAATGAGGGACCCTCCAGTGTGTCTAATGTTGTGGTAGAGGATAGAGCTACCATAACTGAAGCAACTCCAATCACATCTATCCCTGGTGAAGATACTTCGGTATCTGATCCTCCAACAGATGCACCCATCCAGGAAACTGGGGAAGGTCATCTGGAGACTGACCAGGTAACTGGTCAGCCCTCTGTCACATTCATGGATCTGGACATGGGTGTTAACGACGAGGAAATCCTTATTGAATCTTCAGATTCAGAAGGTACTGAAACAGACTTGGAGATTCTTGGTGCTTCTGTACAAGCATAAGACCCTTCATCTCCAGTCTGCCCACCAGACGCATCAATTTCACTTTCACCATCTGAGCAAAATGTGCCTACAAATATTTCCTTACCAATATATACCGCTCCTTTACCAACTGGGCAATTCTCCTTTGCTCGAGAAATGCCCCCACCATCGTCGCCGTTGTTCACACCTGAGCTTTCTCAGCATGAACAACACATTGAATTTCCTATCCTTTCTTCTTCTACCACTCCTCATATATATTCAACTGCTGGCCTGACAACTGAGGAGACTTCCATTAGTTTGCCTCCTCCAGTTGCTCCAGTAGTAACTGCTCGTGGTCCAGTGACACCTTCTCCTTTGTCACTGGACAGTCAAGTTGTCTCTATACAATCCGATCTCCAAAACCTTCTTACCAGGGTGGAGGAGATTCAGAAGACACTTGATAAGAACACCAAGTCCTTCTCCAGATACCACAAAGACTCATTGACAAATATCAAGGTGGTTGATCTGGGGATAAACAAGTTCTCATCAAATGAGGACTTGGTGTTTCATAAATTGAATGAGTTGGTCACTGGCAGTAATAATCTGGCAGGTACATTGAAGGAAGCCTTTGACCTAACTCACTCCAAGGTCACCAGTTCTATCTCAAGTCTACTTACCAACACTGTCAGAACTTCTGAAGTAGATTTGAAGGAGATTGAAAGGCAGGTCAAGGAACTAATTGAAAGACCTGGCCTAGATTTAACTGGCCTTGGAGAGCAGTTGGTATCTTCAGTTGGTCAAAAGATAGAGGATACGTTGGGTGCTAGGGAAGAGCGTTTGGTTGAAAGGGTGATATCTGAGATCACCAAGCTGGCCACTCCTCAGGTTGATCTGGCCCCACTTACCAGTGAGATCAACCAGTTGAGGGGCAGCATTGAAGGTTTGAGCACCCAAGTATCTCTTCATACTGAAACATTGAATAAACTGACCAATGAAGTGGAGAATTTGAAGAAGAGGGATGATGATATGAAGGAGGCCACCACGCACCAGCTCACCACCGGTCTCCCGACCACCCCAGTCACCCCACTAACCATCTCAACTGGACAACTCTACAGTGCCGCCCTTTTTTTTTTTTTTTTTCACCCAAGTATCTCTTCATACTGAAACATTGAATAAATTGACCAATGAAGTGGAGAACTTGAAGAAGAGGGATGATGATATGAAGGAAAAGGTGGTTGCTGGTATTGATGAAGAATCAAAGGTTTTGAATGAATTGAAAACTGGTCAAGACAAAGTTATTGCAAATGTCTTGGCCCAGTCTAAAGAAACCAACCACCTTTGGAGGTCCTTCAGAATGATGTGTGGGATTTTTAAAGAGTGCAAGGACATGCAGTCGTGGCAGCCTCTTGACCGGTTGCCATCACACCCTTCTGAATGGGAAGCAATTAGGGCAGGTCTAGATGCTGCCAAGGGGGAAAGAAGTACAGTCCTTGCACCACCAGTTGTATCTAGAAGGGAATTGAGCTTAGCTACCAGTACTGATGCTGGTGAGCAAACTGGTGAGGCTAGTGAAAGGGGGAATGTGTTGGATAAGGGAAAGGGCAAAGTATCTGATGAAGCCCAGCCGGCCACTGAAATGGAAATGCTTGAGACTGGTAATGTTGATGTACTGCCTCCAGTTTCAGATAGTGATAGTAGAAGACTGGCCAGACTTGGTGATAGTGTTAAAGAACGAAAGAAAATGAAACAAAGGAACCAAGCTGAAGCCAGGGCACATCTCACACAATTGAATTTGCTAGATATGAGTGATGCCAATCTTCTAGGTCACTAAGGAGGAGTATCTCAGTGTTAAGAATGATCCTAGGATAGTTGACCAGTTAAATGAAATGCTAGATGTTGAACTGGAAAGACACTATCATGAGGATGAGGCTGAATTTGATGCCAGAAGCTTGAACATTTCTTTGGAGAGGGCTAAGGAGTTAAGGGCCAGTGGGATTCTGAAGAGAATTGCCAATGTAAAGAAGGTTGTGAAGGAAGTGATGAATCCACCAAGAAGGATTCCACAACCTAGAAGACCACTGACCAAAGCTGCCAGGGATGCTGATCTTAGAACATTCGTTGAACCAACTGGCGAGGTAACAAATGAAGACATTAAGTCCGCCGTACTGGCTGCTGGTGCTGGGAGTATTAAAATCACTAATGAAACTGAAGCAAGAAACTACTACTCCCAGATCATGTCAACCAGAAGACATGGTGGTACTATCACTAATGTCAATATTACAATTAAGCCAGGCACCAAGGTCTTTCAAGTTGAAGTAAAGTATGCTGGTGGGCCACTAGTGAGAACTGATGATCCAGGTGTGTTGCAATTTGGGTTCAGTGAATGGGTCGAGATGGTAAATGTGCTAGATGCGAAGGCACAAAAGAATAGGTTTGAGAAGGCATGGGTAAATTTCCTAAAGGGCAAGATTCAACATAAAGAGAATCTGGAGCAAAGGCTGAATATTGCCCCTGAAGACACTCAACCTATTTCTCTAGTGACCAAAAGAAGAAGAACTGGCGAAGGGCCATCTGTTTAAGGTGAGGGGAGGAAGGTATAGACTATTGTAATTTGATTGTAACTTGTGTAAATTTCATTCCTTGTATAAATGAAGTTACCAGTTTGTAACCACAAGGTAGATAATAGATTAAAATCTAACAAACATAAAAAGAAAACCTAAGGCATTTATTGATCTATAAAAATGCCTTAGATAACTTAAATAGATTTAAATCAAACAAGTCTCTATAGTTCACACTTGTATAGATACAAGAACTAGAAAAAGACTTGGACTATATTTCTAGACAAATAGGGGGAATTTGTTAGGACCAGTTCACCTGGAACTGGCCAGTCACCAGTTCACACTGACCAGTTCACCAGTTGCATCTGGTGACCAGTAAACTGGTGACCAAGAAGATTTGTCGAGAAATATATTGAAGTCCAGTTGCACCGTACAGTTAACGCAACTGAAGACTTCCTCCAGTTGAGAACTGACCAAGTTGAAGAAACATTCCAGTTGAAGTCGAAGACAACAAATGGAAGAAAGAGAATGACAATGGCAGCGAAGCCCAGTTGACATTCTAGTCAGTTATAAACTGGAGACCATCAGTGGAAAGCCCTTACAAAGCTTTACACTGATTACGAGGAATTGACTTGTATACTTTATGTACCTTTACCCGGATAATAAGCCTTATCTTATTATTTGAGTATTAAAAGGTACATAAAGGTGGTTGTGTAAAGTCACTTTAACATGCGACTTTACAACACTTTTTAAGGAATTAAATGCTATTCCTTAAATGCTTCCAACCACATTTGTACGGCTAAAGTTAACATCCCAATGTTAACTTTGCCTATAAATACAAGTCATTGCACAACCAAGAATTTAAGTTACTTCACAAAAAACGGATAACTTCATACTTTGCAAACCTGCAATATTCTTGGTGTACTTGTGCAATATTCTCTCAATCGCTAAAAGGAACATTTCACTACTTTAAGTGTTTCGATTGTTGAAGAGAAATTCCGAGTATAGATCAATTGTATTTCATAGGTTGTTAGGATATTTACATTCGTGTATTATCTTGGTTCCGCATCAACCTTGTAATTTGTTTAATATCAATAAATAAATTACACTTTGAAAACTACATATTGTCTCATCAAGATTGTTTACAAGTTATTTGTATTATTGCATTGTTCTTTACTTATTGTCTTTTATAAGTAATCTATCTAGAACTTGGTATATACCACTGCAACTGGTCATCTCCAGTTCAGTAAGTATATTGCAAAGTAACTCCATCATCGACATAGAGGTGTCTTCAGTAGTACCATCTAACAAGTTGGGACTTACAAATCTCTACAATGAAGATTTATACATCCATTTTAAATATATATATAATATTCTTTATTTCTCTCTCCTTTTCTCTTATTTATATATAGCTTTTAAAAGTTTAATGTAATCAAATCTTTCTGCTCTTTATCTCTCCTTTTATCTGTTTCTACAACTTTTTTCTCTGCTCATATTTTTTTTATCATGATTAGTTATTTCTTCGTTCTTACCTTTTTTATGTTCTTATTATTTTTCAGGTATTATAAGGATGATGATAATCTTGATGTATGGAGATGATTAGCTGCAGTATATTGTTGCTTGTAAACTGATTCTTCATATTCTTTTTTTTTCTTTTAATTGTTTTATTATTGTATATGTTATTATTATAATTATTATTGTTATTGGATTTAATCCCATTTTTAATTATGAATAATATATCTAAAAGATATGCATCACAGATCTCATAATATATATATCATGATTACTTATTTCTTCGTTCTCACTTTTTTATTTTCTTATAATTTTTCAGGTATTATAAGGATGATGATAATCTTGATGTATGGAGATGATTAGTTGCAGTATATTGTTGCTTGTAAACTGATTCTTCATATTCTTTTTTTTTCTTTTAATTGTTTTATTATTGTATATGTTATTATTATAATTATTATTGTTATTGGATTTAATCCCATTTTTAATTATGAATAATATATCTAAAAGATATGCATCACAGATCTCAAAATATATATATCATGATTAGTTATTCACTATCATAATATATGTTATTATTATAATTACATATATCATGATTAGTTATTTGTTAATTCTTACCTTTTTTATGTTTTTGATTTTACAGATCGCTTGCAGTGTTTCGGTGAAGCGGGAAATTCGTCGTTCCAATAATCAAAGAAAAAAGGATTTGCTGCTTCGTGTACTACTTATCTGCAGTTCACTTGATATAGAAGAGTCAAGGATTATGTTTGATCTTGTACACACTTTAAAGATATTGAATAACAAAGTTTGTTTACATCTTGATGAAATACTCCGTATAATATTCGCTTATTGTTTGTACAAGCTGATCAAATGGTTATTATACAAACCTGATAGGAATTACCACCCAATAATTTTAAAAAAAACTTGTTTGTATCGAACTGACTTCAGCAATCAGCCTGGCATTGTCTCTTGTCATCCAATTCGATTCAGTTGAATTCGATCAGATTGAATTTTAATCTATGCATGTAAATCTTGAAATATTTTATTAATTTTGAATTATGTTAGTGAATATTCAAAGATCTTCTTTGTTTTTTATATTATTCTGGTAAATCTTATAATATAATTTAAAATTTGAATATAATACCTCAAACTGACTTCACCAATCAGCCTGTCATTCTCTATTGTCATTCTATTAGTACCACTTGAATGCGATCAGTTTGTAATTGGTGATATATTGTTTTTCAATATTACCTTGTCTGTTAGTAAAAATAAAGTTTCTAGAGGTTCTAAACCCTGCGTAGGAACCCCACTTATGCTAATTAGGAACACCCGACCGACAAAACAAACATACGACCAATCTGGCGTTGAAAGCATGTATAGTGTAATCGAAAACAGTGATATGAATGTTGTTAGTAAAAATAAAGTTTCTAGAGGTTCTAAACCCTGCGTAGGAACCCCACTTATGCTAATTAGGAACACCCGACCGACAAAACAAACATACGACCAATCTGGCGTTGAAAACATGTATAGTGTAATCGAAAACAGTGATATGAATGTTGTTAGTAAAAATAAAATTTCTAGAGGTTCTAAACCCTGCGTAGGAACCCCACTTATGCTAATTAGGAACACCCGACCGACAAAACAAACATACGACCAATCTGGCGTTAAAACCATGTATAGTGTAATCGAAAACAGTGATATGAATGTTGTTAGTAAAAATAAAATTTCTAGAGGTTCTAAACCCTGCGTAGGAACCCCACTTATGCTAATTAGGAACACCCGACCGACAAAACAAACATACGACCAATCTGGCGTTAAAACCATGTATAGTGTAATCGAAAACAGTGATATGAATGTTGTTAGTAAAAATAAAATTTCTAGAGGTTCTAAACCCTGCGTAGGAACCCCACTTATGCTAATTAGGAACACCCGACCGACAAAACAAACATACGACCAATCTGGCGTTGAAAGCATGTATAGTGTAATCGAAAACAGTGATATGAATGTTGTTAGTAAAAATAAAATTTCTAGAGGTTCTAAACCCTGCGTAGGAACCCCACTTATGCTAATTAGGAACACCCGACCGACAAAACAAACATACGACCAATCTGGCGTTAAAACCATGTATAGTGTAATCGAAAACAGTGATATGAATGTTGTTAGTAAAAATAAAATTTCTAGAGGTTCTAAACCCTGCGTAGGAACCCCACTTATGCTAATTAGGAACACCCGACCGACAAAACAAACATACGACCAATCTGGCGTTGAAAGCATGTATAGTGTAATCGAAAACAGTGATATGAATGTTGTTAGTAAAAATAAAATTTCTAGAGGTTCTAAACCCTGCGTAGGAACCCCACTTATGCTAATTAGGAACACCCGACCGACAAAACAAACATACGACCAATCTGGCGTTGAAAGCATGTATAGTGTAATCGAAAACAGTGATATGAATGTTGTTAGTAAAAATAAAATTTCTAGAGGTTCTAAACCCTGCGTAGGAACCCCACTTATGCTAATTAGGAACACCCGACCGACAAAACAAACATACGACCAATCTGGCGTTGAAACCATGTATAGTGTAATCGAAAACAGTGATATGAATGTTGTTAGTAAAAATAAAGTTTCTAGAGGTTCTAAACCCTGCGTAGGAACCCCACTTATGCTAATTAGGAACACCCGACCGACAAAACAAACATACGACCAATCTGGCGTTGAAAGCATGTATAGTGTAATCGAAAACAGTGATATGAATGTTGTTAGTAAAAATAAAATTTCTAGAGGTTCTAAACCCTGCGTAGGAACCCCACTTATGCTAATTAGGAACACCCGACCGACAAAACAAACATACGACCAATCTGGCGTTAAAACCATGTATAGTGTAATCGAAAACAGTGATATGAATGTTGTTAGTAAAAATAAAATTTCTAGAGGTTCTAAACCCTGCGTAGGAACCCCACTTATGCTAATTAGGAACACCCGACCGACAAAACAAACATACGACCAATCTGGCGTTAAAACCATGTATAGTGTAATCGAAAACAGTGATATGAATGTTGTTAGTAAAAATAAAATTTCTAGAGGTTCTAAACCCTGCGTAGGAACCCCACTTATGCTAATTAGGAACACCCGACCGACAAAACAAACATACGACCAATCTGGCGTTGAAACCATGTATAGTGTAATCGAAAACAGTGATATGAATGTTGCATATTGCGACTATTTCTAATTGTTCGAGGAAAAAAAACCAAAACAACTGGACACATGTCGGGTAGCAGTTGGTTGTTATAGTTTGGCAAAAAAATTTAAATTCTTTGAAACTATAGATTTACTGACAGAATAAAAATTTCAAATACTTCTTTTAAGATAATGTTCGAATTCAAATTTTAAATTATATTATAAGATTTACCAGAATAATATAAAAAAGAGAGAAGATCTTTGAATATTCACTAACATAATTTAAAATTAAAAAATTATTTAAAGATTTACATGCATAGATTAAAATTCAATAAATTATTTACAGATTAATTATATATAATTTTCGAATATATAATGTTGTGTTTCTAGTAATGAAATATCGTTTTTTTGGCAACTTTAGACTGCATTGGAGCATTTGACTGGTACAGACACATATAATACAAGTGGTCATAAAATACAAGACATAACTTAACATAGTTTCATATTACCATGTCATAAGATGTCCAAAGTAGTGTTTAACCACAATACACAAAAGAGGATTACATAGCAAGGCCACCATTTTTAAGGCCACCTAGATATGGTAATACTTAAAGTTAAGGTGCATGCACCATTGTTACATACCAAAGCAGTTTGTTAGCTGAATACACAAAAGAAAAGTTACATGATATGCTAACAAACTGCACAAAAGATAAGTTAAGTTGTTCATAATTCCACAGTTATGGGTTCTTCAGGGGTCAGGCCTGGTCCAGATTCCAATCTCTTGCCAAGCTTCTTCCCCAAAATCCTCTGGCTAGGAACCTTTCTCTTCAATGGAACACTTGGTTTCTTGGGGGTGGTTTTTTTCTTGGACACTACATTCGCTGACTCTTTAATTCCTAATTGACCTGCATTGTCTTCAATCCTCACTGGTACAGACACTGCTCCTTTTGGATCCATTTTTTTCCTAATTGCTGACCATGTCACTCTTTCCTCAGGTTCCACATGTCTCGGTTGGTTGCTTACCATTGTACCAGATGAAGCCATCCCACAACTTAGCCAGCTCATAGTCCTTCCAAATGCCACCCTTGGACCTCCCTTTGGTATACCCAATGACCCCTTGGCCTTATTAGTGGGAGGTTTTGGCATGGGTTTAGACTTTGCAGTTCCACCAACATCCAAATCTATCCAATAAAGTATTCTTGTTACACTATATGATTTACATTCTAAAAGTATCCAAAATGTATATTAATTAGGAAAAAAAAATCATACCAAATGGCTCATGAGTTGGAAATCCGAAGCCTCCTTTGGTCACAGCATCCTCTTGCCTGGACTAAGCTGCCTTTCTGTCATGGCAGCCTTACCTTTGGAGTCTGCATGATTGACTTTACTCTGGACTGCTTTTTGACTAGGTTGACTCTCCTCAAAAAGTCTTTTTTTCACACTGGACCCTTGGCTCTTTGTTGGTATAATCCTCACTGGTTCAGGCATTGGTTCTTCATTTGCAGTATTGCTTGGTACATGACTTCTACCATAAACACTTGGTCCTTGACTTTGAGAATTAAAAGTAGGTCTTTGACTTTGAGTAGACACAGATGGTCTTTCACCTTGAGCAGCATTCATAACTATCACACTAGGTCTTTGACTGGATTTAACAGAAACAGATGGTCATTCACTTTGGGGTTCTCCAGCTTTTCTCTTAGGTGGCCTACCCTTGGGTTTCTTCACAACTGGCTTCTGAACTGGTGCATTTCTACATGTTTTCACATTGTGTCCCTTCTGTAAACACCTTGAACAACTCATCTCCAACCCATGCTTTGTTACCCTAGACCCACACACCCCAGGCTCATGTGCAGCCCTTTGTCTCTTTTTCTTTGGTCTACCAGGCATGGTTCTAGGTCTTGGTGGAAGTGGTACAATTGCATTAGGAAATGAGTTCCATGTATCCATCCCTCCCACAGGGTTCAAGTAAAACTCATATGCATAGTCAAATTGAACTTTCCTAAACCAAATAGCCACAAAATCTTCTGGATCCTTATTCATCTTATAGATAGCTTGCATGGCATGGACACAAGGTATCCCACTCAATTGCCACATTCTGCAATCACATGTTCTCATCTCCATATCCACAGAGTATGCATACCTATAGTTTCTAACCTCAAACTTGTTTCCACCAGCATGAATGGTCATCCGATATCTAGTTTCTTCCTAATGGAACCTCATGTTCCCACCTAGAACTTTTGTCCCTAATACTTTCTAACCTTATCATCAAAATCACTCTTAAAGATTCTAAAAGTGTGATAATATGTTTGTTTCTAACCTTAACAAGCAGAGTTCCAGCATTCAGAATATCCATTCTCAACAGTTTCACAACAATTGTCTGTTTCAAAGAAGGCTCTGCTCCAAGACTTTGGATTTCTTTCCATCAAGTATTTGAAAGCATTTGGATTGACAGTCTTCATTTATTTCATAACTGCATCAAATTGGGCAGGGTAGCTAGCCTTTGCAGCTCTCCAAAACAAGTGTCTGTATTCAACTCCACTATATGTCTTCCTGAAATTCTCATAGATATGTCTGGCACATTGCCTGTGCTCAGCTCTTGGCATTACTTCCTTTACAGCTTCAACAAGACCCTTAATTGATTATTGAAAAGAAATATAGCATTAGAACCTTAATTGATTATTGAAAAGGAATAAAGTATATCACAAAGACAGAAAAGTGTATTACCTTGTGCTGATCTGACATTAAAGTCAGAAACTGTCCATTTGGGGCTTCAAGATCATTGCTCAACAATGTCAAGAACCAAGTCCAGTTGTCCTTGTTCTCCACATTCACAATTGCCCATGCAATTGGGAATATTTGATTGTTCCCATCTCTCCCCACAACAGTTAGTAATTCTCCTTGACATGAACTCTTCAAGAAACACCCATCTAATGCTACCACCCTCCTACAACCCTTTTTGAACCCTTGTTTCAGGCCATTCAGACAGACATAAAACCTATCAAAGTAAGTCTTGCCATCAGGATTAGTGGTAGTACCTAATTGGACAGTGGAACCAGGGTGTGTTCTTAGTAGTGCATCACCATAAGGTCTTAGCAAAGCATAGTGCTCCTCAAGTGATATCTCATACTCATTCAAAGCCCAAGCCCTTGCTCTTTTCACTTGTTGCTGGGTTACAAAGCACTTATACTTTTTCATTACCAACTCTTGCAATACACTGAACTTAATATCAGGTTGCTGCCTTATTCTGTCTGCAAAGTGCCTGCCTATCCATTTGTACTTGATTAATGTACCATATTTGAAATTCCTGGCACAAGTGTGCTCATCATCTAACATTTTAACCTGTAAAGACCTTTCTGAATGCATCCATGAAGCAGCCAACCTCCATTTACAAGTCTGCTTTTGTGGTTGGTATCTCTTGTTCTTCTTTTGTTTACCCTTAGCAGGATCTAAAATCCTGGGTGGCCTGACACCACATCTTGCTACAATGTGGGATTAAGATGCTCTCTCATACCACAAGGAATAGCCATTAACCAATGCATAGTAAGAAAGGCATTCTTATATCTAAAAAGAATGCGATATTTGTGTTTATTGGAAAACTCTCTCTAGGAGGCGATTCATGGTAAACAAAGATAGCAAACGAAGATAGCAAAACGAAGATAGCAAAACGAAGATATCAAAACGAAGATAGCAAAACGAAGATAGCAAAACGAAGATAGAAAATTATCTTATTTTCGTTTTGAAGCTTACGAACTTAAGCTATCTTCGTTCAGTTGGAGGAAAACGAAGATAGCAAACGAAGATAGCAAAACGAAGATAGAAAATTATCTTATTTTCGTTTTGAAGCTTACGAACTTAAGCTATCTTCGTTCAGTTGGAGGAATACCTAGTTTCGACGCGATTGAGCAAAACGAAAATAGCAAAACGAAGATAGCAAAACGAACTTAGCAAAACGAATATAGCAAAACGAAGATAGCAAAACGAAGATAGAAAATTATCTTATTTTCGTTTTGAAGCTTACGAACTTAAGCTATCTTCGTTCAGTTTTTTCACCTTACGAACTTGCATGGGATCATGAATTCAAAAGAGAGATCGACTAACTCCGGGGGTAATCCGCCTGGTATTGCTTCAAAGATTAAGAATATTGATGGGAAGGTGAGACCACCTGTGAGGTCAATCCTGAAAAACCCTAATAAGGGTTCTAATGAGAAGAAAGCTGCTGAAGCTCGAAAAGCTGAATTAAAAGACCCAACAGGTGATAGTTCAAATGTTAATTCTGAGACATCTGCATCAAATCCCAAGGTAGAAGAATATGGTAACCCTTTGTATGATGCGGAGGGGAAAGCTGAGGGTCCAAAAACAATTCTACCAGTTCTAATACTGATAATGTGGAACGTGGTGAAGATGGGGAAGTGGATGGTAGCATGGATGATAATTCTGAATTTGTTAAACAGCATGTGAATGATGGGAATTTAGGTGGTGGTTTTAATACTACCAATGAAACTCCTAGTTTTTCCGTGAATGGCGATGGTGTTGGTGATGGGATTCATCAATCTGTAACACCAGTTGCAAAGGTGGTGCAGCCTGATAAGGTGAACCAGTCTGATCCTCCGGTTGTTAATATCCCTTTTTCGTATGCAAAGGTGGTGCGATCTGATGTGAACAATAAACCGAAAGTTAATTTCCGTTCTCTGAATGTGGAATTTAGTATTGAAGGCATTGATTTGATTATTCCAAAAGAAGCTATTATGTCAGCAAATAGCAAATATGCTAATACTTTGGTTGGATATTTTCTTGGAAAAAGACTTGCTTTCCCCGTTGTTGAAAACTACGTAAAGAATGCTTGGGCTAAATATGGGTTTCAGCGTCTTATGATGAATGCATCCGGTTTCTTTTTCTTCAAATTTGAGGAGAAATCTGGTATGGAGAAAGTGTTAGAACAAGGACCATGGTTAATTCGCTCAGTTCCTCTTTTCCTTAATAATTGGACTCCTGATTTTAGTATGTCCGACATTAAGAAGGTCCCGGTTTGGGTAAAGATGCATAATGTACCTTTGGTTATATTTAATGAAGATGGTCTAAGCATGCTTGCGACCAAGCTTGGAAGACCAGTTGCTTTGGATGATTATACGAATTCCATGTGCATTAATGCATGGGGTCATAGTAGTTATGCTCAGGCTCTTATTGAATTGGATGCAGATAATGAGCTAAAATCTGAGTTGACTATTGGAATTCCTAATATGGTTGGTGATGGTTTTTCGAAACACGTTATTAACATTGAGTACCAATGGAAACCTCCTCATTGTTCGGCTTGCAAAGTGTTTAATCATGCAAGCGACCAATGCCCTAAATTGCCTAAAAAGGTCATACCAATTCCTAAAAAGGTTATATCAGAGGCGCACAGTGATGGTTTCCAGCTAGTTGGCAAAAAGAATGGTTCAAGGCAAGGAGTTCCGGTCCAAAATCAGAAGAATAAGTTCGTATATCGGCCCGTGGAGAAACCAAAAACGAGTACTGATCAAGCAAGCACCTCTAAAGGGCAGATTCCAACCAAGAATTCGTTTGCAGTCCTGGTAGATGAAGATGGACAAAAAGGAGATGACCCATTATCTGATTATGGGACTAAACAAAGTGTACCTGTACTTCGGGAAGCCACAGAAAGTGAAATGGCTGAAAAGGCATCGAAATTAAAGGCAACGATGGATGTGGCATTTTCTGCTGATTCTGATAATGATGAAGTCGATGATGATTATGTGGAAAATATCTATGATGAATCTGATGATTTTATGGCTGCACATACTAAGCCTAATTCCACTTCTGAGGGGGCAAGCACCCCCGGTATGCACGGTTTTAATGGGTAGTATAGCTGCATGGAATATTAGGGGTTTGAACCGACCCCTCAAACAGAAAGAGGTTCGGCAGGTGGTAAGTGAAAATAATCTTAATGTTTGTGCTATCTTGGAATCCCATGTACATATTTCTAGTCTTATGGATGTGTGCAAAAGGGTGTTTAAAACCTGGGATTGGTCTTCTAATGCTTCGTCCTGTAGTAAGGGTACGAGGATTATTCTGGGGTGGAATTCTGAGGTTGTGGATGTTATGGTTTTGTCACATACGGATCAAGTCATACATATTCAGATTATATACAAGTTAGATCGAAAGGCTTTCTATTGTTCGTTTGTATATGCGGACAACTATTATGTTCATAGAAGATTATTATGGGATAATCTTTGTACACATCAGCATTTTATACAAGGAAAACCGTGGGTGTTGTTGGGAGACTTTAACTCAGCGCTTAATTTGGAGGATAGCTTCTCTAGTTCTTCCAAAATTGATGTTGGTATGCGTGATTTTAAGGAGTGTATACAACAAATTGATGTAATGGATATTAATTCTTCCGGGTTCCATTTTACATGGACTCAAAAACCCAAGCATGGAACGGGAACATTGAAGAAAATTGATAGAATCATGGGAAACGTTCAGTTTTGTGATGAGTTTCAATCCGCTCATGCCATCTTTCAACCCTATAGAATCTCGGATCATACCCCATGTGTCTTGAAACTTCCTAATGTTACTAGGCAAAGACCCAAACCATTCAAATTTGCTAACTTCCTAGTTCATAAGAAGGATTTTGCTGAAATGGTTAAAACTCATTGGGATACTCCTTTTACTGGATGCAAGATGTACAGATTAGTGAAAAAGCTAAGACTTTTGAAACATCCGATCCGAAGTATGCTCTTTAGGCAAGGAAATCTGCATAATAAGGTTAAGGAGCTTCGACTTGAGCTTGATAGCCTCCAAATAGCTATCGAGGCTGATCCCTCTGATAAAGAATTAAGAAACCAGGAGATTGCTGCACTTTATGATTTTAAAGAGGCGGCTCTTGATGAGGAACGCTTCTTAAAACAGAAAGCCAAGATTGAATGGTTAGAGGTGGGTGACTCTAATACTTTGTACTTTCACAACACTGTTAAAGCAAGATCTCACAGGAGCCGGATAGAGAAGATTCAAGATGTTAATGGAGTTGATCATGAAGGGGGTGGTGTGGCTACTGCGCTTGTAAAACATTATGAAGACTTCCTGGGAACTGAAGGGCCTCCATCTTGTTTTAATCCTAATGAAGTTTTCAGAAGAACTATTAGTAGGCAAAAAGCGGATTATATGGTTCGAGCGATCACTGATGCTGAAATTAAAGAAGCTATGTTCTCAATTGATGAAAATAAAGCCCCGGGTCCTGATGGGTATACCTCGCTCTTCTTTATGAAGACTTGGGATATAACGGGAAAGAGGTATGTCTTGCCATTCATGATTTCTTTAAGACTGGCAAAATTTTGAAAGAAATCAACCATACCTTTTTAGCATTGATTCCGAAAGTGTCCACTCCTAATAGAGTTACAGATTATCGCCCAATTTCTTGCTGCAATACAATATATAAATGCATTAGTAAAATTATTACTAATCGCATTAAGGATGGGTTGGATGATATTGTGGATATTAATCAATCCGCATTCATTCCGGGAAGGCTTATATCGGATAATATTCTTCTAACTCAAGAATTAATGCATAATTATCATCGTAAGATTGGCCCCCCACGATGTGCTGCTAAGGTTGACATTCAGAAAGCATATGATACTGTTAATTGGAGCTTCTTAAGAGCAACATTAATTGGTTTTGGATTCAATCCGACTATGGTACATTGGATCATGTCTTGTGTTACCAGCATTTCTTTCTCTATCAGCTTGCATGGTAATATTCATGGTCTTTTCCAAGGAAGACGAGGACTTAGACAGGGTGATCCCATGTCCCCATACCTCTTTACTATGGTTATGGAGGTGTTAACTCTGATGTTACACAAATCTGTGCAGCATTCACCGGGCTTCAGGTTTCATAACTTGTGTGGAGAACAACGAATTATTAACATTTGTTTTGCAGATGATCTCTTTCTCTTTGGCCGAGGTGATCTTGCTTCGGCCAAAGCTATTATGGAAGGGCTTATGGAGTTTTCTAATGCCTCAGGACTTATGCCTAGTCTAGCTAAAAGCACGGCTTTCTTTTGTAATGTCCCTGATCGTATTAAGAGGGCTATTTTGGAGATCCTCCCATTTGAAGAAGGCTTTCTTCCGATTCGTTATCTTGGTGTTCCACTTATTTCATTTAGACTTTTACACAAAGATTGCACAATTTTGGTTGAAAGGATGGAGGCTAGAATAAGTGATTGGAAGAACAAGTCTCTTTCGTTTGCTGGCAGGTTACAATTAATTAATTCAGTTCTCTCTTCCATGCATATTTATTGGGCTTCAGTTTTCATTCTCCCTGCTAGTATCATTTCTGATTTGGAAAAGAAGATGCGGGCTTTTTTATGGACTCAAGGACCCATGAGCAAAGGTAAAGCTAAGGTGGCATGGAAGGATTGTTGCCTTCCTAAGTATGAAGGAGGAATTGGAATTAAAAGAATTTGTGATGTTAACAAAGCTCTTATGACTTCTCATGTATGGAGTATCTTGAATAATCGAAAGTCTCTTTGGGTACAGTGGATTAATGTGCATAAACTCAAGGGAAGAAATTTCTGGGATGTCCCTTTGAAAGCTGGCTCAACATGGGGATGGCGTAAGCTTCTTCAATTGCGAGAAGTAATCCGACCACATATTAAGTAGCTGATAGGGGATGGGTATACTACTTCAGCTTGGTTTGATAATTGGGCTTCTATTGGCCCTTTATGTAAGTTTATTACATATAGAGAGATGACTAGAGCGGGATTTCGTCTTGATGCAACTGTTAATGATGTTCTAACTAATGGACGCTGGAAATGGCCAATTGCCTGGTTTGATCTATTTCCAGTGCTTATAAATGTTACTCCTCCTATTCTTCGTCCTGCTGTTTCTGATATAATTACTTGGTATGATAATAATGGGAAGGAAACTGGTTTTTCAGCCTCTTCCACATGGGAAACCATCCGAGTTAGAAGACCAGTTATTCCTTGGGTTGATCTTGTTTGGTTTGCACATAGTATTCCGAGGCACTCATTTCATGTCTGGCTTATTATGAGAGAAAAACTGAAGACTCATGATAAGATGAAGCAATGGGATGTTAGTGGTTCTACTAACTTAAATCTACTTTGCTGTTCCCTCTGCAAGCGTGGACCTGATTCGCATCAACATTTATTTTTGAATGTAATTACTCATTGCAGATTTGGAATTTGGTTCGCCCCTTAATGGATTTCATGCGGTTCCAAACCGATGGACTGATATCACTTCAATGCTATTGTTGACATCAAAGCCTAATCTAGCCAAGACGGTTATTGCTAAGCTTCTGATTGCTGCTTCGGCTTATTACTTATGGCAAGAGAGAAACTCCAGATTATTTTCTCCTAAAGAAAGATCGGTTGCTCAACTGCGTGATGTTATTGTGTCTACTGTCCGGATGAAGTTAGCCACTATGAAGTTCAAGAAAAAGATTCAAGGAAGAAGTATCCTAGAAGAATGGAAGTTGGATATCACGTAAACATTTATTAAACATCACTTTTATTGTTTTGCCATTAAGAAGTCAACAAGTCTTCTAAATGTGTCCCTCTGACAGGCCTTTGGATTTATCTAAGGGTAGGAGTCTCCATTTGGTTAGCCATTTTGATCTCTTCACTGTGATGTGCATGTTTGAGATTTGGTAGAATGATAGAGGTTGATGTTTGATATTGGTTACTTACATATTAGAGGTGTATTATTAATGCTTTGATGTTATTAGCCTTTTTTATGTATTGTTCAGCTAGGTCGTTTGTGACGTTATTGTTTCACATACATATGGCATGTCATATGTATGAATTAGTTGGTACTTTGCCAAGCTACTTGTAATAATCTTCTTTTGGGTGATTTATAAAAGCTTACCGGGGTTTAAATTCCCCTTTACCCCAAAAAAAAAAAGTTATCTTCCACTTATTTCATCTAGACTTTTACACAAAGATTGCACAATTTTGGTTGAAAGGATGGAGGCTAGAATAAGTGATTGGAAGAACAAGTCTCTTTCGTTTGCTGGCAGGTTACAATTAATTAATTCAGTTCTCTCTTCCATGCATATTTATTGGGCTTCAGTTTTCATTCTCCCTGCTAGTATCATTTCTGATTTGGAAAAGAAGATGCGGGCTTTTTTATGGACTCAAGGACCCATGAGCAAAGGTAAAGCTAAGGTGGCATGGAAGGATTGTTGCCTTCCTAAGTATGAAGGAGGAATTGGAATTAAAAGAATTTGTGATGTTAACAAAGCTCTTATGACTTCTCATGTATGGAGTATCTTGAATAATCGAAAGTCTCTTTGGGTACAGTGGATTAATGTGCATAAACTCAAGGGAAGAAATTTCTGGGATGTCCCTTTGAAAGCTGGCTCAACATGGGGATGGCGTAAGCTTCTTCAATTGCGAGAAGTAATCCGACCACATATTAAGTAGCTGATAGGGGATGGGTATACTACTTCAGCTTGGTTTGATAATTGGGCTTCTATTGGCCCTTTATGTAAGTTTATTACATATAGAGAGATGACTAGAGCGGGATTTCGTCTTGATGCAACTGTTAATGATGTTCTAACTAATGGACGCTGGAAATGGCCAATTGCCTGGTTTGATCTATTTCCAGTGCTTATAAATGTTACTCCTCCTGTTCTTCGTCCTGCTGTTTCTGATATAATTACTTGGTATGATAATAATGGGAAGGAAACTGGTTTTTCAGCCTCTTCCACATGGGAAACCATCCGAGTTAGAAGACCAGTTATTCCTTGGGTTGATCTTGTTTGGTTTGCACATAGTATTCCGAGGCACTCATTTCATGTCTGGCTTATTATGAGAGAAAAACTGAAGACTCATGATAAGATGAAGCAATGGGATGTTAGTGGTTCTACTAACTTAAATCTACTTTGCTGTTCCCTCTGCAAGCGTGGACCTGATTCGCATCAACATTTATTTTTGAATGTAATTACTCATTGCAGATTTGGAATTTGGTTCGCCCCTTAATGGATTTCATGCGGTTCCAAACCGATGGACTGATATCACTTCAATGCTATTGTTGACATCAAAGCCTAATCTAGCCAAGACGGTTATTGCTAAGCTTCTGATTGCTGCTTCGGCTTATTACTTATGGCAAGAGAGAAACTCCAGATTATTTTCTCCTAAAGAAAGATCGGTTGCTCAACTGCGTGATGTTATTGTGTCTACTGTCCGGATGAAGTTAGCCACTATGAAGTTCAAGAAAAAGATTCAAGGAAGAAGTATCCTAGAAGAATGGAAGTTGGATATCACGTAAACATTTATTAAACATCACTTTTATTGTTTTGCCATTAAGAAGTCAACAAGTCTTCTAAATGTGTCCCTCTGACAGGCCTTTGGATTTATCTAAGGGTAGGAGTCTCCATTTGGTTAGCCATTTTGATCTCTTCACTGTGATGTGCATGTTTGAGATTTGGTAGAATGATAGAGGTTGATGTTTGATATTGGTTACTTACATATTAGAGGTGTATTATTAATGCTTTGATGTTATTAGCCTTTTTTATGTATTGTTCAGCTAGGTCGTTTGTGACGTTATTGTTTCACATACATATGGCATGTCATATGTATGAATTAGTTTAGTACTTTGCCAAGCTACTTGTAATAATCTTCTTTTGGGTGATTTATAAAAGCTTACCGGGGTTTAAATTCCCCTTTACCCCAAAAAAAAAAAAGAAAGGCATTCTTTCAGCTGATCAGGATTCTCATATCTCTCACCAATCTGAAATACATTAGTATATCAATTACAAGTTAAAATATATCATAAAATATTAAATAAGTTAAAAATACTGTAATAATATGAAAAGTATTTACCTTTGGTGCCTTCAGTCTCCAATGTATGTCCTTGTCATGAATTGGGAACTCATTCTGTTCAGGTTCAGGTGGTTCTAATGGATCAACCCACTCATTGGCTTCATCTTCCTTCAATGCATTCATAAGTGCAGACATAAACTCATCATGCTCTTCATGTATAACTGTCCTCCCATCTCCCTTACCATGTTGGTTAGAACCACCAAGTTTTGGTAAGTGCTTCATGGTTGGTATCTTAGCTATAGGATTACCCCTTCTAACCTCCATAAGCTCTTCCTCTCCCTCACTCAAATGATCTAATGAAGCAACAGAATTTGCATCCTCACTGTCACTAGGTTCATACTCTTCATCCTCACTGTCACTAAATTCAGAATCTGGTGCAAAGTTCCCATCTTGGGGTAGTCTACTACCTTGCCTAACTTCTGGTGTCCTAAAAACCTCTTGGTTTTCATCTGGATCAGCTTGGTTTTCAACTGGATCAGCTTGGTTTTCATCTACATGGTCACCTATAGGGTCATCTAAGGGTTCAGGGTCATCATCTGGTACTAACTCAACCTGTTCTACATGCTCTAGTGGTTCAGGGTCATCCTCATGTTCATGAGGTACATTGTTAATGTGTTGAGATAAGTCAATTGGCATGTGATCAACATAAACATGCATAGTACCATAAGTGTCACCCACATCATAAAATACATCAAGATCATGTTCAGTTCCTAGTAACATAATTGTACCAAAATCATCTGGGGTTAAAAGATAGTACACACCTGTCACAAGACTGGCTATTTCAGCCTCTATGTAACTCATGAAATCTGCTAAATTTTTTCTTGGGATGGACAATTGTTTGATTTCCCCTCCTTCATAACGATTGATTCGTCCACCCTCAAGGAACAAGAAAGCAACATCATGGTGCAAGGCTATGTTGAAATTCCTATTTCGATTCATTTCTACAAAATCAAAGAGGAAAAATTAAATAAATTAATTCACATAATAATTAAAGTTTTGAAAACTCAAGTATTCTAGGGTTTTCCCCTATATAATCCCCAAAAAAATTGCGTAACAGTTGGTATTGTTTTTCATGACAAATACTTGTAATTAAATTTGGGGAAAAACACTGTAAACAACTAAATCTAACCAAATAATAACCGGATTAAACGTACAAGTAAACTTTTAAACTTTTTTTAAGAAAAATTCAAAATTTAGGGTTTTCTACAGTAACAAGATCGGGAAAATCACTATTGAATGTTTTTTTGGGGGAAAACATACCTTATTTCGACGAAGAACGTGTTCTAGGGCATCGATTTCACCGGAATTCAGTTATTTCTGGAGATTGGTTGGCGTATTGGAGGATTTCGAGCGAGTGTGTGTATAAGTGTGTGTGTCACTTTGTGTAAGTGTGTGTGTGAATGTGTGTGTTTATAACTGCCATCAACAATATATACGCGTAAACAATTTATTTTGATTATTTTTAATTGTAAAAATTCCAGCCAAGCAAGCCACGTAACCAGTCAACGGGTCAAACTTCAAGTGGTGACCGGCTAACTTCTTACCCAGTAACTTTTGCTCATAATAACTTTTGAAAGACTTACCCGAATACAATAAAGCAAACTTAGAGTTCGTGCACACAATAACTTTTTGAGATTAGTTAACTGCATTCTGGCGCACTTATCCCTATATTAATTTGTATAAAAAATCTTATTAATTTACACTTTCTTGTTTTCCATCAATAATTTACACTTTTTAGCCCTGAATACTTATATTATATTTATTTTTAGCCATCAACTTGAGAGAAAAAAATTTCAACATATGAAATATTGTCTACAAAAATTATTCAAAAGATGAAATACATATATGTGTTCAATGTTCTAGAAGTATATTCTTTTAAATTTGTTTTTACTTACATTTTTTACATTTAAATTTATATATTTAATAATTTATCTTATCTTTAAAATGTTATAAACAATCTGCGTAATCACATCTCTCGATTTTCTCAAATTTTCAATTTTGACTTTTCTTGACTTTTTATTATATAAATAAATATAGATTTACACATATAAATATCAATGTCGACTACATGACTAAAGATAATATTAGCTTATAAGAAATATTATAAATATAATTGATACCTATAAATGTCGTACATTGGTATCCCAATACAATGTTGATAATGTCGTCCAATTTAATATATAGATTTTTATAAATTATAAATATTAATATTTAGTTTAATATTTAATATATACACAATTTGAACTCTAGATACATATCCAAACATAATAATAGATGACGATATACAACATCCTTATCCTAAACACAATAGGAATCATAGAACATGGGACGATCACATAACAAAGCACGATTTACAACAGAGGGTTACATGAATACTAAATCCAAATCAATATGAACTCCATTCAAGATTCATTCTTCTCTCAATCAAAAAGGTATAAATTTTCTCCCTTTTTATATATTATATATATTAGTTTTTGCGTATTAATGTTTAAAGTTACAATTGTCACTCAAATTAAGAGTCCTAATTGTTATCAAAGAATATAAAAACAATCCTAATTGTAATCTAATTATCATAGGACAGGTGATTGAAAATAAACATATCCGTGTTATGGGCCCGCTTCATGATCAAATACATATACTTGAATGTCAAGTACAGGATCACAAGTATTTTTATATTTTAGTTCTTAATTATCTTCCATAATAATATTACATTATGAGTACAACTGGTTTCAAAAAACTTTATAATAGAGAAATTATTGTAGCATGTGTCTTATGGAATGACTACGGCAAACAATTTAATCAATATGTCTCAGCTAATAATGACAGTGACGAACCTGTGATTATTGTACTACAACTTGCAAAGTATAACACTTGGAACCATATATCTTCAAAATTATAAGCTTTTATGACTTAAATGTATGAAAATCTAATATTGATAATATCGTAAACCCCGTGTCCAGTGTTGGACACGGGTCTAAAATCTAGTTTCATACTACATGATTATATGTTTTTTTTGTTAAATATAACAAAATTATTTTTCTTAGTCTAATTATCAAACAGGGAGGCATGTTTTCTTCTTCAAAAAATAAAATTATACAATCCTCTATAATACTTAATCAAGGAATCAAGGAATTTACAATCAATTCTCCTAGAAAATATGTTACAGAAATCAAACAAGAATTTAAGGTACTTTATGCTAAAATATTAAATATATTAAATTTCTTCTCCTCAAAAAACATTAAAATGTATAGTCTATAAAAATAAAGCTCATTTATAATTATAGGAAATGACATGTGCCGTTGCTGGAACAATTATCAAAGTTGAAAAAGAGCTTGGATGGTTTTACAATGCGTGTTCCATTTGTTACCACCAGTTCTGGCCAAAAAAACGTAATCGTCATTGCAAACCAATTTTTATAAATTATGTCAATCAGAGATTGTGGTGCAATACTTGCAAGCGTAAAGTAACATCGATAATTCAACGGTAATATTTTATTGATTTTCTATTCATCATTGTCTTCGATGTTATTACTAATTTTTATATTTTTTTTATTTCTAACAACCATTTGTATATGATGCAGTTTCAAACTCTATGTTACAGTTTTAGATGGTACAGGGAGTTTTCGTGTTGGCCTTTTAGATAATGAGGTAAGAAAATTGCTCGGCGTTTTTGCTGTTCAAATTCGTGAGAAACAGCTGCATGACGGAAATGTGGAACATTTCCCTCTGGAATTCAACTCTTTGCTTAACAAATTGCTGGTTTTTAAACTTCATATCTTTTGGGATAAACAAAGTCATGTGTACAACGTTTTGAACGTCTATGATGATCAGCATATAATTTCTAATTTCTGTTCTATAAATGATTTTGATCAGGTAATAACTTTATTTTTTATGGAATTAATTTTAATATCAATGTGAATTATTATATTTATCATTATTTATAAAGCTTTTTTTTTAGGAAATTGACGAGGAAAATAAAGTATCCCATGCTTTCGATTTAAATGAAGAATATCAGGTATTTACAAGTTATCATGATTAGATCCTTATCAATGTAATTAATAATTTATAATGCTAATAGTGATTTATTTGTTTAAATTTATTTGCTTTAACTAGCCTGGTCCTTCGGATGATTCGGATAAAGAAAATCACCCTCCAGTTCTGTTGAAAAGTTTTTGCAACAAGATATGAATCTTAATCCTGATCAATCTAAACAACCGTTTGTAAGTCCCCCGGGTCTTACCGAACCGAGATTGACTTAAGGATATGTCGAGGTGCGGAATTCCTCGAGATAACCCACGGTTTCTATATCTATCTTTTATGATATATATATATATATATATATATATATATATTATTTTATATATATATATATCACTATATATATATATATATCTTTTGCGTGAATATAAACACTCGTGTTTGGTTACAATAGTGAAACGGCTCTCCGGACAAACTTTACCAACCAACGTGGTAATCTAAGTCTATGAGCCGTCCAAACCGGGTGTGTGTTTGCGGTTCGTGCGTGAGTCGAGTACTACCCACAAGATCGACCCGTGCGTGTTCTTGGGTTTCTCTCTCTAGGTTTTGCTCGTTTCTCTCTCTACACTCTTGTTAAGAAACACGCATGACACACACCTCTATTTATAGGCCAGTGACAAGAACTCTGAAATCCAATGGATTTGAGTGTTCTCATGTCAAGCCCATTAGGGTTTTGGCCTGTTTGTATGTTTCCCAGAACACACAAACTGTTTGAGAGTTCTTATGGACAAGCATGCTTTTGCTTGTTTCCATAGAAACTCTCAAACCATTTGAGAGTTCTTATGCACAAGCAAACTTTTGCTTGTTCCTCAGAAACTCTCAAATGACCATTTGAGTGTTCTTTCCACAAGCAAATATTTTGCTCATTCCCAAGAACCCTCAAATAACACTTAGGAATATTTGAGTTAATGTTTCAACTTCTGTCAAGACGCAGAACCAACATTAACTCAGCCAATGTTTATACTGCTGTAAATATACGCAGAACCAACATTAGCTAAGACAATGTTTCTACTGCTGTGAATACGCAGAAACAACATTATCTGTATTACCTATTGGAAATATTCATTAAGTTAATGTTTCTCCTGCTGTAGGAAGATCAACACTTTGACCTTCCCTTTCTGGAACCCCTACTTCTGCATAGGATCAACAATATATGCCAAGGTAATATTATTGACAAACGGTAATTACAAGATAAATTACAAGACTTGAATATATGTAAATATACGCAGAACCAACATTAGCTAAGTTAATGTTTCTACTGCTGTTAATACGCAGAAACACAATTAACTTAACTTCCATCTGGAAGTACATTAAGTTAATATTTCAACTGCTATTAAACGCAGAAACAATATTAACTTAATGACTATTTACATGTAATGTCTAGAACCTGCAAAACACAAATAATAAACACACATATAAACATAAATGGATCCTAATATGATCAACAATATATGCCAAGGTAATATTATTGACAAACGGTAATTACAAGATAAATTACAATACTTGAATATATGTAAATATACGTCACACATCTAGAATGCTTTTGTCACCGAGAAACATGCACCAACAGTATCCCCCTTGACACTAGCATCTAGATGTGACCTTCAAGTCTTCGTTTGTCATCCTAAGTGCTGGCCAAAAACCCTGTCATCAGGAACTTCAATCTAAGGTACTGGTACTGAAGTACTTGGTTCAACTGCTGTAGGAAGATCAACACTTTGACCTTCCCTTTCTGGAACCCCTACTTCTGCATTTGGTTCAACAGTTGGAGGAACCACATTTTGTTCATCTCCTGCTGGAACCCCTGCTTCTGCATTTGGATCAACAACTGGAGGAACCACATTTTGTTCACCTCTAGCTGGAGCCCTTGCTCGTACCCGTCTAGGTATTTCATCAAAGAATCTTCGACTGTCAGCATGGAGATACTCAGCAAGACAGAACTTCACCATCCTTTCATAGACACCCTCTTTTTCTCATCGAAAGTCCAGCTAAGGATGAGTTCTTTTAGACTTGATGCACGAGGATCTTTGACATATTCGAAATACCTATGAGGAAGAGGAACATCCAATTGGCAATATGGATGATTTGGATCTCCACGGTAAACATTTGGTATGACATGATAATACTCATCTACGTCATCAGAAGCAAAAGCATTATTAATCTCTCTACCTTGTTCATCCGTGAGACTACTAACTACAAGTTTAGCATCTCTTCCTGACCCTTCTTATAGTAGACCGAGAAAGTCAAATCCTGAGCAGGAAGCTCATAAAAGGATTTGATCTTACGTTCCTTCTGACCTTCAGACTCAAAGAGATTCGCGTTTGTAGCAATTGCATCTTCAAATTCAAACCTATGCTTAGGTGATACCATCACTCCTTGCCAATCTGAGCGAGGTATCCATTCCCCCTCCTCTGAGCCTTCCGAATCATCTTCAGCCAGATCATCCAAGTCTTTGATAGCATCAATGGCAATGAGCTCCTCATCACTCTCGGATTCATAGGCATGAGTCTGGAAACCGACATCTACATCTCCAGTCGGTAACGGGAAAGTATCTTCAACGATATGCTTCCCTTTGTCTTGAGTTGTGGGAGAGGTACCAGCAGCATCATGCTGGCTTTGCTCCCCCTGAGATGTAGCAATCGGAGTGCCAATCCGAATACCCCTTGATAATCTTGAGATCTCTTCTTCTTGTCTGCCCAGATCATCATTCCCATCCTCTCTCCTTTGCTTTCTGAGAACACTATCTGTACAGATAGGATCTATCTCCCCCTGAGATCCAAGATTATTAACTATCTCATTTAGCTCCTTGTAATCCACGTCAAAGCTTGCCAGACCCTCAGTTTGGCTCTCTATTGCCTCTTTGTGCTTATTCAGCTTCTTGACAACTCTTTTCAGATGCACCATTGTCTCAGACTGAATCTTCGGTAGAGCCTCATGTCTTGTCTGAAGTTGAATATTTTCTTTTTTCAACTCTTCAAGCATTTGACGGTGTGACTCTTCTTGCTTTGAAAATCTTTCCGTTAAGCTTACAATCAAGACTCTCATATCTTCTAATTCTTTCTCCAATCCAGACACAATGTCTTCATTGGATTTTGAGCTGCTTGATCGAGAAGAGATCATAGATGGTTCACCTCCTTCAGCTACTTTCCTCCTCTTGAGCTATTGAGACGAACTATTTTCATTATCTCTGGTAAGTCCTGACATTTTAAGCTCCTGAAACCCTGTAGTTCATGAAGTTTGAAAATGTTATAAACTTTGACCATCGATAAATAAGTTGAACAATAAAATTCTTAACATTTTCCATGATATAGAAACCATTTGTTTCTTAATCAACCAAAATGTCACCAATTTCATCGAATCAACACGTCGAAATTAAAACTTTTGTGTTTTCCAAGGTCGCGAAACCATTTGTTTCATAACCTTCTAAAACATTTAGTTTTAATAAACGACACTTTGAACTTTACTAAATTTAACTAAAACCATTTGTTTTTCTTAAATTTTAAAGTTCAAAATTATAAGGCAATTTGTACTTTCTAATTTGACTCATTTGAAAATTTTCCCGTTTTGAAAATTTTTCGAAGTCCTAGAACATACAAATTCTTTATACACACACATATGGTGACAATACACACATATGGTGTCAGGTTTGACTGGATAATACGTGTTTTGTTTCATTTTTTACTTATTTAAAATTTTTAAATTTAAAATTTTTACAAGTCATGAAACACGCATATGAAGTAACAACACGCAAATGCTGACAAATGTTATAACACGATTTCTATCACCGAATTCACGTCATCAATGGCGGTTTTGGTGAGTGTGTGTTCTTGGTGTTTGTGTGTGTGTTTTGAGAGAGAAAGTGTGTGTGTATAAAAGTTGCTGATTGGTATTAATTGAGAGTGTAAGGTTATACCAGAATTATAATCCCAAAGGTATGAGAGGGGTATTTATAGGCTACCTATACAATTATGCTAATTATCACAATTAGCCCCTCAACCTTAGTGATCATTTACCTATTACTTAAAAACAAGAAAGTCCTCTAATCTAAATTACACTTTATCACTATTTTTGGATTTCTAACATTCTCCCCCTTAGTGATATATTGTAATCAATGAAGTACGTGTTATCTTGTCTTGTAGGAATGAATTTGATGAGCCCGGTGGTGAAGACAATTGGTGTGTTGAAACAAGTCTTCAAAGCTTTCTCTTTTGTCTTTGGAGAACTTGATTCAGTCTTGATCTTGGACTTCTTGAAGTTAAATCATGTGCTGATTCTCAATGTTCCTTTTGAACAGAGAATAATGAGTGCGTGTGTGTCTTGAATCTTCGAGAATTGTTGAATCATGAATCAGAGTTGTCTTTTGAAATGCGGAAGGTATGAATCTTGGTTTTGATTCTTCAATCTTCGATTCTTTAGTGAAATTCAACTTCTTGAAATAAAGTTTCATGAATATGTACTCTCCCCCTTGATGTATGCATTGGAGTTTCTTGATAAAGTGTTGTTGTATGAATTGAAGATCTTGAATGAAGTGTGTTTGATGAAGACTCTTTTGAAGCTTTTCTTCTTTGACTTGAATCTTCTAACCAATCTTTCAACCTTTTTGAAGCTTTTCTTCTTTGACTTGAATCTTCTAACCAATCTTTCAACCTTTTTGAAGCTTTTCTTCTTTGACTTGAATCTTCTAACCAATCTTTCAACCTTTTTGAAGCTTTTCTTCTTTGACTTGAATCTTCTAACCAATCTTTCAACCTTTTTGAAGCTTTGATCTTTGTCACATCAACTTGAACACTTTGGAGAGTAAGCATTTGAATGAAGTTTGGATGAATTTCTTGTGAAGTAATCATGCTCCCCCTCAATCCATGAGTATAAACATTTTTGGAGCATCTTTGAACTTTTGTAACATCTTGAGTGAAAATCCTTTCATCTTCGGTCTCATTCTTATCTTTGAAGTCAATTCAGATTTCCCTTTTTTTAAGCCAAGATCTCAATCAACTAAGATCTAGTGAAAATCTGAGCTCAATAGACTGAAATATAGTGAAAATCTTTGACATCATGAAGAATTTTCTCCCCCTCAATCCATGAGTATAAACATTTTTGGAGCATCTTTGAACTTTTGTAACATCTTGAGTGAAAATCCTTTCATCTTCGGTCTCATTCTTATCTTTGAAGTCAATTCAGATTTCCCTTTTTTTAAGCCAAGATCTCAATCAACTAAGATCTAGTGAAAATCTGAGCTCAATAGACTGAAATATAGTGAAAATCTTTGACATCATGAAGAATTTTCTCCCCCTCAATCCATGAGTATAAACATTTTTGGAGCATCTTTGAACTTTTGTAACATCTTGAGTGAAAATCCTTTCATCTTCGGTCTCATTCTTATCTTTGAAGTCAATTCAGATTTCCCTTTTTTTAAGCCAAGATCTCAATCAACTAAGATCTAGTGAAAATCTGAGCTCAATAGACTGAAATATAGTGAAAATCTTTGACATCATGAAGAATTTTCTCCCCCTCAATCCATGAGTATAAACATTTTTGGAGCATCTTTGAACTTTTGTAACATCTTGAGTGAAAATCCTTTCATCTTCGGTCTCATTCTTATCTTTGAAGTCAATTCAGATTTCCCTTTTTTTAAGCCAAGATCTCAATCAACTAAGATCTAGTGAAAATCTGAGCTCAATAGACTGAAATATAGTGAAAATCTTTGACATCATGAAGAATTTTCTCCCCCTCATAATGACAAAGTTGGGAACCAATGTCATTATGTAAACATTGATTGATTAAATGTCAAAAGGAATAACATGATCTAAAGCTTAGAAATCGTGCACATGGAGAAATGTCAACCATCAAAACATCAACCCAAACCATTAGCCCCACCCAAGGAATCCTAGGGGTGACTAAAATGTAAGATTGAAGTTGTTGGTACAAACGTTATATCATGGTGTTGGTGTTTTCTGTGTTTGTGTGATGAGAAATGAAACCAGTATTTGTTAAGAAACACTTGAGTGGTTAGGTAAAGATGTGCATCGCTTCACTGGGTCCATGAAGACTTCTTCAATATCGAGATATCTACAGATGACATCCGATAGAAACGTGTTTTACCCGGATATTTGAGAATTTAGGGAAGGGAATCATTTCTTTTAACCCTTTTCTCACAACATATCACCTTAACCTCTCACTTTTCGACTTTACTCCCTCCATCCTATTTGCACGAAAACAACATCACTCAAAATACCCTCACTATCTAATGAAAGAAGTGAATACTCCGGGGTTAGAACTCATCGGCGATGATGAAGTTCATGGAGTAAATTTTGAGAAAAACTTAATCGCTCATGTGCAAACTAATCACCGAACTCCTTTTGATTGAAAATCATTGGAAAAACATCAAATGTGTGAATGAAAATATTTGAAACACATTTGAAGTTTTTGGAAGTTTTTGAAATCACAAACTCCTCCTTAATCTATGCAAGAATAGATCAAAATGTTTTCCATAGAAAGGTGGAGCAAAATTGTTTTTGTGAGATCAAAATGAGTAAAATCTTTGTTGTGATATTTTCGGAAAACTTGAGAGTCTATTGTGAACAAGATTTTTCATTTGAGAAACACAAAGTTTTGCTTCAACAACAATGTTCATAGTGAGACAGCTAGGGAGTACACAAAGGCGTTCGATCCTTCGCTTCTCATTTCAACAATTGAGAGTTTGAAAACTTTATTCGAAAAACTTAACTGCTATTACACATACATATTCATATAAGAACACTTGGAAGTACACAAAGGTGTTCGATTCCTTGTTATCTTATATCAATCTATATGTATAACGACAGGATCTTAGAATGTATAAACACTCTAAAATAAATATATCATTGAAGAACAGGTTGCATACATAGTATATGCAAGCCACTTGAAATAAATATCTTTTTTTGTTTATTTTTGAAAATTTGCAAATTTTTATTTGATTTTCTCTTTTCAAATTTTGTATTTTGTTTTTCTGGAATGTGTCAAGAATTCCTTCAAAGGGAAAAAGAGTTAAGGTTCAAGATTTAACATACCAAGCTTGGAGATAAGAAAGTTAAACCTCTTTTCATCCAATGGTTTTGTGAACAAATCTGCAAGTTGAAAGTCAGTACCCACAAAGTAGAGCTCGATGTCACCTTTCTCAATATGATCTTTGAGAAAATGATATCTAACATCAATATGCTTTGATCGAGAGTGGTTTACTGAGTTGACTGCAATGGCAATGGCACTCTGAGAATCACAATAGATAGGGATATGATCATATTTCAGACCATAATCAGTTAGTTGTGTCTTCATCCATAAAACTTGAGCACAACAACTAGTCGCAGCCACATATTCAGCTTCAGCCGTTGATAGTGACACACAATTCTGTTTCTTGGAAGACCAACTCACAATTTTATCACCTAAAAATTGTAAAGTACCGGAAGTGCTCTTGCGATCAAGGAGCGAAATTGTTGTTTCCAAAGCAAACTGTTCCCATGAATCGTTCAACAAAATTCCTGAGCAAAGATTTATTTCCAGTCATGTGTTTCGAACACCCGGAATCGAGTATCCAAACACAGATGGTTATTTCATGCAATCAATGAAATTTAACCGTTTTTAGGTACCCACTTGAAGACGGGTCCTTTATGGTTAGTTAAAACAGGCAGGGTATATAACTTAGGAAATGCATTCAAACATGTTTTCGAATCAACATAAGCATTAACAAGAACATCATCAACAAACACATTTGAATAAAAAGTACGAACATTCACATGAGAATTAAAAGTAACATGTTTACAAGCATCAACATCAACCACACAATTACGGGAATTAAAATTGTATACAAGTTCACAAGGTCTAGCCTTGGCATATTCAACATTATTTAACAGAGAAGAATTGTTTTGATTAACAGGAACACCCTTCCTCCTCCTTCTTTTCTTCTTTTTCTCAACATCCTTTTGATTACTAGTGATCTTAGGTACTAATGTATTAGCAACCCATTTAGCACCACTATTTATGCTCTTTCCACCTGTTGAATTGAAACTAAGAAGATTAGAACGAGGTGTTTTAAACACTTTCATCTTTTTGGAATCTTTTGGAGGTGAGGAAACTTCTTGCTTCTTTGGTTTATCATGTGAAAACCATCCATATCTATCCCTATATCTAGTTGTACCATTTGATGTATCCATAGTTAGCGAAACTGAGCTAGACTTAGACACCTTAGGTATAGAGCTAGATTGAGAAGCATTAGGATAGTCTTTCGGAAGTTTCACTTTGGTGTACTTTGTCCTGAGTGGGGTCTCAGCTTGTTCCTTTTTGACATGTTTCACTGGGGTAGAAACAAAGGTTTCTAACTCAATGGTCTTTGGTTCAGTCTTGACGAGTTTGGTCTTAACTCGTTTCATTTGAGTAGAATTGGTCTACTAAAGCAGTCAGTTTGAGTAGAATTGGTAGATAATCACAAGTAGTTTGAGTAGAATTGTCTACTAAAGCACTTTGTCAGTTTGAGTAGAATTGGCTAGATAATCACAGTAGTTTGAGTAGAATTGTCTACTAAAGCATTTGTCAGTTTGAGTAGAATTGCAATCTCACTAAACAGTCATTTGAGTAGAATTGGCTATAATCACAGTCAGTTTGAGTAGAATTGTCTACTAAAGCAGTCAGTTTGAGTAGAATTGTAGATAATCACAAGTAGTTTGAGTAGAATTGTCTACTAAAGCAGTCAGTTTGAGTAGAATTGGTAGACTAAACAAGTAGTTTGTGTCGAATTGTCTACTAAAGCACTTTGGTCAGTTTGAGTAGAAACATTCTACAAACAGTCATCTGAGTAGAGGTATTGGTAGATGAATCACAAGTAGTTTGAGTTGAATTGTCTACTAAAGCACTTTGGTCAGTTTGAGTAGAAACATTCTCACAAACATTTGTCAGTTTGAGTAGAATTCTATAAACAGTCAGTTTGAGTAGAATTGTCTACTAAAGCAGTCAGTTTGAGTAGAGGTATTGGTAGATGAATCACAAGTAGTTTGAGTAGAATAGTCTACTAAAGCACTTGTCAGTTTGAGTAGAATTGTCTACTAAAGCACTTTGTCAGTTTGAGTAGAATTCTACAAACAGTCATTTGAGTAGAATTGGCTATAATCAAGTAGTTTGTGTAGAATTGTCTACTAAAGCACTTTGGTCAGTTTGAGTAGAAACATTCTCACAAACTTTGTCATTGAGTAGAATCTAACAAACATTTGTCAGTTTGAGTAGAATTCTACTAAACAGTCAGTTTGAGTAGAATTGCTACTAATCACAGTCAGTTTGAGTAGAATTGGTAGATGAATCACAGTAGTTTGAGTAGAATTGTCTACTAAAGCATTTGTCAGTTTGAGTAGAATTGCAATCTCACAAACAGTCATTGAGTAGAGGTATTGGTAGATGAATCACAGTCAGTTTGAGTAGAATTGTCTACTAAAGCAGTCAGTTTGAGTAGAATTGTAGATAATCACAAGTAGTTTGAGTAGAATTGTCTACTAAAGCACTTTGTCAGTTTGAGTAGAAACATTCTCACAAACATTTGTCATTGAGTAGAATTGGCTAGATGAATCACAAGTAGTTTGAGTAGAATTGTCTACTAAAGCAGTCAGTTTGAGTAGAATTGAATCTACTAAACAGTAGTTTGGTAGAATTGTCTACTAAAGCATTTTGGTCAGTTTGAGTAGAATTGTCTCACAAACGTCAGTTTGAGTAGAATTTCTACTAAAGCAGTCAGTTTGAGTAGAATTGTCTACTAAACAGTCAGTTTGAGTAGAATTGTCTACTAAAGCAGTCAGTTTGAGTAGAATTGGCTATAATCACAGTAGTTTGAGTAGAATTGTCTACTAAAGCACTTTGTCAGTTTGAGTAGAATTGCTACTAAACATTTGTCAGTTTGAGTAGAATTGTCTACTAAAGCACTTTGTCAGTTTGAGTAGAATTGTCTACTAAAGCACTTTGGTCAGTTTGAGTAGAATTGGTAGATGAATCACAAGTAGTTTGAGTAGAATTGTCTACTAAAGCACTTTGGTCAGTTTGAGTAGAAACATTCTCACAAACTTTCTTAGTATCAACAACAATACATTTATCCTCTGAATTCGGACTTTGAGACTTGAGGTGATTAATTACTTTTTGTTGAGATTCCACCTTTTGTTGTAAACCTTCTACTTGTTTTTCCAAAAATGTGGTTGGAAAATACATTTTAGTTGGTTTAGGTGGAGTACCGACAGATTCTTGGTTTTGAAAGTTTGATTCAATTTCTTCCAATTTGAAAATTGAAGATTCTTTAGTTTTGTATGAATCATTTATTGCATCATAATTAACCAAAAATTCATGTTTTGGTATTCTCTCAACTTCATCAGTCTCAAATTCGTCATCCAATGGACGAATAAATTGTTGTATCATACCAAGTCGTAGAAATTTTTCATCATACAAGGGTTCAATTTCCTCTTTGGCTTTTTGTAATGGTGTGATATTCTCAAATCCCAACCCGAGAAGAAGATCCGTTTTGACAATTTTTGACTTGTTGAAATAGGCAGTGAAATCCAAGAGAGGATTTTGTTCAACTTTATATAACTTTTCTTGATAGAAAAGTATATTCTTTTTAAATTCCTCAACTTGTTTTTCAAGATTCTCAATCTCAATGCCTTTTAGAAAACAATTATGATTTAAATCAGAAATCTTCCTTTCGAATTCAACATTGTTTGGTTTAGCTTCTTGAAGCTTTTTATTAAGAATATCAACATCCATTTGTCTAGCATTTGCCCAAAGCCATTCATTGGTCTTTTGAATTTCAAGATCTTGATTGGCCTTTTCAAGATCATGAATGGTCTTTTCAAGATTGTGACATTTTTGTAATAACTTAGAATCAGGAGAGACATTCAACTCACATTCTTTAACCAACATTTCATCTTTGTATGCTTGAAAATCTTGTTTAATTGCATCATGTTCAAAAAGTAATTTTGAATGTTCTTCAAGAAGTTTTGAAAATTCACTTTTAGAAAATGAAATACTATTTTTCAACTTTTTGTTTTTGTTGGCTAAAGATTTGATATGAGTTGTCAAATTTGATAAAGCTAATCTACATGACTCTTTATCCTTAATCAAAGAAAAGGTAGAGTCGAGAGTTACCTCATCATCTGGGTATTCATCATCAGTGCTTTCTGCTTCAAAAACTTTGTCCTTTGCCAACCTTGCCATAAAGCAAACATTAGCAGAGAGATCTTGATCTTCATCATCTGAGAGTAATAGCCATTTGTCATCTTCAGCGAGCAATGCATGTCCTGCTTCAACTTGTTTGGCTAACAGCATCTTCTGCTTGTAATACTCATAATTCCGCTTTCGAGGTTGTTTGCAATCAACAGCAAAATGTCCAGGAATACCACAATTGTAGCACTTTTTGTCTGATGCCTTACCCTTCTCAACAACTTGTTTCTCATAAGCTTCCTTATTTTCACCATGTTTTGATCCACTAGCTTCACCTTGCTCATTACTCTTAGGATGATAATGTTCCTTCTTGGGAAATGCACTTGTAGAAGCAGTGCGGAGATTGTTGTTTGTTGGCCTCGCTTTGTAAAATTTTCTCTTGAAATGCTTTGTTACCGCGGCAAGAGCTTGATATAGTTCATCTGAAACACCATCTCTTGTAGCCATCAGATCATCTCCCTCCTCATCAGATGAAGAAACAACTACCATTTGCCTCTTAAGAGCTTCAGAAATCTTCTTCTCAACTATCAATGCCAAAGGATCAGTAGATACAACTTCTGGCATTTTGCTTGATGAAGCTTTGTTTAGGACTTGGTTTTCATTGAGTTTGAAAGATTCATAAAGAGTATGAATGGTGAACTTGGTCAGATTTTGATGTTGCTTGATCTGTGTTCCAAAATCTTCCCATTCTGGACCAAGAGCTTTGATGAATTTGATGTTTAACTCAATCTCTGTTTTCTTGACATTGTTCTTCCTCAGTTCATTTATGACATTGAAGAATCTGTAGTAGACAGCCTCAAGAGTTTCATTTGGCAATTTTGTGAAGTTGTCAAACTCAGTCAAAACATTGGTCAATCTTATCGTTGAAGTCACGTCAGCTCCTTCCATCTGTCTAGCCACCTCATCCCATATTTCCTTGGCTGTATCATAAGAATCAACAGAGCCATAGATTTCATCTGGTAGAGCTTTGTATAAGCATGACCTAGCTCTGTTATCTGTAGCTGTTCGATCTTTTTGTTCAGCATTCAAAAGATCATGAGTTAGAATTGCATCAGTAGTGGGATGGCGATGAACGGCAAGTCCATTAAGGATGGAATCTTTCATCATATGACCATTTGTTTGACTTTCCACATAGTCCATAAATCTTTTCTTCCATAGTCCATAGGAACCACGGTAGAGAACTGGAGGTCTTGTATCTGAACCTAATGCCAATGCTTCACGAGAAGCCATTTGAAATTGATTTGATTTGAAAAATTGAATCGAATTAAGAGTTGAAAAAAAATTAGGAAATGAAACGATCTAGGGAAGATCGTCCTAGAGAAGATCGTCTTAGAGGAGATCGTCCTAGAGGAGATCGTCTTAGAATAAAAGAAAACGATTTGAAAGAGATTGTTTTGAAGTATCTAGGGAAAGTTGGTTAAGTGAGAAATGAAACTGAAATTGAAGTTTGTTTTGGATTGAAGTTTAGGAAATGAAACGATCTAGGAAGATCGTCCTAGAGGAGATCGTCTTAGAATAAAAGAAAACGATTTGAAAGAGATTGTTTTGAAGTATCTAGGGAAAGTTGGTTAAGTGAGAAATGAAACTGAAATTGAAGTTTGTTTTGGATTGAAGTTTAGGAAATGAAAAGGTCTTGTCAGAATGTAATGGAAAGGAATGAAATTTGAGCAAAACCAATCTATAAGATCAGTTACCCAAGAAGAGTATGATTCCCAATCACAACAACTTCAAATGTTCAATCAAAACACACCAATGTTCAAAGGAACTGGGACGATCTTGACAGGATCGTCCTAAGGTCAGTGTGCTGGGACGATCTTGATGAGATCGTCTTAGATTTCTTTCCCAAAACTTTCAAGTATAAAATACTTTCCAAGTATTTGAATTGACCAAACCAATCCTTACGGATTAATTAGCCACAAACAAACACTTCACCACACACCACTTGTCAGAACAATCTTGTAAGGATTGTCCTACAAGCTACCAAGTACAAGAATAAAAAATGATAGTTCAAAGACTGAGACGATCTTGCTGAGATCGTCATCGTCCTAGCCAAAATCGTTCTGAAAGCATCTTCTTCATCAGCAAAACAGTTTTATACAAAAACTCCATTAACGACTTCATAAAGCTTCAATAACTTTCGAATTACTAGGAGTTAGAACATGAAATCACTTGCAAACTGTTTGTTTTCACCTTAGCAACACACCGATTAACAAAATTCAACACAAAACACAACAGATTCGAATCCCAAATTTCGCGCTAAAATGCAAAAATTCAAACTCGAGATTTAGATCGAATTGAAACTTGAAACTTGACAGGATTATGTTTTTAACTACCACGAATCTATTGATGAACAAATAACTGTGATTTTATGCGATTTGAGAGGTGAATTTTGATGAAACAGTAGATGAAAAAGACGAACAAAAAATGTAAATATTTTTGATTTTTGATGAATTTGTGACTGAATTCAGTTATGGATCGATATCAGAATGATGTTTTTCTCTGATACCACATGTTATAACACGATTTCTATCACCGAATTCACGTCATCAATGGCGGTTTTGGTGAGTGTGTGTTCTTGGTGTTTGTGTGTGTTTTGAGTATCAATGACGGTTTTGGTGAGTGTGTGTTCTTGGTGTTTGTGTGTATGTTTTAGAGAGAGAAAGTATGTGTTGCAGGGAAAGATTGGATAGCATTATGGGGTGAAAGGTTACATTTTCACTTATGGAGGGGGTTTATGTATATATGCCTAATTTACACTAAGCCCCCTTCCATACTTAGACTTCTGCACATTCTTTGCTTATCTCATCATTCTGATGCTGTCTCTGTACTCGAGTCTTTGATTGATCTTGGAGATTGATTTATCAAATACTTCCTTTTTCTTTTCATCTGGATCATCTTCTTTCAGCAAAACAGTTTTATACAAAAACTCCATTAACGACTTCATAAAGCTTCAATAACTTTCGAATTACTAGGAGTTAGAACATGAAATCACTTGCAAACTGTTTGTTTTCACCTTAGCAACACACCGATTAACAAAATTCAACACAAAACACAACAGATTCGAATCCCAAATTTCGCGCTAAAATGCAAAAATTCAAACTCGAGATTTAGATCGAATTGAAACTTGAAACTTGACAGGATTATGTTTTTAACTACCACGAATCTATTGATGAACAAATAACTATGATTTTATGCGATTTGAGAGGTGAATTTTGATGAAACAGTAGATGAAAAAGACGAACAAAAAATGTAAATATTTTTGATTTTTGATGAATTTGTGACTGAATTCAGTTATGGATCGATATCAGAATGATGTTTTTCTCTGATACCACATGTTATAACACGATTTCTATCACCGAATTCACGTCATCAATGGCGGTTTTGGTGAGTGTGTGTTCTTGGTGTTTGTGTGTGTTAGTGTGTGTAACAATGGCGGTTTCTAGAGAGAGAGAATAGAGAGAGAAAGTATGTGTTGCAGGGAAAGATTGGATAGCATTATGGGGTGAAAGGTTACATTTTCACTTATGGAGGGGGTTTATGTATATATGCCTAATTTACACTAAGCCCCCTTCCATACTTAGACATTTACATTCTAAGTACAAATACACATAAAGATAAACAAATCAACTACTACAAATATATTTCTAACAATCTCCCCCTTAGTAGTGATTTGTCAAAAATATCCAGTCTTTGTCAGTCTTCAAGCTCTTGTATTCGGTCTATCTTTATTGGGATGCCAGAACCATTTATCTCCTTCAGGTCTGTCATCTGGAACAATCATGTTAGCTTCAAAGTTCTTTGGAGGAATATTTTGTGGACCTGGAAGATGACTAGGTTCGTACTTAATCCAGCAACCTCCTCTTCGACGTACAACATACTTAGACTTCTGCACATTCTTTGCTTCTCTCATCATTCTGATGCTGTCTCTGTACTCGAGTCTTTGATTGATCTTGGAGATTGATTTATCAAATACTTCCTTTTTCTTTTCATCTGGATCATCTTCTTTCAAGCACAACAAAACATTCTTGCAAAATTCTAACGTTCCATCAGAATAAGAAGCAAGTTCATCCATGCGAATGAAAATCTTCTTCTTTCGGCTATTCAAAAATACAACCCCAAAGGATGGTTCTTCAATAATATGACCAATACTGAGCTGTTCGATGTCTGTGGTGTAAAGACTCTGATCTGGATATGGAACATTGATCTTCCTCTTGACAACTTCAAAGCCTATCTGAAAATCTTCCAATGAAGCATATTGAATACAGCTTGACATGTATCTTTTTACAGCTTCAAAGGCAATAACGTCTTCACGATATCTTTGCATTGCATTCAGGAAATGATTATAGAGGAAGATAATGTCATCTAACGGCAGCAGCTTGAACTGGGCTTCTGTGAATCTGTACATCTTATTGTTGTCTCTTTTCACATGAAAACATGGAATAGAGATAGAAATCCTTTTTATAAGAATTACTCTGATCAGCACCAAGATTTTGTGATTTCTTTGTTCTTCAAGTAACTTTGGATTGTATTGCTTGGTGAGTTTAAGAAGCTCTTTGTATTCTTCAACTTGTCTTGCTTCCTTAAACTTGTACATTGAATCTAATTCTGGTCTCTTAGTTTTGGTAACTTTGGTAGCTCCACAAAATATTGGATACGCTCTTTCTTCCAGATATCTAGACTTCTTTGCTGCCTCCTTTGGCTTAACACCAAGAGCAACCATTTGTTCTTTATCCCTCAAGAAGTATCCCCGATTAATAAACCTCCTTTGTTCTTCAGTCAATTCTGTAGGTAAGTAATCAGGAAGAACTTCCTCGGATATGATTGCCTCTTTCAACACTTGTTTATATGTTGACTTCTTGAATTTCTGAGATGCAGCTTCAGGAGTCTTTCTCAATTCATCAAAACTGTTGAAGTCTTCAAAAGTGTAATGATGTGGAGTAGTGCTTGCAGGAACAGATGGTTCTCCTACTTCAATTCTGCTTGAAGAACCTGTTTCAAAATAATCAAGATCTGGGAAGTCTTCAAACATAGGTTCCTCAACAGCTTCTACGTTTACTGGAGTTTCAACTATTTCCGGCTCATCCAAGATTACATTATCCTTTAAAGCTTCAATATCTGCATCACCTTCAGCATATTCGACAACTTCATTTTCAATCACAAAACCTTCTTCTTCATTTATTTCAACATTCTCATTTTTTTCATCTTCATCATCATCAGAATCAGCTCCAAACACTTCATAGAATTTTCTTTTAATTTCTTCAATTCTTTCAATCTCCTCAAGGTCATTATCATTATTTCTTTCAGAGAAATCTTTAGCCATTTTATCAACTTCCTTTTGAGTTTCATCAGCAAGCTCTTTCCATCTTCTATCAGATCTAGCTCTAACAGCAACTAATCTTTCAATCTCCTCAGGGTCATTATCATTATTTCTTTCAGAGAAATCTTTAGCCATTTTATCAACTTCCTTTTGAGTTTCATCAGCAAGCTCTTTCCATCTTCTATCAGATCTAGCTCTAACAGCAACTAATCTTTCAATCTCAGCTTGATCTTCTTCAATCACATCTTGGTTTCCACCCTAAGTTCTTTCTTGCATCACCACATCCTCAACATTCACATCAACTCTTGCCGAAGAATTTCCAATATTAGTTTGACCTTCTCCTTGGTTCTCCCCCTCGGGGTGATCATCAGAATCAGGTCCAAACACTTCATAGAATTTTCTTTTAATTTCTTCAATCTTTCAATCTCAGCTTGATCTTCTTCAATCACATCTTGGTTTCCACCCTCAGTTCTTTCTTGCATCACCACATCCTCAACATTCACATCAACTCTTGCCGAAGAATTTCCAATATTAGTTTGACCTTCTCCTTGGTTCTCCCCCTCGGGGTGATCATCAGAATCAGGATCATCCCGTCGAGAAGTAACCGAGGCCGGTCGGCAAGATTCTAGCGCTAACAAACGTAATTCAAATGCAGCAAGCTTAGCATCATAATCTGCTTTCTGAGATTGAACTTGATCTTGTAAAGCTTTGACTCTTCGTTCATTTGCAAGTTCTCTTTCTCTGACCTCCAATGCATTCAACACCCCTCTTTCAGTCACTGTCAACACATCACCCTCAGACCTTAATATATTCAACAAATGATCAAAAGCTTTGTCTTTTTCTTGTTGTTTTGTTGTTGGTGATATTTGAGATGGTGTTTGTGTTCTTTGTGTTGGTGTTTGAGATGGAGGTGGAGTACCCAACCCGGAGGTTGTTTGCACACTTGTGGTGTGACCTAAATTCAGCGTAGCTGATTCAGGATTTCCTACAGATCCTCGGGTTATACCTTCACTAGCAGTTTGAGATTCAGTGGCTTTGCAACCAGAATCGGGTTGTGTCCTAGACTGTGATAAATCACTGTCCGGGACTTGTTGTAGGGTAACACCTCTAACAACACCGGGGTCACTGAGAATACCCGTTAATACAGTCTCAGGTTGATCCTAAGGAACAGCAGTGATGCGGGAATGTCCAGATTCAATGAACCAAGTTTGACTGAAGCTGAGCTGGAGGAATCTGGAGAAAAGCAGTTGACTAAACTGAAGAAGGAATCTGAGCGAACCATGCAGTCTGAACAAGCAATGTTAATTTTGCTAGCTGTATCACATTTTAACCATCTTTTTACTGAAACATCTCAGTCTCCAGTAGTGACCTTGCTCCAGTGGGAATTATCACCAGTGGCATCTGACGAGCTCCAGTTGCATCTGAAGGACTCCAGTGAAAATCAATTCTGAAGGGCTCCAGTAGTGGATACTGAAGGCCACCAGTGAAGTGCTCCAGATAAATGCTCCAGTTGTCTATAATAAAGTTTGCTTTAACTGAAGGTTGTGTGGGGTCAATAAGGACGTGGGTGTGGACGCGTGGCAGCTTTTTAGTGGATCAAAGAGGAGCGTGCAAAACATTAACATTCCTAACGGTATTGTGGGCCACTTGCAGAGGATTGTTCCTATGTGTCTATTTCCTATTGGTCCATTTTATTAGAGATTAGAACTTGACAGCTTTTCGTATTATTTTATTATTATGTCGTTAATTCCTAGGTAGGATATGTGGCTATAAATAAGGCCTTTATTTCTCATTGTAAGTTAGTTGATGTTGAATGAAAATTAATAGAGCAACCTCTATTTCTTACAAATCTTCTTTTACCTTTATAGATCTTTGATCTTGGTGGTTAGGAGTGACCCCTTTATCAATATTTGTGGTGACTTGTTCTTTATCAAATATTGTGGTGAGGTCTTTTAAATATTCGATTTCCTTTATCTATAATCGTGGTGGCTAGACCTTTATCGGTTGTAGTGGTGGGGCGAAGTGTTTCCTTTATCCTTGATTCCGGTGGCTTGGCCTTTACGAGTCTTGGTGGGAGATTCGTTTATCTATCATTTTACTTTATTCGTCTTGTTTAATTGTTGTTTCATATAAAATCCAGAAAATACCAAAAAAATAGTCTTCCGCTGTTGTTATCGCGTGATTTACGCATCAAATTTGGTATCAGAGACAGGTTTGCAAAAGGTTTCTTAATCTTTTGTTTGTCGTTGTTTGATTGTTTAGATCTGTTGAAGTTTTGATTAGATCTGTTGTTTGAACGTTTAGACCTATTGATTGTGAGTTGTTTGCTGGTTATAAATGGCTTTTAGAAGGAATATGACTTTAGATGAAGCTAATAATGCTAGGAGAGATAGACAGATAGAAGATCTACAAGAAGCTCTTGGTAGAGTTGTTCATATGTTAGAAGATGGTGGTTTAAGATTTAATCGAGAAAATGTTGTTCCAAGTGAAAGAGATACTGAATCTCAAGGTGGTAGTGAAAGATCTGAAAGTGTAGCCAGAGGTTCTAGTGATTCTGATGAGTCACGTCATAGAGAAAGGCGTAGGAGGCATAAGGGTGATGATACTAGGAATATTAAGATAGATCCACCAGATTTTAATGGGTCTTCTAACCCAGAAGAGTATTTTGAATGGGTCCAGGTGATGGACAGAATAATGGAAATAAAGGGTTATGATGATAGAAAAAGTTTCAAAGTTGCCATTATTAAACTTAAGAAATATGCTTCATCTTGGTATGATAATATGACGTCTGAAAGGGAATACAAAGGCAAAAGTAAAATCAAGACCTGGTCCAAACTGAAGGAGGTCATGCAGAAGAGGTTTGTTCCCCAGTCGTACAAGCAAGATCAGTATCTACTGATGAACAATCTGAAACAAGGAGCCAAGGAAGTTTTGGAATACATAAGGGAGTTTGAGCATCTGAAGACCAGAACTGGTGTGAATGAAACTGAAGAGCACACTATTGCCAGATTTTTGGTGGTCTGAACGTTGCCATTACTGAGAAGATTGAGTTGCAGCCTATCTGGACATATGAAGGTGCATGCAAGATGGCTATCCAGATTGAAAGACAACTGAAGAAGAAGGTTCCGTACAAGTCATTCAGTAAAGTTCCTGCCATTGCAAGTCAACCAGTTGCCAGATTTACTGAAGCTGTTCAGAAATCCTTCAGAGGGAAAGAAAAAGAAACTGGAGCTTCTAAAGAACCAGTTGGAAGAAAATGTTTCAAGTGTCATGGCTTTGGTCACTTCCAGGCCCAGTGTCCTAATCAAAGAGCATTGGCTGCTAAAGAAATTGAATGTTTACCAGATGTCGACACTGAAGAAGGTGATCTGATCATCGATGGTGGCAGTTGTGCAAATGCTGCTTCAACTTACATGGTAGAAAAACTGGAACTACCAACAGTGAAGCATCCCAGACCTTACAAGTTGCAATGGTTAAGCGAAGGTTCTGAAGTAAAGGTAAGTCGACAAGTCACTATTCCCTTTTCAATTGGGTCAGTTTACCAAGATAAAATTATATGTGATGTTGTTCCCATGGATGCCTGCCACATTTTGTTGGGTCGACCATGGTTATTTGATAATTATGTTCATCATGATGGTCGTATGAATTCATATTCTCTGAATGCAAGTGGAAAGAAGGTCACACTGACTTCTTTGAAGCCCACCGAACTGATGAAAGTCAAGAAGGATCAGTCCAGTAAGCCTTTGTTTTTATTTCAATCTGAAGTTGAAGAAGAGTTATCTGAAGGCTCTCCAGTTCTAATGCTATTGGTCGTTGAAAAGTCTGAAGAGAAGAAGTCCACTGAAGTCCCCAGTTTACTGAAGTCATTACTAAAGGAGTTCAGAGATGTTTTTCCTGAAGATCTACCTGAAGGTTTACCTCCAGTTAGAGGTATTGAGCACCAGATTGACTTAATCCCAGGGTCAGTCCTTCCAAACAAATCTGCTTATCGTTGTTCTCCTAATGAAGCTAAAGAATTACAAAGACAAGTAGATGAACTGGTCGAAAAGGGTTATGTCAGAGCAAGCATGAGTCCTTGTTCAGTTCCTGCTCTACTGGTCCCAAAGAAAGATGGAACGATGAGAATGTGTGTTGATAGCAGAGCCATCAACAATATAACTATTAAGTATAGATATCCTATTCCCAGATTGGATGATATGCTTGATGAGTTACATGGCTCCAGAGTGTTTTCAAAGATTGATCTCAGAAGTGGTTATCACCAGATCAGAATGAAGGATGGAGATGAGTGGAAAACTGCATTCAAAATCAAAGTAGGCTTATATGAATGGTTAGTGATGCCTTTCGGATTGTCAAATGCCCCCAGTACGTTCATGAGACTGATGAATGAAGTTCTCAGACCACTCATTGGTCAGTTTGTTGTGGTATACTTTGATGATATTCTGGTGTATTCAAAATCTGAAGCTGAACATGTTAATCATCTGAAGAAGGTATTTGAACTGCTAAGGAGACACCAGTTGTATGGCAAACTAGAGAAATGTGATTTTATGGTGGACAGTGTTATATTTCTGGGGTATGTTGTGTCCAAGGATGGAATTTCTATGGATCCTTCGAAGGTTGATGCTATCAAGTCATGGCCAGTTCCTACAACCATCACTGAAGTTAGAAGTTTTCATGGACTGGCATCATTTTATAGAAGATTTATCAAGAATTTCTCTACAGTTGTAGCTCCGATTACCGACTGTCTGAAGAAAGGTGTGTTCAACTGGCCAAGTTCAGCTCAACTGGCGTTTGAGTCACTGAAGGAGAAGCTCAGTTCAGCTCCAGTTCTATCTTTGCCAGATTTCGACATGTTATTTGAACTTGAATGTGATGCAAGTGGTGTGGGTATTGGTGCAGTACTGGTGCAAAGTGGTCGTCCAGTTGCATACTTCAGTGAGAAACTGAATGGATCTAAACTGAAGTATAGTACTTATGACAAAGAATTCTATGCAATTATTCGTGCTATCACTCACTGGTCACATTATCTGAAGCCGAAACAGTTTGTATTGTTTTCTGATCATGAAGCACTAAAGTTTATAAATGGTCAGCATAAGCTTAATGCCAGACATGCAAAGTGGGTAGAGTTCTTGCAGTCTTATTCATTTGTTTCAAAGCACAAGGCTGGAGTTTGCAATGTTGTTGCTGATGCACTATCACGAAGATATTCTTTATTATCAGTTCTGGAAGCAAGAGTACTTGGATTTTCTTTCATAAAGGAGTTATATGCTGCTGATCCAGATTTTTCTGAGAAATTTACTGAAGCTAATCTGAAAGGACCATTCACTGTTCAAGATGGTTTCTTATTCAAGAATGGTAAGTTGTGCATTCCAAGGGGTTCAATAAGAGATTTATTAATAAGGGAAGCACATGGAGGAGGTCTAGCTGGACATTTTGGAATCAACAAAACTGGAGAGATTCTGACTGAACACTTCTACTGGCCAAGTCTACTGAAGGACGTCCAGAGTATTATCAGTCGCTGTCCAACTTGTCACCAGGCAAAGACAACACTTCACAAAGGATTGTACACTCCTCTTCCAGTTCCAAACCAACCTTGGGAAGATCTCAGTATGGATTTTATTGTTGCACTGCCCAGAACCCAGAGTGGAAAAAGATTCTATAATGGTTGTTGTTGATAGATTCTCAAAAATGGCTCATTTTGTTGCTTGTAATACAACAAATGATGCTTCAGCTGTAGCGAATTTGTTCTTTAAGGAGATTGTCAGATTACATGGAATTCCTAAATCCATTGTTTTTGATCGAGATGTGAAGTTTTTAAGCTATTTCTGGAAGACTCTATGGAGACTGATGGGTACCAGATTGATGTTCAGTACGTCTCACCATCCTCAGACTGATGGACAGACTGAAGTCACGAACAGAACAATTGGTATGTTATTGAGAACACTGGTGAAGAAGACGCTGAAGGATTGGGATCTGAAGCTTGCTCATGCTGAGTTTGCCTTCAATAGAGGTCCAAATTATTCCACCAGTAAATCCCCATTTGAAGTTTGTTATGGTGTCAATCCACTGACTCCTATTGATTTAATTCCTTTTTCTATTGAACCAAAGGCAAGTGTTGAAGCAGAGACCAGAGCAAAAGAAATCAAGAAGATTCATGAACAAGTGAAGACCAGAATTGAGAAAGCAAATGCCAGTTACAAGGCCAAGGCAAACAAGAACAGGAAGCAGCCCATTTTTTCACCAGGTGATCTTGTTTGGGTGAATCTCAGAAAGGAAAGATTTCCAGCCAAGAGAAAAAGCAAACTGATGCCCAGAGCTGACGGTCCATTCAAGATTCTGGAGAGATATGGAGAAAATGCTTACAAAGTTGAACTTCCTAGAGATATGTCAGTCTCTAGTACATTCAATGTTGGTGATCTGATGCCCTACCTGGAGGATGAGTATCTCGAAGACTTGAGGACAAGTCTCTTTTTAGAGGGGGAGAATGATGCGGGAATGTCCAGATTCAATGAACCAAGTTTGACTGAAGCTGAGCTGGAGGAATCTGGAGAAAAGCAGTTGACTAAACTGAAGAAGGAATCTGAGCGAACCATGCAGTCTGAACAAGCAATGTTAATTTTGCCAGCTGTATCACATTTTAACCATCTTTTACTGAAACAACTCAGTCTCCAGTAGTGACCTTGCTCCAGTGGGAATTATCACCAGTGGCATCTGACGAGCTCCAGTTGCATCTGAAGGACTCCAGTGAAAATCAATTCTGAAGGGCTCCAGTAGTGGATACTGAAGGCCACCAGTGAAGTGCTCCAGATAAATGCTCCAGTTGTCTATAATAAAGTTTGCTTTAACTGAAGGTTGTGTGGGGTCAATAAGGACGTGGGTGTGGACGCGTGGCAGCTTTTTAGTGGATCAAAGAGGAGCGTGCAAAACATTAACATTCCTAACGGTATTGTGGGCCACTTGCAGAGGATTGTTCCTATGTGTCTATTTCCTATTGGTCCATTTTATTAGAGATTAGAACTTGACAGCTTTTCGTATTATTTTATTATTATGTCGTTAATTCCTAGGTAGGATATGTGGCTATAAATAAGGCCTTTATTTCTCATTGTAAGTTAGTTGATGTTGAATGAAAATTAATAGAGCAGCCTCTATTTCTTACAAATCTTCTTTTACCTTTATAGATCTTTGATCTTGGTGGTTAGGAGTGACCCCTTTATCAATATTTGTGGTGACTTGTTCTTTATCAAATATTGTGATGAGGTCTTTTAAATCTTCGATTTCCTTTATCTATAATCGTGGTGGCTAGACCTTTATCGGTTGTAGTGGTGGGGGCGGAGTGTTTCCTTTATCCTTGATTCCGGTGGTTTGGCCTTTACGAGTCTTGGTGGGAGATTCGTTTATCTATCATTTTACTTTATTCGTCTTGTTTAATTGTTGTTTCATATAAAATCCAGAAAATACCAAAAAAATAGTCTTCCGCTGTTGTTATCGCGTGATTTACGCATCAAGCAATGTCACTTTGGCGTTCATACTGTCCCCAGTCTCTGTTTGAGAACTGTTACCTGCGGCTAAAGCTGGCATAATGTTAGCTAAGGCAGGATTTCCAAGCTGTCCTTGAGGGTCACACACAGTGGGTCCCTCTCCGCTTGTTCCGGCAACAGTACTAAATTGTGCTTGTGAATCTGTGTGCCTAGGAGATCTAGACTCTTGTACACGAAATGAAATCGAGAGGTGGGGTTGTTCCTCTCTATTTTCAACACTCTCATCCTCCAAATGAGGAGAGTGTGGTGAACGTGGCTGTTCCCCGTGCATTTGTGAGACTAACTCCTGTTGTGAGGAGTCAGAATGGCGAGGAGAGTTTGGTGCAAGCGAGAATGGGGAGTTCTCGACTTCTACCCTAGGGTTGTCATCCCGGCTAGACACATTTGTTTCAACTATCGGAGGGCCAACGTTTTCTTTATGCCCTTGTCCTAACCCGGACCTCTCAACCTCTCTAACATTTTCAACTCCTCCCTCAATCCCGCCTTGTTCCTCCTACACATCCTCATCTCCAGTGCTAACATGCTCAGTATCCAACTCAGATAATACATTATCAACAATTCGTGTTGCTTGCTCAACATCCAACTCTGATGAGGCACCAATATGTTCAGATCTAGCAGACTTATGCGTTCTTTTGGATTTCTTCTTTGATTTCTTTGGTGTCCTTCGAGCAATCATTTTTATTCGTCTACCAGGTATTACAGGTGGTTCATTTGGTAGTGCTGAAGCAAGTGGTGTCGGATTTAGTACAGGTGATGATTGTGTGGTGTAAGTGTCGGTGGAATTGGTGAAACAACAGATGGTATTGGTGTAGAAGGTGAAGGTTGTGAAAATTGACCGGTTGGTGTAGATTGTGTTGTTTGAATGGATGGTGAGGTATGAGAAGTAATATTCGGTGTAGATTGAGAAACAGGTGAAGAAACAGGTTCAGGTGTAACAGCTTCTTATTCAAATATAACTCTTTTTGATTTCCTCTTCCTCTGCCCAGAAGTCCCCTCATCACTAACCCCTCTTTTTCTTTTATTAGACCTAGGACCCTCACTTGGCGACCTATGCACCGCTTGGGTAGGAATCTGTCGGCTTTCAGATCCCATCGCTGTGGCTAACCACTCTCTATAAGTCCTAAGGTGGGGACTCTGAGCAGGAACCAAATTAAGCAGAAATGGTGGAATAGGAAAAGGTCTAGCAACTTTACTACCTGTGCCTCTCATATTGGATTTATACATTGCAATGACACATTTAAAGCTGTCTTCCAACTTTGGAATTTATTCTGCATTATCAAGAACATCTTCGATAATCAAAGTGAAGAATCTTATGAAGGGAATGTATTTTCTGTCCTGTACATCTTTTCCCTTCACAACTTGGATCATTTTATCCCAAATTATCTTTGCAAAGTCACATTGCACATTGTGTGTGACTGCATAATAAATCGACAGAGAATGCTTCGTCATAGCATCAAGTCCTTTCTGTGATGGCATCAAACAAGTGCAAAGCACATTATACATCGTATGCCAGAGAGTTGCTATATTCATCCTTTTAAAGTCTCTCATCGTAGCCAACTCTCCTTCATATCCCAAAGAATGAACTCCAGCCAACATTTCTTCTACAGATGGGAGTTCTTCATATTCTTCAAACTCAGGAAAACCAATTGTACTTCTGAACTCATCCAAAGTGAATTTGCATTCGAAAACATTATCTTCTGACTGAAGAGAGAATTTGAAGTAGTCTGTTATCTTGTATCTTTTACTTCCTTTCACATATTCAATTGATTCCCACAAATCAAAAATATACTTCTCGGGAACAATTGCAGCAGCAGTTAAGGCATTATTCAAGTGATGATGGCTCAGAATCTCCGTTATGATTGGAAACTTTGAAGAAAATGGAATATGTAGTGCTTGATTCGCTTGCATTTTCATTGAAGCACCTTCTTGAAACATAGCCATCTTTTGTATTTATGAATTTTCTGAAAAGACAAACTGACCAAAATTTTGACCAGAAAATACATTTTAAACACAGAAAAATATAGAACACACCAACATTTAACAAACACATTTATTAGACAAAGACCATGTTTCGCACATATATAAAAAATGAGAAAACAAAGTAGTACACAAAGGCGTTCAATACCTTGCCTCTCACCCAAATATATATACGAAACATGACGATATATAGAATCACATAAGTATTAAAAGATAAGAAAACGAAGGTAGTACACAAAGGCGTTCAATACCTTGCTTCTTATCCCAACACTTATGAAATACTATATATAGACAAACACAATACACACATACATACATACATTTTAACATTTCAACACAAAATAAAAAAAGTTAGAAAAGAAAAAATTTTTGAAAAAATTGAAAACCAATTTGAACTGTTTGCCGAGCTCAAACCTCGGAAAATGGGGGTTTCAAAAAAAGTTTTCACAAAACTTTTCCCAGAATTTAATAAGGACTAAAAATTGGTTCTGGGAAAAATTTTGATAAAATGAATGATTTGCCGAGCAAACATCTCGGCAAACACGAGAATGGAACAGTACAGGCACACAAGTCATCGTGTATGGGAGTTGAACCTCGTAAACGCCGAGCTCAAAGCTCTGCAAAAAAGCAGTTCAGACCAACTCCTTTTTAAATGTATGAAATTTCCTTTTAATTAAACATCAACAATGTTGACAATTGTTTAAAGGAAAATTTCAATAAAAATTGAAGTTTCGTAAAAAAAAATTTCACCCAAAAACATTGTTTGCCGAGCAAAATGTTCTGCAAACTGTTGATTTGAAAACTTGGTGAAAAGTTTACACGCATTTGCCGAGCTCAAAGCTCTGCAAATGCATGGTTCAAGTCATAAAAAAAATTTGAAAATCCAATTTGTACTGTTTGCCGAGCTCAGAGCTCTGCAAACAGTTGTTTTTAGACTTGAAAGAAAATTTTGAGCAAAATACACTGTTTGCCGAGCTCAGAGCTCTGCAAACAGTTCATATTAGACTTGAAAAATTTTGGAAAACCAATTTGCACTGTTTGCCGAGCTAAAAGCTCTGCAAACAGTTGTTTTTGGATTTTGAAAAAAAAAAATTGGATTTCAATTGTACTGTTTGCCGAGCTCAGAGCTCTGCAAACGGTAGAGTTTAGACTTGGAAAAAATTTTGAAAACCAAATTGTACTGTTTGCCGAGCTTAGAGCTCTGCAAACAGTTCATTTTAGACTTGAAAAATTTTGGAAAACCAATTTGTACTGTTTGCCGAGCTTAGAGCTCTGCAAACAGTTGATTTTAGAACTTTGAGAAACACAAAATCTTTTTGATAAAAAACAAGCATTTGCCGAGCTAACTGCTCTGCAAATGACTAATTTTGATCCAAAAATTTGATTAAGAAAAGTAAGAACATGTTAACCAGAAAATATGAAGATTTGATGATTATCATGAACAAACCTCGCATTTGCCGAGCTTAATGCTCTGCAGATGGCACTTTTTGATCAAAAATTCATATTTCATACCCAGCCCTTTAACATTCAAGCCCAGAAAATTAAAACTTGAGCAGATTAAGATACACAAAACAGGTAAACAACAATTATAAACCCTAATCATGCAACTAACATCATCTAAACACCAATCAAAACATCACATCATGCATAAAGATCATATTATTTCATCTCGGCATTTGATCAAACAGTTAAAGTGCGTAAAGAAAACAAGAGAATTTACCTTTAAAATGTTGAATTGATGAATAAAAGAGATGAAATAATCCACAAAGATGATCACCAGATTAACCCCACTTCGATTATTATGGATTAGATGAAAATTTTGATTGATTGATGTGATGGACAGATTGGTTTTGAGAGAAAAAGTAGGTTATTTTGATTTGAATTTGAATTGTGAAAGACTTGACCCGCCCAATTTTCCTTTTAAATCTCAAATTCGGGTCGTGGGTATGGGCATGACCCGCGTGTCAACCCGGATCCCAAACAAATTTGAGTTGCAATCAAGTTGGGCTCAACATAAGGATTTGGGCTGAATCCTTTTTTGGATTTTCACTAAACAGAATTAAAACAATTAAAAAAAATTGAATAACAAATTAAAAAAAAACTTAAAAAAAAATAAAAAATTGAGAATAACACAAAAAAAAAATCTTTTTAACATTTTTTAAAATTTCTAATTTTATATTTGGTTTTTCAGATTTTAAAAACAAACACACATACAAAATACAAATAAAAATAGAAAAAAAATATAAGCAAACAAATATTCACATGCATTTGCACACTCCCCCTCAAATTAAGCATATATCACAATAGTAAATTTACAAACTCCCCCTAAAATCATGCATTCTACCCTTTTCTCCCCCTCAAACATTGCATGTAATAACAGATAAAACACATCAATGTTTGAAACAGAAAATGAACATAGAATACATGGCTTGAAATCACTTAAGTTTGTAAATCGAGCATTCCCAACTTGGTTTTTAGAAAGTTAAACCTCTGTTCATCCAAAGGTTTGGTGAAAAGGTCAGCAAGTTGGTAGTCTGTTGGGACAAAATAGAGTTCGATGTTACCTTTCTCGACATGATCTTTAAGAAAATGGCACCGAACATCTATGTGCTTGGTCTTTGTGTGCTGTACAGGGTTGCAAGAAATAGCAATAGCACTCTTGGAGTCACAGTAGATGGGAATTCTATTGAACTGAAATCCATAATCAGTCAACTGAGTCTTCATCCAAAGAACTTGTGAACAACAGCTTGCTGCAGCAACATATTCAGCTTCTGCAGTAGATGTAGATACATAATTCTGTTTCTTTGAAGACCAACTGACTAATCTATCCCCTAGAAACTGTACACTCCCAGAAGTACTCTTTCGGTCAAGCTTACAACCTGCATGGTCAGCATCCGAATATGCAATCAACTGAAACCCGGTATCCTTTGGATACCAGAGACCAAGGTTCACAGTGCCTTTCAAGTATCGGAATATCCGTTTGACAGCCTGGAAATGACTTTCCTTAGGATTGGCCTGGTACCTGGCACACATGCATGTGGCGAACATAATATCCGGGCGACTTGCAGTCAAGTACATGAGTGATCCTATCATACTGCGATATTTCTTTTGATCAAAAGATTTTCCATGTAAGTCAGCATTAATCTTTGTGCGAGCTTCCATGGGTGTCCCAATTGTTTGACAATCCATCATATCAAACTTTTTCAACATGTCAAGAATGTACTTAGTTTGACAAATAAAAGTACCATTTGACAACTGTTTGACTTGAAGACCAAGGAAAAAGTTTAATTCACCCATCATGCTCATTTCAAATTTCTTGATCATTAAAGCTGAAAAATTCTTGCAGTATTTAGGATTAGTTGACCCAAAAATTATGTCGTCAACATAAATCTGGATTAGAATGATGTCACTCCCTTGTCGTTTGATAAACATGGTAGTGTCAATCGAACCTTTGCTAAAACCAGATTTCACAAGATAAGAGGATAGAGCATCATACCATGCACGAGGGGCTTGTTTCAGACCATACAAAGCCTTATCTAACCTGTAAACATAGTCTGGATGTTTTGAATTCACAAATCCTCTCAGGTTGTTCAACATACACTTCTTCTTTGAGAATTCCATTCAAGAAGGCAGTTTTGACATCCATTTGGTAGTCTGTGAAGTTCTTGTAGGCAGCATAGGCAAGAAACATCCGAATAGCCTCAATTCGTGCAACTGGTGCGAATGTCTCATCGTAATCAATTCCATCTTGTTGGCAATATCCCTTTGCAACCAATCGTGCTTTGTTGCGTACAACAACTCCAGTTTCATCCTTTTTGTTCTTGAAGATTCATTTGGTTTTAATTGGCTCCTTATTCTTGTAAGGATTGGGAACCAATTTCCACACCTCAAGACGTTCGAACTGATTAAGTTCTTCTTGCATTGCTTTCACCCAATCTGGACAACTTAGAGCTTCATTCACTGTCTTTAGTTCAACAATACTCAGAAAATTCACAAACAGACATTCATTCGCGGATGCGGATCTTGTCTGAACTCCAGTAGTTGGATTTCCAATGACTTGAGAAATTGGATGAGCTCTTGTCCATTTGGTTGTATGAGGAATTGGATCTAGTGGATCACCAGATTCTTCAGAATCAATGAAATCAGGAGAATGTTGCTCTGTCAATTGTTCAAATGAAGTAGCAATTGGTTCAACAAAGTCGTCTGGATCATAATCTTCAGGATTGGTTGACGGACTTGTCACTTGAGAGATATTAAGAGGTTGAGTATGCAACTCTGAATTATCGGTAGGTGGAGGAGAATCAGATGATGAATTAACATCTGATGATTGTGATGGTGAAGACTCATTGGGATCCATCTCTTTTGAATTTGAACTGGAAGGTTCATTTGTATTTATTTCAGATTCAGGAACTTTCTTCGGAACTTGGAAAAATTCTTCAAACAAGATATCCAAATCTTGTGAAGTCGGAGTAGAGAATGATTTGACATTTGATGCAGTCTTTATTGCGGAAGCTTGTGGACATTGAAGTTCGGGTCTTGAACTGTGTTGTTCAAGAACCATTCCCGAGAGTTCATCAAATCTAACATTCATACTCTCTTCGATTCTCTTGGTTCTTCGGTTATACACACGGTAAGCTATTGATTCTCTTGAATATCCGATGAAATATGCCTCATCGCCTTTTGGTTCAAATTTGCCCAGATTATCTCGATCATTTAGAACATAACAAACACATCCAAATATGTGTAAGAAGTTCACATTGGCTTTCTTTGTTAATCACCTCATATGGAGTTTTATCAAACCTCTTGTTTATGATTGATCTATTTTGAGTGAAACAGGCAGTAGCAACAGCTTCAGCCCATAGATTCGGAGGCAACTTAGAATAAGCAAGCATTGTTCTAGCTGCTTCAACAAGAGTTCGATTACGACGTTCAACTACTCCATTCTGTTGAGGTGTCCTGGCAGCGGAAAATTGATGAGTAATACCCATGGACTTGAAGAAAGAATCAATTGTTGAACTCTTGAATTCAGTGCCATTATCTGAGCGAACAATTCTAACCGATGATTTGAGATTTACTTGGGTCTTCTTGATGAAATCAATAATCACATTCGGAGTGTCACTCTTTGCATGAAGAAAGAATACCCAAGTATAGCGAGAATAATCATCGACTATCACAAGAATGTATCGCTTTCCATGGATACTTTGAACTTTCATAGGGCCACACAAATCCATATGAATAAGGTGCAAAGGACCTTCTGTACTTAGAAACTTCTTTGGTTTGTGTGATGCTTTCTTCATCTTTCCAATTGCACAAGCTGGACAAACATGTTCACTTTCATACTTGTAATCCGGAAGACCTTCAACAAGTTGTTTATCCACGAGCGCATTAATCGTTTGAAAATTAAGATGAGAAAGACGGCGATGCCATAACCAAGAATTTTGTGCAGTTGCTTTGGAAAGAAGACAAATCTCTGAAGAATTAGTTGGAATGTTGTTGAGATCAATAGTGAACAAATTATTGTCTCTTGTTCCAGTAAGAATATCCACACCATCTTCAGTCTGCACTTTGCATTCATATCTCCTGAATATTACTTGAAGATCATTGTCACAAAATTGTCCAACACTAAAAAGATTGTGTCCTAGGCCTTCAACATAAGAAACTCTCTTGATAGTGACACCATTTTTAACAATGTCTCCATAACCGAGAATAGGAGCAATATGATCATTTCCGAATCTGACGGTTCCCATAAACTTTTCAACAAAGTTCGAAAGAATGGACTTGTTTCCAGTCATATGACGAGAACATCCCGAACGAGAACATCCCGAGTCAACATACCATACACAAATGAGATATTCCTGCAAGGACAAGGAATATGATTTAGGTACCCATATAGATTGGGTCCTTGCAGGTTAGAGGGATAACATGCAAGTACACATAAAAATAATCATAAAACAAACACACAAACAAACATTTTATTCAACAAAACAAATAAGCACACATACGAGTTCAAATGAGAAATACAAATTACAAGCAAAGAAATGTAAAGGTTTATACACATGTTTTGATACAAGCGGGACTAGTCCTAGATGTATTAGCACTATCTAGAGAATTTGATCTACGAACAATCCACACTTGTTTGACATTTGTTGTATTCCCATCAAGCTTGACTTTACTAGAAGCATGCAAAAATCTATCCTTAGGAATCCATCTACTGCTACTATATAAGCACAAGTCACCTGAAACACGAACATTCTTTTTGTTAGCAAACAATTTGTTATTTCCGTTCTTAACAGGTTTCTTCTTGATGGTTTCAGTGGTCTTGTTTACTTTCTTAATGTTATTAGGTGACAAACAACCATACTGATCTTTGTATTTAGTTATTCCTGAAACTGTATCTCTAACCCTTTGTAAAGTGCACTTAGGATTCTTCTGAGCATACCTAGGAAAACTAGAATACTTAACTTTCTGAGGTTGTTTGTTACCTAATGAGAAAGATTCAGTTTTGACAGTCTTTGGACCACTATTTGTTTTGACTTCCTTTTGAGACTTAGGTTCAGATTTAACTTTATACATCTGTGGTTGTCTAGAAGTCTTAGAAACTGTGGGACCTTTGTTTGGTTTCGGTCTTGAATTCGTCTTAGGTGATTGATTGGACTTTGGTTTTGATTCAGTCTTGGGTGATGGTTTGGTCTTTGGTTGTTGGGTGGTCTTTGGTCTCTTGAACTTATCAAATGGCGAAGGTTGTGAAGAGTGTGACTTTGGAATCTTCTTTAGAAAAAATTCATGTTTATCCTCTTTTTGAACAAAAAGTTTTTCAAATTCAGGTTCAAAAACATGATTTCCTTCCAAAAATGTTGACATTTCATCAGTTTCCAACTTCACACTTGCTTCACTTAACTTGAAAGGACAATGACTTCCTTGAGTGGAATTAATGCTTTTTCTTTCTCTTTAAAAGATTGAAGTGCAATTTTCTGAAGTTCGAAATCAATTTTCAGTTTATTCAGTTCTTTAAGCACATTCAACTTTTGTTCTTTTTCTTTTTCAAACTTTTGTTTGTTAGCATCAATTTCATTCAAGTAGTTTTGAGTTCCCTCGAAAAATTTGGTAAAGGACTCAGTCTCAGAGGCAGTCGGGAAGAAATAATCATCAAAATCATTAACATCAAAGATATCATCTAGATCACCATCAGTTTGAACAGAAACATGCATGACTTCACATTCAGTTTGCATAAATGCATTCACAATTTCACAGATAGAGCATCCAGTTTGTGAAGTTTTGTCATTTTGACACACAGATTGGTTTGGTGAAGATGGAGTGGCCATAACTTCACAAACAGGATAATTGGGGTGATCACAGTCATTTTCATGATTCTTGGGTGGGGTCATAGTGATTTGGAGTCTTGAAATTATCTATTAAAGATTGTTTCTCATCAAGAGACTTTTTCAAATCCTCTATTACCTTTTCCAAAACTTTTTGTGGAACTTAAGGTCTCAAGTTTTCAGCTTTTGGAATTGGAATAGTTTCTTCTAAAGGTTTTTCTTTAAAACACTCAAGAATTTCAGGAATTATAGCCTCATGATTCATATGTTTCATCCATTAACTCATAGTTAAAATAGACTTTTGTACCCTTCTTTAGAAAATCATCAGCCTCAAAATCACTATCAGTCGGTCTCACAAACTGGTCAGTCATCCCACATCTTAAATAAGATTCCTTATATAATGATGGGACTTCTTCTTGTGCTTCGAGCAAATTATTTGGATTGACATAACCCAACCCTGAAGTGAATACAGTTTTCGAATTTCTTGGCCTATTCAAAAAGATTTGTTGATATGATCGATTAATCTTATACAACTTGTCTTGATAAGACTTGATTTCAGCTTTAAGCTCATTAGATCTTTTATACAACACTCATATTTTAGGTCAGAAATTTTATCTTCAAATTCCTTCAAATCAGGGATAGATTCTTTCAATTTCACATTTAAAGACTCAATGTCCTCAGCCAACGCATTTGCTCGAAACATCTCATTGGTCTTTTCGACTTGTAATTGTCTGACGGTCTTGCTCAGTTCAAGAACTTTGGTCTCAAGTTCTTATTTCTCAAGAAACAATTTGGAGTTCGGAGTAAAAGTGACTGCTGCTTTTTCAGATTTCAAATTTTCAAACTCCTTTTGAAGTAAATCAAATTTTGTTTGAAATTCTTTTTCTTTGTCTTCCAAACTTTGCTTTACTTTTAAATTCTCTTTAGTCAACTTTACCCCGTCTCTCATTGCCTTTTACTTTCATCCATATAGAATTTTAACACAGATTTGGAAATAGAGATTACCTCATCCTCGACTTCAGAAGAACTTTCATCATCCTCCTCTAACTCCTTTGACTTCTTTATCTTCGTCATGAAGCACACATTTGCTGCAAGTTCGTCTGTCTCTTCATCAGAAAGATGTAACCACTTGTCATCCTCAGCGAGAAGAGCAATTCCACTTTCCTCCTGTCTTGCTAGCAAAAGTTTGTACTTGTAGTACTCGGAGTTCTTCTGGCGAGGTTTAGTGCAATTGATGGCAAAATGTCCAGGAAGACCACAATTATAACATTTCTTGTCTTCATTCCTCTTATCCATGACCTTCTTCTCAAACTTCTTCTCACCACCAACATATTCCTTCTTTGTATCAAACTTAGGAGCATTTGCATTCTTTGCATAAGAAGACACTGATGAAGTCCTAAGCTGATTGTTGGTTGGTTTCTTCTTGAATAATTTCTTCTTGAAAGCCTTTGTGAAATAAGCAAGTTCCTTGTACATCTCTTTTTGTCTTTCATCCAAGTCAGAATCACTCATTTCACTTGAATCAGAATCTGTTTCATATTCAACAAAGCTCTGTCTTGAGACTCTTGAAGATTTCTTCTCAACTACCAAGGCCAATGGATCGGACTGGACACTTTCTTCTTTCTTCTTTTGGATTCTCAAAACATCATCAATGTTCAGTTTCAGCTTTTCATACAAGGTGTGAATGGTAAGTTTCCCAAAGTCTGATTGTTGGTTGAGTTGAGTGCCATACACTTGCCATTCTTCCTCCAGATTTTTGATGAATTTGATGTTCAACTCCATATTTGTTCTTTTCACATCATTCTTTCTCAGCTCATTGATCACATTGCAGAATCTGATGTATACTTCGTTCAGTGGTTCACCTTTCTGTTGCTTGAATGTTTCATACATATTCAGAACAGTTGACAACCTTATTGTGTTTGACACATCAGATCCTTCCATCTGCTTTTCCACTTCATCCCATATGTCTTGTTTCATATGAGTCCACATTGCAATAGATGTCATCAGGAAGTGCTTGGTAAAGATAAGCAATGGACATTTGATCAGCCTCAACTCTATTTCTCTGATCTGTATTCCAACTCTCTTCTGGTAAAGCTTCTCCATTCACTGGATTCTTTGGAATTTCAGGACCATCTTTGTATGATTTCCTCAGAAGTTTTCCATTCTTATGTCTGTCTATCCAGTTCAGAAATCTTTTCTTCCATTGTGGATAAGAACCTCTAAACAAGACAGGAGGTCTTCCTTCAGAACCAAGAGCTAAAGCTTCCCTTGAAGCCATTTCAATCAATTTCCAAAATACTTAGAAAAAAATTTGAATTTTCTATTTGTGAAGAACGCCGAGCTCAGATCTCGGCAAATGGACCAATAAAATTTGAAAATTTTAATTTTCTGCACACTTAAAGATTATTGATCAAAAATGATTTTGAATCAATTTTCTGGAAAATTTTGATTTGACAATTTCAATTTCAACTAAGTGCCGAGCTTAAATCTCTGCAAATGGTGCAAATAGCCAAGTCACAATCCAAGTACACTGATCAACAACCAATTTCAACTGAGTGCCGAGCTCAAATCTCTGCAAACAGCACAAATGAGAATTTCACTTGGTCGAAGAAAACCAAAACAACTATTTGCCGAGCTTATATCTCTGCAAATAGCACAAATAAGAATTGTACTTAGTCGCAACAACCAAAACACTTGTTTGCCGAGCTTAAACCTCTGCAAACAGAACTAATAGCACCAGCCTTGATCGAAATTTCTTGAAACAACTATTTGCCGAGCAGTGAGCTCTGCAAATAGAACAATTAGCACCAACACTTAATCAAAAATTCTGGAAACACCTATTTGCCGAGCAGTGAGCTCTGCAAATAGAACGATTAGCACCCACACTTAACTAAAAATTCTTGATATAGCTATTTGCCGAGCAGTGAGCTCTGCAAATAGAACAAATAGCTCCAGTACTTAGTCAAAATATGCTGAAACACGTATTTGTCGAGCAGTGAGCTCTGCAAATAGACCAAGTAAGATCAAACCAAGCCAACGACCTCTGCAAACACGAGTAATCACTAGACGACAAAATAGTCGGTTACTGGTTGTCTTCTTCGTTCAGCCAAACACTCAAACGCCGAGCTTACTGAAAATTGATGATTTCTCCTTCATTTTTGTGAATTAGAACTCGAAATTTATATCAAAATGCTCAGAAACTGATCGCGAACAAAACCTCGAACAAAATAACAACTAATTTCAATCAGAATCAAATCCCACTGAAACCTTCATTTGCCGAGCTTGCACGAAATGTGATCAAATGATGAAATTGAAGACTGAAATTGATACAGAATGATGATATACTAACAACTAATCGATCGGTGAACAAATTTCAACAACAAACACACTAATTTGCAGAAATCACTAAAACAGTGATCTCGGCAAATAGACCTTTCAGAAAATAAGCTAAATTCAGAAAATAAGCACAATATAAGCTTCAATTAAGCTTGTGGATCGTTCAGATATGCTGATTGTGCTCTGATACCAAATGTAAAATATGGAATTTGAGCTTATGTGTGTGTTAGTGTGAGTAACAATGGCGGTTTCTAGAGAGAGAGAATAGAGAGAGAAAGTATGTGTTGCAGGGAAAGATTGGATAGCATTATGGGGTGAAAGGTTACATTTTCACTTATGGAGGGGGTTTATATACATATGCCTAATTTACACTAAGCCCCCTTCCATACTTAGACATTTACATTCTAAGTACAAATATACATAAAGATAAACAAATCAACTACTACAAATATATTTCTAACAGAGGGTATTTTGGAAGAACACGCAAATGATTTAAAATTATCATTAAATGTGTGTTTTTTCTTCTTTATATACTCACACAAACACGCATATCCGATCATTGTTCAGGAACACGTATATTCTGCCCACTTGACAAAACACGCATATGAGGCCTTAATAAGTAAAACACGCAAATACAAGTTTACTTGGCTAGAACACGCAAATTCAACCTAGTTAGCAGAACACGCATATCAAGACCAAAGTAAAACAAGTAAATTATACCCACTTAACTACAATATGCATACTTAGCCCATTTTGTTAAAACATGCATATGAGTTCACTTGGTACAATTTGCATATTTAAACTTGACCAATTTTTCGATTCATGTGACCCTTGACTTTCCACAAAGTCAACCTTCACGAACTTGATTAACACACTGAAAATTCACAAAGAATTTTCCTGAACCCGATATGATTAACGAAAAGAATTCTTTAGAGAACACTGTAAGACAGACACCGAATTTAAATTCTATATCACAATTCTTAGTATTTTTCTCGATAAAGAAATTCTTGATAATTGTCACAACTTAAACAATCTTACAATGTAAAATCATTAAATTAAGACCCGATATGTCACTAAATAATGAATTACAAAGCACCATTGTTAAGTATTTGACAATAACAGACATTGGACACAACAATGCTGTTAATTAAATTCAAATACAACAAAAATAAAGACATAAGATTGTATAACTTGATAAACAATCTCTCCATCTATATCTTCGTCTCCGTTTGAATTTTGTTGAGTTGTTGATGTGTAAGTATAATCTGCTTCCATTTTAAGCTTGAGTTTTCTCCATTCCGGACTGGATAGACCCAATTTTCATACACTTTGGCGATCCTTTATCTTAACGGTTGACACACATCCATTTAAGATAAATAATTCTGCGACCACATCAGCATACTCATGAGATCCATACAACCAATGTATTCATCTCAATGGTAAATAATTGAACTTGAAAACACTTAAACCGATATATAACCGATAATTAATGGCTGATTCTCCCAATTAAGATTAGAATCAAAGCCTTTATCATGTTAGCTCACACATTAAGTATGTTCGATTCAATTATTCAAAGTAAATTGCAAATCAAAATATCTGTCAAATATATCAACTCAGTGACTCCGTTTGACCTATTTTGACCAAAACCTTAAGTATTTCACTTAATCTTTCGAGCAATTTACATGCAAGACTTAATTCAAGGTGTACCAAACACACTCAAATTAGAGTCTTTACTTACACTATACCCTTATTACGATACACATGTATTCAGTGTTCACAAAGAACACAGCTAAACTCCCCCTGGAAATCAGATACCCTAAGTAACATTGTCTCTCGTGCAATAGAACCCATTTTCTAAATAAAAACGGTTCTTGAGAAATGGTGACTAAGGATTACTCATTCCAGCCAACTGGACTAGCAACTCGAAAAGCGATCGATCAAAGGCCTTAGTGTAACCATCACAAATAAATCAACTTTGCATATTCATCATTAGATAACAACCATTATATAAATAATCATGCTATCTCAAATGATTTAGTAACAAGCACAAAATAAAGTAGCACTTTATATATACTCGTTTTTCCTAAATATGTTCCTTTATAAACAAATTATAAATAACATATGTAGGACTTGCACAATGATTTACAATGAAGAAAGTACCATATAAGTACGATAACCCACTATGTTATCTAATGAAAATGTGCCTAGGACTCAGTCACTGATTACCGAAAATACATGGTCCTCCTTGACTGTGTCCTCCGCACCAATGAAGGGAAATTAGTTTTCTTCGTCAAGAACCCAGACCTTCTTTGTCCGGATTCTTCCCGAATCATCCCGATATGCAAATTCTCCCCATCCTCCTTTACCCAAAATCTTATTTAATTGGTTTGAATCATCTTGATGTTGCTTCTTATGAAAGGCATTAGATGATTCACCAACATAATAATTCTGAGATGTTGATCTGAAACCATTCCCACTTCTTCCAGCAAAACGATCATAATAAGTACTGTGATATTCTGTAATCTTGGCAGATGATTTCACTCCATGTATGTTTGAAGGATATCTAATGCCAAAATTCTTTGATCTTTCACTTGAAGAAGTGTACTGTGAAGAAGTCGCATGATTATATACTTGTCTGAAATGACATTCTTCAACTGATTTCTTCCTTAAATCTCTAGATCTTTGAGTAGATAAGGAATGTTTGGAAAGTCTTTGAAAAGATCCAACAGGATCTCCAATTGATTTCCTGTATTGTTCTTTCATCATATCTTTTCCCTTCACTCTCTGAGAATTATCTCTCAGAATTCTCTCATTAATCCTGGATAGATTGTCTGAAGAATGATCATCATTGCTTAAGCATATCCTAGTATCTGAAGCTTTTGACCTTGAATGAGTCAAATCTCTATTCGTTCCTTTACTTGGACACTTACTAGCAACATGACCCTTCGTACGACATATGAAGCAAGAAATCCTTCTGACATTTTTCTTTGTCTTAAAGCTTCTGAGATTTTCTTCCGTAATAGGAATTCCATACTCAGTCATTTCTTCAATGCATGAAAGTCTTTCTAAAACTTCTTTCATTGTTTTCACAGGATTTAATGGAGTTGACTTTGAGTGTCTCAAATGTAATGTCTGGTTTTCTTCTAGAATTACTCCTTTGCTTGTTGTTGATTCATTAACCCTGGAGACT